>BPTQ01000009.1:15481578-16219886 GCA_019973895.1 Chrysanthemum seticuspe
GCGTACTTGATCCATAGTCGCATTATCCGAAAAACGTATATCACAGTAAGTGCCTCTACAATATACACGTTGACACCAGGTTGAACTAAAGAAATTGAATTTGGATACTTGAGTGGTTGGAAATACAACTGTAAAATCGTACAAAAAGAGTACAAATAAAGAATCGCGCGCGCAACTGTTTCCGTAAGCAACTTCTGACCGTAGGCTTCACAAAAGTTCGTTTAGATTATGTTTAAAATTACCTTGTTGTATATAACATTTTGATAAAGAATTTAATTAGATAGAAAGCTATTATGTATTAGATTTGCTTGAAAACACTTCGGATGCCAGTCTTCAACGAATGCCTTTGTCAACGCGCGCGCTAAGAAATAAACATGAGAAAAACATGCTAAAATGTCAACATAAAGGTTGGTGAGTTCATAGGTTTAAGTTAAAGAAATCAAGTTGGACCACAGTTGCACATATAACATCTCCGTGAATGACACTATATGCAAAAAGCCTATTACGCTGATACCTAGTTCATGCGACCGAAACTACGACAGTGTGTATGCATCTAGAAGCATGATAAATAAAATCCCAACAAGTGTATTTCCAGTACACTCAATCAATACGATATGATATACGCCCGACGTTAGCCTATCCGGTCAAACTCGAACGGGGGTGTCATCCTCGATAGATCTATCCATAACAATCACGCCTCCCCAAAGGGAACTAACGGTAGCATAGTTGGGATTTAAAGTTGTTTCACGTAATAGTGTTTTCAATTTCAAGTCCGAAAAGAGTTTTGCATGTTTTCTCACCCCATAGTTTTATTAAGCAAGTAATAAAAGTAAAAGGGGGCTATAAACTCACCTTAGCAGTTCGAGTGTGATACAACAGCGGCTCCTACCCGGAACCTAAGAACGAGATGGCATGACTCAGAATAATGATAAATGTTTGGTTTACGACCAAAAGGAGAGAGTATTGGATATACAAGTCAATAGAGTGGTAGAAGTGTTGATCTATAAATACGGCGATGTAACCGAGAGTTTTGTTTATTTACTTCGATATGTGTCGGTAATTTGTATTACTTTTATTTTAAATATTCTCTTGTCTTTTAGTCGGGTCTTAGTATTAAAACTAAATATATTAATTTGATGAAATTACAAACGAAATGTGTCAAGAATAAATTGTTTTGACATTTTATTATTAGTTATAAAAATGTATAAGTTTAGGGTCCAAAAATAGTTGTTAGAACGTAAAAGTATATAAAAAAAATGTCAAGTATTAAACTTGAGGGGTTAGAAGTGTAAAGAGTTATATAAGTTATAAATTTTTATAGGTTTTAGGAAAAGTAACAACTCATTTAAATTTGGAGGGCTAAATTTGTCAAAGAGTGGAACTTGTAAAAATCACTAAAAAAAATATATGGCAAAACTGCCACTGCTAGGATTTGAATTCAAGACCTTGTGGATGAAGGCATACTCCCCCTCCCAACTGAGCCAGTGGCTCTTTTTGTTAATTATTGCAACAGGTTCATACTTAACACGTTTTAGACTGTTTGAAAATGGCTTATGTGTTAAAAAAAAACAAATCCTAAAAAACGATACAAGAGGGATTCGAACTTAGGCCAGTTGACAAAAGGCTCAGTGCTTCAACCAGTTGAGCTAAAGGCTCACTTCTGTTAGTCTTACAAACGTTTTGTATTTAAGAGGTTTTCCAACTGTGTTAATTTTTGTATCATACTTCTTAGTTTCATGCATGCTTTTGTGTTTGTATTGTTTTGTTTTCGAAACTGTGTTGCCACCTTTAATTTTATGAAGAACCTTAATAAACCCAAGAAAACTTTAACAAGCTAAATTCTTCCAATAACCACTTTAAAATTATCAAAAGTTATTTTTATTTGTTATGGTCGAATCCCTTTTGGCGTGTGAAATGAGAAGTGAAAACGATAAGATTGAATTGAAGTGAGTTAAAGATGCTTACGACACCCAAGAGGGTGGTGAAGAGACACGACGAGTTGTGGTACGAGCAAAAGGGATCCGAGATAGCCTTGAGTCCTTCGAACCAAAAATCCACACGAACAAAAATACTATCCCGACGAGACTTAGATGATCTTGAAACATTCACGGGAAGAGTTCTTGTAAAACACCATCTTAAACTACAAATAGTATGACACCAGAAAATGATGCCACGTGTACAGGCTTCTAAGGGTAAAATAGACATATTAAAAAAATGTGTTTGATTGCATTGACCGTTAAGGTTTGCATCTTCCTACCGTTCTTTTCAAAAAACTTTGTTCATTTATTTTTTGCAGCCTATTTTTTTCATTCTATTTAATCATTACTATATCATAACAAATTAACAGTATATAAAAATTAATTCTGCAACGTGACTTTTTTGCATCCTACGTAATTCACATAACTTATGAACCAGCATATTCGTATTTAAATTAATGTTTGCATCAAATTGTATTTACGCATCAAAATGTTCGTGATGATTAGGCATTCTCAGACTGCATTTTCTTCATGTGTGCATCTAAGATGATGTTTTTTGCATCATAAAAAATCATGCAACAACAAAATATAGAAATAACAACTATTCTACATCGTCTTCAGTTCATCCTAATCTATCGTTATCTTTTGGCATCATCATCATCATCATCATCATCATCATCTTCATCATCGATTATAGCATCATCATTATCATCGAATATCATCGTTAATTTTAGCATCATCACGACCGAACATCATTATCGTCAAATTCACTTTCATTTCAAAATTAGTATCAACAATTACAATATCATGCATGGATCATCTTCCTCAAAATCATCCTTTTCGAAACTTAAACCAATGATGGTAACGGAATAATAAGCTTCAAAAAAGTCAATAAGAAAAATGAAATTGATAAGAAAAAACTTGAAAGAGATCGATCAAGAACTGCACTTGAGAAAAAAGATGGATGCAGTTAATATCTTAAAAGAGAGAAAGATATAATATATGAAGAGGAGAAATAAAATCCCGTTTTTCTTGCTGCACAAAATTGAAAAACTACCCGCATTTATTAATGCATTAAGAGACTAAATTACCGAACTAACCCTCAATCCATATTATCAAGAGTTTAATAGTTCACATTATTTACGAAATTGCCATGTAAGTTTTGGACCTTAGATTAACTCAAAGTCAGTTGATCTAACGGTTATCATCTTATCCTACCTTTTTTAGTTTAAAAGGTTTTTTTACTTGAACTCTTGCCGTTACGATTATATGACAGTTATCAAGGTCCACTTTCATTTCAGTCTTCTTTGTTTTTGTCTTTCATATGAATGTTATATAATTTCTCTTATATACTAATGCAACCATGGATTACTGACTAGAATCTTTGAAACAAGCAAGATCGTGTTGATAAATGATACTAGAACACTTCAAGGTTTGGAGAATTTATTGCAAATTTTAGCTTTGGGTTATGAGGATCCTTACGCTACATATTCTACAATTCTGCATTTTAATAGGTGCAAAGTATAATTAGTTTTTTCTACAAGAAATTTATTAGTTTTACAAACCCCTTACATGGCTACATGTGCATTACAGTAGGTAATTTGGTTCTTATACTACAGCTTTCACGTTTATCGATGATTATCTTCATCGATTATGATTGATGCTTTGAGCAATAATATACTCAAAAGATTTCTAACTGTTTGAGATTCTATTGAAAATACTTATAAGGCCTGATTGGAATTCTTTTCTCAGAGATGCTCATTTGTATATGTATCTTATACAGTTATACATCACATGTGATAAGAGGAAACCAGTCTGACCCACTGAGTTATTAAAATGGGTCGAATGACGTTTGCATTAGCATACCCTTATGAATATACGCACTTCCAAATATTTAGTGGATGTCTTCAAAAAAGAAGAACAAATTCTTTGATTGAACAGATAATGCCATTTAACAGTCAACCTCTAAGCGTCGATTTAACATCCAATTCTAATGTTATTTCCAACGAATCAATAGCATCATATTGACTATCGAACGAGTCATTGGTTTAACATCACTGGAAGTTGTGAACATCTTTTGTCATTTTTCCTTGATTTTTATACTGCATGTTAATTCTGCACCAAAAGCAATGATTGAATGTTTACAAGTTGCATCCTAAAAGTAGTTGGACCATTATCCCTTAAAGTTAAAATGCTATATAAGTCTAGACTTCCCACTCCCAAGGTACAGACAAAAGGAAGGTGCATGTCAAGTTGCTTAAATCCTGGACCATTATTCCTTACATTATTGGTGATGCTTGTCTTGCTACTTGGATGGCATGATTAAAGTTATAATATTGCAATATAAGTCTAGTCTTCCCACTCCCAATTTTTCTTCATAGTCTTTTATGCTATGATTATACATAGAAATCAGTTATTATTAGTCAAAAAATATGTTATAATGCAATATAAGTGCAGTCTCCCCATAGCCATCTGTACTATTGTTGTTTATTTTCTGGAACCTGTTAACAATGACAGAGCATTCTCGCTGGGTAAATCCGTCCCTTTACATAGTAGTCACTAAATCAATAGTTGTATACCTCGACAATGAAATTCTGAAAATTTCGCCTTTCGCTTCTATTCATAATTTATTAAAGTGCTTACTTCAAAAGCTTCATCTTAAAATTCATGAGCTAAGTACAAATATACAAATGAAGTAAGCTAGCGTTTCATAAGCAGAATACACAAAACATGAAAAGAAATACACTATGTAGAAACAACCAAGGAACACAAATAACATAAATCAAACGAAACCGCTCAGGCTCTATATCTTGGATAGCATTGATGCATTGCTTACAACCCCGTTGGACTGGTCCAACTTCGTTATAAAGCCATTGGAGTGAAAAGTGAACTACTGGGAATATCTGTTTTTGTTTCACACCTGATCTTCAAAACGATTTATGAACAAGCTTGTGCCATTTCCACACTTCAAACTAATATTCAACGTTACCCTTCTTAAGACCTATAACAATCAATTAATCAAAATAAGGAATCTTTAGAGTGACCAATATGGAATGTCAGAAGACATTTATATAAAAAATAAAGTACAATGAGATATGCAATGTTGTTGTGCTACTCTTGTTTGTCGTTCCCAAATTTTGCCTATTCCGAAATCATAATTGCAGATTAAAACAAGTTAAGCTATTACTAATTTCTTAACATCAATATGCAGGACCCCACCGAGAATCACCAATTAGTTACTCTTTTTTACAAATCTAACATTAATGCAGACTAATAATTACTAATTGCTTAAACTACATTAGGAATCCATTAAAGATTCATAAAAATACGTACATTCACATTAGAGACTTGAAACTTGAGAGTTGAGAGTGTTGTCAAAGTTACAATGTCAATAAGCTTTATGGATAGTACAACACTGGAGTATTAATGTTACTACTTAATGGAAGTTTAATTAACAAAAGAGGTGTAGTTATCGATTGTCCTAAAAAGATTGATAAAACTGAAATGGGTCAAACAATTAATGTGGTAACATGTAGCTTACAGTAATATGAAATGGGTTAAACATGGAACTGTATACCCACTCTTGTGAAACAAACCGAAGAACAGCGAAAACTAAAACTGGTCAAATGGGTAGACTCAAAAACTAGCCATCATTATTAATATATTCAACTTAAAAAGCTACGAAGGACCTAAGTTATCTTAGTAAAGGACTCTGTACTAAAAAAAGGACATAAATACTGAAAAGAATGTATATCAACTTCAACCATAAATACTGAAAAGAATGTATGAATACTAACACCTCTTCTAATTATAAATTTCGACTGCTCCATGATTTCTCCATGAAATTCAGGCATCAGACATTATTTTCGCCTAGCTAATTTCCAACAAAATGAGTAGTAGTAGGAACCAAAAGACATGTATAGAACATGAAATCAGAAACAAAAGGTTGGTATCACAAGTCAAAAGCACAAAACGGCCCGGATTAAAACACAGAGTAAGTTTAATATGCTAATAGGTCAAAGTTTGAGTTTGTATCTAGTTGATGGAATTCCAGATGGGTTGATATTCTAAATTCTCTGCGAGGAAAGGCTCCCATAAGGCAAAGAATGAATTAGAAATAGTCTTGCTCCACAAGACTGTACCTTCAGATATCTAAAGTCCAACTTTTTATGTGTTGTTTAAACCTCCATTAGCATTAGATTTGTGGCTCAAGGTTTAACCTGGAAGTTAATCTTATTAGCTTTCTAAGCTCAGATATTGTTGAAATCCCAATTTCATTGTTATTTTGAGTCTAATCAAGCTGGCAAAAAACTGACTTTTTTTTTTTTTTTTTTTTTTTTTTTTCTCAAGCGCTAAAATGATAGTTAATAAATTTAGTTATTGTGTAAAGTATTTCACTGAGACATTTTATCAAAGGATTTATGTGCATATTAGCACTGACTTGTTAAAAATATGACCTGATCGGTTGCGGTTTTTCAGTCAGACATTTAATCAAACACAAAACAAAATAGGAAGTTGTCAATTTTATTTTAGTTGGTGCTATTGGATAGCACTATAAAGTCTAGTCTTCCCACTCCAAACTTCAAAGTCTTTTATAATGGAATATAAGTGCAGTCTTCCCTACCCCAATTCTTCTTAAAGTCATTCCTGATATGATTATACGTAGAAGTTAGTTATTACTTATTACCAATCACATTGTCTTGCTCAATCCGACTATAAAAAGCCATTACTTATTCTTATGAAATCAAGTAAATTTCCAAAAATGAATTCACCACAAGCAATAATTCACTTATCATCTTCCTCTCTTATTTCCTTTCTCTTTTACGGTCTCGCGATAACATGTCTTACTTCCGCCACTGTCACTGCTTCCTATGGCGGTAACGAGACTGATTATCACGCATTGTTGTCATTTAAATCAAAGATCACCCATGATCCATACCTTGTGGAACCATTCCTTTCATTTCTGTGACTGGAGTGGTATTTCATGTGGGAAGCGGCACAAACGAGTGACTGTTGTAGAACTGTCTTCGAAAGGCTTAGAAGGCTCGTTGTCTCCTCATGTAGGAAACCTCAGCTTCCTCCGTAAGCTTGATCTCGGGAACAACAGCTTTCAAGGAACAATTCCTCGTGAACTTGGTCGTCTATATAGGCTACGTAATCTTTATCTTCATAGAAACAAATTCAGTGGAATCATTCCAACAAACTTGTCTGGTTGTTCTAACCTTGAAGTGCTTGTGCTCGGTCTAAATAAGCTAGTTGGAAGCATTCCCAAGGAGATGAGTTTACTCTCGAAACTTACCAGTCTTGTAATTTATGACAATAAGTTAACAGGTGGAATCTCACCTTTCTTGGGGAATATCACATCAATGGAAAGGTTCTCTGCTGCAGGGAACCCGCTTGGTGGGAGCATTCCAGAAACCTTGGATCAATGGAAAAGCTTGACGGCATTTCACTCTGGTGAGTGCAACTTATATGGAAGCATCCCTCATTCTATTTTCAACCTCTCACTCCTAGTTACTTTTTCCTTAAGTGATAATCACCTCACTGGTAGTCTTCCTTCAGAAATTGGTAATCAGCTCCCAAATCTTGAGTTCCTTCAGTTATGGGGTAACGAACTGACCGGAGTTCTTCCACCTTCTCTTTCTAATTGTTCTAAATTAGGAATTCTTGAAATGCGTAACAACAGTTTTAGTGGGAAGTTGACTATCAACTTTTCAAAACTAAGAGATATTAATTATATTCTCTTAAGTAATAACAACTTCCATGGACGCGGAGAAGCTGATGACATGAGGTTTGTTGATTCTTTGAAAAACTGCACCAGATTAGTAGCTTTGGGACTTGATAGTTGCAACCTTGTAGGAGTGCTTCCTATGTCAATAGGTAATCTCTCTCATCAACTCAGCTATCTAGATTTAGAAGACAATAAATTATTTGGAAGCCTCCCTTCAAGTATAGGTAGTCTAGTTGGTTTGACCACTTTAGGTTTAGGAATAAATCAATTCAAAGGAAAAATCCCCACTAGCGTTGGTAAACTTCAAAAGCTACAAGTTCTTGGTCTAGATAGCAATCAATTTTCAGGGCCTATCCCTTATGCTATTGGGAACCTAACCTTCTTGAATAAACTTTATTTATATTCCAACAAATTAGAAGGCCATATTCCATCAAGCCTTGGGAATTGTAAAGAACTTAATGGGTTAAGCCTTAGAAACAATAGACTCAGTGGAAACATACCCAAACAGCTTTTTCAACTTCCATCATTAAATTATTTTTTAGATCTTTCTCAAAACCGCTTTTCTGGTTCCATTCCATCAGAGATTAGAAACCTCAATAAGTTGAGCGAGCTCTATTTATCTTATAATAATTTATCAGGCCCCATTACTAGTAGCCTTGGTGAGTGCGTTAGCCTTACAAAGTTATACCTTAGTGGCAACCAATTTCAAGGCATAATTCCAACTTCAATAAGTTCATTGGGAGGATTGGAGGCACTCGACATTTCTCAAAATAATTTATCAGGCAAAATTCCACAATTTTTAGAAAAATGGAAATCCTTAGGATATTTGAACCTATCCTTTAATGATTTTGAGGGTGAAGTACCGGTTGTAGGAGTGTTTGCCAATGGAAGTGCATTTTCAGTTTTGGGGAACAATAAGCTTTGTGGTGGTTTGGTTACACTTAAGTTACCCAAATGCAAGGAGACGAGTAGTAAGAAAAAAAGGTTTCCTTTCTTCATATTAGTCATCGTGATGGCAGTCACGTTGCTCGTCGTATTATGTTGTGTGTATCTTTTGTGTAAGAAGAAACGCAACAGTCAACCATCTCAATCATCAGGGGGTGAACGGTTCATGAAAGTTTCATACCATCAACTTCTCAAGGCTACTGATGGCTTCTCTGTAGCAAATTTGATTGGGGAGGGTGGGTTTAGCTCAGTTTACAAAGGAATCCTCGATTCTAATCATAATAAACCTGTAGCAGTCAAAGTTTTGCATCTTCAAAATAAAGGAGCTTACAGAAGTTTTCTAGCAGAATGTGAAGCATGGCAGAATATTCGACACCGTAATCTGTTGAAGATAATAACTTCTTGTTCAAGTACTGATTTCCAAGGCAATGATTTTAAAGCTTTGGTTTACGAGTTTATGCCGAATGGAAGTGTACACAACTGGCTTCATTCAAGTGAAAATACGTCGAAACTGACCCTTCTTCAAAGAATAAGCATACTCAGAGATGTTGCAACAGCACTTGATTATCTTCACAATCGCTGCCAAACCACGATTGTTCACGGTGACTTGAAGCCAAGTAACATTCTACTTGATGAAGATATGGTGGCTCATGTTGGAGACTTTGGTTTAGCTCGACTACTTGGTACAGACTTAAACCAAAACAGCTCAACCGGGGTTAAAGGAACAATTGGTTATGCACCTCCAGGTAGTGTTCAATAAGGCTTACATTTACTTACAAATTACTGTTTGTAACTTAAGTAACTGTTTTTAATTCGCAGAGTATGGTCTCGGGAGCGAGATGACAAGTAATGGGGATGTCTATAGTTTTGGAATATTATTGCTAGAGGTGATAACCGGGAAAAAGCCAACAGATGACATGTTCAACGATGATCTTAGCCTTCATAAATTTGCTTACATGGCATTACCGGATCATGTAATCGATGTTATTGATGATGATGCAATTGTGTTGCAAAGTACGGAAGCGAATGCAAAGAAAGTGGAAGAATGTTTGGTTGCAATTATCAAGATTGGAGTATCGTGCTCTGTGGATTCCCCACCTCAACGGATGAAAATTGAAATTGTTGTCAACGAGTTGCATCACATTCTCGATGTGCTTCAGAATATATAAGGTACTATGTTGTCCCATTTTGTAGAATCTGATTTTACATGAGTTTGTTAATAAATCTTCACTAAAATGGTTTTATTTTTGAACTCTTTCAAGTCTATCATCAAGCTTGTATGGTGAAGTTAAATAAATGTTAAGTTGTTGAAGATGTTAGTAATTATGGTTTAACTTTCTTGTTTCATAAGTGTACGAGACATAAGAGTGCGTTTACATTCCTGGTGACGTATCATATGCATCAAGCATGTTTGTAAGTGTGGTTTAATTTCCATCAGTCCATTTTTTCATAAGTGTATGAACAGCCTAATGTTATTCGTGTTATTTGACTTTCAGTTTCATAAATTTGACTTTTTCTTGAATATCTGAATCACAAAGCTCAAGGCTTCCCCCTCTTCTGGTTTCGAGCAGTGTATGGTCCAATTTTATAGACAGTTAACCTCATGTTTGGTTATACACTTGTACCATGCATTCGGCAGTACAAAATCATTATTAGTACTGCAAGTATACTGTATTAAAATGGGTCAATTATGACCAAACTATATT
The DNA here is from genome assembly GCA_019973895.1 of Chrysanthemum seticuspe. Lineage (NCBI taxonomy): Eukaryota > Viridiplantae > Streptophyta > Magnoliopsida > Asterales > Asteraceae > Chrysanthemum > Chrysanthemum seticuspe. The sequence goes on from BPTQ01000009.1 coordinate 15,491,937, forward strand.
TCTGATACATAAATCAGCTTGAATATTTTGATACTTTTCATATTCCTTATAGAGTTGGTACAACTCTATTTTCGTCGGATAAGCATTTGGATAAGCAATCCCAAACTCAAAACTGTGTATTGCTATTTAGTCTAAGTAAGCCCAAACAGCCCTTTAGCTGTTAGTGTGCAGCTTTATGGTCATCATTGTTGTTTTAACCATATTTCTAGAAAGACAAGCGTTTAGCTTTTGAATTTTGTCTCTCCTATTTGAAACGATAATAAGCGGAGACTTTAGCTTTTAGGTCAGATTATGCTGTATACTTACAGTAGTTATTATGTTACCAAACGCTTTGAAAAAGTAGGCTTCAGACATGCTTCTTAACATGTAACTTGTTTTGAAATGCAGTCCCAAACACCTCTTTCATCTATATGGATGTTATTGATCCTTTATATGTATGGATTGATTGACAATAGGCGAACTTAAGAGGTTATTTTGGAAACTGAATAAGCTGTACGTTAAGTTAGTTAGAGCAAGTATTAAGTGTCTATAAAAGTGCTTAAGCAGTAGAAAGGAAAGGATGTTACGAGGCATTTATTTTCAAGCTGAATTACATAACACAAGATGCGTTAGTATGAAAGGAGAGTTATTATGTATGTTTAAGTGTTTAAGGTTGAAACCAAACAGTGATTAGTATAATCCTGTCTATATCTTACAAGAGGGAAACATATAGTTGCATTCAGTTCATAATTAACATATAAGTTTTACAAATGATTAATATGCCATGCATATTTACTTTTTTAATGAAATGACCCACCCAAACTGACCCGTTTTGAGATATTTTTAATTTTTATATCTTTTTTACATAGCCTGAACCAACATGTAGGACCTCAATTTTAAGCTATGATAGACCAGAACAGACATGTTGGACCTGTTTTTTAAGCTATGTTTATATCTTTTTAACATAACATGAACTGAACCATTATATACGGGTCGATGTGGCCAGAAAAACAGCTCCAATGGGCTTGTTGCAGCTCTGTAAAACAAGGAAAAAAAGTTATATAATTTTTTTTGGTACTCACTGTTAATAAGTAGTCAGTATGTTAATTATGTACTGGGCACCATTTTTTTTTTCTTTTTTTCCAAGTTAATTTTTTATATACCACTCATAAGTAAAATGGGTCGAAATAGCCATCTGTACTAGTGTTGGTTAGTTGCTGTACTGACTGCCTTTGGAACCTGTTAACACTAACAGATGACTGTGTTTACAAAACAAGCATAACCCATAATGGTTTAAAGGATGATTAGTCTGATATGGGTAAGATTTCAAGAAAGGTTCCAACCTTGTTCATGAAAAACAAAGTATGATTAAATCACGCCAGTGTTTTCGGGAACTTCCTGGTTCAAAGCTTGGTAATATCCTTGGTGTTTAGAAGTCTGCAGAGCAGATTGGTGCTGATACGACAGTAGTTGGTGAAGATGGTGAAGTTGATTTCAAAGGAGATGTGACTGTTTTGTGAAACAGTAAGCGATTTTTCAAAATCAAAATCACTATCAGAACAACGTCAATAGGTAATATGACTGTTTTGTGAAATATGTAATACGAGAGAATTAAGTGGTTGTGGTTGTAGGCGAGACTGGTTCTGGAAAGACAACACAACTGACTCAGGTAACATTCCGACCACGAATACAGTATGTTGGCTAACTGTTGCATCTTATTTGATCTGTAACATTTGTAATACTTTATTGTTGCAGTACTTGCATGAAGATGGTTAAACGAAAAATGGGATGGTTGGTTGTACTCAACCAAGAAGTGTGGCAGCAGTGAGTGTTGCCAAAAGAGTCGCTCGATCAAGAGATGGAAACGGAGCTTGGAGATTTGGTCGGTTATGCTATTGTTTTGAAGACATCACTGGACATAATACTAGGCCAGACTTAAAAACACTAACTTTATATCTGCAGAATACTATTAACTGTTTAAGGTATTAAAGTGTTCCTTTACGATATTCTGTTCGCCGTATACGACAGATGGTGTCCTTCTGCGTGAAACGTTGAAAGATGCAAATCCTGCCAAAAGAAAACTTATGAAACTTAGTTCACTAAATAAGATGATGTCAACAGCAAATGGCAATAACAACTAAATGTAAATATATATCATATTATTGTTTCAAGACTATAACTTTCTACCTTTACTTGTTTATTATTATCTCCAACTAAGAATTGTTGCATAGTAAGAATTTGACTATTTTACCTTTAAATTGTTAAAAAGCTGCCTTTGTTATTCTGATTTCTTGTAGAAATCTCAATGACCAATGGGAGTGTTTTACTATAGAACTCTTTAAATAATGGTAGAAACTAACAAAAATCATTCTATGTATACTTTATTTTTATTTTTTTATATGAATATAGCCAACAGATTGCAATTTCTCATTTAACCTTTGTGGCTCTATACCAAAAATTCAAGACCATTACGACTAGGGGTTGAAAATGAGCCGAGTCGCTCGTAAAAAGCTTGGAATCAAATTGGTAAAAATCTGAACTAGCCGAGCATAAACGATCTTGAGTCCAAGCTCGAGCCTAAGTTACAGCTCATTCAATAATCGAGCTCGAGCCCGAGCTTTACATGCAAAGCTTGATTGGGCTCGCGAGGCTAAACGACACTAGGATATTTAAAGTTTTAACCATACATAAACGTTATGCATTTGTATTATAGGCGAGCTTATTAACGGGTTTAAATATATAGCAAGCTTATTAACGAGCTCAAAATAGATATATCATGAGCCGAGCTCGAGCCAAGCTTTAATTTTTTATTGCCAAATCGTATATACGAGTTGAGCCCGAGCTTAAATAACATACCACGAGCCAAGATCGAGCTTAAAAATAAGGCTTGAACTGAGCCGAGCTCGAGCTTTATAAAATTTAAAAGAGCCGAGTTCGAGCACTGGCAAGCTCGGGCTCTACTCGTTTCCACCCCTAATTACTACCAAGTCTTTATACTTGTAGCATGTAAGACTAAGTGTAATGGTGAGAATACATGACCATCAAACCAACTTTCTTCATGACCAACTTAGTGTAATAAGGCGACCGTAGTCACCACAAAAAAAAAACCCTACTTAAACACCAATATACCCCAAAAAAATCATTTAAGAAAAACTCCCACACACAAACATATGATCACCCGACTCGATCGAGTATACGACCAAGTCCTTGAAAAATACCATGCAAGACACGTCCTGCCATGGTCTCCATTATAACACCAGCGCGTCCAAACTAGTGCCAAATCAAATGCAGACGCGTCTAAACTAGTGCCATTACGGACGGTCTAATGCATTAAGACATAACTGTCCTAGTTGGACTTTTCAAGGATAGTGTTATTACTAAGAAACCCTTCTTTAATTAATTCTTGCAAAAACTTCTAAGTATAGTAATATTGCTATCGGTCAATAGCATTTAACCCTAAAATAAAAAATTTAGTAAAGAAATAAAAGGCAAATTTACTAATTTACCTATAATAATTTTATAAAATGAATTAAAAAAAAATACTCATAAATGTCAAACTTTTATCTATTCATTAAATTTATTGTCACAAAAATTTAACTCACGAAAAGTTTTAAACTAAAAAAACCCAACTTAACTACTTTTTTAATGAACTTAAAACATTTTCCATAATAATCTCACTTAATCCACTCTTAATATTTAAAACCAAATCTGTACATACTTAAATATCAAAATCATTCACCAAACTTTTACGAGTAATATACCAAGTGATCAACTTTGTTAAACATTAATTCCAATCCAAATTTTCATACAAATCGACATATTATCCAAATAACAAGGAGATAAACATAATAAAAGAAAGCCAATATTGAAAAGTAGACGGATATATCAATCGGTGACCATTTAATCCAAGTCAATAGGGCGTGTTAATTAAGTCATGGGTAAACGGAAAAATGACAAAAATGTTATAATCTGACACCCATTTCACAACTATCATATTTTCGGACTTTTCAAAATACTAAATTCTCATTTTCTCACACCCCATGTGAGGTTTTCAAAATTTTACGTGACTTTATTAGCTAAAGATTAGCAACAGTGTTGAACTCCTAGCGACACTCTTTTTGTGGCTTTTAATGACTCTTACCCAAACGTGCTAAGTAACATAAGTGTCACAAAAAAGGTTAATAGCATATAATAACAATGTACTTTCTCATTTGTTCTATTATCATACGAAACCAAAAAAATACTACAATACCCATCTGACTTTCAAATTTTGTTTCATTATCATACGTTTTGTTTGTACCGTTAGTCCTTTTGACTAACGATCCGTTGTAATTAACTCAAAAATATGTTTTTCTTACGTTTTCATACATAGATATCCGTCTTTATACGTTTTCCCCCATTTTCTTTACGTTTTTGTGTGCACCGTTAGTCCTTTTGACTAACGAATGTTTGTAATTAACTCAAAAATATGTTTAAAAACAAACAAAAACGCTTGAAAACATATAAAAACGTAAGAAAAACATATTTTTGAGTTAATTACAAACGGTCGTTAGTCAAAAGGACTAACGGAGCAAACGAAAAAAAACGTATGAAAACGTAAGAAAACAGGCGAAAACGTATAAAAACGGATAAAACCGTATAAAAACATAAGAAAACGGATAAAAACGTAGTTAATTACAAACGGTCGTTAGTCAAAACGTATGAAAACGTAAGAAAACGGGCGAAAACGTATAAAAACGTAAGAAAACGGATAAAAACGTATGAAAACGTAAGAAAACATATTTTGTAGTTAATTACAAACGGTCGTTAGTCAAAACGTAAGATAATGAAACAAATGGGAAAGTAAGTTGCTGAAACATGCCAAAAGGACTAACGGAGCAAAGAGTTGGATGGTGATTCTAGTAATTTTTTGGGTTCGTATCTGATAATGGAACAAATGGAAAAATACGTTGCTATTACATGCTATTAACCCGCCACTAAAATTGTACAGAACTGAAAAAAGAAAAATTAAACAAACAGCGTTGCTACGCGTAAAAAACTTCACACAAAATAATAGAGACTCTCCCGAAACCTTAATCACTTGCACCAAAATATTAAGAACTCACAAAATACTAAAATAATGTCGAAAACAAAGAATGAATGGTTTATTAAGAATTTAAATATTTTTGTCATTTTCGTAAAAGAAAGGAGTGATAAATAGTCATAAATTACATATGAATATCAAATGAATAAATAATTATTTTAGGTTATCAAAGTCTTGATGGGATATTAGATTATCAAAACAAAACAATGGAAGGAAAAATCAACGCTTCGAATATTTTTACGACTTTTTATGTTTATTTAGTCAAAATCGGCAAGTCACTGGAATTTTATTTTCCAAACTGATAACTACGTGAAGTTGGGTATAGCCTCATAATGTTTCTATTCTACTTATAATACTTTATTTTTGTTTATTTGAGTAAGGTGGCTTAACTAACATTAATAAGAAAATTGTACTTTGTAAAAAAACTAACCATAATAATTCTTAATATTATAATATCTGTCACATTTTTTTTATTAATCACCTAAAAAGAAAATAGTACTTTGACAAAAAAAAAAAGTGAATAGGTTGACTTTTTTCATTTTGGTTATGAAATAAGGTGAAGAGATCACCTTAAATCTCCTCGGAAAGAGTGGTTCGCGCGTGACTTTCTCATATGCCCAAGGTACTCGTGAGTGAGTTTAGCACTAGGTGAAGTATTCACCTTGCCTTGCCATCTAGTCTAATTTCTAAAAAAGAAAATGTTGAAGCATTTTGAGATTTTTTAGTAGCAAACGGTTATAGTTGCGTTCTTATGGTCTTCACACAACTTTTTTTTTTTTTTTTTTTTTTTTTTTTTTTTTTTTTTTTTTCAAAATGATTTAATGAATTGTTAATTTTAGAAACAAAAAGTTTAAGAAAACATGTTTAAGTATTTTTTATTTTATAAGAAAATACTTTGTAATAAGAAAAACATGTTTAAGTATTTTTTTATTTTATAAGAAAATACTTTACAGGAATAGGTTGACTTTTTTCATTTTGGTTATGGAAAGTGAAACTTCGTTCGTTTAGTACGAGATCTCTTCACACCTAGCGGTGCTTACGCCTCTCGCCTATCGAAGTTCTATTAAAAAACTAAGGTGTTTATTTTAATGTTTGTTTGTTGCTAACAAGCTAATTAGACTTCGTCTTATATTTTATAAGCTAGATTTTTCGGTTTTTTTAACGCCTATTTACTTATATCTTAATCTTAGGTTGTATCTCATGGTCACATTATCACCATCTCCGCCTCAGCGGCACATTAGTTTAAACCATCTCCTAACAGCCGTAGTGGTAATCACTCAACTAAATACATAAAAATATCTCACTTTACGTAACATATATACCCTACGATATACCCTACACACTCATTAAAAAAAAAGTTAGTGCACCACGTTAGGTGGTCTGCACTACCGAACCAACCCTAAAAGGCACATTTGTGTGTGGCGGATGAGAGGTCGTAGTGACGGATGACGCGGTGTAGAGGCTCACCACGGGTGGTGGATGCCTCCATTAGGCCCGGTCATAAACTTTGCAAAATCTCACTTGAAGGCTTCAATCAAGTAAAAGAATTGTCTTCCTTTTTTATGAAAAACATAGATTTAGGATATATTTTTTTAGCCGAATTAATGAGTTGTTGAAATATCTTGCATGTATGGGGTGTTCACTTAAGCTTATTTTTGAGCTATTGAGCTTAAATGATTTCGGTTTACGTTTAGTAAGCTTACTTTTACCCGCTTATTTTAAATTTTATAGGTTCATATAAGTCTATATGTCTTAAAATAAGCTAGAAAGGTAACTTATTACACATAAGCGGAAACCACGTGAACTCGTTAGCTTAAAAGTAAGCTTAAACAAAACCTCTTAGTACGAACCATGAAAAACTTTGTTAATGGACATGTCCCCTTATGGCAGATTAAGATAGATAACTTTAAGAAAAATAGAAATGGATGGATAATGAAATTCGCAAAAGTTAATACACTGCTTATTTGCACAATTAGCCAAAACAAAAACACTAACAAAACCTACATAAGCTGATTTTCATATGTAACACCCCAAATTCACGCAGCGGAACGGTAATTTGAAGGCGTTACGTCATAGTATAAGAACATAAGATGTTAGAGAAAGACCTCTATATGAGACTCCAAGAATGTTGAGCCTAACCAAAACCAAGCACCTGAGAAATACATGCTAAAAAAACATCAACAATAATGTTGGTGAGATCATAGGTTTAAATTAAATGTAATTATTGAACCACAAGATTTTGTAGGTTGTGACCATTGTAACCCAATGGCACGAAATAACGTATTCTACTGGCTAAGCTCATGACACTGAAGCATTAACAATATAATAAATGCCCAATAGAAGTGTCTAACCCACACACTTGTGAAATATTCAAATAATATGCGTCCGTCCGACTCGTACTAGTGGTCAGTAGAGCTTATCCTACTATGGACGGGGTGTCAACCCCAATAGATCTATTCACAGCATTTGCGCTTACTCACAAAAGAGTAATTAACGATTCATGATAATGGGCGTAATAATAGTATTTGGGTTATCGGGACTTAGGTTGTATGCAACATACTTGCGTTCAATCGTAAAAATAAGCGTGTATTCTCACCTCAATTAATAAAAGATATGTAAAATATGGGGCTATGAACTAACGTCAAACGAATGATAAACAGTGATGGCATGCAAAACGATGCAAAGTCCCTAACCGCGACCTAATGTAAAATAATGTGTTTTAGGTCATGAACATGTTAGGGGAGACATGTTAACGACTTAAAGCATAAAAACACACACATATACATTAGCTTAATTTGTAGAAACATGCATACAAACATGAAAGTTTATACAAACACGCGCCGTTGATATCATTCTCTTCTAGAGGCATAATTAATGTTTAACGTTGTAGCTATAACATCTAAAACCAAAATTAATTCACATCATTTGAGTAGACAAAAGGGTATTAGACCAGGGTAGTTGCACCGTCACTTATTGTCGAATACTAATTAGCCACAAACATCAAAAGCAATCTCAAATCAATATCCTAACAGCTGACCAAATCCAATCAAAAAAGCATCCAAACTCAAAATCTCAAAACCGAAAACCTAAACATCATAGCTCAACAATCCAAGCTAAACCCGGTTCATATCCTAAATGCATACCACATTTACTCAAAACTCCATAATTCACCCCATTTACACACGCAACATACAAATCCAACAAGGGTAGTTACATAGTTACACCGTCACTTATCGTCAAATACTAACGAGCAGTAAACATCAAAAGCAATCTTAAATCCATATAAAAACAACTCAAATCTTAAAAAACATTCATAGGCTTAGCAAAACTATAACTAGACACATGTCCACTTAGGACACATGTATACTTGAAATTGCATGTCATAAATATACAAAATACACACCACTACACTATCTCTTTCAATTTGAATAAAAAAAATCACTCTCACTCTCTGTGACAACTGGCAATTTAGGGAGACTATTTTAGGTAACCGCATTACGTTAAACTGAACCGAGCCTTGCCTTTAACACTATTTTTATAAACCATGACTTGATTTTATATCCTCTATTGGTTTTTATGATTTATTTCATTATTAAATGAGTTATCGTATGAGTTTTAACTCTATTTGGTAGGCACTATTCGATTCGGCACTAGAAAAGCCTAAAACGAGAATTATTGTAACTTGTAGACCGTAACTCGAAAATTGACAAATAAATAGTCAAAACTCGTGGAAAAACGTAAATAACGATGTTGGAAAGTTGAATAAATGTTGTGGGACACTCGGGGGACAATATGTGAGCTCGGGATTAGGTAAACGGGATAGTTACGAAAAATTACAACCCGACCCCTCCCCTTTTTCTCTTGAGCCGGCGCCCCCCTCCTCCCTAATAATTATTTTGAGGTCCCTAGTGGCCTAGTATAAATACCCACCCAAACCCTCATTTCACCTCATTTGTTTCTCTCTCTAAAAACACACATATCACCATTTCTCTCTCTAATTTCTCACTCTAAAAACCCTAGCACCATCACCTTGTGGCTGCCGGCTATAATCCGGCCACCACCGCCGACCACCGGTGCGTCACCATACACCTCCACCACCATATTGAAGCTCTCTTTATCCTCTTTCCAACCATATATCATACGCCCCATTTGGACCTCCATAACACCTAAGGATTGAAGTATAATATGGCCCTACCCTAAAAGCGATTTTCTCTTTGGCGAATCCCTAACTTTTGCGATTCCCTAACTCCCAAAATATACGACTTCCAATCTGCTTTAATTCTCTTTTTCTATTGCGTTAAGCTGTTATAATTAGGTATATACATTCGTGTTTTACTTGATAATTCCAGGTTTTTGCGATCGCTAAGAGTTTTAGGGTTTATTGTTCTTCGTTTTCTTTTGAAGGTATCGCATAGGTCTGAATTTAATTTGTTAATCTGATTGGGTTTCGTATAACACTGATCTTAATTCTTCGATTGATTATGGGTTAGTTTTGCTCTTCATTGTGCATAAACCCTAGTTTTTAACTAGGGTTTCCATTACGTTGTAATAACGAGGACGTGTTTTCTTGTTAAGTGGATCTTCTTGCTTTCCTGGTGGTTCGTTTTCTTAGGGTTTCGATTACTTCTTTCTGGTTTTCGTTTTTTTAGGGTTGTTTTCCTTTCTTGTTTGTTGTTATGGACAAGGTTGATGAATTAAACGATGATGAGTCTACTGTTAGTCCTGGTGAGTCGATTCTTCAATCGACAATGAACCCTAATAGTAGTGATTCTCGTTCTGATGGACAAGTGGAGCCGGTTTCACTTGTTTCAAGCCCTAGTCATGTCGCAACTAGTCATGACAATCCTGAGGGTCATGATACTTTACTGAAAATTCGTGCTATTGAAAAACAAATCTTTGAGGGAAAACTTGTTCTTGTGGGTGATGATGGGCAACCATTAAAACCAGCTGTGACAGTGGATACTACTACTTCTACTGGGGCTAATTTTGAGCATCTTAAGGTACCGCAGTCGCAGAAGGAGTTTGAGGAGATGCTTACTGCTATTGGTTATTATTCGAAATCTCCTCAAGATACGAGTGGTCCTATGGCTTCTAATGTTAATGGCCATAATAACGCTAATGATAAGGTTGATACGAATTCACATGGGGCTGGTGGTATTGAGAAGGTTGGTGGTTTGAAACAACCTTCTTCATCGTATGCTGGTTTTACTTCTACTGAACCAAAGAAACACACTTCAAACTTTCGTAGGTTGGAGTGTAGTAAGAACGCTGATGGTGTGGATCTTTCTGTCCCGATGAAAGTGGTTGAAGAGGTGAACACTAGGTTTGAGAATACTTTGTATGGGTATTGCCTTGGTCAACGCCTTGTTTTTCTAGTTGTTGATTACTTTGTACGTAATGCGGGGCTAAGTTTGGTATACACAAGGTAATGATGAATGCAAAGGGGTTCTTCTTCTTTAAGTTCAATTTGAAGAAAGGTGTTGATGATGTGCTTGAAAACGGTCTGTGGTTGATTAGAAATGTTCCTATTATTCTTAAACCATGGACCTTGACCACCAACTTACTCAAAGAGGATTTGACCAACATCCCGGTGTGGGTTAAATTCCATGATGTTCCTCTGGCTATGTTTTCTGATGATGGCCTTAGTCTCCTTGCCACATTGATAGGCACGCCTAAAAGGTTAGATGCTTTTACTAGCCAAATGTGCAAGGACTCGTGGGGCCGTAGTAGTTTTGCTAGATGCATGATTGAAGTGAAATCGGATCAGGTGCTTAGGGACTGCCTTACTGTTGAGATACCGTTACTTGATGGATCGGGTTCGACTATTGAGAAGATACGGGTTGAATACGAGTGGAAACCACCTCATTGTGATAAATGTAAGATTTTTGGTCATACTCTTATTGAATGTCCTAAAGTTGTTGAACCTCCTGCTTAGCCTACTAAGCGTGTTAATGATGGTTTCAAGACGGTCAATAATAAGAAGAAGGGAAAGCAAGGTGGTTCTACTATTCCGGGTCAAGGAGGGTTTACTAAACCTGTTGTGGGTAAGCAGTTTCAATATCAACCCAAAAAGACTCCTCCTGAACCTAAAGAAGTCACTAAGAAGAATGCTTCTGATGTGGCTAGTTCGAGTGGAACTAAGATCCCTACATCTAACCAGTTTGATGCCCTTAATATGGAATCTACGGATGCATTTGGTACTCCTCCTAATGACACCAACAAGGATGTGGATTCTGGTCGTACAATGGAAGCTAATGAAGATAAGTCTACTAAGACAGGAAATGCATCACATGAACACCCTGTGAGTAATTTGAAAGAGATGGAGTCTGATGTGGCTCCTAAAACTTGTGATTCTTCTATTCCGCCTGTGTCTTCTACTAAGAGAGTTAACCCTTTTTCTAAAGTGGGAGATGTCGTGGTGTCTGATTCTGAAGATGAGGTGGTTGCTAACCCATTTGATGAGTCTGCTAATCTATTATTCGGTGGTGGCCAAGAGTTTGAAGATGAGTATGATGACTATGACTATGATGACTATGCGAAGCAGGTTTCTGATCTTCCGGGGAATTTGGATGCCTTTAATGCCATGTATGGCACCAAGCTCCAAGGACCTAGGAAGTATTTTTTTTTTTCGTTATGTCCTATGTTATCATTTGAGTAGTGGTTTGTTTTGTTTGTTTTCTTCTCTAGAAAATAGGTAGTATCTTGTTATGTAAGCTTTATGCCTATGTAACGGGCTGAGATATGGGATTTCACTCATATCCATTGTACTTAAAAGTTTTTTTGGTTAATATATTTACCAGGGTACAGGATTACTCCCCTTTACCCAAAAAGACCTCCATAACACCTTCAAATCGTTGAATCAAGAATCGAATCTTTAGGGTTTCAAAGAGCTTTTGCAATTGGTGATTAGATAAGGTAAAGAGAACATGTTTTGAGCTTGATTGGGCAATAAAAACCCACGAATTGAAAATTAGGGTTTCGACCTAATTTTAATTTTTAGGGCTTTTGGGTGGAACATGAAATTAAAGCTAATTAGTGACTAAGTAAACAAGTAATTAGTGTTTGGTACATGTGTGGTGTATTAATTTGATTGGTTTGTGCATTTAGGGTTTATTTGCATGTTTTTGATTAAGAATAGTTGATGGGTTTTGTGTTTGGTTATTGTTTGGAGCTTGAATGATTGGATTGGGATGTTGTGGAAGTGATTTTGTTGTGTTTGGTTGTGTAATATGGGACGTACGAACCACCTAGGGCTCGTACGTGGCTCATGAGAGGCGTACGAGACCCACTTGGGTCATGGGTCCGAGTTGGGTCAATTTGGTAGCTTGTTGATTGGTATTGTTGAGGTTTGGATGAGACGCGTGGAGCCGAAAAGCTTCTAGAGCTTGTTTGGTTCACGTGGTCTTGACCGCGACCGTGTCAAGACCATTAGGGTCATAACATTGGTTTCGAGTATATTTGGTTGATTGATTGGTTGGCGAGATTGTTTTGAGTTAGTTTGGGATTAAATTGCGATATCGTGACATTTAATTTGGACTTGATGTATATATTGTTGACTTTGAGCTACGTCGGCGTCATTTTGACTTTTTAGTCAATAGTTGACTCCGACAAAGCCGTAACATGGACTTTATTATAATTTGGAATATTGATTGATTAAAAGCCGAGAAGTTATGACTCGTGCTTGTGGACTCGAAACGAATAACGATATGAGATTAATAATGAAATTTGACGAAATATATATATAAATGAAAATGCTAATAAACTATGAAATGGGAATAATAAATGGGCTTTTGTACCAAATTGTCGATAACAAGTCTTATCTTGTTATTTACTATTTTTAAACGGAAACTAACGACTAAATTGGAAATGTTTTGCAATAAATAAGTAATTAACGTTTCGAGTACACGATTATCAATAAATGTCAATTGTGGACATTTAATATTGTTTTAAGTATTTAATTGCTTACGTTGTGTGCATGGGTTACGAATAACCTAGCATTAATAGTGTTGATCCACGTGGGTAGCGGACTTTTTAGGTTGACGAATCTAATAAGAGCCCGCTAGGTACGTTGGGTAACCTTATTAATGGATAAATTATCTTTATGACTCTTTAGGATACGATTGGTTTATGGGATAATAAGCGACACGGATAAATAAATGAGTTTATCGAGTTGACGAATTCGATAAGGTCTACTATTTATTCCGAAACTTATTGGACTATGGAGCTTATCGCTTAGACGTCTTATTGTGTGGCATTTAGTCACATATTGTGTTGAATGGAGTTGCATATTGTGATTGTGAAGCATAACATATTGGTTGTTTGAGTGCATTCATAGCATCATATTGAGTTGATACACCCACACGAGGAATACCAAACACTAGGATTAAATGGTGAAACGAGATGTTTTGGAAATAAAGAAATGGAATATATTAGGGGTAGATAACGTTGATTTTGAGGAATATGTATATTAAAGATGGTCTACATTAATAGGTTGTGTCGAGTAGATAGTTGTTGTGTCGTGATTACTATTATCTTCTTCTAGTGATTATTTGTGCGTTGATTGCTTGAGGTGAGTTTCATAGCCCCACTTTTATCTACGTTTTAACCACGTTTTGAACTATTTTGGGGTGAGAATCATGCTACTGTTTTTGGACAGTGAAAACTATTTGGATTTGCTTATGTGCTTGACTGTATAGATAGTTGTGCGGTAGTCGTTGCCTTAGACTAGGTTAGACCGTTGCCAAGCTAAGAAGAGACTTCTACCTCGACCTAGCCCAGGGTTGGCAACTATTCTAGAGGTTGCCACGACAGTTCTGAACTAGAGTCGCAGGGGCCCAAGTAATCCCTGAATGTGGGATATGATTGGAGATCCGGGTAGGATCAGTGTGTGAAACGGTATTTATCTATCTTAGGTCTTGCATAGCAAATCAACTCTTACAGGTCCACTATGATTTTGTTGAACTTAAACCTATGAACCCACCAGCGTAAGCTGACCTTTTAGCATGATTTCTCAGGTATTTGAGAGATGTTTGGATTACTTGATTGGTGGAAGCTTGGAAAGAAGGCGGGGTTCAAGGATCATTTCTGACTCTGATAAACTATGGGGACCTATTTTATTAAATCATGTTTTGGGCCTAATATTTACTCTTTTGGACTAAATGTTTTGAATACTTAAATTTGGGATTGGTTTTGAATGTTAAACGACTATCTTTGGCTATACTTGTGTGCGATACCAATCCAATAGTAACGCCCCGAAAACTTGATTAAGTCTTCCGTTGTACCGAGATTTGGGGGTGTTACACTCTCTCTTCTTGTTATGAACGACCACCAACAACACAAATCATCCATATGATTTTGATATTGCTTGTTTCTTGTTCTTGTGTTGAAGTTTTATGTTACTTGCTTGAAGTCTCATCAAATCTTCGATATTATGGAAGGTTTTTGCAAGGGTGTTCTTGGAAGAGTTTTTGGTTGCTATGTTGTTAGTTGAAGGGTTAATAAGATTGGGTTAAAGATTTGGAGCTTGGGTTGTTGATTGGGTAATTTTAGGAAAACCACTTCCATTTTGTGAGAGTAATGCTTCGTCGTCACCATGGCGAGCAGCTCTACGGCGAGGGATGGCGAACCACCCCGGTGTGGCGGCGGGGCACGGCGAACCACCACGTAAGCCCACGGCGAGCCACGAAATCCCCACATCCTCCACTCTAAAGGTTCATTGCTTTTCTTTTTTTTCTATCTTTGACACATTAGGCTAAAGAGAGCGATGTCTCGGGTTTCTCTCTCCTCTCATTTTCCCTCACTCCTTTTCATCATACATCTGTTTTGGTCATTTTTCGCTCACTTTTCACTAAAATATCTATGTACAAAAATATACCCCACCCAATATCCACACACACACTCACAAAATAAAATAAAAAATTAGGCCCAGTTTGTCAGCCAAAAACAATAGTGAGCAACTCACCATACTTTGCAGTTTTGGATGTGTTGCGCGTGAGTTGGCCACCAAAAAGGGAAGTCACGACCACTCCATCCAGTCTTAATTTGTTGCAAACATGTACATAGATGCTCAAAAAGTTGATCAACTAGACTTAAGAAGTGTTTATTTTTCTCTTATCTTAACTACGTATAATTTAAAAACTAACTTTTATTGAAAGTGACAAAGTAATGATTCTCAAGGGGTGGGAGGATTAGATGGCCGAGATTAATTAGAGTCAAGTGTATTTGGATGGGATTTTCAGCGTGGCAAATATAAAAAGAAATACATCAATTATTTGTTTGTAAGTTCAATGTTTTTCTTATGAAAAATGATTCTTATGGGTAAGTAGTAAGCTTACTAATCTTTATTACATAAAATAAGAAAATGGTCAACAAGTGAATATTGGAAGAGTGAAAAAGTGAAATAGTGGAAAGTGAAATTCATGTTTCTTTGGCAACTATTCTTGCATGTTAATTTTGTATGAAAGTATTTATTTTGATTTCAATGTATTTGTTGCATGGTATCTGATAACACTACACGCGTCGTTCGGGGTCAAAGGAACTTCCTTTTCGTCGAGCAAGTTTTTTCAACACCCTAGGCAGTGAACCTAATCGTTGTAGTGTTGTATTAGGGTAAGCCACGGGAATTGATATCGTTCTCTAGGGGAATAGGAATGCTAGTGAGAAGTTACTACGCTAAGGTTGGGGTTGAGGAAGATTATTTTTTTTTTATCTTTTTATGGTTTTTTAGGAAATGGAAAGATACTAATCTCGGGGTTTTGGATTTGGGGGGTGGTATTTCTACCGATTACTCTACTATTATCTATTCTAATTAACTAAGCTATGGGGTAGTCTATGTCTATTGTTATGTGCTCGTATGATGTTTGAAGATGTGTTTACCTAGATGCTACTACTCCCTAGTTATCTCCTATTGATGGTTGAATTGTCACGTCCTTATTCTTAACGCGTTGTGTTTTCTAAGGTCGTAAGGTGTGCATTCCCTAACTCTTTGAAATCACTTTTAAGTGTAGTAAACGAAATCCACTAAGTCATTCATAAACTAACTTTGAGGTTATCTTTGGGTTTAGTAAACGAAATCCACTAAGTCATTCATAAACTATCAAAGAATTATCAAGTATTAAACACAATGGTAGCCTAGTCGCACTCCTAAGCCAATTACAATTAAGATAAGAGACAACCTAACAATAATTAATAACTAGGTTTCATATATCTAAGAAAACACACAAGTAATTTAGCCGGACATGGTAAACATGCAAGCATACACACAATCAATCAAACATAGGATAGACATAATGATAAATTGAATATATGGATTAAGATATAATCAACAAACCATTACAAGATGTTTTTGGAGTGATTGAAACCTTCAAAGTTGTTGGAAAAACACCTATCTGAGCCCTGGAATCGGAGTTAGGGTTTAGAGCGTACAAAAAGTGAACTTATAATGTTATATTTATAGGCAGATTTTCTGTCGGCAAAGAGTGATGGCGTCACACCTAAAGAGTGACGGCGTCACGACCAATTTTTCACCAAACTGTAGATTTTCTCGTTCCGGTCGCGTGGGCTTTTGAATCACCTAAATCCGAGTTCGTATGCAAAAGTTATGGCCAAAACAGTATCAGCTACTTCGCGCGCATGTTGCAGCTTGTGACGGCGTCACCTTATAGTTGTGACGCCGTCGGCTTCATCTTCTGACGCCTTCTGGATCAAATCTAGGCCGTCTGAGTTGCGACGGCCTACTCTTTTAAAGCCTGACACCGTCACTTGAAAATAGGGAATTTGGCTTATGTGCCGTCACAAAATGCTCCGACGGCGTCGCAGTTAAGCAGTGACGCTGTCACCTTGTATTTCAGCAGCTTGAGTGTCTCGATTCTTGACTTTGGCCATTTTCTTCGTATATCCGCGCCTTTTCGTCCAAATAAGTGCCATTACAGCAATTTGCCTTCAAGAGACCTAAAAAGTGAAAAGGAACGATATTAAGTAATAACGGATACAAAAGTGATCAAATAAGGGCTTAAATGACCCCTCAAAAAGGTACATTTTAAAACCTTATCAAATATCCCTACACTTGGTATTTGCTTGTCCTCAAGCAAATGTGCTTTTAGCCAATTAATTTATAAGTTAGGGGTCATGAAGCATTGGTTTAAAATAGTCCACAACACATATAAGCCCCGCAAAAGTTATAACAAGCACGGAAATTACATACTAGCACCTCACATGGGGTGTTTGGATACTCACATCTCTCTCGTGTGTATATGAAATATAACAAGTTGGAAATGGAAGATAAACACTCATTAACCGGTCCTAGTACATAGATTACCATAGGCTTGAGAATAGATCAAACCTCCATCGCTTTGGCGTAAGCACCTAGGAAAGACTATCAAAGAGGTCTTTAAAGGGTTGTAATGTTAGGCTTACGGTAGGGAAACAAAGGGTTTGGTGGGATAGGCTATTTAGTGGTGGCAAGTCAAAAATCTTTATGTTACAAGCATACGAAGAATGGCGTTGCTAAGCCAAGACTCGACACTCTAAACTCTAGATAACTGAAACAAACAAACATAAATTTAAAGGATAGATGTATGATGGTAGCCTTTTTTTTTTTTTTTTTTTTTTTTTTCATACACTTTTACTCTACCATCCTCTACGGTAACATCAAAATGATAGGGATTTATATGCACATCCCTACACTTGAGTTTTTATTACTATAACACTAATTTGACCCGAATTGAAAAGATCAAAACACTTGGGGTATGTTATTACGCAAATAAGGGAATTTAACGTTCCATTCCAATCATTTTATAAACTTTAACTTTTTCCCATGAGTCCCAATCGTCCCAAAACTTTGTACAAAGGATATGACTCGACTTAGCAACTCCTGCAAGCAACTAGATAATTGAACTAAGGGTTTTGGGTGATAACAATAATGCACTAAAAGTGAGTGCATACAAGGTAGGCTAAGGCGATTTGGGTGTATATTTGGGGTGGGGTGTAAACAATGCTCTTCATTGATATTCCGGAAAAACCAAACATCACGAGAACCGCGAAAAGGATAGGCTCTGAGGGGTTAACTAGGGGTATCGTGTACTAAAGATGAGTACAACGCAAAGGGTGTGGGGGAATTACTCAACCGATGTGGAAGAAGTAATTATATTACGGGTATCAAACAAGGGTTATCCTAATGCCTCTTATCATTTAGTTATTCCTAACTACACAAGTGTAGTCTTACTAGCGATCTCGGGATGCATCACAAAACAAGTTCTAGAATCTAATATACTACCGGTTCACACTCTAAGCATTGAAGATGAATGCTTTTAATTCCAACTAATCTAAGGGCGATCCTCACATTTTGGGTGGAATTTGGGTGGTAAAGGGTTTTTGTGCTAGTCATGCAACTTCCTATTCGTGAGACGCTTTTGTTAAGACTAATGGCCCACTCCTAAATGTCATGAAATTTTTTTAATTTGGTGTCAAAATTACCCTAACCGACATTTTCTCTTGGTTTATTACACAAATACAATTGGACAAAGCAAATAATCAAAGATAAACATAGTTTCAAATTTCCCGTTTTATTTTCCCTCCCTACACTTAAACTGAACATTGTCCCCAATGTTCCCCGAAAGTATCAAAGTTATGATAATAGAAGGTAATTAAAAACGAAAGAAACTAATACTCCCCTAATTAGCTCGGTAGGATCCGTGTGTGAAGTATTGGTTAAATCCTTTCCAAGAAGAATGTATGCATGAAAAGCTCCTTATGTAATAAAACCTGCACACTTGAAGAAAATAGACAACCCAAAGCATCAAACCGAACAAAGAAAAATTACAACAAGATGTAGTTCCAGACTTAAATAAGATATAATGCTTGTGGAATGGATGTTTGCAGATTTTCTGGAAAATTAAGACCTGGAAAATTCCAAAAATTTATAAGTAGCACAGAAAACGGGAGAAAGTAAGATAAGTTGTTTCTGCTCCTCCTGACGCCGTCAGGTTGCGATCCTGACGCCGTCAGGTTATCCTGCCAGAAAATGGTCTGCGATTTTCTGGAAAAATTCTGGAAAATTTATATCTTTAGAATCTGGAAAAATTCCTGCAAAACATCCATTATGACTCGATACAAGCATTTGACTCTAACAAACACACATATATATCTTTTAATTAATTGCAATTCTCATGTTTACGTTTATTTTGAAAACGTGTGTAATCCTCCTCACACTTATCCTTTATGTAAAATACCTTTATATGTGATTAAGACGAGGTTAAAAACAAAATAAAGCATTTTTACAAGTTTAAACATGAGAATAGACAATCAATAAAAGATATATGACACAAACAAGCAAACAATTAAGCATGGTTGCCTCCCACGAAGCGCTTTTCTTTATTTATGAGTCTTGTAGCTAGACTCGAAGTCGTGCCCCTACGTGACTTCATTGCCGTCCTTCTTTTCTTCCACTAAGCCTTCATCATAAGGTTGTAGACGTTGTATGCTCACCGTGAATTCTCTTCCAACATCGTCTATTATGATAACGGTTTTATTTTTTAGATTAGTTTCTTTCACCGTATAAGGTCCAAACCATCTTGGCTTATTCCTTCCCCATAATGGTTTTATTCTTGATTTATATAAAAGCACCTTTTCTCCATTCAAAAATTCCTTAGGGTTCTTTTGAGTTTGTGGTATTGTGGTATAGTTATTTCCTAACTTTTTATCACGTTTCCACAATGTCGCATTTAACCCTTAAACCATGAATTCTCTAAGCCCCTTTTTCCATTCAGCCATTTTCTTCTTAACGGCATTATTGGACACCTGCGAATTCTTATCTTTTACCTTATCCATAATGTTCAAAGGATATCTCGGAACAATAGGTATCCTAACTTGTCCTTTTCCACTTTTGAGTATCATAATCCCTTCACCGCATTTGATGGTTGCCTTGGCGGTGGTCAGGAAAGGTGTTCCTAGGATTAATGGCAGGTTTTTATCTTCCTCAATGTCTACAATTGCGAATTCCACCGGATAGACAATATTGGCAACCTCTATTAAGACATCCTCCGCTATTCCTATGGGATAAGCATATGAATGATTTGCTAAGGAAAGTCTAAGATTGGTCTTGGTCGGTTCCTCTTTAGTCAATTTATTATAGACTGACAGCGGCATTATGTTTACATCGGATCCCTGGTCGGCCAAGGAATTTAGGTTCTCTAAGTCACCTATGCTACATGGAATTACAAAGTTCCCAGAGATCTCTTGCTTCTTAGTTATTGGCTTTCTCATAATCGACTCGTACATAGGTCCAATAGGCATGGTGTCATACTCTTCCTCTCCTATTTCACCTAAGAGGGCTTTCCTAAGAACATCATTGCACCTAAAGTTTTTCACTTGGTTAATGATTGTTTTCTTATTGATCTCATGCTTAAGGTAATGCTTGATGAATTTGGGTTCATCATCAGTCCGAGCCTCATTCTTATCCTTACTATCCTTGCTGCTCTCAGGCTCCTTCTTCTCAACTGCTCCATCCTTATCGGAAGCAATGGAAATGGCGTTAACATACAAAGTGGGGGTGGCGTGCTCATCGTTCCACACTAGCACCTTCTCGGGAATCTTCGACTTAGTGTACTCTTTCACTAAGTCCATCATCTCCGCCATTTTTTCCTGTATTTCATCCCTTTGTCCATTGAAGGCTTTTAAGAGGGTGTCGAGCTTGATTGTCATCTTGCTTTGTCGTTGCTTGAAATCGGCTTCAAGTTGTGTCAATCGAGCTTCTTGAGATGACATGAATTTGGACACCATTCCCTCAAGACTAGTGGAAGTTCCGGTGTTTGGAGGGTTATTGTAGGATTTTCCTAAGTTATTAGGCTCGAACTTAGGAGTCTCGTAGGAGCTCATTAGGAATTTGACTTGATCTTCAAGTTCGAGCATCCTACGATTGGAAGGTTGTAAGTCAACGGGAGGCAAAGAGACTGCCTTATCAGTTTTGGACAACTCACTGGGGTCATTCCAACATTCGTTTTTATAGAGGGAAAGGTACTCTATTATACCCCATGATTCTTCCATGGTGAGTTTACTAAGTTTTCCACCGGCCACTTGGTCAATGGATCGCTTGGTGGGGAAGTTGACATGATCATAGAAGAGTTGGACTTGGAGCCAAAGATCAATGCCACGATGAGGGACTTTATGGAGTAAGTCCTTGAATCGAGTCCATGCTTCATAGAGAGATTCACCTTGACGTTGTTGGAACATCAAGATATCATTCCTAAGCTTAGTAGTTCTCCCCGGTGGGAAAAATTGAGCAAGGAAGCGAGAGGTGAGATCATCCCAATTTGAGATGGAGCCGGCGGGAAGTCGCTAAAGCCAATTACTAGTTTGGTCCCTTAGAGAGAATTGGAAGAGACGCAGACGCGTGGTATCCCGAGTAGTAGCATCAAGGTCGATGGAATCGACAATTTTAAGGAAATCCTTAAGATGCTGATTAGGATCTTCGGAACGAAGTCCTTGGAATGCACATCCATTTTGCACCAACCGGATGGTTTCGGATCGCAGGGCCGTAGTTTGGGCTTGGTCGGGAAGCTCAATGGTGTTCCTATAGCCTTGGTGGCTTGGTCTCGAGTATTAACCAAGAGTACGGGCTCTTGGCGGGTCATTTGGTGGTAGGTTGATGAATGGTGGTTGGTTATCACCTTCCATGATGAAAAGTGATGGGATTACGAACAAAGGTCACGAAGAAGGGGATAGACTATGAGGAAGCTAAAAAATGAGAAACATTTACTTGATAGGAATCAAGCAAAGAAACCTAAACGAGGTGGACTACTAACTAGCTATTCTATTCCCCGGTAGCGGCGCCAAAAACTTGATAACGCTACACGCGTCGTTCGGGGTCAAAGGAACTTCCTTTTCGTCGAGCAAGTTTTTCAACACCCTAGGCAGTGAATCTAATCGTTGTAGTGTAGTATTAGGGTAAGCCACGGGAATTGATATCGTTTTCTAGGGTAATAGGAATGCTAGTGAGAAGTTACTACGCTAAGGTTGGGGTTGAGGAAGATTATTTTTTTATCTTTTTATGGTTTTTTAGGAAATGGAAAGGTACGAATCTCGGGGTTTTGGATTTGGGGGGTGGTATTTCTACCGATTACTCTACTATTATCTATTCTAATTAACTAAGTTATGGGGTAGTCTATGTCTATTGTTATGTGCTCGTATGATGTTTGAAGATGTGTTTACCTATATGCTACTACTCACTAGTTATCTCCTATTGATGGTTGAATTGTCACGTCCTTATTCTTAACGCGTTGTGTTTTCTAAGGTCGTAAGGTGTGCATTCCCTAACTCTTTGAAATCACTTTTAAGTGTAGTAAACAAAATTCACTAAGTCATTCATAAACTAACTTTGAGGTTATCTTTGGGTTTAGTAAACGAAATCCACTAAGTCATTCATAAACTATCAAAGAATTATCAAGTATTAAACACAATGGTAGCCTAGTCGCACTCCTAAGCCAATTACAATTAAGATAAGAGACAACCTAACAATAATTAATAACTAGGTTTCATATATCTAAGAAAACACACAAGTAATTTAGCCGGACATGGTAAACATGCAAGCATACACACAATCAATCAAACATAGGATAGACATAATGATAAATTGAATATATGGATTAAGATATAATCAACAAACCATTACAAGATGTTTTTGGAGTGATTGAAACCTTCAAAGTTGTTGGAAAAACACCTATCTAAGCCCTGGAATCAGAGTTAGGGTTTAGAGCCTACAAAAAGTGAAGTTATAATGTTATATTTATAGGCAGATTTTCTGTCGGCAAAGAGTGACGGCGTCACACCTAAAGAGTGACGGCGTCACGACCAATTTTTCACCAAACTGTATATTTTCTCGTTCCGGTCACGTGGGCTTTTGAATCACCTAAATCCGAGTTCGTATGCAAAAGTTATGGCCAAAACAGTATCAGCTACTTCGCGCGCATGTTGCAGCTTGTGACGGCGTCACCTTATGGTTGTGACGCCGTCGGCTTCATCTTCTGACGCCGTCTGGATCAAATCTAGGTCGTCTGAGTTGCGACGGCCTACTCTTTTAAAGCCTGACACCGTCACTTGAAAATAGGGAATTTGGCTTCTGTGCCGTCACAAAATGCTCTGACGGCGTCGCTGTTAAGCAGTGACGCCGTCACCTTGTATTTTGAGCAGCTTGAGTGTCACGATTCTTGACTTTGGCCATTTTCTTCGTATATCCGCGCCTTTTCGTCCAAATAAGTGCCATTACAGCAATTTGCCTTCAAGAGACCTAAAAAGTGAAAAGGAACGATATTAAGTAATAACGAATACAAAAGTGATCAAATAAGGGCTTAAATGACCCCTCAAAAAGGTACATTTTAAAACCTTATCAGTATCTTTGCATGGTAACTATTCAATTTTGACTTCAATGTGTTTCCATTTTCCACACTGTGCCAGCCATTTCATTGTTTCATAGGCGGGAAAATTGTTTTTTCAACATTTCATATTTCGTCTATATAAACAACACAAAACAAGTTTGTATTTCACAACAAGAAGGAAACATAAATAATGGATATGCAAAATCAAAAGAATATTGATGTTGATCTCGAGGTTAGTAATCGATTTCTTTTTGATGATCTTGAGGTTACGAAACACTTACCACAATATCGCATATCGTTAATTGTCTGCCTCTAGAAACCGATGCCGCTAGGCACGGGTACTCGTCTAGTATGCTTAATGATTTAATTGATGAATTTGAAAAAATAATCGGTGAAAATTTAAAGAGAGAAGATTTACAATACACGTTAAGTGGATTAGGCACGTAATTAGGGTTGCATTTTAGGCCTAAATAATTTGTTGCAAAAATGAACATAGTTGCTCAAAAAGAAGCCATGAGTTGTAGGGTTTTCCTGCGCGGGTCTCTCCTAGTGGTTCGGGTCCCGGGGCATGTCCGTTTGGATGGTTTAACTCGGGAGTTGAATTTCAAGTGTGGTGTTATTCTAAAAAAGTAATAATAAATAAATAAATAAACAAAAATTAAAAATAAAATAAAATTGATCAACTACATTTAGAAGGTGTTTACTTTTCTCTTATTCTCTCTTAATTGAGATAAATGTGAACCCAAAACACACACACACATATATCCTCTCAGACGGACCCTCCGAAGACGACTCGATCTTTCCCCGGCAACAGCAATCCACCAGCACCAAAGTTATACATCAATCAAACACGTTAACACCTAACAACAAACAAAAACCTCGACATTAACAGCAACTAATTGTTTGTTTTATAAAAGTGTAAAACAACGTAATAAAACCTCAATGCGTCTTTTATTAGCATTTTAAATAAAAGCGTTTAAACAAAATCTAAAAAATGAACGCGTCTAGTTGCCAAACAATAAGCCGGACCAAATAAAATCATAAGCTTAAACAACGACCCCTAAGCTCAAAGTTTCACCTGAGTAATCTCTAATTAATATAATTGGCAAACCCCAATTAGTCCATAGTTCTAATTACCATCCTGATGTATGTAACACTAATATGTATAAAGATTAATACATATTAATAAACGATAGTTTCTGTGAAATGAGAGTGAAACAAACAAAAAATAGAGTGATGGTTTTGGACTTTTGGTGAATGGTGGAGATTAGAGTAAAGTGTGTTTGGATGAGATTGCCAGCGTGGCAACTACTGTATTTTTTTTTAAAGTTCATTGTTTTTCTTTTTTTTTTTCTATCTTTGACACATTAATTTTTTGTATAAATCTACATAGCTACTCAAAAAGTTGATCAACTAGACTTAAGAAGTGTTTATTTTTCTCTTAGCTTAACTAAATATAATGTAAAAACTAACTTTTATTGAAAGTGAAAAAGTAATGATTCTCAAGGGGTGGGAGGACTGGATGGTGAAGATTAATCATTTTCAAGTGCGTTTAGATGGGATTGCCCGCGTGGCAAATATAAACGGAAATTAATCAATTAGTTGTTTGTAAGTTCAATGTTTTTCTTATGAAAAATGATTCTTATGGCTAAGTAGTAAGCTTACTAATATTCTTAATGATTTGATTTGTGAATTTGAAAAATAATTGGTGGAAATTTAAAGAGAGAAGATTCACAATACATGTGTCTAATGTTAAGTGGATTAGGCATGTAATTAGGATTGCATTTTAGGCCTAAATAATTTGTTTCAAAAATGAACATAGTTGCTCAAAAAGAAGCCGTGAGTTGTAAGGTCTCCCTTCACGGGCTTCTCCTAGTGGTTCGGGTCCCGAGGCTTGCCCGTTTGGATGGTTTAACTCGGGGGTCGGATTTCAAGTGTGGTGTCATTCTAAAAAGATAAATATAAAATAAATAAATAAATAAATAAATAAAATTAAAAAAAAAGGAAAAAAAAAATTGATCAACTACATTTCGAAGGGTTTTACTTTTCTCTTATTCTCTCTTAACTGAGGTAAGTGTGAGCCCAAAACACATATATATTTTTTCTTAATTAAGAGACACACAAATGTCTCTCTCTTCCAATTAAGAGGCTAATTAAGACATTTAAGGCTAAACCACTTAATTTAATAAAAAACTTCTTATTCCACTACTAAATATTGGGAATAAGGGCATCCACTATAAGAGGTTCATGAAAAGATTTATAAAATTTAAAGAGGTTTATAAATTAAGTCACTGTAGTGAAATGAAGTTTATGATGACATGAAATAAAATAGGTATAATTTTTTAGACCTTTTCATTGCAACTAAAATACATGTAACTAATTTAAACCGTATCAATTTATAAAGTTTAACAAGTTTAAGCATAGTGATAATAGGTTTATAAACTGAGAAATTTAAGAGTAAATGACATTGAAATTATATGAACCTTATCAAAAGGTTTACCATTGGAGATGCTCTAATTGATGGCATGACTTAGCTCCTAACTGGAATGAACAAATTTGTAGTCGCAGGCACTTTTTAGGTTTTATTACTAGAGTAATAGCAATCCTGACATATTAGTGTAAATTTATTTACTTAGTCCGTTCAAGTTAATAACAAACTTTAGTTTTGTATGGGTACAATAATTGGTGCTCTTTGAGTATAAAGTCTATTATTTATTTATTTAGTTATTTATTTTTAGCGGATTTGCTTAATGTTGGGTTAAACCGGATCATGTATTAGTATTGTTGTCTTATGATCTATATGATTATCGCACATTTGATACAATATACATGTAGTATAACAAATTGTTTGCCTCACAGTTGGTATTTATAGTATAGTGCTACATCTTTGCATTTATAAGATCACAAGTGTCATTTAATCAAAAAATAAAAGCGTTATATGTAATATTGAAAAAACAATAGATGTCTCCTTATGATATAAGGGGCTAGAAAAAATAGTTACCCCAATCCATCATCACTCCAAACAAAAAAAATTTTCAAGTTCAAAAGTGAACATGATTGTATTTGTTTGGTAAAATACTTGGTAAATGATGTGATGATTAAATTTAAGTATAAGTTATACTTTGTGTAAATATGTTCTTACAAATACGGACTCGAGTTGTAGACGGGTTATGCATTTTATCTTCAGTTCGTGTGCTACTAAATCAGTAGATAGAAGGTTGATTCTCGTTTTTCTTTTGGTTGTCTTGGGTCGGATTGAACCCGACGATGGTATCGGGATGAGATCGGGGTTGGTCGAGGGTAAACAAGAATCTGTTTTAAAAACTGTTTTAGCATGGGTTTGTGTTACCTTGGATTAACTTGAGTATTTGGTTATCATTGTTGTTTAGTCCTCGGGTTTGATTGGTTGCCGCCATGTTTCTGTTTGAGTCTCATTAACGGGTCGAGTCAAAGACCCATGGTTATGTTGTTGGGTTGCCTACCGGGTTAAGTCAAATGGAGAATTAATTTCTAGTTTAGTTGATTTTAATACCAAGGGTTTGATAATGAGTTGGTTAAGAACATGTTTAATAATTACGAGATTTTAACTATCGAACTAAAGTTATGTGATGTCTTGTGTGAAGCGCTTTGGGTCGGGTCAAGTTGACCGGAATGTTAAATTATTAATTGACTTTGCATGATTTATGGGACGGATATATGGTACGAGTAAACATTAGTTACGGGTTAAACTTGGTAAAATGCGGTAAATAATATATGTCACGGGTAAAACTTGTAATAGAATACGGGTTAACTATATACATATATATATATGTACTTAACGACATGATTTGGTAACAAATCACTTATACAACGATATAAAAGTTGGGTTAACGATGAGTAAATATTTGTAAAACAAAGCGATAAACAATGGGAACCAAGTAGGCAATTTGTGTGTAATATTAAATATTTTGTATACGTTATAACATTTAATACGGTTTATAAACTTGAAGTAACAATTGATATATGGTTATATTGATTATTAGTTAAACTTTATTAAACATTTTGGCTTAAACGAGTGTAGCATGTTAAGACTCGAAAATGAGTTTGATATGTTTATTTCACGATATGCCCAAGTATTATATTTTCAAATTTTAACTAATAATGAGATATTCAAATATATATTGTCAATAAATATGGTTTTAATTATTATAAACCCTTTATGAACTACGATAATGAATCTTGTATTATAAACATAAAATACCTTTTATAGACTTGTTGATAACATTTATATTAATTAGTGTGTTGTACTCTATTAAACGTTTTGGTTTAAATGAGTTTAGTATAATTGTTTTTGCGATAAAGCTAAATATTCCGTTTTCACATCTAAGATGCTATTGAATTATATAACTTTATATACTATGAACGGATATGGTTTAATCCATTATTAACCCTTATTAAATACGGTGGTAACTCGTGTCTTATAACACATGTTAGCTTTTATAAACTTGTTGGAAATATTATTTTGATAATATAACTTATTGAAGTCGTATTGATTTGGAAACGTTGGAATAATCGGACGTGTCATTTATAGTACACGACTTAATATACCTTATATGAAGTACTTTCTTGTAAACTTGTATAATTACGAATAACAATTGAGAAACTTTTACTAATTAAGCGATAAATGGAAACTTGTCTTTTATTATTAAACATGTACGTTTGGGGATTATTGGGTAAATTGCCTAAACTTATCAATTAACCAATTTATGTGTCTTGAATAGATGTCGTCATTTCCTAGTCTTTGACTAGCTTGAGTATTGTCGGTATTTCTTGACTTTGTCGATGTCTTTTTCCTATTTGGTGTACGTTCTAGTTGGTATGTCTCGGTCATGTCGACATCTTATTTTCTTTTGGCGTGAGTTGATTGTCGAGTTATGGTTCCTCACCACCACACGAAACGTTAAAACTAAACTTTTGAGATAATAATTATAAGCTTTTGGGAACGATAATGTACTTTTGAAAGTAACGACATGAATGATCCACGAAAACTACAACACATTACTTTCTAGTGATTTATTTATCATACGAGCTGTATTTTAAGAATATCGTATACGCATTAGGTTGTGTCACTTCTATTCTATTGTACTCGTCGTACATTCTTCTGGATGCCTTGGAGAATAGCGTTAGATGCCAGTCATGTCAATAGTATATAGTGCATTGCTGTGGCTAAGGTAAGTTTCATAGCCCCACTTTTATCTACGTTTTTAACTAATTTGAGGTGAGAATCATGCTACTGTTTTTGGACCTTTAAAACTATTTGGATTTGCTTATGTGCTTGACTATTTAGATAGATGTGCAGTAGTTGTTGCCATAGACTAGGGTACCGTTACCTAGCTAAGAATAGACCTCTACCTCTACCTCGACCTAGTCCGGGGTTGGCAAATGTTCTAGAGGTTGCCACGACAGTGCTGGACTAGAGTCGCGGGGCCCAAGTAATCCCTGGATGCGGGATATGGTTGGTGATCCGGATAGGATCGGTTTGTGAATGGTGTTTATCTATCTTAGGTCTTGCATAGCAAATCAACTCCTACAGGTCCACTATGATTTTATTGAATTTAAACCTATGAACTCATCCTCGTAAGCTGACCTTTTTAGCATGTGTTCTCAGGTTTAAGGCGATAGCGTACTATTGGATGACGCTTGGCAAAGGGCATGATCATAGGCGACTCTGATGAATAAACAGGACCGCTTTAATTATCTTTTGGGCCTATTTCCGCACTACTTTCATTAATGTAAATTTAATGTTTTCAAATAATGAATCTTATTCTAAATAAATGGGATAAAACCATTCTTTGTACCTTATGTTGTGATACCAAGATTGTGGCACCCAAAGGCTCGTATGCTTCCGCTTGACCGTATTTTCGGGGTGTTACAGAAAATAAACATCATAATGGTCATAGGTGGAGAAGTTGTTGGGATTGTTTGGATCCATAGTTGAAAGAAAATCAAGTATTATTGAAGTAGAGATTAAATTAGAAAAGTTTGTGATAATTGATAGAATAAAGGAGGAATTTGAAGAATTTTTTTGGGGTAAAACTTTTGTAAATTTGTGCATTTTGGTTATATAGCCGTTACACACATTAAAAAAACACAAACTAGCCGTTGGTTTGAAAAAAAATAATGGCGTAGGCTGGCAAATACGGCGCGAGCCTCGTAGTGGTGCGCCATTCTTCATTTTGGGTTGGTGGGTTAGCGCCATGAATGGTACCACAATACCCTAGGCTCTAAGGCTGGATGGCAAAGAGGTGAGTCACTCACTTTAACTTCAGCGCCACGTCAGCTCTCCTCTCACTTCCCCTCACAACCACTCACCTTTTTGTGGGCAAGGATACTACATATTCACTTTTCATTAAAATACTCACTTTATACAAATATACACCACTAAATACCCCACACACACAATAAAAAATAAAAAAACATGAAGGATACTTAAGGTAAGTCGCTCACCTTATTTGATCTTGGGAACCTCCGTTCGCGCATGAGTGGACTATGTGGGCAAGGTGATGCTGCGTGAGTTGGTTGCAAGGTGAGAGGCTCACCTGTCCCTAGCCGACAAGCCTAAATAAAACTTAAATATCTCAAAAGATCAAAACTTACAACCACCAAAAAGTTTACTAACAATTGTTAAAAAAAAATTCTAACATGTGCCCCGGGGGCACATGTTAAGCACACCAAAAGGACGGCGGGACCCACGAAAAAGGATGTCCGGACCCACATATTTTATTTGAAAAGTGTATTTTTTGTGGGTCCGGACGTCCTTTTTCATGGATCCCGCCGTCCTTTTGGTGTGCTTAACATGTGCTCCCAGGGCACATGTTAGAAAAACCCAAAAAATGCAAATCAATTCACAATGTACTCTCCACTTTAAACGTCACCATCACCAATGGCAGTCGCAACCACCAATGACAGCACCGCACCTCCGTCACAATCATCTTCTCCGGCACAGGTCACCGGTTCCCCTCCGTTGGCCGGAAGTTTAGATGGCCGGTTGAGAGCTCGAGTTCGTCTCCTGCATAATCAGCTGGATATGCAGGTTCTGTAACTGAATTTGAAGATCGCGTTGACTATTTGACTATTTAACTAATTATTAATTTAATTTAATTTATAATTAATTTTATTTGATTTTTTATAGCTACATAATGTATTGTATTTGATGTGTTTAGCGGTTTTGGATTTATGTAATGTGGATTGTTAAATGGTTAGGTATAGGATGGAAATTCTGTTATAAGTAGTTAATGTTATTGATCTATAATATTAAGAGTTTACTTAGAGGTGGATACTAGTCTGTTAATATGGAATTTGGTTTCGAGATAAGTGCTATATGAAAAGTTACATAATGTAGATGAATTTTCGTGCGTTCGTCCATTTAAGGAATGCGTGTGAATGTTTCAATGTATGATGGACAAGATTTATCTTATATTAATTTGACTGATGGTGGTGGTGAAACCTTTTGAGGTGGTCAAGTTTCTTTTAGAGAAAAAAATAGTACGACGACGACAATAGTATTGAGGGGATTTGATGGTGGTGGTGAAACCTTTTGAGGTGGTCAAGTTAATAGTTTTATCTACATATCTATGTTATACAATTATGACTGAAACACGTATCTTCACACGCAATTTAAACAAAATGAAAATCTTGTACATCTATTTAATTAAAGGGTTTTGCTAATCTATGCCCACTGGGTAAAGGATTAAGCGCAATTAATGAAGACAAAATTTCCTTTTAAATCAAAAAATGCATTTAATGAACATTTATTCATCTCTATAATTACCGTAATTGATCATCATTTTGATATTAATTAACTTCAACATTCCTTATATGTATAGCTAAACAAATGCCTAGTGGGCAAAGATTAGTAAAACCCAAGAAAGAAAAAAAAGTGTACAAACCATCTCTCACGGATTCGTGATTTGCCCAATCAAAGAGTGTCGGGTGTTTGTTTAAGCAATTTAGGCAAAGTTTGCTCAAAGGTTTCTCACAGGGATGATTTTTGCACTTTCGAAATAGTTGGGACGAAACATGCAATTTAGGCAAAGTTTAGGGATGATTTATGCAATTTACTCTTTTTATATCTATCTCTTTATATACCTATATAACAAGGGGTTGATTTAAATACTAAATTTTTTTGTTCTTTCACCACTTATACACTGTGTTCGTGAGATAGATCATAAAAGAAGAGAAGTGATTATAGATCACTTCTTTTCTTCCCTCTTCTTCCCATTTTTGGGCGGAAACTTTTTTAACCAAAATCACACCCACTTTCCTTCCTCAATCCTTTCTTTTCTCCCCACTTTCCTCCCCAAATAAACTCAAGAACACGCTTGATTTTCAGTTTCTTTTAATTTCTCTTCTTTTCTCTTGTTTATGAAACTTGAGAACACAGCGATAGTGTTGTAAGGTATGTTATATAGCTTTTATAAAATGATTTAAAAAAAAGAAAAAAGAAAAGGTGCAAATCATCCGGTATAAACAATTGAGAAACACTATTATTATATGTGCTCTCCACTTTCCCATCTTTAAAAGTCAACTCACCAACTCACCATCACCAATGGCAGTCGCAACCACCAGCCACAACACCGCACCTCCGTCTCCGGCGCCGGTCACCGTTTCCCATCCGTTGTCCGGAAGTTTAGATCCAGTTGAGAGCTCGAGTTCATCTCCTAATCAGCTGGATATGCAGGTTCTGTAACTGAATTTGACTATTTAACTGATTATTATTTTATTTTAATTTAATTTATAATTAATTTTATTATAGCCGTCTTTGAGAAAAAGTGAAATTAAATGGTTATAAGTAGTAGTTAAGGCTTAAGGTTGATAGATGCTGAGAAGCGGTGTGGTGGTTATTGATCTATAATATTATTAAGACTTTTACTTAGAGGTGGATACTAGTCTGTTAATATGGAATTTTGTTTCGCGATGAGTGCTATATGTTTCGTTAGGTGCTTTGTGAAGAAGTTACATAATGTAGATGAATTTTCATGCGTTCGTCCATTTAAGGAATGTGTGTGAATGTTTCGGTGTATGATGGACAGGATATATCTTATATTATTTGACTGATGATGGTGGTGGTGAAACCTTTTGAATGTTCTTATGCACTATTGAGGTGGTCAAGTTTCTTTTAGAGAAAAACAATAGTACGAAGACAGTAGTATTGAGGGGATTTAATGGTGGTGCTAGAGGGTGGTGGTTTGGGATGTGGTGTGAGAGTGGGGAAGAAGAGGAGGGTATATTAGTCATTTTACATGTGTTTGACATTGACTAACGAGGGTACTAACGATCGTTCGCTCTCCTTAGCTCTCGGTGGCATAAAATGAACACAACTTTGCTCTCGGTGGCTCATTTGCAATTTACCCTATTGATTAAGAATGGTTTGTGGTGTGTATTTTTATTGAAATGTTTAATTTATGTAAGTTGTATTTTTATTTCAATGAATAAAAGATTAAGTGGTTTGAAAAAAATGAAAAAGTATAAAATGGTGGATCCTAAAAATGAGGTTTTTACTTAAGTTACTGGGGAGGATGTTTTTTGGTGACAAAATAAGAAAACTTTCCACCTCTTCGTTAAATATGTCAACAGACATATGTGCCCACACGTAGAAAAACCATTGTTGACAAACGAACAAGCAACCAAAATGACATATTTCAATGTTTAGGACCACAATTACTTCCAAAAAACATTCAATGTATATACATTGGCATCGTTGATTCCTTGGATTGTAGGCTCCTTAATGTGTGGATTCAAAAGTATAGTCAAAGTACTACGCCTAACCCATATATATATATATATATATATATATATAGGGGATATCTTGGCTACAATTTTTGTAGCCAACTAGCTACAATCCCCCACAAAAAATACACAAGAAATTAATCAGGGGCCCGCAGTAATAACTCAGGACCCACAAAAAGAGTCGGGACCCACAGTTTGAAGCACTATATTGTAGCCAATTAGCTACAAAAAATTGTAGCTAATATATTCCCATATATATATATATATATATATATATATATATATATATATATATATATATATATATATATATATATATATATATATATATATATATTTGTATATATGGATATTTTGTCACATTGTCACGGTTAATGGAAGATATGGCATCTTTGAGTTTCTAGTGAAACTACAAGTCAATTTTGTGTCCCTTATCATTCATACACACTTATGCAAAGCATTTCATAACTATCTTACCTCGTAAGGATACTTAGATATTTAGTATTCTTAACTGTGAAGAAACGAACTTAGTAAGAATACTTGGAGGCAAAGACAAGTCTATGTACTAAGTTTTGTAAGCCTATGAATAGAAGTTAAAAGTTGAGCTCGAATTAGAACAATCCCGTCTTTTCACTTTACATTTGTGCATGTTTTCTATCACAGTTATTTTCAGCAGCAAAGTTTGTTACTTCACTTCTTCAAAAGTGCAGAACTCTTTAACATTTACAGAATTCAAAGCGAGATATTTGATTGATTCTCTTATAACATCTTTTACTTTAATGGACAGATTTTGTATAAATTGTATCATTAATGGACGCAGCCTGACACAGATAGTAAAATGAGGGAAATTCACCAATGTTAATTTACATCAAACATATATTGTTATTTGGATAGCTGTTACTAATAATCGTCATCATTGTTCTGAATATCTTGAGGATAATTAGGCTATTTATTGTTAGAATAAGTATCTATGTTAACAGTATCGAACCTTCCTTTTCTTTTCGCAAGTGTCACTCTTCTTTAGCTGATATAGATTACAGTAAACGGATATAGATATTAGCTTTTACTTCTGTGAGAAATAATTCTATGGATACATGTGCATTATGCTTAATTTATCAACTTCGTATATCTGTATCAGGTTTGAGAATCGCTGTCAAAAGTAGAAGCTTGGTTAAGCATTATCGGGCCGGAAGTATGACTGGTTACGTGAACTAGTGAAGGATGGAATACAATAAGGATGAAGCCACAAGGGCGAAATAAATCGCTGAAAGTAAGTTTTCTTCAAAGGATGTAAAGGGTGCCAAATAATTTGCTAGGCGCAAAATTTGTTTCCTGGTCTTGAGGGTATTTCCCAAGTCTTAGCTTTTCTGGATGTGCATGTTACTGCCTAAAACTAAGCTGTGAATCGGATAATTATGGGATACTTGGTGTGAACCCATTAGCCGATGATGATACTGTGAAGAAACATTATAGAAAACTAGCTTTATCACTTCATCCTGATAAGAACAAGTCTATAGGTGCAGAAGGGGCATTTCAGCTCGTTTCTCAAGCATGGAATCTGTTATCAGATAAAGATAAAAGATCGGCGTATGATCACAAAAGTCATGCTCAGTTTTTGAAGCAGTAGGGTTCCTCAGAACGTGTTTTCATGTGTGCATATACCTCCAACTCAGAACGGTTTTCACAATGTCACGAAGAGTACAGCTGGTGCAGATGCGCAGACAAAGGTTACAACTTCTCAAAAGAAAGATAAAACTACTACTCAGACGAAGAAAAAAACCAAGAGTCAAAAGGATGAGATTAATGGGACTACCAAGACGGTTCCCACTTCTGTTCCTTCATCCTCCAATGAACAGATAGCTCCTGAGATGTCAAAGGTCAAAGGTTCTCGAAAAAAGAATAAAGTTAACGGGACTAACAAGACGGGCCCCACTTCTGTTCCTGCATCGTCAAATGAACAGATAGCGCCTCAGACGACGCCTGGGCCTTGTTTAACAGAGGTTAAAACTTCTCAAGAAAAGGATAAATTTAATGGGACGACCAAGATGGGTCCCACTTC
This sequence comes from Chrysanthemum seticuspe, assembly GCA_019973895.1. Lineage (NCBI taxonomy): Eukaryota > Viridiplantae > Streptophyta > Magnoliopsida > Asterales > Asteraceae > Chrysanthemum > Chrysanthemum seticuspe. The sequence goes on from BPTQ01000009.1 coordinate 15,527,194, forward strand.
TATTCCTTTACCGGTTACTAAACAGATGAAGTCTAAGACGTTTTGGACCGTATGCATGAGATGCAAATTGCAATATGAATTTTTGAGAAAGTATTTAAACGAAAATATGTTATGCCCCACTTGTTATGGACCGTTTCATGCGACCGAGATTCCTCCACCAAATATCGATGCTTGTTCAGAAGTTGCGGGAATTAACATTTCAGCCCCAGAAACATGTAAGATAACGGGTATTGAGGCTGCTAATGGTACAAGCTCTCAGCGGGTCCACTAAAAAGGGATCGAGAAGAAGCCCAACTAGACACTAATATAGAGGAAGCTTTGAGAAATAAGATCGCTAAAAAAGAAGCTAAATCCGCATCTAAGAAAGTCAAATCTGTTAAAACAAAGCAAGACATTAAGGGGTTTGATGCAATTAAGGAAACAGGGCCTATCAAGAATCACCTTATAAAGAAGGCGACAATGGAAATAAAGAAGAAACTGGACGAATGGAGCTCGATCAGAAGCCGAAAAAGTTGCTGAAATGGCAAACGGCTACTCAAAGAGTGACGAGGCTGACGTCCCAGATCCAGATTTTTATGATTTTGATATAGAAAGAAGTGAAAAGTGTTTCAAAGAAGGTCAGCTCTGGGCTGCATATGATGATCGTGACGGGATGCCTCGGAACTATGCCATAGTCCACAAAGTAATTTCTTTAAACCCGTTTAAGATGAAAGTATGTTGGCTTAGCTCAAAACCTAACAAGAAACCACTTCCATTTCCCGGGTTCCTGGAAGCATTCGGCGAGTTTCAACCAGGAAAACATGAAACTGTTACCTCCCCAAACTATTTTTCTCACAAAGCAAGCTTTACAAAGCAGAGAAACGGTAACATTCGTGTTTTCCCTAAAAAAGGAAGTGTTTGTGCTCTGTACAAATACGATAAAACACCGGATACAATAAGACATACTTACGAACTTGTAGAAGTTGACGAGTCCAGTGAAGAAACAGGCATTACCGTCACGCCCCTGGTCAAAGTTGCAGGATTTAAAACAGTGTTTCACCGACATCTCGACAGCAAAGAAACAAAAGTTATCCCGGAAAAAGACTTTCTTAAAATATCGCATCAAATACCTTCATACCTGCTCACGGGTCAAGAATCTGCAAACGCTCCAAAGGGCTGTCTAGACATCGACCCTGAAGCTATTCCTCCCGAGTTTCTACTTGTTTTAGCAGATGTTAAGGAAGCCGATAAAATGGAAATCAACAATGGTCCAAGTACTGATGGTGTTTGTTCCATTTAGGTACAAAATTCCTGAACTTGGGAGTTTGGTTTGGTTTGGTTTTTTGGGTTGTTGGATGGGAAAATAGGTAACATGTAGTGTGCATTATGCAGTTGTAACTTGTGCTTAAAAGGGTTGTACAACTCAGTTTTTGTTAGATGCTGCTGTTATATCTTGACTTTATTTAGAAATGTTTTTTTGTACTTTTGGAATCCAAACATTGATACTTACTAAGGAAAATGGAGGAATGTTTTGGTATTTAATGTTGTTTTTTTGTCTGCTTATATAATTTGGACCATGCGTTTAAGTTTATATTATAAAGTGAATCAACTTGAATCTTAGGCAGAGTGTAATGGTCACATTTTCATCACCTTTATCTCTGTGTTACATCAATTTTTTAGCACATCATTTAATCCACCATCCAACAACCATAATGGTGACCACTTAACCAAACACATAAACATCTCACTTTATACGATATATCTCAAAACATATCCCGCATACACTAAAAAAGGTAGTCACCACATTAGGTGGTCTGCACCACCAAACCAACCACAAAAAGACACCTTGGCGCGCGGTGGAAGGCAGGCCGTAGCGGCGGATGGCGCGTGATAGAGGCTCACCCTGGGTGGTGGAGACCTCCATTAAACACACTCTTAAATTTTAAAATCTCTCTTGAAGGCTTTAACCCGATAAAAATATGTGACATCTTAAATAGTTGGGGTATTTATTCGAGTTCTTGGTTAGTTGAAATGTCTATGAAAACAACACCTATTTAGGATTTTTGGAGCCCATGTAATGAGTTGTTGAAATGTCTGCATGTACGGGATGTTTTCTTAAGCTTATTTTTTAGTTATTGAGATTAAATGATTTCGGTTTACGTTTAATAAGCTTACTTTTTTCGGCTTATTTTAAAATTCATAGACTTATAACTTATATTAAAATTCATCGGCTTATAAGTATATAGGTCTTATAATCAAGCTAGAAAAGTAACTTATCAAACATAAGTTCAAACCACGTGAACTCATAAGCTTAAAAGTAAGCTTAAACAAAAACCCTTAGTATGAACTCTGAAGAACTTTGTTAATGGACATGCCCACTTTGGCAAATTACGATAGATGCTTTAAGAAAAATAGAACATGGATGGATAATGACTTTGGGATAAATAGAGTTTTGTATTATTCGCAAAAATTAACCCAAACAAAAACACTAACAAAACCTACATAAGCTGATTTTCATATTCTTATACGAAAGTGATTACCATTTACTTTTCTGGTAATAGACTAGCCAAACTTTACTATGTATGGGTTAATTAGTGTTGTTCGAGTGTAACGTGTCACGTGTCATGCTCTTCGAGTGATTACCAATTACTTTTCTGGTAATATACTAACCAAACTTTACTTTGGGATAAATATCAATCTATACTTTACTAAAAATCTAAAATACCCAAAAAAAAACACTTATAACTGTGATTAAAAAAAAAAAAAAAAAAGAATCCCAAAACTTAAATATAAAAAGAAAAAGCCCAAAACAACTGGTGCAATGTTAAAAAATATAACATATTAGGTAAAATGTTATAAGAAAAATAATAGCCACAATGTTACAAAAATTAATCAACCAAAAAAAAACGACTTTAAATAACCACACATCCTTTATGTATAAAAAACGCCCTTTTGGCAACGCGCGGGTTAACGGCTCGTTCAAAACTAAAGATAGAAAGCAAATACTTATTCTTATGATTTTAATTAAATTTCCAAAATTGAAGTTCACGACAAGCATTAAGTAACTTATCATCTTCCTCTCATATTTCAATTACTTGTCTATGCAATATAAGTTTAGTTTTCCATATCCCAAACTCTTCTAAAAAGTCCCACGTTATACATGGAAAATAGTTATTAATGTGATAAGCTTCCCTATCCCAAGTCTTGGTCAAGCTCAGAAGGAATGTGTGGATGATAGACCAAGTCTTCCATATTCCAAGTCTTCTTAAAAGTCTTGGTCTAGATGATAAGAAATTTGTGGAAGCCATTAATTTCACCACTTGCACACTTGCATGTTACAAACTGATACCATGCAAAAACTGAGTATAAAAAGCCAATATTGTTCTCATAATTTCAAGTAAACTTTAAAAATGAAGTCACCACAAGCAATAATTCACTTATCATCTTCCTCTCTTATTTCTTTTCTCTTTTTCAGTCTCGCGATAACATGTCTTACTTCCGCCACCGTCTCTACTTCCAATGGCGGTAATGAGACTGATTATCATGCTTTGCGGTCATTTAAGTCAATGATCACCCATGATCCGTACAAAGTTCTAACCTCGTGGAACCATTCCTTTCATTTCTGTGACTGGAGTGGTATTTCATGTGGAAAGCGGCACAAGCGAGTGATTGCTTTACGGCTGGGTTCGCAAGGCTTAGAAGGCTCGTTGTCTCCTCATGTGGGAAACCTCAGCTTCCTCCGTGAGCTTTATCTCAGAAACAACAGCTTTCAAGGAATCATTCCTCATGAACTTGGTCGTCTATCTAGGCTACGTTTTCTTTATCTTTATGATAACAAATTCAGTGGAGTCATTCCAACAAACTTGTCTGGTTGTTCTAACCTCGAAGTCCTTTCGCTCGGTGGAAATAAGCTAGCTGGAAGCATACCCAAAGAGATGAGTTTACTCTCGAAACTTGCTCGTCTTGCAATTCACAACAACAAGTTAACAGGTGGAATCCCACCTTTCTTGGGGAATATTACATCAATGGAAGTATTCTCTGCTCGCGGAAACCCGTTGGGAGGGAGTATTCCAGATACCTTGGGTAATTGGAAAAGCTTGAAGGTATTTCAGTCTGGTGGCTGCAACTTATCTGGAAGCATTCCTCCTTCCATTTTCAACCTCTCACTCCTAGTTAATTTTTCTTTATCTACTAATCACCTCACTGGTAGTCTTCCTTCAGAAATTGGTAATCAGCTCCCAAATCTTGGGCGCCTTCAGTTACGGGATAACGAACTGACCGGAGTTCTTCCACCTTCTCTTTCTAATTGTTCTAAATTATGGTATCTTGAAATGGGTAACAACAGTTTTAGTGGGAAGTTGACAATCGACTTTTCGAAACTAAGAGATATTAAAATAATTAGATTATTTGATAACAACTTCCATGGACGCGGAGAAGCTGATGACATGAGGTTCGTAGATTCCCTAAAAAACTGCACCAGATTATCAGAGTTGGTACTTTATGATTGCAACCTTATAGGAGTGCTTCCAATATCAATAGGTAATCTCTCTCGTCAACTCAGCTTTCTAAGTTTAGGAAACAATAAATTATTTGGAAGCCTCCCTTCAAGTATAGGTAGACTAGTTGGTTTGACCACTTTACAGTTAGGATTGAATCAATTCAAAGGAAGAATTCCCACTAGCATTGGTAATCTTCAAAAGCTACAAGTTCTTGGTCTAAATAACAATCAATTTTCTGGGCCTATCCCTGATGCCATTGGGAACCTATCATTGTTGAATAAACTTTATTTATATTCCAACAAATTAGAAGGTCATGTTCCATCAAGCCTTGGGAATTGTAAAGAACTTATTGGGTTAAACCTGGGAAACAATAGACTCAGTGGAAAAATACCCAAGCAACTTCTTCTACTTCCATCACTAAACTTTTTTTTAGATCTTTCAAACAACAGCCTGTCTGGTTCCATTCCATCAGAGATTAAAAACCTCAATAAGTTGAGCGAGCTCGATTTATCCCATAATAAGTTTTCAGGCACCATTAATAGTAGCCTTGGTGAGTGCATTAGCCTTGTATGGTTAAGCCTAAGAGGCAACAGATTTCAAGGCGTAATACCATCTTCATTCAGTTCCTTGGGAGGATTGGGGGTACTCGACATTTCTGAAAATAATTTATCAGGAAAAATTCCACAATTTTTAGGGAAATGGAATTCATTAGAATATTTGAACCTATCCTTTAATCATTTTGAGGGTGAAGTACCAGCTGTAGGAGTGTTTGCAAATTCAAGTGCATTTTCAGTTTTGGGGAACGATAAGCTTTGTGGTGGTTTGGTTACACTTAAGTTACCCAAATGCAAGGAGGCGGGTAGTAAGAAAAAAAGGTTTCCTTTCTTCATATTAGTCATCGTGATTGCAGTCACGTTGCTCGTCGTATTATGTTGTGTGTATCTTTTGTGTAAGAAGAAACGCAAAAGTCAACCATCTCAATCATCAGGGGGTGAACGGTTCATGAAAGTTTCATACCATCAACTTCTCAAGGCTACTGATGGCTTCTCTGCAGAAAATTTGATTGGGGAGGGTGGGTTTAGCTCAGTTTACAAAGGAATCCTGGATTCTAATCATAATAAACCTGTTGCAGTCAAAGTTTTGCATCTTCAAAATAAAGGAGCTCACAGAAGTTTTCTAGCAGAATGTGAAGCATGGCAGAATATTCGACACCGTAATCTGTTGAAGATAATAACTTCATGTTCAAGTACTGATTTCCATGGCAATGACTTTAAAGCGCTGGTTTACGAGTTTATGCCCAATGGAAGTGTACACAATTGGCTTCATTCAAGTGCATATACATCGAAACTGAACCTTCTTCAAAGAATAAATATTCTTAGAGATGTTGCCAATGCACTTGATTATCTTCACAATCGCTGCCAAACAACGATTGTTCACGGTGACTTGAAGCCAAGTAACATTCTACTTGATGATGATATGGTGGCTCATGTTGGAGACTTTGGTTTAGCTCGGCTACTTGGTACAGAATTAAACCAAAACAGCTCAACCGGGATTAAAGGAACAATTGGTTATGCACCTCCAGGTAGTATTCCATAATGCTTACATTTACTTACCAATTACTTTTTGTAACTTAAGTAACTGTTTTTAATTCGCAGAGTATGGTCTCGGGAGCGAGATGACAAGTACCGGGGATGTCTATAGTTTTGGAATATTATTACTAGAGGTGATGACCGGGAAACAGCCGACAGATGACATGTTCAACGATGGTCTTAGCCTTCATAAATTTACTTACATGGCATTACCGGATCATGTAATCGATGTTATCGATGATGATGCAATTGTGTTGCAAAGTACGGAAGCGAATGCAAAGAAAGTGGAAGAATGTTTGGTTGCAATTATCAAGATTGGAGTATCGTGCTCTGTGGATTCCCCACCACAACGGATGAAAATTGAAATTGTTGTCAACGAGTTGCAGCGCATTCTCGATGTCCTTCAAAATATATAAGGTACTTTGTTCTCCCATTTTGTAGAATCTGATTTTACATGAGTTTGTTAATAAATCATCACTAACTTGGTTTTATTTTTGAACGCTTTCAGGTCTAATACCAAGCTTTCTTGGTGAAATTTGAAAGTAACTGCAGCAAGGAGCAGTGTAGTTATATAAATGTTACTTTGTCAAATATGTTTGAAAGTTGTAGCCAAATTACTATTAGGTATTTGTAGTTTGTTTACTATTAGGCCCGGTACCTGTTACTGTCCTTTTACAGAAAACGCGTACAAAAAAGAAATGCTTTGACAACCCCATCCTAGAAATCCAAAGGGCGAATCTGGGGAACATACTTTTGCTTCTGAAGTCGTCAAAAATCGACAATTTACTTGACTTCGAGTTCATGGATCCGCCACCTAAACTTAAACTTCTTAACAACATGTCTACCTGTATCAGCTATGGATATTGGGAGCATTGAACAACACATAGAGTATGACTGATATTGGGCTAAAAATGACTGAGTTTCCACTGAACCCACTGCTCGCTAAACTGCTTTTAACATGTGAAGAATTTAGTTGTGTAAACGAAGTTTTAACGATTGTATTTATGATCTCAGTCCCGTCTGTATTCTGTTGTTCGTAAGCCCAGAAAAAAACAAAAGCGATGATGCACATGGAAAGTTATCAAATACTGTGGAGACTCTCATTTCTTACAAGTGAAAGCTCTCCGAAAGGCTCGGGAAGTGAGTTATCAGTTACTCGACATCTTGAAAAAGCTCATGATCCGGCTGACATCATGTGGTTTGAATTGGGACATCATTGGAAAAGCGATATGCTCAGTTACTTCCATAACGCTACAAAACCTAAAGGGATTATGAATACATAAGTATTAGGAACCTGATGACGTGCCATTTGGATGGTTATGGCTGCTCTTTGAATAAATATTCGTAAGGGTGGGAAAATGGACGGGTCTAGCGCTTGTGTAACGGGTCAAAACAAATATTGGTATGGATCAGGTTGCCCCGGAATGCATTTTTCCCAGTTTTATTAGAATCCCCTACAGATATTAGCGTGCTAAATATGATTACGAAAGTTATGCTTTAGTATTTTAAATAAAACTATTTTGGAGCTTATAAGCATTACGTATTCATTTTTGCCACGTAGGACACATTAAGGTAGTTATTATGCCTTTAACTGTATTAGTCTGGTATTCATGTTAGCTTGCCATATGGCGAATATTGGCAAGAAATCATTCATCTGGCTACCGGAAGGACTCCGACAAATAGACTTTAGCAACCAAAGCTACAAGTCTTCTTGGATGGTATGGCTGCTCTTTGAATAAATATTCGTAAGGGTGGGAAAATGGGCATGTTTGGCGGCTTGTGTAACGGGTCAAAACGAGAACATTTTTTGTAAGGATCAGGCTGGCCCGGAATGTTTTTCGCCCAATATGATTACAAAAGCATGCGTGATATTATATAAGTTGTTTTGGTAAAACATTCAAACTCAAAAAATCATCTCGCACACAACTCAACGATTAGACATAGACCAACAATCGCTAACTGGATGAAAAAGTAGCACATTCTTCATGTTGTCATCGGACATGATTAGCTGATTCTAGTGTTTCTACATTGTAAATTCACACCATACATAGACTCAAAAAAACAACCAGACTTGAAACTGAAACTAATAAAAAGGAATTACAAGCACGTCATTGTCAAACCATCATGTTGGATTCATCTTCCTCCCCTGTTGCTGCTTCATATAACATGTACTGGCTTTGATACTCGATCAAGTACTGTGTAGATCTTCACACATCCCAAAACAGCTCATAAACTCGGCTCACGTCTTCCATTTCCACAGCCTTCCCTTTCCTCTTCTGGCAAGCCAATGCAGCTGATGTGATCAAGTTTATGGCGTATCTCAGATGTCTTGACCCCTTGTATCAAGAATCTTGCGAATGTCATCTTCAATGTACGGTTGTGTTGAGATGATGAGAAGGCGATCCAGGAAATCGATTGTAATCCCGTGTGGGGATTTGTAATTTGTGCCTCAAATAGTTGTGATTCATCAGTTGGCGACCACAAGAAGTATTGGTGCCATGTCGTTTTCCAAGGCCCGGTTTAGGAATAAAAAACACTCGATATCAAGCATGTGGACTTCATCTATGAACAGAGCACCATGAATGATCTCTATTCTCTACCTTTCCTTCCTCTCGTCACTCTGCAACCTTTGTATCGATTTGTTCCCTCACTTCAGCTCGTATTTCTCCAGTGTCACCAGTGAAAAGAGCAAGAAAAGCTTGTGTTCTGCATTTCACAACAAAAATAATTAAGTCTTCAGAAAGATCAAGTACCATAGTTACTTTTACATTTCCTAGTTTCTGCGTTTTTTTCTCATCATAATCCAAGTTATTTCATCATGTAAAAGAGCAAGAAAACAGGTGAAAAGAGCAAGAAAACCTTGTGTTCTGCATTTCACAACAAAAATAATTAAGTCTTCAGAAAGATCAAGTACCATAGTTACTTTTACATTTCCTAGTTTCTGCGTTTTTTTCTCATCATAATCCAAGTTATTTCATCCTGTAAAAGTTCTCTGGCTCCCCCCCCCCCCCCCCCCCCCCCCCCGGCCCCATAGACAACAGAAACAACCACTGACAATTGCACAAAAAGACCATCTTTGTTCAATATCAGAAAGTGTAACTTCAAAAACAGCACAACTTCAGTTCCACCTAATGCATATTCCCGGAAGCCCAAATTCCTAATTTCAATCAAACATTATGTACCTTTGCGAATGGGCATCTATGCTCTTATCACTTATATTACAGTTATTAGCATGAAACACCAAGACAAGGATTTTGAAGAAAATGATAATTCTTAAGAAAATGTCAATATCAGAGGTTACAAAACAACCAAAAATCATCAATAATACAGGTCGCAAAAGTCATCATTTTAACGACACACATGTTTGTATTTTGTACACAAAAAAACACTATATTTACCCAAGAAAAAAAACATGCGGGCCTCTACAAAACAAGTTAAAGAACAGAAACACCCTAATGCAATGCGCAATCAAGAAATAGAAGCATCAGTCATGACTTAGAGAAAATGGCACTTTTGTTCATAGCAAAGAAGAGTCCTTCTAGATTTCAAATCAGTTAAATTATAAACTTTTAAGTCACATGTGTTGAAGGCATCATACCAAATTGTAACCTAATGAACAATGTGTCATATAATCAACACAGTTGTAACCTGAATACACTACTCATGAGCCCCAAACACAGAATACACCTCTTTAGGCACTAGGATAATTGCAGTACCTTTAAATATTTGAATGATCAAACTTTAAAATTTAACTAATTTACATGTTGACATGAAAACAGAGTTGTAAACAAGCTTTCTTTCATATGGTTCCAAGCAAACTAGTACAAGATCGTACACAGTCTCCATCTCAGTCATTTTCAATGTCAGCTTCCCCATTTTCGAAACACCCTAATTACCAAACAATTGCAAAATCTAGTGAGACATGGAGCTCGAGTACATATTACATTATGTATCAGGGCATGCATACAACTAGAAGCCATGGGGTCATGATCATCATTCACATGTTCATTATAAAAGCATAATAGTCCGTATCAAGACTATGGTTTTTTCGCATTCAACTTATTATGCAATGTGGAAATGTAGTGGTCCTTTAGTCTATATGATGGCAACGGGGTCGGGTATGTCGGGGATTGCATTTCCCATCCCCGTCCCCTATCCCAAGTCCACATCCCCATCCCCATCTCCATTGGGAAATAGTTTTGATTCCCCATCCCCATCGAGTATCGGGGATCCACATCAGATATCGGGGATTTTTAAGTTTCTTAAAAATCAACCGATATGTTATCTTTTACATGTCTACGTACATATAAGCTGATATCAAATGAGCTCATAAGCATACATATAAGCCTACACAAACACCCCCTAAGATTAGCCATGTGTATCCCTGACCAAGAATTTGCAGGTACCTCAACACTAGCATCAACTGTAAACACACAGCTAATTTGAAACGGTAAACCATAACTTTAAAAATGCAGATCAATTTCTATATATTAAAAGTGACACCCGTGGGAGAGATGTTAACAACTTAACGCATACAAACACACACATATACGTTAGCTTAATTTTTATAAACACGCATACAAACATGAATCATTATACAAACACGCGCCGTAGATATCATTCTAGTCTAGAGACATAATTAATGCTTAAAGTTGTAGCTGTAACATCTGAATCCTAAATTTATTCACTTCATTTGAGCAGACAAAACGGGTATTAAACCAGGATAGTTGCACGTCACTTATTGTAAAATACTAACAAGCTACAAACATCAAACGCAATCTCAAATCCATATCCTAACAAGTGACCAACAAAATCAAGGAAACCTGAATCCAATTCAAATCCTATATAAAAAAACATCCAAACTCAAAATCTCGAAACCGAAAAGCTAAACATCATACCTCAACAATCCAAGCTAAACCTGGTTCATATCCTATATTCATACCACATTTACTCAAAACTCCATAATTCACCCCATTTAATCACACAACAAGCATCCAACGAGGGTAGTACGTTACACCATCACTTATCGTCAAATACTAACAAGCGGTAAGCATCAAAAGCAATCTTAAATCCATATAAAAACAACACAAATCTTAAAAAACATTCATAGGCTTAGCAACATACCAATACCCGAAAATCAATCAATTAACAATTAAAGCTTCAAAATCTAAGCTCCCAACAACATCAACAAATCTCACAATTATCTAAACATCAATTAAACCAAAATCTAAAAAATAATCAACCTAAACATAAATTCTAGTTTTTTCTTCTACAAACAATCATAAGAACCTTTTCATCAAACATCTCGTGAACACTCAGTGTAAAATGAGCTAATCTATGGTTTTTCAAGTATTGTCAAATAATAACAAGCTACAAACATCAAAAGCAATCTCAAATCCATATCCTAACAACTAACCAACAAAATCTCGAAAACCTGAATCCAATCCAAATCCAATCAAAAAAAGCATCCATGCTCAAAATCTCGATACCGAAAACCTAAACATCATAATTCATACCATTACAACACACAACATACGCATCCAACAAGGGCACTTATCATCAAATACTAACAAGCGGTAAGCAACCAAAGCAATCTTAAATCCATATAAAAACAACACAAATCTTAAAAAACTTTCATAGGCTTAGCAAAATCTCAAAAACCAAAACCCGAAAAATCAATCAGTTAACAATAAAAGCTTCAAAAGCTAAGCTCGCAAGAGCATCAACAAATCTCACAATTATCTAAACATCATTTACAGCAAAATATAAAAAATAATAAACTAACTTTTTCTTGTACTAACAATCATAAGAACCTTTTCATCAAATGAGCTAACTTATATAGGATTTATGGATTGGAATTCATCCCATAGTCACATAAATCAATGGATCGCGTTTGAAACAGTGGTCAACGAAGTTCCAAATCGATCCAATCGGCCTTCAAATCGGTAGTTGGAACGCGATTTAGAACAATTTTCGTTGTTATTATTTTGTGGTGTTGGTGTTTTCCGGTAGATATGTGTTGAAGGATTGAAAAGGTGGAAGAAAGAATAAAAGCGGCTGACCTATTAGGTCTTTTATTCTTTTAAATGTTTTGGGCCACTAAAAATGTTTTAATATATAGGCCAACAAAACCCAACCATAAAATAATTAATAATGGGCTTTACACGAATACAAATATATGTTTTTAATCTTGAAAAACTTGTTACTGTTTTAAATCTTTGTTACTGCTCGAACTTGTTACTGTTTTTAAGTGTTAACCACAATTTTCAAAGTCATTCATATTTATATGAGAAATTAATATTATTACTTATTCGGTACACCGTACCATGTTATATGGTACATCGTACCGAAGCGTATCGAATTTTAGAAAGTGGCGATCTGCGTTCCCAATCCTCGTTCCCGTACCGGAGCGTACCGCGATCTATGTGACATTGATTCATCCCATATGGATCGTAACTGGGTAAAGTACGTGGACACAGTAGCTCCTCCTTGTCGGGTGGAAGCAATCTTTTGTTTTAATTTGTACGCCCTAGGGGCGCTCTCCTTACCGAAACGCTCATTCAGATCGGACCATATCTCTGACGCCGTTCCTGCATATTTTACGTTGTTTCTGATGTTCTTCTCCATGGCAGTTGTCAGCCAACCCTTTATCATGGCATCGACCCGCATCCATGTAGTCTTTGGAACTCTTTTCGGGTTTCTTGATCGTTCCATCAACAAACTCTATTTTGTTTTTAGCAAATAGGAAGTTTGTCATCTCTTGGCTCCAATCAACGAAGTTGTTGTCCGTAAGAACCTCGTTGACATGTAGCTGTTTTGGGTAGTCGGATGGATGAAGGTAATAGGGTGAGTCATATGTAATCCCCCCGCTACAACCTTCTCCATCTTTGGTTTTGTCTCCTGCCATTCTTCAAGGTCGAGGAACTAGGTTTGTGAAACCTGCTCTAGTACCATATTGAAATTAACGAGAAAGAAAGGAATGAGCAGAAGAATGTTATTATTAATTGATTTTGTATCAAAATACAATGGGGAATAAATAGGAAAGGACTAACAAACATCCTGTGAATTTACCTCCAAATATGGAAAGGATAGCAACTAAAAATATATAAAGATATATTAAATCGTATAACTTATGGGTTTTCAAGTATGTATACCTGTCAAGAACACACATAGTTAAAAAACCATAGATTGACTGATTTCACACATACTTTAAATAATCTTGGACTAAACTTGAAAAGCTTGAAACTTTATGTGAATTTGAGATAACCATATGTGAATTTGGAGTGGGGTGTGTTTGTTTGGAGGCGTTGGATAAAAAGGGATTGGATTGGATTGGATGGTTGAAATTAGGGGAAAAGGGGGTCTATTTTTTTGTTATTCTTATAAAGTAGTATCTAGTCAACAAATTTTTTTACTCAGTAGTAAACAAAGTTATTGAATTAATTGTCATTAACTCCTAAATAATTTCTAATTAATAAAAATATCTTATAAATAAAGTCAATGGACGTATATACCCTCAACACCATTTTATCCAAAGATTTTGCCATTAAATCTCCAAAAGCCCATATGCATTGTTTATGCCTCTTCGGTAGTTCTCTTTCACTTTCGGTTGTTACTTCCACCGATCCAGTGGAGCTAATTTAATTTAAACTATCTTTAAAATGTTGTATAAAGACTTCTATAACAGAGAATTCTAAATGACATTTGAGTGAAGTTAGTTCATAACGTAAATGCGATACATATTTTAAAGGGTGAAAGCTGAATATACGTAAAAAACTTTCTCAAATTTGCCAATATACGTAACATACTTATTTTAATCTCCGCATACGTAATATACTTTCAAATCTTTACCAATACACGTAATATTAACAGGTTACCACTTTAAAAAGTTACAATAATGGTCCTTGCCGTTTGCGTTGGCTTTCACCGTTAGTCCTTTGACATTTTTTCACTTAAAAAAGTTATAATAATTGTCCCTTTGGTTTGATTTGACTTTTACCGTTAGTCCTTTGACTTTCATCTGTCTCATACACATTTTTATACATGATTTTTACATGTTTTATACACGTTTTTATACACCTTTTTACACACGTTTTTATATACGTTTTTTACACGATTTTATGCACATTTTTATACACGATTTTATATACATTTTTAACACGTTTTTATACACGTTATTTACACATTTTTATTCACGTTTTTCACAGACATTTTTATACATGTTTTTATACACGTGTTTAAAAAACGTGCATATATTCATGTAAAAAAACGTATATAAAGACGTGTGTAAATTACGTGTATAAAAACGTGTAAAAAACTTGTATAAAAACGTGTAAAAGGCGCATATAAAATCGTGTATAAAAACGTGCATAAAATCGTGTAAAAAATGTATATAAAAACGTTTCTTTAAAATATGTATAAAAACGTGCCAAAAAAGGTACATAAAACCGTGTATAAAAATGTGCATAAAAAGTGCAAAAAACGTGTATAAAAATGTGTAAAAAACTTGTATAAAAACATGTAAAAATGTATATAAAAATGTGTAAAGAACGTGTATAAAAACATGTAAAAAAACGTGTATAAAAACGTGTGAAAAACGTATATACAACCGTATATAAAAGCGTGCATAGAATTGTGTAAAAAACGTATATAAAAACGTTTTTAAAAAGCGTGTATAAAAACGTATAAAAATATATATAAAAATGTGCAAAAAACGTGTATAAAAACATGTAAAAAAACGTATATATAACCGTATATAAAAACGTGCATAGAATTGTGTAAAAAACGTATATAAAAACATTTTTAAAAAGTGTGTATAAAAACATGTAAAAACGTACATAAAATCGTGTATAAAAACGTGTAAAAAAAGTGTATAAAAATGTGTAAAAAAATGTATATAAACACGTATGTAAAAACATGTTTAAAAACATGTATAAAAACGTGTGTGAAAAAGATGAAAGTCAAAGGACTAACGGTGAAAGTCAAAGCAAACCACATGGACCATTACTGTAACTTTTTTAAGTGAAAAAATGTCAAAGGACTAACGGTGAAAGCCAACGCAAACGGCATGGACCATTATTGTAACTTTTTAAAGTGGTAACATGTCAATATTACGTATATTGGTAAAGATTTGAAAGTATATTACGTATGTGGAGATTAAAATAAGTATGTTACGTATATTGGGTAATTTGAGAAAAGTTTGTTACGTATATTCAGCCTTCACCCTATTTTAAACTGTAGAGATCCAAAACTGAGTCAATTTCTTTGTTAAACATTCTTGTTATTCATACCAAACACTGATGTTTTCTTGACAAGGTAAAGCTATACTGGAATGAATAAAATGGCAACGACTGAATATGTGATGTTTTTTTCTTATTTTGTAGATTTGATTATGTATATGCTTCTGTAAGTATGATTAGTTTATTATTATATAATTGATTAATCGTAAAAAATAAAGAATAAAAAAAAATACGAGTAATTAAATATGATACCACTTGTTTAATGATTGAGTTTTGATATAAATGCTAATGCTTATTTGTAATGATTGATCTATGGTGGAGTGGTTCTCCTAAATTAATAGAGTATAAACCCACAATGCCTTAAAAAACATGTTGAAGCATTTTGGGTTTTTAAGAAAAGTAACCTAGTACTCATGCATAATAATGAGATTTTATAGCAGCAACAGTTATAGTTGCTCTATTATAGTCTTCACACAACTTTTTGCTTTCTTTTTTTTTTCATAATGATTAAATGGATTGTTAATTTTAGACACAAAAAAGTTTAAAAAAACATGTTTAAGTATTTTTTGTTTTTAAGAAAATAATTTATAATTTGAAATGGTCAAAACAACAATAAACGATTAAGCTTAAAAAGGTGTTTGTTTTGAAGTTTGTTTGTTGCTAACTAGCTAATTAGACTCCGTCTTATATTTTATAAGCTATGATTTTTCGGTTTATTTTTACGCCTATTTACTTATATTTTAATCTTAGGTTGTGTCTAATGGTCACATTTCCACCTCAGCAACACATCAGATTTTTGACACATAAATTTAATCCACCACTTAACAGTCGTAGTCGTAATCACTCAACCAAATACATAAAAAATGTATCGCTTTATACATTATATCCTACGATATAAACCACGCACTCATTTAAAAAAAGGTAGTGCACCACGTTAGGTGGTCTGCACCACCGAACCAACTCCCTAAAAGGCACCTATGTGTGTGGTGGATGCGAGGTCGTAGTGGCTGATGGCGCGTTATAGAGGCTCACCACGGGTGGTGGATGCCTCCATTAGGCCCGATCTTAAAATTTGAGGTGGGGTATGGATGAAAGTTTGACAATTACACATACTTTAAATAATCTTGGACTAAGCTTGAATAGCTTGAAAATTCATGTGAATTTGAGGTGGGGTGTGGATGAAAGTTTGCAACAATTGTCTTTACCAACCAACAACTCGACCATCACTTTTATCTATATGATAGTTGCTGCAAAATTATACAAATAAATGAGTGATGGTTTTGCTGCAAATTAAAAAAAAAAAAAAAAAAAAAAAAAAAAAAAAAAAAAAGTAGAATAAAAGGTGTGGTGTGATTGGGAATGTGGGACATTATACAAAGGGTGGGATTGGATTGAATGGTGGAGATTAATTAGAGTAGTGTTTTTGTTTGAAAATGTTGTGTGTGTGAGGGGGATTGCCATCGTCCCAAAATACTTATAAACAAAAAAAAAAACATAAACTTAAGAAAATATACTTCATCCGTACTAAATTATAAGTTCATTTTTAATTTGCACAAAGTTTAATAAATTTCCACTAACTAGTTTAATCACCAATCAAATATTTTCTCTCTCCACTAAAGTGTCTTTTGATTGGTTGAATTAGGAAAATAGACAAGTATTTTAGGACAACCAAAAGTAGAAAAATGGACTTATAATTTGGGATGAAAGAAGTAACTATTAGTGCATTTTCTATCATACTTTTTTACAAATGACAATTTTACACTTATACAAATAATTAAATCTTTAGTTAAATTACTTAAATCGTCCATGTGATTTGCCGGGTGTAACGAAAATAGTCTCTATACTTTTTTTTTTTTTTTGATTTGATGGTATTAGAAAAATGATAGTTGTTGTTTTGCTTAAATATAACTTTTTGATTTTTGATTTGATGGTATTTAATTGTAGATCTATATATTTATTCAAGTGTCTCTAAATAATCAGGATTTTGTTCGTTATGAAAACAAAAACATGTTTATAATCTATTATTGATCTAAACATACAAGGAATATAGGTGTTTGATTGAGGTGGTCGGAATATTGATGACTGGAAATAATGGTGGTGGGAGGTGGGTGTTTATGGGTGAAGATGAAAAAGAAAGAAGGGTAGTGGTGGGACCTATATTGGTGGGAGAAGATGATAAGAAAGAAAGAGGGACTAAAATGACATATTTACTTTCATGTGCAAGTCGCATGTGGGGTGTTTAACAGTCAAACTCAACGTCGTTTGGTCAAGGGACTATGAGTGTGAAGGGTTTTAGAGTTGGTGACTCTACGTGCAAAAGAAAGTCAAAGAACTAGGAGTGAAAGTCAACGCAAACAACATGGACCATCTATGTAATTTACTCTATATAAAATTAGGGGAAGTGATTGGAACACTTTAACTTTTTATTGAAACACTTATGATACAAATACTTAAAACATTTTATACTAAAAGTACAATTGTTTAATTCATAATGAGGAGTGTTTTAATAAAAATAAGAAGTGTGCCAATCACTTCCCATAAAATTAACCTTTAAATTACTTTGAATCATTGTTTGTTAAATTTCGTGTATAGAAAAACATCCACAACAAGAGCATAAGTGTCAAAAATCTAAAAAACAAAATTACCAAAAAACGACCATTGTTTTATAAACTTCAACGGTCAAAAAGCAATCCCCTTTTTATCCACACATCAACCAAATTGGGAAAAAATCAAATTAGGTGTAATTGTTTTCAAGAATTTCGATTGTTTAAAGATATCAATATATAGATGAAGAAGAATGATATTAAGTTTTTGGCTGTTGTTTTACGTTTCAGTAGAATCAAATACCCTTCATTCTAATAAGGTATATAAAATTTTATAAGTAATTATTGTTTTACAATTTATATAATCGATATCGCTTTGTTTTAAATTGTGATTGTTCATATGGGGGTTTTATTTTGTTAGTTTAGTTGATGAATTAAGGTGTTCATTAGTGGTTTATATAGGTATGCACATCAAGTGTTTATTTTTATGCCTCAATGAAAAATATTGCTTGGGGTTAGTGGCCAAACTTTTTTTTGTATGCAATTATGTTACCCGTGTAAGGACAAAATCAAAAGGGCTTACGTATAATAGAGACCAAAACCAACGATAAAGAAAATAAACAACGACCAACACCTGTATCTAAGACCTATTAATGTTGTAGCCATTGAAATTCTTCCGTATCATTTTAGCCCAACTAGAAATCTTTATGGTGAAATCTCCCATTGTTTTTGTTTGTTTGTTGCAAGTGTTGGATATTTTATTGAATTTATAGATTAAATAGGCTATAAGGATAGTCAGTAAGTTAAATGCAATTGCCCTCATTGGTTTCTGCTGGCCCTATGGACATTAAGAATCCCGTCGATTATATAAATCGCCATTGAATATTTAAAATCGTTATGCAACGCAGTTTGTTTTATGTTTGAATGTTTTTAGACAATATTGCATTTGTACTAACAGTTTTGTTAGACAATATTGCATTTGTACTAACCATGGGTGGTGGATGCATCCATTAGGCCCGGTCTTAAAATTTTCAAATCTCACTTAAAGGCTTCAACCAAATAAAAGAATTGTCTTCCTTTTGTATGAAAAACATAGATTTAGGATTTTATTTTTTTAGCTGATGTAATGATTTGTTGAAATGTGTTCGCTTAAAAGCAATGTCAAATACAAACAAGCTACAAACATCAAAAGCAATGTCAAATTAATATCTTAACAGCTGACCAAATCCAAGCAAAAAAGCATCCAAGCTCAAAATCTCAAACCAAAAACCTAAACATCATAACTCAACGATCCTAAATTCATACCACATTTCCTCAACACCATAATTCACCCCATTTACACACAAAATATACGCATCCAACAAGGGTAGTTACACCGTCACTTATCATCAAACACTATCAAGCACTAAACATCAAAAGCAATCTTAAATCCATATAAGAACAATTCAAATCTTAAACAAATAAATAAATAAATAATAAAAAATTCATAGATTTTGCAAAATCTTGAAAACCAAAACCTGAAAAATCATTCAGTTAACAATTAAAGCTAATAAATCTAAGCTCACAAGAACATGAACAAATATCACCATTATCTAAACATCATCTACACAAAAATCTAAAAAATAATCAACCTAAAAAATAAATTCCAACTTTTTCTTCTACAAACAATTATAAGAACCTTTTCATCAAACATCTCGTCAATACTCAGTGTAAAATGAGCTAATCTATGGCTTTTCAAGTATGTATACATGTCAAGAACACACAAACTTAAAGAACCATAGATTGACTGATTTTACACATACTTTAAATAATTTTGGACTAAACATGTAAATGAAAGTTCTCTTTAAATGTGAAATGAGTGAAACAAACAAAAAAGGGAGAGTGGTGGTTCTGGATTGAAAAAAAAAAGTGTGGTGTAATTGGTGGAGATGTGGTGGTTCGGATTGGAAATGTGGGACATTGATTCTCCAAGAGTGGGAGGATTGGACTGTGAAAAAAAGTTAGACCAATCAATTTGTTCGATTTTGACACATGGCAAAATCAAACAAATAAAAAGTCAAAATTAATTTGATGTGATTGTTTGTTAAATTTCATGTCTAGTAAAAATTCCACGACAAAAACGTATTAGCACCGAGGTTTTAAGAGCTTATAGCAGGGTATCAGCGTAATGCGGTGGCGGGTATCATGTAATTAAATTTTATGGCGGCGGGTACACTCGACCTTATTGGTGATGTTTTAGATGTGTGTGAAAAAGATATGAAATGTTTTGTGTGTATTTATATAATGGATGCGGTTATATTTTTTTAATAATCATTACTGATAATAATGATTTTTAGCGGTTACACGTTTTTAATAATAAGATGCAAATGATTTGAAAACCGTATTTAATTTAGTGGAAACGTCTGCATTTAATTTTGAATAATCTGATGTACTGAATTCTAAGCCTTCCTTTTATAGTAAGTGTGTAGGCTTATTTTTTTAAGACTTTCTTTTTAGAAATGACCTAAATGCATTATAATGTAGTTAAGATAGGGGCTTGAGCTTTTAAAATAAGTGAGTTTATGAAATAAGCCTTATTTGTCATACGGACTTATAAAAGCTTTTATAAGCCATAAGCATCCAAAAGCCTAAGCCCATAAAAAAGGGTTTATAGTTAGTTAAATTATCTAAATATTTTTTAAAATATAATAAATTATCACGCAAAACCCGAAAATATATATAAATTTAATTTCATATATTTTTATGCAATTTTACATTAATAAGCTTTACCTCCAATTAATTTATCAAACAACTTTATAAAAATATAAACTTTAACTTTCTCCCCTACGACCCTAGCCCCAGCTCATTCCAACACCCTACGTGTCTGAAAAACAAAATTGGGTGCTACTAAATACACTAACAAAAATATTGGTCAATACATTGGAAACTGAAACATCATTTACAGAGTATTATAACCTCATTTACTTTTCTACTCATGTTTATTGAAGCTACCGGTCCCACCTATATATAGGTATGTATGTATATATAGGTATGTATGCATACAAACACACACATATACGTTAGCTTAATTTTTATAAACACGCATACAAACATGAATCATTATACAAACACGCACCGTAGATATCATTCTAGTCTAGAGACATAATTAATGCTTAAAGTTGTAGTTGTAACATCTGAATCCTAAATTTATTCACTTCATTTGAGCAGACAAATGGGTATTAAACCAGGATAGTTACACGTCACTTATTGTAAAATACTAACAAGCTACAAACATCAAACGCAATCTCAAATCCATATCCTAACAACTGACCAACAAAATCAAGGAAACCTGAATCCAATTCAAATCCTATATAAAAAAACATCCAAACTCAAAATCTCGAAACCGAAAAGCTAAACATCATAACTCAACAATCCAAGCTAAACCCGGTTCATATCCTAAATTCATACCACATTTTCTCAACACCAAAATTCACCCCATTTACACACGCAGCATACAAATCCAACAAGGGTAGTTACATAGTTACACCATCACTTATCGTCAAATACTAACAAGCGGTAAGCATCAAAAGCAATCTTAAATCCATATAAAAACAATTCAAATCTTAAAAAACATTCATAGACTTAACAAAATCTCGAATCCCAATACCCGAAAAATCAATCAGTTAACAATTAAAGCTTCAAAATCTAAGCTCCCAACAACATCAACAAATCTCACCATTCTCTAAACATCATTTAATCAGTGTAAAATAAGCTAATCTATGGTTTTTCAAGTATGTGTACATGTCAAGAACATCAACGAATCTCACAAATCTCACCTCTGAACTCTTACTGAGAAAGAGGTACATGTGTTATCTTACTGCCTCTTACTCTTGAATATTAAAGGCTCGGTACTGGGCGAGCAGGATGACGGCCAGGGCATCAGCATTCTTTTTATAACCGTTGAGTGTCGAAGAAGATGAACAGGAAGATAATGCGAGTTGGGTGACTTTATCTAACATTGATTTTGTCGTTTGTGATTCTTTAAGCTTTATCTTGGTATTTTAAATGTTTAATAGAGCGTGTCTTTTTCTATTAAAAATAGAGTGATTTTGTTTTGTAGTTGTTGCTTGATGTAGAGCAATGAAAAAGATAATAAGGGCCCGCTTGGTTCAAAGTGGAGAAAGAGAAATGGATTGCAAAGGAATGAGTGAGGTGCGTAATCAATCCCTTACCCTTTAATTTATTATATAATGGTTCATTACACATTACTAGGTAATCAATCCTTTTGCACTCCCTCACCAAGCACTAAATAATAAGTGATGTGGACCCTTTTGAATACCTTACCCATTCCCCCCCCCCCCCCCCCCTCTTAACCCCCCAACCAAGCACGCCATAAGTAAATAGTTAGCTATAATTTTTGAGAAAATATGTTTGCTAATTTTGTCTTTTTAATATACAATGTTAAATTTGTATTTAAAATATTTTATTTCAGTTTACAAAATCAAAATTTAATTTATAATACAAAATCTTACAGTTTCATCCATTCATATGTTTTTATACAAAAAAAAAAAAAAAAAAAAAAAAAAAAAAAAACAATGTTATCTGATTCAGATTCAGACTTTTTATCCACATCTTACTAGTTAGATGTGGTATTCAGATTCAGATTCAAAACATCTTAATGAAACAAAGAACACTTAAGAAGCTTGTAAATAAGAGAATTGATTTGCACAATTTTGTTTTTTATTAGAACACTCTATTTACCGCATCAGACAATTGTACTATTTTTATATTCTGCATTGAAAACTTGTACTATGAGTGTGCAAATAAAATTAATAAAATTACACCCTTGTAACTGGGTAAGTAATAAAATTAATGATACATATCTAAAATACATTTAGCAATATTCCAAGTTTTTCTACTTCGGTGGTGCAAAACCACATCTAAATGCGTTTTCTGGGATGTCATATTTCGTCCGGAGACTATGTTCATATTTCGATTGGGATGTCATATTTCGTGTATAAATTAAAAAAAATTAACAACGTGTATAAAAATGTATATAATAACATTACATACGTATATAATAACGTATAAAAATATTTACAACAACATATATAAAAACGTGTATAAAGATGTATACAAAACTTATATAAAAACGTATACAAACTTATATAAAATGTATACTTTTTTATAAAAATTAATATAAAAAATAAATAAAACTTTAAATAAATCGAAAATATTAAATTATAAATGGTCGTTAGTTTAAAGGATGTATGCTGCAACGGTCGTTAGCCAAAAGGGGCTAACGTGTAATTGTTAACGGAATCCACTTAACGCCCGTTAAAGCCAGGGACTAAAATGATCCAAAAGTTTCCTCACAGGGAGGCCGCCTGCAATTATGTAAGACGAGGGACGATTTCTGCATTTTACTCTAATATATATGATATGTGCAAAAACACATATCATTTCTTTATCAAATAAAACCCAAAATAACCAAGAAAGAGCCGTTTATTGCTAATATTTGTGGTTTTCTTGAGTTTATGCTTGTGCAGGTACGGATATGTCAAAACACACAAAAAGAAGCCAAATCAGACATAAATCCGAGCACGAGAGATTAAGAGAGTTTAAGCTGAGCTGGAAGGTCGAGATTGTGCATTTGTGAAGATTTTATTCTCTAAGGATGATTTTTGAAAGTTATAATCAAGTTTGAAGAAGTGTCAAGATCAGTCCCTCATCTTTGAGCTTTTGGCAAAAATGACCCCTCAAGATTCAAAAATTGCAAATTCAGCCTTGGTCTATTTAAGAATGGCAAGAAAGACCCTTGGATAAAATTTTCAGAATTTACATCACTGGTCCCTGGATTTTTAGAATATACACTTAAGGTCCCTAAAATGCTAAATGTATACATCTACAAGTCCATGTCCATTTCTCTTAATACATCCTTAACCCATCAAAAGCCCAAATTCATATCATTACCCGGTCCAACCAAACCCATGACCCGGTTACCCATTTTAATAATACCATTTACCCGGTCAACCCAGTCAACCAAACCAAAATAATATTAAAAATCCAAGCGCGCCTGTTTTTTCCCCAATCCCAAATATTTCCCAGATATTCTAAGAACCCTAAAACACCCCTGAGATCAATTGGCCAAAATCATTATCATTAAGGGTAATTAAGTAAATTCCCTTACACCACTCTGACACACGGATGCCAACTTGGCAATCCGTGTGTTAGTCCTACCATTTCCTGGCTTCTGATTGGACAATGGGACGTGTAAGATGTAATCTAACGGCTGATATTGATTGGTGATGTGTGGGATTTGATCAATGGTCAAGAATCGCCAAAAGAAACACACATTTGAGCCTTCTGGATCCTTCCAAGACCTGAGCTCGCCTATAAAAAGGCCCTTCATTCACAGTTGTAATGTATGTAGAATAGAAGTAGAGTAGGAGTAGTATAGAGTGTTATTTCTAAGTAGATTAAATGTTTTTTTTTTAATGTTTTAGTTCAATTCCAGTATCTGTAATCAAGTTTTATTAATACAAAGTTTTATTTCAGCTTAAATTCTCTTCAAATTTATATTACTGTTTAATTGTTTCAACTCAGCTTATTATTGATTACTTGAGTTTATTTCAAATCCATTTTAGCTCACTACTCAGAAGTTACAATCAAATCTCACATTAGTCAAATAAAGTTACCTGCAGATGTGTTTCTGAATTGCTGAGTTAGTGATGGATAGGGATTGATTTGTGATAGAATCTGGGTTAAATTCAGTTGAGAATAGAGGTTTTTGATCCATTGTTAGCATGCCATTGTGGCAGGACTGTGGTTAGTTCTAAACTTCTAATTTTACAATTTCAATCAAGTAGTTTAATTAGCATCTGTGTTTCTGAACTGTTTCATTTAGCTTGCATTCTCAGTATATTGTTAGTTTGATGGATTTTTGATTTGTTTAAGCTTAATTCATTATTGGTCAATTTCTGTCAACTTGTTCATTTTCTGAGTTTCATCTGCATATTTAGTATAGTTAATTTGATAGTTATTATTGGATTCATTGCATCAATTTGGTGTTATAATGTTTCTAGAATACTGTTTAGAAGTAATCATGGTTTAGTGTAGAAGATTGTTAGAGGAAACTTGCATATCAGATTCATAACCATTGTTTGGTTTAAGCTGGTATTTGGAGTTTTATAGCTTATCATTGGTTAGAATTAGTTGCTAAGGTCCAATTTAGGAGCATTATAGCCATTTAGGTAAGTTAGTTGCATATTAGAACAGCTTTAGTCAAAGTTGCATTAGAACAGTTATAATTCTCATTTATGTTGGAATCAGTTATCTGAACTTTGCAAATAGGTGTTAGATCAGTTAACTTAGCTTGAATCAGAGTTAGTTCATCACATAATATCATAATCATTCAGTAATTTTGATCCAAATCTCACTTTAGTCAAAGTTTTTGTTTTATCTCAAAAGTCAAAATATTATCAAAAGTGGTTTTTACATGAGCTATTCAGATTTTTAACTCAATCATTTCTTGTCCAATGTTAATGAAAATTTGGATTTAACAAATTTAGTTGGTCATCTATTCAAGTGTATTATTGTTAAATTTTTATGGAATTTTTATAAGGCTCAAATCAAAGCTTGAAATAGGACCTGACACACTCAGTTAATACTGAGTGTGTAACAGTTTCTTGCAGATTTCATAAGATGTTCATTAAAGTTTGTTTTTGGCTGAAATTTGGTTTATACACTCTCTGGTTGGTAGACTAGAGATTTCCATTTTTAGTTTTCAGTTTGGCTTATTGGATAAGCAGTTGCAATAGCTTAAAGTTGATAGGTTGAAGCTAATTGGTGTTCATAAATCAATTAAGTCATTCATAGGTAGATTGCCTATTAGAGGTTAGGAGTAGCAGTAATTAGTTGCTTTTAGGTACTTTTAGTATAATATAGCTTCTGAAGCAGTTTGGTGGCTTATTGTGCTTATTAGCTTATTTTCAATAGCTTATTCTTAAACAGTTTACACATCAGCTCTCATTTCTAATACATAAGCCATAGTTTTTATATTTTTCATAGAATTATAATAATATTTTAGATTTTTACTGAATTTTTCATTAATTTTCATCACTGTTTGGTAATTTTCACAATTTAAAACAGTTTTTAGGTATTTTTAAATAGCTTTTATTGCAATTAAATCAGAAAAAGTTCCAAAAAATAATTTTTCAATTTTCATAGATTAAGATAAATACAAAAAGCAAAAAAATAATTTTTCTAGATTTTTCCTAGCTTATTTTGTAATTTTTAGCCAATTAATTAGATTTAAATAGTTTTAAATTCATAGAAAATAGAAATTTAATCAGAAAAATACAAAAATAGTTTTGAAAATTCTCTTAGGATATTTTAGATTTTATAAAAATAGTTTCATATTTTTCCTCTTAATTTTCATAATTCTTAGTATGTTAAATTAGTTTTTAAAAGTTAAAAATTAGTTTTTAATTCAAATAAAATCCAGAAAAATCCTAAAAATTAGTTTTAATTCATAAATAGTTTTCTAATATCATTTTGAGTATAAAAGTAATTTTAGATCATTTTTAGGATTTAGTTTGGTATTATTTGCATTTAATTCGCGTTTCGTTTTAATCCCGTATTTGCATTTTAGTATAGATTTGCGTAGTTTGCCATAACTCTTAGGTTTTCCCCTTAGATTTTATTTCCATTTACTTTCCTTATCCCGTAGTTTAGAAAACTTCAAATTATCCCCTTATCTTATTCAAATCCCGATAATCGCGACGTGAGTTGAAAATTCCATTCAACCCTCGTTCGGAACGATCTCGGTGCTCAAGCCTAACACGTTTGAGTTACCCACATACTACAAACTTCTCATTATTGATTTTTATCAAATCAATAAGCTTACCCAAACACCCCCTAAATCCCGTACGATCACACTACTATAACACATAATAGTCCCAAAAAAGGCAAATACATCATCCCAATGTAATAAACATAAGTCCTCACCTAATAATGATTTCCACTCAGACGGACAGTCTGAAGACGACTCGATCTTTCCCCGGCAACTGCAATCCACCAACACTAGTCCATAGTTTTCAACTGAGTAACCTCCAATTAATAAAATAAATGATACTAACGCATAAATTATGACAACCAATTAGTCCATAGTTCTAATCACCATCTCGATGTATGTAACACTAATATAAATTATGACAACCAATTAGAAAAGAAAGAGAACGTACCATCATTTATCAAAAATAAATGATACTAACGCATAGTAGCAAAAATTAACGGCAATTGGTCAAAGGCCGTTTAATATGACGGAAAAAAAGAAAGAAATTACGAACCAGGCCCCTAAAGTATGTAACAAGTTGTGAAAACTATCCTAAACTTCTTGTTATTTCACACATTTTTACTCGAAAAGGAAAAACTAAGGTATTTTGTTCTTCATCAAACAAATCTTATTAAAACCAAGACAAGGATTTTACAGAAAATGATACGTAGTACTTTTAAGAAAATGTCAATATCAGATGTTACAAAACAACCAAAAATCATCAATGTTACAGGTTGCAAAGGTCATCATTTTAACAAAGACACATGTTCGTATTTTGTACAGTAATATATTAATGGATCTAAAATCCTTTTATTTTTCTAGTATTTATAAGCCTAGTTTCAGACCATATATCTGCTATAAAAGACTAAGATTAGCCTCTTGTATCCCTGATCAAGAATTTGCAAGTATCACAACACTAGCATTAACTGTAAACATGTAGCTATTTTGAAACAATAAACATAACTTAAAAATGCAGTGCAATTTCTTTAAATTAAAAGTAATGAGATATGTTAACAACTTAACGCATACAAACATGCATCCTTATACAAACACACTGCACGTAGAGATCTTAAATTTGTAGCTGTAACATCTAAATTCATAATTACGTCATGCTATTTTAAAAAACCGAAATACACCTCATTTGAGCTCAAAAAACGGGTATTAAACTAGGGTAGTTACACCGTCACTTATTGTCGAATACTAAGTAGCCACAAACATCAAAAGCAATCTCAAATCAATATCCTAACAACTGACTCCTATATAGAAAAAACATCCAAACTCAAAATCTCAAAACCGAAAAGCTAAACATCATAACTCAACAATAAAAGCTAAACCCGGTTCATATCCTAAATTCATACCACATTTTCTCAAAACACAAAGATTCACCCCCATTTACACACACAACATACAAATCCAACAAGAGTAGTTACATAGTTACACCGTCACTTATCATCAAATACTAACAAGTAGTAAACATCAAAAGTAATCTTAAATCCATATAAAAACAATTCAAATCTTAAAAAAACGTTCATAGACTTAACAAAATCTCGAAACCCAAAACCCGAAAAGTCAATTAGTTAACAATTAAATCTCGCGAGAACATCAACAAATCTCACCATTATCTAAACAACATTTACAGCAAATCTAAAAATAGCGTTTTCTTCTACAAACATCATAAAAACCTTTTCATCAAACATCTCGTCAATACTCAGTGTAAAATGAGCTAATTTATGGGTTTTCAAGTATGCATACCTGTCAAGAACACGCATACTTAAAGAACCATAAATAGACTGATTTTACACATACTTTAAATAATCTTGGACTAAACTTGAAAAGGTTGAAACTTTATGTGAATTTAAGGTAGGGTATGGATGAAAGTTTGCAACTTTAAGCTATCCAAAACATACTATGGTCCTATAAACATATCATACGTACATAAAAATTCCAATACCCCCACGTACTCCCCGCCTAGGCCGATTAATCGATGCCGCCTAGCGAGATTTGCAACTTAATTTAAGCTTTTTCAGAACCCGATAACCTATTAAGCTACTTTAAATAAGCTGACCCAAACACCCCCTAAATCCCGGACGATCATATTACTATAACACATAATAGTCCAAAAAAGGAAAAAACATCATCCCAATGTAATAAACATAAGTCCTCACCTAATAACGATTTCCTCTCAGACGGACCTGAAGACGATTTGATCTTTCCAAAACTAGCAGCAAGTAATTGTTTGTTTTATAAAAGTTTTAACAACGTAAAACCTCAACACGTCTTTTATTAGTATTTTAAATAGAAGCGTTTAAACAAAATCTAAAAAATGAACACGTCTAGTTGCCAAATTATAAGCATTATATTCTAGACAGTAAGGCTATGTTTGGTATCACAGTTGTGTAAAATAACGTAAAACCAAAACGCGTGCGTTTCAAATAAACAAAATCCAAAAGCTACAAGTTCGAAGTAATTGTTTGTTTTATAAAAGCGTCTGGTAACATAGTTGTATCTATAACAATAAACTATAAAATGACGAGCATATTTTATTAGCATTTTTCAAAAAAACACACTTAAACAAAATCCCAACACTAAACGATTAATACTAACCGCCATAGTTTCACTATTCAATAAAAGCTATATCAAAGCTCACCTAATCATACACAATTCAAATAAGCACAAATTAATTAAAAAATTATGCAACAAATATCAAAATTAATATATAAAAAAAAAAAAAAAAAAAAAACACTTCTCACCAAATCTCTCATTTCTTGACTTGAAGTAACCAACTCTTACCTAATCAAACGTTTTGACTACCAAAAAGCCATGTCACCAAATCTCTCATTTCTTCAAACTTTGACTACCAAACAGTTTTGAACTTAAATTTGGGGATTTTGTTTAAATTGAGGGTGTTGGTGGCGGATGGGTGGTGGCTGTCAGAGATGGTGGTAGTTGAAGGGCATGGTGTATTTTTATTTTTTGTGATCTACCCTTACATTTACGAGTGTATAAATATTTAAATTATTTTCAATTATTTTAAATTACATTTACGAGTGTGATCTACCTTAGGTTTCAATTATTTTGTGGAGTGTACAAAAAGTACCATGTTAATTAACGGTCAACATAGTCAAATTGACAATGACTCATAAAACAAGGAAAGAAAATTCAATACCACGAGGATATGAGATTTAAAATCAGCAACTTTTAAAATCAGCACTTATGACCATAGCTTATTGCAACAATCGACATTTAACAGTTATATTTAATACCGTTAGAAATTTGGATCAGATCCGTAAAAGATCAATACCACGAGGATATGAGCTGCTTAAAAAAAAAATAAAGGGACTATATCTGAGAAACCCGTCAAACCACATGGATGATTTGTGTGGTTAGATTCATTTCTCTGTACATGTTTATGTTTATGTTAATAACCAGTGTTGCAAAAAAAAAGTTTAAAAGGCCGATTAATCGTCGCTTAGGCGCTATTGGGCCACTAACCTTTTCGATTTGTGCAAATCGGTCAAACAAATTGGTCAACGACAGTCAACGACTCTCAGCTGTGGTCAAACCCAAAACTCGCCGTAAACTAGTTTTAATCACTTATAGTCACCGTTTATATTTATTACATGATATATTTTTTTAAGGAAAATCTTACATAGAATACCCAAAACTTGCTAGAAATACTCAAAACTTTCCGGAAATGCCAATTCGATTAATCCCTCCTAGACCGATTACAAGCTACAAAGGGGTCGACCGTCCGACTCCGATTCGCGATTTTTGCAACCTTGCTAATAACCAAAATTTAAAGGAAATACCATTAACTCTTAAGCCTTTTATCAAAATCAGATTAACACAATAATAGTAAAAAACAATTATTAATCCCAAAAATACAAAAACTGGCACTTCACATCCAAAAATGTTTCAGTATGCTTAAAAAGATAAACAACCTTGTGGCTAATCGTCTAATAACATCTATTCGTATATATTTTTTTAAAGACAGTAAAATACACCGTTAGTTCCCATGGTATTGCTAGATTTCATGTTTAGTGTAAATCTAAAAAAAATTTCACCGTTGCTCCGTATCGTTGCGAAAATTGCTCGCCGCTGGTCCTATTTCCTAACGAAGTTAGTGTCAGATCGTTATCTTCAGTCACATGCTTAGCACATGAGGGTAGCACTACTACAAAATAGTAACATACTCACGCTTATTAAGTATGTTTAGACACTTTAAAGTGAGAAGAATAAAAAAAGTTCACACTAGTATGCGGGTGAACCAATTAGGTGTAGCAAATATTTCACACTTTTATGTCAAATCTCTATATTTGACGTGGTGCTCAAAGGTCCATGTATATAAAAGGGTAAGAGTGTAATATCATTGAAGATCGATAAGGGCTTGCGAGCCTCACGAGCCAAGTATTTTCGAGCTTGAACTCTACTGAAAGCGTACTCGAGTAGCTCGAGCTCAACTCGTTTATATCGAGTAGTTTACGAGTCAATCCCGAATAGCTCGCGATCTATCTCGTCTCGTTTACACCCCTAATAGTTATAAATGGCTTGAGCTAAACTCGAAAATGAGTTGATGCATTGGAGCTATATTGAGAAATGGTTATTTGAACAATAAAGACCAACCTTTTGAAAAATGATTATATGTCACGCATTATATGTCAGTGATTAAATGTTATGAATAAGTTGAGAATAACCTTTTAGCATTGGAGTTAACGGGCTAAAAAAAGTTTAAATGGTCCAATAACTAATAACTACTCAAAAGTCCAACCGCACATTTTCGTTGGATTATAAGGGCCTGTTTGGTTTGTAGATGAGTTTAGGATTAGAATTTGGATTTTGATTTGAATTTGAATTAGGATTTTATGGAAGAGAAGGAAAATTTAAAATGTTGTTTGGTTTGTAAACACATATAAGAATACTTTTTGACTTATAGTACTCTTTTTAAACTAAAAGAATAATATTGCTAAAAGATGACCCACTACATTGATGAAAAAAATTATAAACACAAAGAGAAAAATATATAATTGTCAGTAAAGATGTTGACTTTGTCTCAAACCCCACCTATTGAGGTAACTTTTCGCAATCATCGTGTTTAAAGATGTCAAAGCCAAATTTTAAACCTCATTTATCAACCAAACAATTATTTTATGAATTCACTCCATTTCATATATCCAAAACCACACACCAAACTGCACCTAAATTATAGTAACAAAATTAAAATTTGAAACTAAGCATGGTTACAAAGACTGTAAAAGTTGAACGTACTCCATTTATGACTAACAACACCCCCTACAAGTAAAGAATATCTACCTAGGTGTCGTGGCTAGCAAAAACTCCTTATTTTGGACCCACGGGTTGCCACATCACTTTAACAAACCTCCATAACTAACCCCTCTTATCATAACTAACCTCAACTTACTTATTTGAGGACCACCGCTTTCAACTTTATCTTTTTTATTCAAATTTCCAAATAAACTAAATTAACTTCATTCAAAATAAAATACATTACAGCCTATTAAAATTAGACGCAACTTAAAATAACAATACTGGAAAAACAATGACACGAAAAAAAATGATACGGAAAAAAAATACAACACATATTTATAATGCATTACTCGTCGATTTGATATTTCTTCATGACGTGAGGAGGTTCGTGAAATAGCCGCCTTCGTTTGGATTTTGAGACCTTTTTTTTTTTTTTTTTTTTTTTTTTTTTTTTTTTGAGTTGAGTTATAGAGAATAATGTTATTTTTGATTGAATTGTAGGTGAGAATAATAATATGTAATGGTTTGGTATTTATAGGGTGTGAGTTAAGATTTATTTTTTTATTATTTTTTTAATAAATAAATAAATATAAAGTTGAAACGGTAATAATACCGGTTAATTTGAAATTGGGCCTCATCCAACGTTCGTATTGTCAGGAACTAACCTCGCCGTGCAGACGACGAGGTGTTGAGTGGCGAAAAAAGGCGAGGGAGTCGGTGTCGTGGCGAGGCTCAACGTGGAAGCCATCGTGGATTGGCGAAGCTCAACTAGTTCCATACCTTATGCTCTTATAAACCAAAGGCCTCATTGTGAGGCTCTCTAAAATTGCCACATAAGCACACCAGTAAATGATACGTATTATTGTTTTTTCTACATTTACTTTATGCACTTCAAAAGAAAAAAAATTAAAAGAAAGACTTTTATCCATTTGCCAATACATGTTGTTTGTTGTTCACCCTCCGTAAAATGTCACGTTAGTTTAAATAGTTTGACACTCTCCAACTTTTGACTTTTATCATTTAATAATATCACCTCACAACCAAAAAACAAAAAGAGGCATCCAATATCCTTTATTTATTTCTCTCTATTTTCATATTTTCAGCTTCACCAAAAGTCAAACACCAAAAACTAGTCATTCGTCGGAGAATATATGTCCGATCACGACTTTTATCTCTTCCAATAATTCTTTGTAAGTTATCTTTTTGGTTTCTTTTTTACATTTTCGCGACTCTTTTATTGCAATATATTTATGTTTTTTCATAGCTGCTAAATGTAACTTGGATCTACTTTCATTATGTGTTCTTTTTTATTTGTAGCTCATAGTGACAAAAAGATGGAGATGAGTCTATTTTTATATTGAATTTATTTTGGTTTTTACTGCTATGATGTGTTACATGTATTTGATTTTTTTTTTTTTTTCGTTTTGCTGTTTGTACCTCAAAGGTGATGGTGTCGTTAAAGAAGTTTCAGAAAGTTGAAAGGTCGTACCTAAAGAGGAGCTCAATGTTGGTTTCGTTAACTGCAGTCATGAAGACGAAGCAATGAGGAAGATGATACTTGTGAGCATGATATGATAGGCAATGTATATAACTTTGTTTCCTTTTTAAGGGTGGTGGCAACGCCTCTCGGCATGCCTTAGGCATGAACAATGCCGATCGGCATGATCATTGCCTCGTCCTAGGCATGAATCGGTGTGGCATGCATTGGAGCTAAATCAGTATAGTTTACCGATTCTACATGATAGCAAAACTAGTCGTTAGGCTAGTCAAACTAGCCGTTACATGCATTAAAAAAAAATCCTTTTAATTCTTAGAAGAACCGTTATTATTATTACTCCTGTTAAACGGCATTCCACGCCGGTGATTCATCAGTCCTCCTCCTCCGGCGACGGACATGTTTCGACCTGCTCCGGCACCGATGTCCTTCGATGAGCTCCGATTCATCTTTTATAACAATACATTAAGTTATATAAGTTATGGATTCATTTGTGTGTGTGTTTTTGAGTGTGTGATTAGTGTGTGTGAGATCTGATGATGGAAATGAAGGAAGAGTGAAGGTTACAAGTGCTGGGTTTTTTATTTTTGGTACAGGTAGCCATGTGACTATTAAATAATGAAACCCGTGAGTTATTATCTTTCATTAATCATATATTTATAGTGCTAATACATAAAATCCTAGAAGCCATAAACCTGCACATCGGTCTTGGGCCTATTTATTATTCATCTAATACCCTCCCGCAATCCGAGCGGCGAAATCGCGAAAGCTCGGATTGGAATACAAACGAGAAACATAAATTATTAAAAAACAAAAATAAAACTAAAGATAGTTATCTTGATGAATAATCAAGACTTTGATAGGTAGCCAATCGCGTAATCTGTAAAAAATGATTTGGTTTATGAATGACTGCTTGTTCTAGTGCGTGACGGTGCGTCCTTATGACTACGATTGCGATTCCGGTATGCTTTTCTTCGGAATATATTTACGAAGCCACGGCTGCTGATCTCGTCAAACACTTGGCTGCAGTTTTTGTTTTTTTGTTTTTTTTAGCACGAATAAACGACGGTGGCTAGGGTTTGATAGGGTGACATTGAGGCGGCGGCTAAGGTGGCCAACCACGTCCAAGGATTAGACCTAGAGCTGTGATACCATGTTAAATAATGAAACCCGTGAGTTATTATCTTTCATTAATCATATATTTATAGTGCTAATACATAAAATCCTAGAAGCCATAAACCTGCACATCGGTCTTGGGCCTATTTATTATTCATCTAATAGTGACATGCTTTACTTTGTTTATTTTTTTTCTTTTTTTATATACGGGGTTAATTAGTACACATAAAAATAGATTGGGTGGATGGATATAATTATAAAAAAAAAAAATAGATGAGATATGGGTTAGGCATGGTTGCCACTAAAAATCTATTGTTAGGTATGAGATAGGTATGAGATGAGATGAAAGGATATTATTGGTGGATGATTAGGCATGAAAATTTTTGTTAGGCATGGTTGCCACCACCCTAAGAGCTACTTGCATGGTCATCAATGAGTAATTATTTCTATGATAGTTAATTTCAGTGTGTTTAGTTTTTTGTAGCTAAGTTTGTAACTAAATTGTGATTGGTAGTTCGTACATATTTAATTACATAGTGAACTTTTAAGTCACTAAAAATAATTGTTTTATATAATCCATTTATAATTTAACTAGGGACTTGGTTTACGTTTTGGATGTTAGCATATAATATATACAAATTATATTACGAAAAATTGTAATTGTGATTGTAGTTTGCTATGTAGTAATTCTTAGTCAATAGTTTTGTTAAGACTTGAAATTCATTGAACTTATTTGGATATTATTTTTTGTTTCTTTGTGTATAAATATTGAAATAAATTACTCCCTCCGTCTCAAAATTATTGTCAGGAGACAAAAAACACAAAGTTTAATAAAAGTGGGATCACTACAATTCTCAACCACTCATATAGAATATTCCTCCACTAAATTCTCTTTTTCTTACTAAAAATGGAAAGTGGACAATTTTTTTGAGACATCCGAAAAAGGAAATGTGGACAATTAAATTGAGACGGAGGTAGTATGTGTTTAAAATGGATACTAAAAAACTACAAGTAATAAATTGTGTCAAGAAAATGATAATTATATTGAATAAATGTACTTGCAAATATACTACTATAATAAGCGACTATGGGAGGAGTGGGAGAGGTGTATTGCTAAGAAGTTAGGCATTCACCATGGCCTAACTAAGTAACTGTTATTTATACTTTCTTACAAAATATGAAAATTTTCCATACTCTTCATTTAATATATTAATTCTTCTTCATAAAATGTTTGAGTTTTGAGTGTTATTTTATAATGTTATACGTTGTATTTCACTTACAATTACTTGTCTACGATATATGCAATATAAGTAAGTGTACATAGTCTTCCATATCCCAAGTCTTCTTCAAAGTCTTCTCTGTGTACATGTAGAAAATAGTGTAGTATTTATTAGTCAAATTGTCTTGGTCAAGCTACTTGGGTTGCATGATTGATATAATAAACGACCCTTTACCTTTGACCCAGGACACCCACGATGTGACAGGCCAAAAGCGACAAACAACCACTTCCCTCCAAAATTAATACCAAACCTACCCATATCACTATATATCCTGCACAAATAATTACCCATTAACCAAAACTTATAATATTACCACCATTACAATTTACTACACAAAGGTCCCAACTCCACAATATCTTGTCTTGAATTTTTAAACATCAAACAAAGCAAACCAAGTCTCACATTTTCAAAAACATATTTCCCTCTCAAATTACCTTCCAAACACCACGATTAAACATCGCAAAACTCTTTACAGGGTCTTCAAATTCCACTTCTGAGTTAGACTACTGAAATCCAAACACCATTCGTTCCATGATCTGCCAAACACTCTTCAAAGTAGCCAAAATGAAATCCAACCATCTTAACAAGATTTTTAACAGCAAAGAAATAACCAAAACCCAAACATAAATATCATTCCTTATGACATCTTTTTTGACCTTCCAAACATAAATACGAACCAGCTAAGTGCCAAGACCAAAAAGATGGCAACCAACAAATTCCAAAATTACTAGTACCCAAGACCACCAGCAGATTTCTATCCCGCAAAGAACATATATGTATCATATTATTATTTCAAGACTTTAACATATTTAAAGAGCGACAAATAGTTACTATTGAAAACACTTATATACATATTTTAGCAAAACGTTCTCATTTTCACCCATCATGTATGTTTACACCACTGAAATTAAAGTGTCCACGTAAAACAGTGTAATCATTTTAGAAAGTCCAACTTAGTATGTGTTGTTTGAACCTCCATTAGCATAAGCTTTCTTGCTCAAGTTTTAACCTGGAACTTAATCTTATTAGCTGAAATCTCAATTTCATTGTTATTTTGAATCTAATCCACTTATCATCTTCCTCTCTTATTTCTTTTCTCTTTTACGGTCTCGCGATAACATGTCTTACTTCCGCCACCGTCTCTGCATCATATGGCGGTACTGAGACTGATTATCTCGCGTTGTTGTCATTTAAGTCACAGATCACCGACCCATACAAAGTTCTAATCTCGTGGAACCATTCCTTTCATTTCTGTGACTGGAGTGGTATTTCATGTGGAAAACGGCACAAACGAGTGACTGTTTTATGGCTGGATTCGCAAGGCTTATAAAGCTCGTTGTCTCCTCATGTAGGAAACCTTAGCTTCCTACATATGCTTTCTCTCTCTAACAACAGCTTTCAAGGAACCATTCCTCATGAACTTGGTCGTCTTTCCAGGTTACGTCGTCTTTATCTTGATGAAAACAAGTTCAATGGAGTCATTCCAACAAACTTGTCTGGTTGTTCTAACCTCGAAGACCTTTTGCTCGCTCAGAATATGCTAACTGGAAGCATTCCCAAGGAGATGAGTTTACTCTCGAAACTTTCTCGTCTTGTAATTAGCAGAAATAAGTTAACAGGTGGAATCCCACCTTTCTTGGGGAATATTACATCAATGGAAGTGTTCTCTGCTGCCGGGAACCTGTTTGGTGGGAGAATTCCAGATACCTTGGGTCTTTGGAAAAGCTTGAAGGCATTTGGATCTGGTGAATGCAACTTATATGGAAGCATCCCTCATTCTATTTTCAACCTCTCACTCCTAGTTAATTTTTCCTTATCTGGTAATCACCTCACTGGTAGTCTTCCTTCAGAAATTGGTAATCAGCTCCCAAATCTTGAGCTCCTTCAGTTAAGGACTAACGAACTGACCGGAGTTCTTCCACCTTCTCTTTCTAATTGTTCAAAATTAGGACTTCTTGATATGCGTGACAACAATTTTAGTGGGAAGTTGACAATCGATTTTACAAAGCTAAGAGATATTAATGGAATTTACTTAAGTAGTAACAACTTCCATGGACGCGGAGAAGCTGATGACCTGGAGTTTATTGATTCTTTGAAAAACTGCACTAGATTAGTAAGGTTGGTACTTTCTAATTGCAACCTTATAGGAGTGCTTCCCGTTTCAATAGGAAATCTTTCTGATCAACTCAGCGCTCTAGTTTTAGGAGACAATCACTTATTTGGAAGCCTCCCTTCAAGTATAGGTAGTCTAGTTGGTTTGACCGGTTTATATTTAAGAGATAATCGATTCAATGGAAAAATCCCAACTACCATTGGTAAACTTCAAAAGCTACAAGTTATTGATCTAGGTAGCAATCAATTTTCAGGGCCTATCCCTGATGCTATTGGGAACTTATCACTGTTGATAGAACTTTACTTAGATTACAACAAATTAGAAGGTCATGTTCCATCAAGCCTTGGGAATTGTAAACAACTTAATGTGTTAAAACTTACAGACAATAGACTGAGTGGTCAAATACCCAAGCAACTTCTTCAACTTCCATCACTAAATTATTTTTTAGATCTTTCTCAAAACAGCTTTTCTGGTTCCATTCCATCAAAGATTAAAAACCTCAACAAGTTGAGCGAGCTCTATTTATCTTATAATAATTTATCAGGCCCCATTACTAATAGCCTTGGTGAGTGCGTTAGCCTTAATAAGTTGTACCTTAGTGGCAACCAATTTCAAGGCATAATACCATCTTCATTAGGTTCCTTAAGAGGATTGGAGGTACTCGACATTTCTCAAAATAATTTATCTGGTAAAATTCCTCAATTCTTAGGGAAATGGAATTCATTAGAATATTTGAACCTATCCTTTAATGATTTTGAGGGAGAAGTACCGGTTGTAGGAGTGTTTGCCAATACAAGTGCATTTTCAGTTTTAGGGAACGATAGGCTTTGTGGTGGTTTGGTTACACTTAAGTTACCCAAATGCAAGGAGACGGGTAGTAAGAAAAAAAGGTTTCCTTTCTTCATATTAGTCATCGTGATTGCAGTCACGTTGCTCGTCATATTATGTTGTGTGTATCTTTTGTGTAAGAAGAAACTCAAAAGTCAACCATCTCAATCATCAGGGAGTGAACGGTTCATGAAAGTTTCATACCATCAACTTCTCAAGTCTACTGATGGCTTCTCTGCAGCAAATTTGATTGGGGAGGGTGGGTTTAGTTCGGTTTACAAAGGAATCCTCGATTCTAATCATAATAAACCTGTTGCAGTCAAAGTTTTGCATCTTCAAAATAAAGGAGCTCACAGAAGTTTTCTAGCAGAATGTGAAGCATGGCAGAATATTCGACACCGTAATCTGTTGAAGATAATAACTTCATGTTCAAGTGCTGACTTCCAAGGAAATGATTTTAAAGCTCTGGTTTATGAGTTTATGCCCAATGGAAGTGTACACGATTGGCTTCATTCAAGTGCATATACATCGAAACTGAACCTTCTTCAAAGAATAAATATTCTTAGAGATGTTGCCAATGCACTTGATTATCTTCACAATCGCTGCCAAACAATGATTGTTCACGGTGACTTGAAGCCAAGTAACATTCTACTTGATGATGATATGGTAGCTCATGTTGGAGACTTTGGTTTAGCTCGGCTACTTGGTACAGAATTAAACCAAAACAGCTCAACCGGGATTAAAGGAACAATTGGTTATGCACCTCCAGGTAGTATTCCATAATGCTTGCATTTACTTACCAATTACTTTTTGTAACTTAAGTAACTGTTTTTAATTCGCAGAGTATGGTCTCGGGAGCGAGATGACAAGTACCGGGGATGTCTATAGTTTTGGAATATTATTACTAGAGGTGATGACCGGAAAACAGCCGACAGATGACATGTTCAACGATGGTCTTAGCCTTCATAAATTTACTTACATGGCATTACCGGATCATGTAATCGATGTTATTGATGATGATGCAATTGTGTTGCAAAGTACGGAAGCGAATGCAAAGAAAGTGGAAGAATGTTTGGTTGCAATTATCAAGATTGGAGTATCGTGCTCTGTGGATTCCCCACCACAACGGATGAAAATTGAAATTGTTGTCAACGAGTTGCAGCGCATTCTCGATGTCCTTCAAAATATATAAGGTACTTTGTTCTCCCATTTTGTAGAATCTGATTTTACACGAGTTTGTTAATAAATCATCACTAACTTGGTTTTATTTTTGAACGCTTTCAGGTCTAATACCAAGCTTTCTTGGTGAAATTTGAAAGTAACTGCAGCAAGGAGCAGTGTAGTTATATAAATGTTACTTTGTCAAATATGTTTGTAAGTGTGTTTTAATTTTCTTGTTGCATAAGTACTATAAGAGACGTAAGGGTGCATTTACACTCCTGATGACTTATCATATGTATCAAAAGTGTGTTTATTTTTCCTCAATCCAATTTCTGTAAAATTGAAAATTTGGGTGCAAAGTATGCTGCTTACATCTGTCAAACATGTACTTGGAGATTATGGGTGTTTCACTGTTTCGTTAGGCGTATCTGCATAATGAGTTTTTTTTTAAGTTGTAGTCAAATTACTATTAGGTATTTGTAGTTTGTTTACTATTAGGTCCGGTACCTGTTACCGTCCTTTTACAGAAAACGCGTACAAAAAAGAAATGCTTCGACAACCCCATCCTAGAAATCCAGAGGGCGAATCTGGGGAGCGTACTTTTGCTTCTGAAGTCGTCAAAAATCGACAATTTACTTGATTTCGAGTTCATGGATCCGCCACCTAAACTTAACATTCTTAACTACATGTCTACCTCTATCAACTATGGATATTGGGAGCATTGAACAACACATAGAGTCTGACTGATATTGGGCTAAAAATGGCTGAGTTTCCATTGGACCCACTCGCTAAACTGCTTTTAAGATGTGAAGAATTTAGTTGTGTAAACGAAGTTTTAACGATTGTATCTATGCTCTCAGTCCTGTCTGTATTCTATAGTCCATAACATAAGCCCAAATACTGTGGAGACTTGTGAGTTCTCAATTACTCGACCTTTTGAAAAAGCTCATGATCCGGCTGACATAATGCGGGTCGAATTGGAACGTCATCAGAAAAGCGATATGCTCGGTTTACTTCCGTAACACTGCAAAACCTAAAGGGGTCAGGAATACATAAGTATTCGGAACCGGATGCCGTGCCATTTGCACCGGACCTCAGCTTTATGTTGCAACATCTTGGATGGTATGGCTGCTCTTTGAATATATATTTGTAAGGGTGGGCAAATGGGCGTGTTTGGCGGCTTGTGTAACGGGTCAAAACGAGAACATTATTTGTAAGGATCAGGTTGGCCCGGAATGTTTTTTGCCCAGTTTTATAATAATCCCCTATAGATGTACGTTATCGTGCTAAATATGATTACAAACGCAATGTTTTGGTTTTTGCTATAAGCATGCGTGATATTATATTTGTTTTGGTCACACATTCAAACTCAAAAAACCATCTTGCACAACTCAACGATTAGACATAGACCAACAATCGCTAACTGGATGAAAAAGTAGCACATTCTTCATGTTGCCATCGGACATGATTAGCTGATTCTACTGTTCTACATTGTAAATTCACACCATAAATAGGCTTAAAAAACAACCAGACTAGAAACTGAAACTAATAAAAAGGAATTACAAGCACGTCATTGTCAAACCATCATGTTGGATTCATCTTCCTCCCCTGTTGCTGCTTCATAGAACATGTACTGGCTTTGATACTCAATCAAGTACTGTGTAGATCTTCACACATCCCAAAACAGCTCATAAAATCGGTTCACGTCTTCCTTTCCTCTTCTGGCAAGCCAATGCAGCTGATGTGATAAAGTTTATGGCGTATCTCAGAGATGTCTCAACCTAATTTTTGTAAACAAAACCTTTGCATCATCAGATATGTCAACATCTTCCTCTTGACACCGTATATCAAGAATCTTGCAAATGTCATCTTCAGTGTATGGTTGTGTGGAGATGATGAGAAGGCGATCCAGGAAATTGATATCAAGCATGTGGACTTCACCTATGAACAGAGCACCAGGAATGATCTTTGCCTTTCCTTCCTCTCGTCACTCTGCAACCTTTGTATCGATCTGTTCCCTCACTTCAGCTCGTATTTCTCCAGTGTCACCAGTGAAAAGAGCAAGAAAACCCTGTGTTCGGCATTTCATAACAAAAATAATTAAGTTTTCAGAAAGATCAAGTACCATAGTTACTTTGGCATTTCCTAGTTTTTGCGTTTTTTTTTTTCTCAAGATATTTCATCATGAAAAAGTTCACTGATTCCCCCAGCCCCATAGACAACAGA
This sequence comes from Chrysanthemum seticuspe, assembly GCA_019973895.1. Lineage (NCBI taxonomy): Eukaryota > Viridiplantae > Streptophyta > Magnoliopsida > Asterales > Asteraceae > Chrysanthemum > Chrysanthemum seticuspe. Next base: position 15,569,342 of record BPTQ01000009.1, read on the forward strand.
AACAACCGCTGACAATTGCACAAAAAGACCATCTTTGTTCGATTATCAGAAAGTGTAACTTAAAAAAACGACACAACTTCAGTTATTCATGTTAGCCTAACAACAGTTGTTTTAGCCATGACCATCAAAAGTTCCACCTAATGCATATTCCCGGAAGTCCAAATGAGGCATCTAACTTCAAAGCATCCTAACTGTAAAGAAATTAATCAAAAATTCCTAATTTCAATCAAACATTATGTACCTTTGTGAATGGCATCTATGCTCTTATCAGTTATATTACAGTTATTACCATGAAACACCAACATACATTTTCATTTGTCCCATTTTTGTAGGGGTGAGCATACGACCCGAACGGACCGGACCAACCGAGACCAGACTGGACCGGACCGGACCGACCACATTCGGTCCGGTCCGCAGTCTCTGCTTTTGGGCTAATTCGGTCCTCGGTCCGGTCCGGACCAAAACGACGAATTTGGGCTAATTTGGCTTTGTTGGACCGAAGGACCGACCCGGACCGAGACCGGACCGACCACATTCGGTCCGGTCTCGGTCTAAGATTTTTGCCGAAATCGGGTCTCGGTCCGGTCCGATCCGGTTTTTGGACCGTGCACACCCCTACATTTTTGTTATTGCACGTAACAAATCTTATTAAAACCAAGACAAGGATTTTGAATAAAATGATATGTGGTAATTCTTAAGAAAATGTCAATATCAGAGGTTACAAAATAACCAAAAATCATCAATAATACAGGTCGCAAAAGTCATCATTTTAACGACACACATGTTTGTATTTTGTTCCAAAAAAAACACTATATTTACCCACAAAAAAGAAAAGAAAAGAAAAAAAACATGTGGGCATCTACAAAACAGTTAAAGAACAGAAACACCCTAATGCAATGCGCAATCAAGAAATAGAAGCATCAGTCATGACTTAGAGAAAATGGCACTTTTAAGTCACATGTGTTGAAGGCATCATACCAAATTGTAACCTAATAAACAATGTGTCATATAATCAACACAGTTGTAACCTGAATACAATACTCATGATCAGCCCCAAACACAGATAACGCCTCTTAGGCACTAGGATAATTGCAGTACTTTTAAATATTAGAATGATCAAACTTTAAAATTAAACTAATTTACATGTTGACATGAAAACAGAGTTGTATACAAGCTTTCTTTCTTATCAGCTAGTAGTCAGTGCAACAAGCTAAATACCGTAACATATGAAAACATTACATATGGTTCCAAGCAAACTAGCACATGACCATACACAGTCTCCATCTCAGTCGTTTTCAATGTCAGCTTCCCCATTCTCGAAACAACCTAATTACCAAACAATTGCAAAATCTATTGCATGCATACAACTAGAAGCCATGGGGTCATGATCATCATTCACATGTTCGTTATAAAAGCATAATAGTCCGTATCAAGACTATGGTTTATTGGCAGTGATGAGTGACCCCTATCATTTTCGCATTCAACTTATTATGCAATGTGGAAATGTAGCGATCCTTCAGTCTATGGGATGGCAACGGGTCGGGTATGTCGGGGATTGCATTTCCCATCCCCGTCCCCTATCCCAAGTCCACATCCCCATCCCCATTGGGGAATAGTTTTGCTTCCCCATCCCCATCGAGTATCGGGGATCCACATCAGATATTGGGGATTTTTAAGTTTCTTAAAAATTAACCGATATGTTATCTTTTACATGTCTACGTACATATAAGCTGATATCAAATGAGGTCATAAGCATACATATAAGCCTACACAAACACCCCCTAAGATTAGCCCTGTGTATCCCTGACCAAGAATTGGCAGGTACCTCAACACTAGCATCAACTGTAAACACGCAGCTAATTTGAAACAGTAAACCATAACTTTAAAAACGCATATCAATTTCTATATATTAAAAGTGACACCCGTGGGAGAGATGTTAACAACTTAACGCATACAAACACACACATACACGTTAGCTTAATTTGTATAAACACGCATACAAACATGATTCTTTATACAAACACGCGCCGTATAGATATCATTCTAGTCTAGAGACATAATTAATGCTTAAAGTTGTAGCTGTAACATCTGAATCCTAAATTAATTCACTTCATTTGAGCAGACAAAACGGGTATTAAACCAGGATAGCTGCACTGTCACTTATAAACATCAAAAGCAATCTCAAATCCATATCCTAACAACTGACCAACAAAGTCTCAAAATCCTGAAACCTGAATCCAACCCAAATCCTATATAAAAAAACATCCAAACTCAAAATCTCGAAACCGAAAACCTAAACATCATAATTCATACCATTACAACACACAACATACGCATCCAACACGGTAGTTAAACCGTCACTTATTGTCAGATACTAACAAGCAGTAAACATCAAAATCAATCTTAAATCCATATAAAAACAACTCAAATCTTAAAAAACATTCATAGGCTTAGCAAAATCTCGAAAACCAAAGCCCGAAACATCAATCAGTTAACAATAAAAGCTTAAAAATCTAAGCTCCCAACAACATTAACAAATCTCACCATTCTCTAAACATCCCCTAAATCCCATATCCCCATGACAGTTATCTCTCTCACAAACTCACTCTGCTTTACACATGATAATTAGGAAAAATACAAATACATCCCAGTGTATAAAGTACCTTTCTTTTTTATACCCAATAGCTTATTAACCTCTTAAAATAAGCCTACCCAGTGTCGTAAAGTTGAGCGGAATCGGTCAAAAGATTCAATTTGGTCAAAACCAGATAAAATTTGGGGCTTTTATAAAATTTGGGGATTTTGTGTAAATTGAGGGAATTTCTTAAAGGATTATTGTTTGGTGAAAACCAGATAAAATCATAAGTTCAAAGTTGATAAATGATAGTTGCTGTGAAATGAGAGTGAAACAAACAAAATCAGAGAGTCATGGTTTTGGTGAATGGTGGAGATTAGAGTTGATCGAGTGTGTTTGGATGGGATTGCCAGCGTGGAAGGTTTTTGCAAGGGTGTTCTTGGAAGAGTTTTTGGTTGCTATGTTGTTAGTTGAAGGGTTAATCAGATTGGGTTAAAGATTTGGAGCTTGGGTTGTTGATCGGGTAATTTTAGGCTATGTTTATTGGTACAGGTTGCCAACTTATTGAAGGACATAAACGACATAAAAAACAATATTATATTAACAATAAGCAACCTAATGAAGCAACCTAGATCACTTGGCAACCCAAGATTGCCAACCCATAATCTGTCTTTGTGGCTTTTTTTTTTTTTTTTGTAGTTTTTAATATTTAGTATAGATTGGTTGGGTTGTTGATAAATGATGAAAAAATATAGATTGGTTGTATATATTGGTTGTGTAAGTGGAGGAAAGAGATAATAATATTTTATTAAGAGATTGGGTTGTGATGAGTTATTGATAAATATAGTCTTATTAGATGGGTTGCCAACCCAACTCAAACAATATACATACAAAATAATAATTTTTTAATCATTCCATTCGATCTTTCCTACCAATCTAGGTCGTATGATAACCTAAGAACCCAACTTACAATCTGCCACTTGTCAAGGTGTTAATGGCGTTTTTTTTTTTTTTTTTTTTTTTTTTTTTTTTTTTTTTTTTTTTAAAGAATAGATCGGTTGTATGTATTGGTTAGGTCGGGTTGTTGATAAATGATAAAAAAAAAATATAGATTTGTTGGTATGTATTAATTGTGTAGATGGATGAAAAGAAAATAATATTTTAATAAAAGATTGGGTTGTGATAGGTTGTTGATAAACATAGTCTTAGGAAAACCACTTCCATTTTGTCAGAGTAATGCTTCGTCGTCACCATGGCGAGCAGCTCTACGGCGAGGGACGCCGAACCACCCCGGTGTGGCGGCGGGGCACGGCAAACCGCCATGTAAGCTCACGGCGAGCCACGAAATCCCCACACTCTCCGCTCTAAAGGTTCATTGCTTTTCTTTTTTTTTTCTATCTTTGACACATTAGGCTAAAGAGAGCGATGTCTCAGGTTTCTCTCTTCTCTCATTTTCCCTCACTCCTTTTCATCATACATCTGTTTTGGTCATTTTTCGCTCACTTTTCACTAAAATATCTATGTACAAAAATATACCCCACCCAATATCCCACACACACTAATATCAGTATATATCAATAAATTATCACAACCAATAGAAAAGAAAGACAACGTACAATCATTTAGCAAAAATAAACGGCTGTTTAATGTGACGGAAAAAAGAAAGAAATTACGAACTAGGCCCCCAAATTATGTAACAAGTTGTGAGAACTATCCTAAACTTTTTGTTATTTACGATTTTTTATATAACAAACTTTATTTACCAAATATCTTGTTATTTCACACATTTTTACTCGAAAAGGCAAAACTAAGGTATTTTGTTCTTCATCAAACAAATCTTATCAAAACCAAGACAAGGATTTTACAGAAAATGGTACGTAGTACTTTTAAGAAAATGACAATATCAGATGTTACAAAACAACCAAAAATCATCAATATTACAGGTTGCAAAGGTCATCATTTTAACAAAGACACATGTTCGTATTTTGTATAGCAATATATTAATGGATCCAACATCCTTTTATTTTTCTAGCATTTATAAGCCTAGTTTCAGACCATATGTCTGCTATAAAAGACTAACATTAGCCCCTTGTATCCCTAATCAAGAATTTGCAAGGTACCACAACACTAGCATCAATTGTAAACATGTAGCTAATTTGAGCAAGTAAACCATAACTTCTAAAAATGCAAAGCAATTTCTTTAAATTAAAAGTGATACCCATGGGATAGATGTTGACGACTTAACGCATACAAACATGTATCCTTATACAATCACACCGCAAGTAGAGATCTTAAATTTGTAGCTGTAACATCTAAATTCATAATTACGTCATGTTATTCTAAAAAACCAAAATCCACCTCATTGAGCTCACAAAACGGGTATAAACCAGGGTCGTTACATCCTCACTTATCGTCAAATTCTAACAAGCCACAAACATCAAAAGCAATGTCAAATCAATATCCTAACAACTGACTCCTATATAGAAAAAGCATCCAAACTCAAAATCTCAAAACCGAAAACCTAAACATCATAACTCAACAATCCAAGCTAAACCTATTTCGTATCCTAAATTCATACCACATTTTCTCAAAACACCAAAATTCACCCCATCTACACACACAACATACAAATCCAACAAGGGTAGTTACATCATCATCACTTATCGTCAAATACTAACAAGTAGTAAACATCAAAAGCGATCTTAAATCCATATAAAAACAATTCAAATCTTAAAAACATTCATAGACTTGGCAAAATCTCGAAAACCAAAACCCGAAAAGTCAATCAGTTAACTATTAAAGCTAATAAATCTAAGCTCGCAAGAGCATCAACAAATCTCACCATTATCTAAACATCATTTACACCAAAATCTAAAAAATAATCAACCTAAAAATATATTCTAGCTTTTTCTTCTACACATACTTAAAATAATCTTGGACTAAACTTGAAAAGCTTGAAAATTTATGTGAATTTGAGGTGGGGTATGAATGAAAGTTTGCAAATGTCTTTACCAACCAACAACATATAATTAATTTTGCAGAGGGGTTCACTGATATAGATAAAAGCACTTCATAGTGACAAAAACGGTGGTGTGAAATATGGAACATTGATTCTCAAGGGTGGGATTAGATTGGATTCGATGGTGGAGATTAATTAGAGTAAAGGTTTTGTGTGTGATGGGGAATGGCCATGTGGCAACCTCATTGTTTGTTTTGTAGGCACGTTAATTTGTTGCAAAAATTAATATAGTTGCTCAAAAAGTTGATAAAATAAGTCTTGTTTTTAATATAATTCGGCTTATAAAATAAGGTTTGTTTGTCACACATGGAGACTAATGGGTTATAAAATAAGTCACAAGCCTCCATAAGCCCCATCCCTAGCTCCGGCCCTAACCCCAACCCATTGGGCCAAACATTCCCTTACTCGAGAGAAGTTTTTTTTTTTTTTTTTTTTTTTTTTTTAGTCTTATAAATATATGTGGTGTCCACATCTATTAGAGTCACTTGTTGGTGTTGCATTAACATTTCTTGCCTTGAGGATATAGAGGAAGTAAGAGAAATAAGTGGGTCTTACTTAAAAAAAGAAATACTATTAAATATTTTGTGGACTCAATCTTTTAGCTAAGGGTAAAAAACTCTGTTAGCTCTTAACTAACTAAAATGAATGAATATGTAGTTGCGGACATTGTTTAGTGTTTACTTGTCATCTTAGTGTAAATTCATTTACTTACTCAATTCTGGTTAATCACAAGCTTGAGTTTTGTATGGGTACGGTAATTAGTGCATTTGATACAATATACATGTGATATAAAAAACTGTTTGACTCACTGTTGGTGTTTATTGTATAGTACTACATTTATGCATTTTTCTTATATAAGATTACAAGTGTCATTTGATCAAGAAAAACATTCAAAAAAACCATAGATGTTTCCTATAAAATGATATAATGGGCCACAACAAATGGTTGACCCAATCCATCATCACTCCAAACAAAAAATTTGTTTTGGTTCAAAAGTGATTTTTTTACATAGTTGGTAGACGATATGATGAATAAATTTAAGTAAAAGTTATGCTGTGTGTTTATTGTATAGTACTACATCTCTGCATATTTTATACAATTAAATAATTACATCATTTCGGAGTGATTTTGGCAAGATAAATTTTATTAAAAAAAATTAGACCAATCATGTTTTTTTGATTTTGACATGTGCAAAACCAAGCAATAACTAATAAGAAAATCATAAATTCCTTTATTATACTTTGCTGTTGAGACACTTATCTAGTACAAGCTTCAAACTTGAAGAGACTGATGTTTTCTAAATTTAATGTTTCACGTTCACGACACGCAAATTGTGAAGAGAATGTCATCCACAAATTTTGTTATCAGCTTGAGCAAAACAATATTTGATTGATAATAACTAGTTTGTATTTATACTCAGAGAAGACTTTAAAGAAGACTTGAGATTGGGAAGACGACATTTAAACTTCATTGTGACATTAATCATGCAACCCAATTTGCACGGTACGACTAGCATCACCTATGGTCTATAATCACCGAAGACTTTTAAGAAGACTTGGGATAGGGTTTTAACGCTAATTATGCAACCTATGGTCTATTATCCACATATTCCTTCCAAGCTTGGCCAAGACAATTTGATTGATAATAACTATTTTCCATGTATAATGGATCACCAGGATACTTCTAGAAAGACTTGGGATATGGAAGACTACACATATATTGTATATCGTAGTTGCAAGAGTATTATAAAATGTAGATTGACATAAAAGCTAAACACATCTACTTAGCGTGTTTCCAATAGGTGTGTTTAAACAAAATTCGAAAGCTAAACCCTCGTGGCTAGACACTATTTTTCAAATACGGTCGCCAAACACTGTTTCTTATTATGTTTCCTAAGTAGATGTTTAAAACATTGATATATAGTTTCATAAAGTAGATGGATGTGATACATACGTGTGTAAAAATGACTTTCTGCCTTTTTAGCAATTAAAAATTTTCGACAAGAAACAGTAATCCGCATTTTTTAGCGATTAAACTGTTCAATCTACTCTAAATCACTTTCTGCTGGAATAAGCTGATGATAAGGTGTTTGATAATATGTCTGATAAGAATGTGAATAATACTAAATACTAATCATGTAAAGGAGGATATATCTTATGTTAATGAAGTGGTTATTTTTTATGATGAAATGGTAAAGATTGGGGGTGCTAAATGGCCCCTTACTTTAGTGGGTTATTTTGTGGGTTCATGGTCTAGTGGCAATGATTTTAAAGCTTTGGTTTACGAGTTTATGCCGAATGGAAGTGTACACAACTGGCTTCATTCAAGTGCAAATACATCGAAACTGAACCTTCTTCAAAGAATAAGCATTCTCAGAGATGTTGCAACAACACTTGATTATCTTCACAATCACTGCCAAACAACGATTGTTCACGGTGACTTGAAGCCTAGTAACATTCTACTTGATGCTGATATGGTGGCTCATGTTGGAGACTTTGGTTTAGCTCGACTACTTGGTACAGACTTAAACCAAAACAGCTCAACCGGGGTTAAAGGAACAATTGGTTATGCACCTCCAGGTAATTCCACTTTTATTCCATGATGCTTATATTTCTTTACAGGTTAAAGTTTGTAAGTTAATTAATTGTTTTTCATTTGTAGAGTATGGTATCGGGAGCGAGATGACAAGGTGTGGGGACGTCTACAGTTTTGGAATATTATTACTAGAGGTGATGACTGGTAAAAAGCCGACAGACGGCATGTTTTTTGAAGGTCTTAGCCTCCATAAATTTGCTTTCATGGCATTACCAGATCATGTAATTGATGTTATTGATAATGATGCAATTGTGCTGCAAAGTACGGAAGCGAATGCAAAGAAAGTGGAAGAATGTTTGGTTGCAATTATCAAGATTGGAGTTTCATGCTCTGTGGATTCCCCACCACAACGGATGAAATTTGAAATTGTTGTCAACGAGTTGCAGCACATTCTTGATGTGCTTCAAAATATATAAGGTACTATGTTCTCTCTTTTTGCAGAGTGTGATTTTACATGAGTTGGTCAATAAGTCATCACTAAAATGGTTTTTTTTTTCTTGTCTTTTGAACTCTTTCAGGTATGGTGAAGTTAATAGTAATTGCAACAAGGAGAGTGCATGTCGTAGTTAAATAAATGTTAAGTTGTTTGTAATTGTGGTTTAATTTTCTTGTTGCATAAACGTTAGGTAACATTACGTTTCTTTCCTGGTGACGTATCATATGTATCAAGCATGTTTGTAAGTGTGGTTTAAGTTCCATGAATCCAATTTGTGGTATTGAATTCTACTTAAGTTTTACTTGGTGTTCGATTCCTTAATGAGCAGCCTAATGTTATTTGTGTTCTTTGACTTTCAGTTTCATAAATTTGACTTTTTCTTGAATATCTGAATGAGAATGCTCAAGGCTTCCCTTTCTTATGGTTTCGAGTAGTGTATGGTTCAACTTTATAGAAAGTTGACCTCATGTTTGGTATAGTGTATTATTACTGCAAGTATACTGTATTAAAAATGTGTCAATAATGACCAAAGTGGATTTCTGATACATAAATCAGCTCGAATATTTTGATATACAGTTGGTCCAACACACGTACATTCACATTAGAGATTTGAAACTTGAAAGTTGAGAGTGTTGCCAAAGTTACTACTTAATGAAAGTTTAATTTACAAAAAAGGTGTAGTTATCAATTGTCCTAAAAATATATATATAACTGAACTAGGTCAATTAAGTTACAAAAAACGAGTCTTGTATCTACTTACTAATGTATTGTGGAAACATGAACTGTACACCCACTCTTGTGAAACAAACCAAAGAACAGCGAAAACTAAAATGGGTCAATTGGGTAGACTCAAAAAATATCTTTAACTGAACGTGTCATTATTTTGTTCCATTCCATCAGAGATTGAAGACCTCAAGATGTTGAACCATCTCGATTTATCTTATAATAATTTATCAGATACCATTACTAGTAGCCTTGTTCAGTGCATTAGCCTTACAATGTTAAACCTACAAGGCAACCACTACAGTTTCTGAGATAATTTCAGCCATGAATGAATTTGTTGCTCTTCTTTTCCGAAATGAACATAGTATTGATTCAAATAAGGAAGATCCATTGACATTACAAATGAGTTTGATACATTGAGCTTGCCTACTGTATGACTACTCTTGCAAACAACACATCTAAAAAGACACAAGCCAACCTTATTAACTACTTAAGCAGAAATGAAAATTAAACACACACCATAGACGTCACTGTAAGTATTGTTATCGTCACTGCCTTTGAATAACTCGAGAAAAACAGATGGGGTTTGATGAAGTTGATGTCGTCTCTAATCTGCCTTTAGAATTGAGAATCAGGCCATATGACGAATACATAATAAATCTTGACTTTATCCATCCAAGTTGAAGCTCCAAATAACACTAATAACTAGCAATACACCACATTGATCACCGGCACAAACTAAAACAAACACACTTTATCATTCTTACGAGCTTCAAACATATGAATGGAAGTAAATGTTAAGCCTTGGCAATGGTGATATCACTGAGCCCATTCCAGTAATTTGTTGCTCTTTCAAAGGGAAGAAAATATTTACGTTGGTAAGAAAGTAACTGTCAAATACAGAGCTCGCAATTTCAAGCATTTTACTTATAAATGGATCAATTTACGTTATGTTATATTTAATGGGTTCAACGGGCTGAACACATTCATTAATCATTATTTTTAAACAATTTTAAGAAAAAGGACCAACCACTTTTGCAGGTCAACCTGATCCAATCCAGCCAAAAATTTCCAGTTACCTGACTAGCTGCCCGTTATGGAACACATCTAGTTTAGATCATGACTAGCTGCCCGTTATGGAACACATCTAGTTTAGCCAATGCTTTTCTGCAATACAAAGAAATGGGAATACCAACAGGTTAGGACTGAAGTGTCATATATATGGTTCAAAATGTTAACGAGTCTATGTCAAAAAACAACCATTTACAGTAGCAAAATTGGGGATCTTGCAACAAAAGACAAACATATCAATAATGTTTTAAACACATAATTTTCCTGTGGAGCTGAAGTAATAACTTATGGAATGGGCTCGGTGCTATCACCAATGCCAAGGCGTATCATTTACACAAGAAAGAAATACAAGATAAGAAATAATCCTACCTTAGCCATGGCTGAAGTAATAACTTCTGGAATGGGCTCAGTTATATCACCAATGCCAAGGCTTATCATTTGTTCATCAGGGTATTTTAGCTTATGTGCAGCCATTCTTCTACGAATCTGTAATTCCACCAACACATATCATGTATCTAAGTTTCTATATCCATGTCTTTATTTAGAAGAAACATGTGATAGTGATACCGATGTAAACCTGAATCTATAGTTACAAAAAAACATGTATAAGCTGAACCAAATAAGATCATAAGCCCAAAATAAGCTTAAAACACGACCCCGTAAGTTGAACGTTTCACCTAAGTAACCTCCAATTACACTAAAAGTTAAACTAAATCATGTCAACCTCTAAAACCTCTATCTAATCTACCATTTTCATATAATCAAATCATACAAAAAGAGGAAGTTTGACGGCAGGGCTCTATTTTGTGGCCGAATTAGACCACGGTTTTCTCATTTCATAACCGGGCTTTATGCCTTTGTTTTTGACAGACACCTTTATAGAGACCTTTTTTCCTATTAACAGGGCTCTATTAAGGGGGCTTTGTTTCAGATTTTGTAGTAGTGTGAGAAAAGAGTGTTTATGATAACTGCTATCTGACCAATCTTCAAACCCAAACACTCCTTTAAAGATAACTGCTATTCAAACTTAATTTGGCACAAAGAATTTAAGAGAAACTAATCCTTACAGCTTTTAAAACCAAACTTAACAAAGATAACGCCTTTATATATGTGCTTCTTATCTCGAGGCAGAACAAGGCTAAATACATTATATTGGCTTCAATCATGCCCAAAGGATAGTAAGATGATGTAATGTATCGGGATAACCTTATGCTTAACTTATGCGTTTATTCATTATCGAAAAAACCCTTGTTCCCCCAAATAACTAATAAGCACTTTGGCATAAGCTTGCCCAGCCTATTTCCCATATTCCCATGACAGGTATCCATCTCACAAACTCACGCTGCTCTACACATGATAATTAAGGAAAAATACAAATACATCCCAATGTATAAAGCACTTTGACATGAGCTTACCCATACTTTTAGAAAAATACAAATACATCCCAAATCGGTCAAAGAAAATTGCAGATAGAACGTATTAGAAAATTGCCATTAATTCCATACTTTTGACTACTACTACAGTGACCTTCAAACAAAAAACCTAATAAGCCCATTCTTAAAGTGTTTCGCTAAGCTATTTTGAATACAACATAAACTTGGCAATCTTGACCCAACCTGAACCAGTTGACCCACGACCCGTTTAACCTGTGTTTTCATTTGACCCGTTTCGACCCATGACCCATTTGACCTATAACTAAACCATCATGGTAACAACTAAATCAACGTTTTGCCTATTAAACTAAACATGTTAAAAGAGGTCACAAATTCTGAAGCAGATGTAGTTCATCTAGTCTGCATATAACTTTAAATTACTTTTAGTTTTATTTAAGTGAACAGCTACACCTGATTCAGCATTCTATTTATTTAGATTAATGACTGTAATGTGGACCACAAAAAATACATATTAATAACCATAACTAGATCACATCCTGATGTAGTTCAGCACTCGGCATATTTAAACTAACAACCTGACAGGCGACAACACATATGGTTTAATGCAAGCAGCGCCTGCTTCACATTGCCATATCTATAAGATTCAGCAAGGTATCAACCATATCTAAGTTAGGACAATAGTTCCATTTTGTTTTGTGTACCAAAAATACAACTAGATAATCGAATGGTGTGTTGATTGCAATTAATAGTTTAGCTGATAAGAGAGGGGGAGTCACAACTCACAATATGCATATATTATAGCAGCGGTAGCACATTTCATATGTTTTACTTTTTGGGTTATATATTTCATACCTGAAGTTTCTTTGCCAGTTCCTCATGCCTATTATAGTCAGAAGCTCTACCAGCCACCTCATTTACATGACTCATTAGTTGGTTCATAGCAAAAGATATGACAAAGTAATTCGGGCTGCATAAATGATATAATATTATCTTCATTGACAATCATAAACAATTAAATAGTATTTATTTGTTGGCACACATTGCCATGATGCAAAAAAAATTACAAGCCTTACTTCGGATACAAATAAGATACAACAGATACAGTCGCTCTGCATAAATAGACCAAGCAAGAAGTAGAGTTGACTACTTGACTTTGTCCATTTCATCCTTAGTTGTAGGAGGACATTGATGCAAGTTTTCAGTCAATAAATCCAGTTTTAAGATACATACAACAAGCAAGGACACACATGATGCACGGAAATGACACTATTCACATATTACATGTCTGCGCCACATCATTAAGTAAAGAGAAAAAGTTTCAAGCATATGCTACCAAATTGTTAATGTGCACGTTATTATGAAATAAAAACCTAGCCAAGAGGAAAACAAGATAAATTTAAGCTAAACAACAGAAAGAAGGGTATAAACTTGACAATTTCGTGCAACCACTTAAAAACGAGAATGGCCAATAAAGTTTTAGTAAAGAATTAATTCAACTGTTAGTTAATATCTGAGTCGCATAACATAACTAAATATAGGTTAGCATTATGTGCCAATTAATTATATAATTAGAGCACATCTTAAATGTAATTCGAACAATTATTTAAAATTAAACCTGACTTTATATGAGGTTTAATACAAGTAGCACCTACTTCACGAGATCTCTTGATGCATCTTGAACTTAAGATCCTTATGTTGTTTTATGTAAAATCTCAAAGAGCTCGACATAATGTGGTGATCTTTTGTTCGATTTATGTGGAATATTAAATATAAGTCATCATATTACATTACAGTTGTAAAGAGTTAACTTTTCATAAATAATGTAAACTAACTTGATATATAGGAAACTTGAATATACTCGATAAAACAGTTAACAACTATCATTCACAAGAAGGCAGCAGTATGATGATTCTATCCATATAATTCAAAGCCTTCCTACATCTCAATATGTCTAAATCACACAAACTGTGACTTGCGACACATTCAAATTGTTCCCTTAAAAACTAACTCATTCCTTTTCCCCTGTTTGACCCGTCGTAAGAGAAACCCAAACCAGAGTTGGTCAATTTACATGTAGATGGACCCCCCCTCTAATTCGTTTTACAAATTGAAAAGAGCTGAAAAAAAACATTAAAGTTGACCAGATTTAGTTAGCTCAAAAAAAACTATTAATGTCAGTCCAAGTATCAGTATCCTTCACTTTCAATACCCACTCCAAACTCATAAAAAATATATGACAAGTAAAACTAAACATGGAAAACTAATCTGTCACTCAAAATGGCTCTTTAGCGCCTATTGTAGTACAGGCAGTCCATATTGGTAAGCTGGATCGGTTTCACAAATAATATCTACTCTAGTATCTTACTTGTAATTGATATTATATACACTTTATGTTATGACAAAGTAATTTGGGCTGCATAAATGATATAATATTATCTTCATTGACAATCATAAACAATTAAATAGTATTTACTTGTTGGTACACATTGCCATGATGCAAAAAAATTACAAGACTTACTTTTTTTTTTTTTTTTTTTTTTTTTTTTTGGTAAAGGGCATTCCACCCGGTAAAATATTACAAGACTTACTTCGGATACAAATAAGATACAACATATAGACAGTCGCTTTGCACAAATAGACAAAGCAAGAAGTAGAGTTGACTACTTGACTTTGTCCATTTCATCCTTATAAGGGGGATAGGTAAGCATAACCAACTGTAAATGTGCCTACGCACACAAGATAGTTTCATGCTATCAGCAGTTACCCAACCCAACCCAACCATTTTGCTAACTTTAAGCATCTATTAGCCCACATTGTGTTATGTGCCTGCCATGGTAAAGTTTATGTGACTGCAAATCACATGAAAACTAATGTAACACTGTTGCTAAATTTGCAGTTGCATTGGAAGATATGTATAGGCATGTTAACGGTTACTCAAAGAACATCACACAAAATGCCCTTTTGCTCCGGAATACATAAGGGCAATTTAGAAAACAATATCTGTCGATTCAAACATTAAGTGATAAACTAGCCAGTAGATGCGAAAACGTAACAGCAAAACTTCCCATTTCTGCAATGACTAAAAATGTTTTTGGAGTTGATTATCATACTAACGACTAAAACTTATTATTTCATTCTAAACGACACGCCAAACAATTTTTTGCATGTCAAAATCTAAGGATAAATAATACGCAAGTATCATTCTCTAATAGACATTTCATCAAACACCTTTCGTGCACAACCTAAAACCCGAGCTTGAAACCATAGCCGCACGAAACACGCCTAATTCACCTCTATCGCATTATAATAATATGACAAATCTCCATAACTAACACCTAATTGAAGCAAAAACAAAAATCAATGAATTGAGTTGAAAAGTATACCTGAGAGCATCACAAAATCAGCAACTTCAGCTCACAGAACCGAATCTAATGAATCGTTAGGGTTTGTGTTCATGGACCGAATTTAATGGATCGAATCTAGTTGACCTTATGAGATATAAGCCGAACCAAATAAACAAAAATTGAGTGTCTTTGGATGGGATTGCCAGCGTGGCAACTGCTGTATTTGTTTGTAAAAAGTTCATTTTTTTTCTTTTTTTTTTCTATCTTTGACACATTAGTTTGTTGTAAAAATGTACGGAGTATATAGCTGCTCAAAAAGATATATAAAAAAAAAAAAAAACTAAATGATATAATGTAAAAACTAAGAGGTGTTTATTTTTTCTATCTTTTTTTTCTATCTAGACTTAAGAGGTGTTTATTTTTTTCTTATCTTAACTACATATAATGTAAAAACTCACTTTTATTGAAAGTGAAAAAGTAATGATTCTCAAAGGGTGGGAGGATTGGATGGCGAAGATGAATCAGAGTCAAGTGTGTTTGGATGGGATTGATGGCGTGGCAAATATAAAAAGAAATACATCGATTATTTGTTTGTATGTTCAATGTTTTACTTATGAATAATGATTCTTATGGCTAAGTAGTAAGCTTGCTAATAATGGCTAATGGTTTGATTGGTGAATTTGAAAAAATAATTGGTGAAAATTTAAAGAGAGATGCTTTACAATAGATATGTCTATTTTCTGGACACGGCTTGATGCCATCGGGTTCAAAAGTGCATTTCTTAGGATTTAGCTTCATGTTGATCTTTTTTAGTGTCTGAAATGTTTCCTCGATGTCGCGCACCAATTCATCTTCCGTATGGCTTTTTATTACAAGGTCGTCAACATAAACCTCTAGGTTGCGGCCCACCTGTCTTTCAAATGCGTTATCAACCAACCGCCGGTAGGTGGCACCTGCGTTCTTTAGGCCAAAGGGCAGCTTAGTATAACAATAAATGCCTTGGCTTGTATGGAAAGCCATTTTTTCCTCATCTTCCTTAGCCATCTGGATTTGGTGATATCCTTTGTATGCGTCTAGAAAGCATTTAAGTGGGTATCCACACAAAGATTCTACCTTCCAGTCTATCTCCGGTAACGGGTAGCAGTCTTGTGGACATGCCTTGTTGAGATCTGTGAAGTCAACGCACATCCTCCAACTTCCATCACTCTTCTTGACCATTACTGGGTTGGAAAGCCAGTCATGGTAGTAGACCTCTCGCATGATACCTGCATCCACAAGTTTATGTACTTATGCCAGAATTGCTTGTGCGCGCTCTGGAGCCTGGCCACGCTTCTTCTGTCGTACTGGGGAGTATCCTTGTCGGATTCTCAACTTGTGTTCTGTAATTGAGCGTGGTACGCCGATCATGTGCTTTGGTTCCCATGTGAAGATATCCAGGTTCTTTTGCAAGAGTGCGCACACAGCTGCCCTGCCATTATGAGATAGCGATCCCCCGATCGATATTTCTTGCTCTGGGTAATCAGGATGAATTGCAACCTTCAGTTTTGGCACTTTAGTTGCGCGCTGTTCTGGAATGGGTGTCGTCTCACATGTAATCGTGTTACATTCTCTGGGTGGTATGGTGGTATTGTAGAGAGTAACAATGCCTCCCTCCACCGGGAACTTAAGCATCCCATGTGCTGTAGACGGTACTGCGCATATAGCTGATATCCCTGGTCTTCCAATAATGCCATTGTATGGCGAAGGGGATTTGATTACCATAAAGGTCATCCAGGCTGTCGTCGAGTGCTACTTATTACCCACATTGACTAGTAGGCGTATTTTCCCCATGGGCCATATTTTTTTGCCTGTGAAACCAGTCAATGACGTCGTGGCCGGGCTTAGTTGGCTACGTATCTCAGGTCGCAGTCGCTTAAAACAATGGTCATACATTATATCCGCGGACGCTCCTCCATCAACATACATGCGGTGGATATCGTGACCCCCTGCGTTGATTTCAATGGTAAGCGGTTCCACTACTGCGTTGTTCGCAGCCAAGGTGGGGAAAGATATTTCGTTTCCACGGGAAAACTTCTGGCTGATCTTCTGCCTAGTCATCCGCTGCCATGATTGTATCATGTATATGGTATCAGCCTTATCCTTGGGTACTTCTTTCTTATTCCCAGTCTTTTGCTTATCCTTCCCCTCCTTGATGTTTTTAACCAAATGGTCCAATCTGCCTTCTTTTACTAGTTTATCAATGAGTTGGCGCAGTTGGACACACTCGTTGGTGGTGTGGCCCTTCTGTCCATGATAGTCGCAGTATCCGTTCCCTACGCGCCGCTCCTCTGGGGTGCGCATTGGTGGGGTCTCGGGAAGTTCGCGCCTTCTGTTGCGAATATCTCCTTTGGGGTCTTGGTGAGCGGGGTATATTTGTCGTTATCCCGTCCACTCCCCTGGCCGCGGTAGTTCCTGTTGCGGTTGCTACTCTGGTCCATGGATTGTCTCCTAGGATGTTCCTGTGACCTATAGTTTGAGTAGCCTTTCTTGCTGTCTGCCGCGGCGGCTTCTCCTTGGATAAAGGACATTGTCCGTTTCATAAGTTCATCAAAGGTTTGGGGAACCTTGTCATTCAATCTTTTGATGAGTTCTGGATTATTAATTCCGTTCATGAACCCTGATATCTTTAGTATTTCAGGGCATGCTTTGACATGTATGCACTCATCTTTGTAGCGTTCCACATAAGCGCTTGTAGATTCCCCCTGGCGCTGTTTTACCCTAGCAAGTTCGACAGGGTTTTTGGCGCACTTCTTCCTCTGAGTAAAGTTTAGGCGAAACACCTTCCGCAATTCTTCAAATCCATCAATGCTTCTGCGTAGAAGCTTACTGAACCAGGTTCGAGCGTTTCCAACTAATGTGGAGTTGAACATGTGGCACCACACAGGTTGTGGCAAATTCTCAATGGTAGCAGCTGATTGGAATTTTTTAGGTGATCTTCTGGATCACCTATACCATCATAGGTTTTCACATTAGTGGGCATGCGCCTTTTCTTATCCTCTGAAAAATCACTGATGCGTCGAGTGAACGCATCCATCTTTTGACGGCGCCAAGGAAGAGACATATCTTCTTCCTCCTGGTCACGGTATCTTCTCCTGGACTTCCAGTGTCCAGTTTCGCTATCCTCGTTGTCCGAGGAGTTACCAGAAGACGAGCTTTCCCTCTTTCGACGCTTGCGCCGGCTGTCCTCCTCAGAGTCTGAGTTTGAAGGGCTTTCACTCGGGGAGTGTCGTCGTCCAAGTCTATCATGGACCCTGTGGCTACCAAGCCTAGCATGGACATTGGTACGCTGTTGGTCTTCCTCGTGTTCTTCCAGATACTGCAGGTCAACCGTCTCATCATCTTCAGTTCTCCTCCCAATCCTCGTGAATACTGGGGGTCGGCGGCTATCCCTCCCGCGCTTTTCCTTCTGATGGCGCAGCGGAGATGTCTCATTCTCCAGGTCGAAGTTGAGTCGGGCGTGCAGGCTCCGTCCCGACCTCTTTTTTGCTTCCTCTTGCATGAGAGCAGCCAAGGTTTCGTAGTTTTGAGACACGAAATCACTTGGCACTAGTTCTGGCGTGACTCCTTCTAGAGAAAAGGTGTCTGTTTCTACCACTGGACCCTTGTTTCGGTCAGGTGCATCTGGTGCCTTTGTTCGATCCGTTTCCAGCACCGATTGGAGGGGAGTGACATAAAGAGTGCGCAGTGGATCTTCTGCGCCAGTGGTGGTTGTGGTAGCCTGGGTTGTCCCCGGGCGTGGTTCCACCATTGGGAAGACCAGATCTGGGCCTGACCCCTGGTTCCTGGTCACGCTGGTTGTTCCAGCGACCTGCTTAGAGGCTGATCCGCTTTCTTTGCTCTTCCCTTGTAGGTTGTCGTGTGATCGCTGGCTTATGTTTCCGTGCTTTGTCATTCTAGTTCTTAGTTCTTAGTGATGGTCCGACGGATGGCGCCCCTTGTTGATACAAAAGTTGGGCGTTCCTTGTTTGGACTCCGGTTCCTGTATCAATTGGATCTTGATGCTTGAGACCTGCACACTAAGTAAACAGAAAACACCGTTAGACTAATTGTGGATTGTCTCCCACGATTATCCTCCGGCGTGAGAGTAAGTAATTGGTTTTAGGGTTTTAGTTCAGAGTTAGGGTTGTAGATCGTACCTTTAATGAGGGCTGGGATGCCCTTTATATACACACGAAACCCTTATTGACTTCGTGTTCCTTAAGCTTCGGCGTATCCCGCCTAAGTCGATTGTTAAACGTTTATCTCCAAAAATAAGAGATATCCAATATCGTATTCCATAAATAACTTTGAGCTTGGGCCTTCGTGGGCCCAAACTGTTATTGGGTTATTCCAGTCGTACTGGGCTCACTAGTAGTGGTCATTGGTCGGGTTCGTGACTCGAATGTGGACTATATGTCATCATGTCCCCCCAGTCTATTATGCGCAGGGACTACCTGCGGATGCTAGACTAATAGTTGTATACCAAAAGCTTGTTGAAGCGTAGCGGAGAAGCTAAAAGGGTTTCCACCTTAAAGAACACACGGTGAATCTAGCGAAAGTATGTCAAATGTATACCTCGTAAAATGTGGGAAAGTAACTGAAAATGTGTCATGTCAACACATCCTATCCACACATTGAGAGATAGTGGGATCCACGTGTCGATCATCGCGTGGATGTAAAAACCTATATAAACTTCCGCCCTCTTATTACTGTGATTATCACAGTAAAATCATTTCTGCCATTGTTAAAAAAGCTCCAAACTTTCAACCAAGAAACCCTTAATATTCCAAAGGCAACCGCGCGTGCGCCGTTAAAAACTGTATCATGGTCCGTGGTTTGACTGATTTTACCTCCGACATGACCGAGGACGAACTTCGCGAGTTCACCTCGGATTATTATATCCCGATGGCGCTGCATCCGGTAGTTCCCGAGGCGCAGGCATCGATAGCCGATTTCCCCGAAGGGAAAGTAGGGGTATACACACGTTTTTTGGAGTTCGCGAATCAACGTGTGCCCATATCCTTATTCTTGTGCGACGTGTTAAATTACTACCGTCTGCACATATCCCAGCTGCACTGCATAGGTGCAGCAAAAATAACAAACTTCGAGGTTAATTGCCGTCTATTGGCGATTAACCCGACTATCTACCTATTCCGCGCGTTTTACCGCACAACGTGGTCAAACGGGTGGGTATCGTTCGCTAAGCGCGCAGGGCGGCTGCAATGTTATACGGAAAAGTTAGATGCGCTTAGGAACTGGAGGGAGAATTTTTTCTGGGTTGATGAAGCGTTGTTCCCATGGCGCTTCGCCTTCTACACCCAAAGTTCGCTACCAAAGGATGAGCGCCCCCTCCCTGGAACGTATAGCGTGGAGGATGCGGAAAGGATAAAAACCAATCGTCTTCCCATCAATTCCTACCCCGAGGAATTTTTGGTGCATATGGGCATCAGTCGTAACTACTTTGGTAGACCTGATGAGATGCCAATCTTCTTAGATGCGGATGGCCAGGGTGGGTGCTCGTCCTTTCGCATCCCTTTGCTTTTATTAATGCGAGCCTTTCTTTTCATCTTTGTACTTTTTGTAACCTGTTTGTTGTTTGTTTTATGTTGTGCAGAGATGGACCTATTCAGAGTTGTACAGTTGGCGAAGCCACGCCAGGTTACTGTAGGGGCGCGCCCGTTGAGAGGGGGATGAGCCTATTCTGGAAGCTACAGCAGGGCGTACCTTAGAGATGGAGTTGGGAGAGACGAGAGGTAGTTCTTCCGTCGCGCTGGAGGCGACCCCTCTACAAAGCGTGCCTAGCCCCGGGGTACCTTCCCCGTTAGTGGAGCCGTCCCCCATGGATGTGACGGAAAGCATGAAAGAGGAGGAGGAGGCAAGCCAAGGACTGAAGCACAAGAGGGCGCTTGGTAGCAATGGCGCAAGCACATCCAGGAAGAAGCGTCCTGTCGTTCTTGACGTGGAGTCATCATCAAGTGATGTTGCATCCTCTCGCTCCAAGGAGACTGCTCAACCAAAGTAAGTATTATCGCCAAATCATTTATCTCATTTATTCGATGCGCTATTAATTGACGTCTCTTTGCGTGCAGTATTGAAGCTATTGGGTTATCTTCTGAGCAGTCTGGAGACTCACTGCCCGAGGCAAGTCCCGCGCATGCTGGCCCTCAGGATTCAGAGGGCAAAGGCACTGAGCAGTTGGCATCTGGGGGCATGCCCGTGGATCAGCTAATGGAGGAGCTTTCTTCCACTGCTGTGCACCAGGCTACATTGGTTGCGCAGCTAAAGGCTAGGTATGCTGGGGAGAATAGCCACAGCGTGCAAAAGGACGAAGAGATTGCTCAGCTGAAGGCGCTACTGGCCAGCTCTCAGGCGGAAGCAGAGTCAGCACGCTCTTATTCCCAAAAACTTGCTGGGGAAAAGATAGCGTTGCTGACCCAAGTTAGTCAGGAGCGTGCCGCGCTGGAAGAGTACAAGGCTTCCTGTGTCTGGGCAGTGAACCACTTGGAAAAGGGTAAGGATGAGCACTTCGCCCGGTTGGGGAAGTTTCGCGAGGCTGTTGATGGGATGTTGAAAGAGCAGGAGATGAAACTACGAAAACTCAGCCTGGAGTACTATGAAGAGCTGTATCCCCAGCTTGTTTCTTCTATCGCTGAGCGCAGATGGCTAATTAGCCACGGATTGCGTCTTGCCGCCTTTACTACATTAGAATCTCGAGAGGTGGTAGACAAGTTTGGGGCGGTGGTGCAGTGCGCGCTTGCGCGTGGCAAGGCTGAGGCTGTAGAGGAGCTTCACGAGGCTGACCTTTTGAAAGTGGTTATTGATCAGTTGCCTGGGTATAACAATCATGCGTATGAGGAGCTCGTTGCCGCTATGGAGCAAATGAAAATATTGGAGCTTCCTCTTATTGCTCAGATGGAGCGCGACCAAGATTACCCTATAAGTGTAATTATGGAAGGGTTAACTTTGGCCCGCCACCGTGCTGATAGGGCAGAGGCACAACCGGACTTTTTTCTGAAGCCTGACAAGGCACAACTGCGGGTGCCTATTTTTGCTCGCCCCCGCGACCTTTTGAACCCATTTGCACTGGAAAAGGAAATTCCCTTGAAGGAATCTTTAGAGGCCCATGCTATGAGGGTTGCTAAGAAGAAAGGCGTGAAGGGAAAAGCCATTCTTTGTGGTGTTGGCGCAGCGCACCTTCCTAGGTCTGACGGGGTGCCTGTGAGTGTGGCCACGGTGTCGCGACAAGATTCTGACTTGTTGAAGCGGCTGAAGGAGGCTGGGGACGCCGCCCGCCAAGTGGAAAGCCCTCGTCTGAAGCATTGTAGTTGCATATAGATTAGAACTGCTGTTGTAAATATCATTTTGTAAGAACTCATGGTCCTTAAAGAAATATTCCTTTTGTTGAATGCGTGTTGATGTGGTTGTAACTTATAATATTTGTACTTATTGTCTAAGAAGCAAACTGTTACATAAGCGCGACTAATATGTGGAGTTCATAATCATGTATGAACTATCATACTTATAATGTTTAAGTATTTTTAGCATAATCGTGTATGATGTGATATGCAGCGTACTGTAAATATCATAGTAAGGAGCCAAGAGTCTTGATTCCTGGTTTTGTTAAACGCGCATAGTATGCATTGTTGCACATCCGTCGTGTAATGCGCATTGAACTTATTCCAACGTCTTGAAAATAAGGTGTTTAACAAGGATGCGTGATCCAATGTTGATGGGTTTGCAACTCTCTTACTCAACGAGTTGTTTAGTAGGTTTACTCATCCTTTACACCATCGTGGGTTGTGGTAAGTGCATGTACGCCATGTAGGCAAAAGATAATATAGCAACAATGTTGAGACATAAATATTATGTAAATAACAAGTTGAAATGTGTCGCGGAGTTAGCTAGAAACCACGACGTTTTATTAATACTCGCAAGTTTTTGTAAAAAAGAAAAGAAAAACATTTGCCTAAGTAAAACAGAATATAAATACACGGATATTTATTGAGCACTATACTAAAGTGCAGGAGTGTCCATGTGCTGGGCCGTAGCCGTGCCTAGAGATAGCATCGTTTGAGATTTCAGATGTTCCATGTGCGTGGTAGCTCACGGCCATCCATGTCACGCAACCTGTACGCGCCTTTTCCTAATGCTTCAATGACCTCGTAAGGTCCTTCCCACTTCGGTCCAAGTTTTCCTGTATCTTCTGCGTGGCTTGCATCATTGGTGCGATATACGAAGTCGCCTGGTCTGAATGAAACACTTCGTACTTTAGCATCGTAGTATCCCTTCCTTTTTGACTTAGCTCTTGCCTCACATATTGCTGTGCGTTCACGCCTTTCTTCCAACAGATCCAAGTCAATACGCCTTTCATCGTCATTGGTTGTAACATTAACTTCAGCAGTGCGAATAGTTGGCATCCCAGTTTCTGCTGGTATGACGGCTTCTGTCCCATAGACAAGAGAAAAGGGAGTGTCTCCCGTGCTAATTTTTATTGAAGTGCGGTGCGCCCACAAAACATGCGATAATTCCTCCACCCACCTTCCTTTGTGTTTGTCTAAGCGTGCTTTAATTCTTCACCTAGACTACGGTTTGCACGCTCGACCAAACCATTGGTTTGTGGGTGTTTAACTGACGCGAAGTGTTGTACAATATTCAATTTCTCGCACCAGTCCTTGAAAGGGTTGTCACAGAATTGTTTTCCATTGTCTGAGATGATTTCCCCAGGTAATCCGAAACGGCTGACACTATTTTTCCAAACAAACCGTTTTACCTTATTTCCTGTGATTGTCAGAACTGCCTTTGCTTCAATCCACTTGGTGAAATAGTCTATAGCTACTATGAGGAATTTCAACCCTCCTGCTGCAACAAGAAAGGGACCCGCAATGTCGATACCCCATTTATAGAATGGCCATGGCGACGTAATAGGTGTTAGCTCCTGTTGTGGTTGGCGTGGAATGGGTCTGTTAACTTGGCAGTCGCCACACTTTCTTATTAAGTCCCGTGCTTCCCGGTGCATTGTAGGCCATTAGTATCCTGACCGTAGAGCGCGCGCCACAATGGACCGTGGTTCGGAGTGCATACTACATGAACCGGCGTGGATTTCTCGAAGTACATAATTTGCTTCCAGTGGTCCAACACATCGAAGTCATGGTTGGAGAAAGGAGCGCCGATACAGTATACCGTCCCGAAGTTCAAACCTTTGTGATGTGCGCCGTACCCTTCGGGCGTCCTTCTGCTCTTGGGGAAATACCCCCTTGCTTATGAACTCGACTATCGGGGTCATCCATGTAGGACCTTGCTCCTCTATCTCCGTGGATACTTCCATCTCCGTTATGGATTTGCTTTTCAGAGTTTCCACCAATACTTGTTTTGACAGGTGCGCAAAGCTTGTGGATGCAATTTTGCTCAGCGCATCCGCCTTTCTGTTTTCCCCTCTAGGAACTTGTTTGATGGTGAACCTGTCAAAGACCAGGATTAGGGACTTGGTTTTGTCAAGATATTGAATCATGTTCTCCTCTTTAGCCACATACTCGCCTAACACATGGTTGGCTACTAGGCTGGAATCCACATTTGCTTCTAGGTTGCGTATGCCCATTCGAGCTGCAATGCGTAATCCAGCAATCAGAGCTTCATACTCGGCCTCATTGTTCGTGGCTGTGAATTCAAAACGCAGTGCGTATGTGAATTCCATTCCTTCTGGACTCGTAAGGATAAGGCCTGCGCGTGACCCGTCTATGCATGAAGATCCGTCCGTGAACAAGATCCATGGTTCTTGTAGTTCCACCTTGCTTTGTGAAGGTGCGTCATCAGTGTCCGGTTTTTCGATGATGAATTCTGCTAGTATCTGCCCCTTAACCGCAATACGTGGTCTGTAGGAAATGTTATGCTCCCCTAGTAACACACTCCACTTCTGTAGATGTCCCGATGCGTCAGGTTTGGAGATAATTTGCTTGATAGGCTGGTCTGTAATCACCGCTATTGGGTGCGCCTGGAAGTACCTGCGTAGCCTTTTGGCGGCGAATACTAATGCTAGGACCAGTTTTTCCATTGCGCTGTAGTTAATCTCTGTTTTCTTGAGTGCTTTGCTTACAAAGTACACTGGTGTTTGTACTGACTTCCTGTCTGTTAGTAGCACCGCGCTGACTGCTCCATGGGTTGCTGACAAATACATAATTAATTCTTCCCCTGGGAGAGGCGCAACTGTATGAAAGCTTCCTCCGCTTCCGTAGTCCAGCGAAAGTCTCCCTTTTTTGTTCACTTCTTGAGTGTTTGGAAGAGAGGGAATGATTTGTCCGCTGATTTGAAAAGAATCTATTCAAACCGGCTAGTTTTCCATTTAGAGATTGGACTTCTTTCAACGTGCGTGGTGAAGGAAGTTGGATGACAGCCTTCGTTTTTTCTGGACACGGCTTGATGCCATCGGGTTCTATCAGATATCCGAGGAACATGCCTTCGGTAGCACCAAAAGTGCATTTCTTAGGATTTAGCTTCATGTTGATCTTTTTTAGTGTCTGAAATGTTTCCTCGATGTCGCGCACCAATTCATCTTCCGTATGGATTTTTATTACAAGGTCATCAACATAAACCTCTAGGTTGCGGCCCACCTGTCTTTCAAATGCGTTATCAACCAACCGCTGGTAGGTGGCGCCTGCGTTCTTTAGGCCAAAGGGCATCTTAGTATAACAATAAACGCATTGGCTTGTATGGAAAGCCGTTTTTTCCTCATCTTCCTTAGCCATCTGGATTTGGTGATATCCTTTGTATGCGTCTAGAAAGCATTTAAGTGGGTATCCACACAAAGATTCTACCTTCCAGTCTATCTCCGGTAGCGGGTAGCAGTCTTGTGGACATGCCTTGTTGAGATCTGTGAAGTCAATGCACATCCTCCAACTTCCATCACTCTTCTTGACCATTACTGGGTTGGAAAGCCAGTTATGGTAGTAGACCTCTCGCATGATACCTTGTAACACCCCCAAATCTCGGTACAGCGGAAGACTTAATCAAGATTGGAGTATCGTGCTCTGTGGATTCACCACCACAACGGATGAAAATAGAAATTGTTGTCAGTAAGTTGCAGCGTATTGTCGATGTGCTTCAAAGTATATAAGGTACTCTGTTCTCCCATTTTAGAAATCTGATTTTACATGAGTTTGTGAAAAATCATCACTAAAATGGTTTTATTTTTCAACTCTTTTAGGTCTATCATCAAGCTTGTATGGTGAAGTTGTAGGAAACTGCAACAAGGAGAAGTGCATGTCGTAGTTAAATAGATGTTAAGTTGTTAAAGATGTTTGTAATTGTGGTTAAATTTTCTTGTTGCATAAGTGTACATTTACATTCCTGGTGACGTATCATATGTATCAAGCATGTTTGTAAGTGTGGTTTCATTTCCTTGAATCCAATTTGTGGCATTGAATTCTACTTAAGTTCTACTTGGTGTTCGATTCCTTAATGAACAGCCTAATGTTATTCGTGTTCTTTGACTTTCAATTTCATAAATTTGTCTTTTTCTTGAATATCTGAATGAGAAAGCTCGAGGGTTCCCCCTCTTCTGGTTTCGAGCAGTGTATGTTTCAATTTTATAGAAAGTTAACCTCATGTTTGGTATACTGTATTATTATTGCAAGTATAATGTATTAAAAATGTGTCAATTTTGATATACATTTGGTCCAACACATGTACATTCACATTTGAGACTTGAAACTTGAGAGTTGAGAGTGTTGCCAAAGTTACTACTTAATGGAATTTTCATTAGCAAAAAAAGGTGTTGTTATGGATTGACCTATAATATAGATAAAACTGAACTGGGTCAAACAATTAAATTACAGTAATAGGAAATGGGTTAAACATGAAACTGTACACCCACTCTTGTGAAACAAACCAAAAAACAGCGAAAACTAAAATGGTTCAAATGGGCAGACTAAAAAAATATCTTTAACTGAACGTGTCATTATTTTGTTCCATTCCATCAGAGATTGAAGACCTCAAGATGTTGAACCATCTCGATTTATCTTATACTAATTTATCAGATACCATTACTGGTAGCCTTGTTTAATGCATTAGACATACAATGTTAAACCAATAAGGCAACCACTACAGTTTCTGAGATAATTTCAGCCATGAATGAATTTGTTGCTCTTCTTTTCCGAATTGAACATAGTACTGATTCAAATAAGGAAGATCCATTGACATTACAAATGAGTTGATACATTGAGCTTGCCTACTGTATGACTACTCTTGCAAACATCACATCTAAAAAGACACAAGCCAACCTTATTAACTACTTAAGCAGAAAAGAAAATAAAACACACACCATAGACGTCACTGTAAGTATCGTTATCGTCACTGCCTTTGAATAACTCGAGAAAAACATATGGGATTTGATGAAGTTGATGTCGTCTCCAATCTGCCTTTAGAATTGGGAATCAGGCCATATGACGAATACATAATAAATCTTGACTTTATCCATCCAAGTTCAAGCTCCAAATAACACTAATAACTAGCAATACACGACATTGATCACCTGCACAAACTAAAACAAACACACTTTATCATTCTTTCGAGCTTCAAACATATGAATGGCAGTAAATGTTAAGCCTTGGCAATGGTGTATTCACTGAGCCCATTCCAGTAATTTGTTGCTCTTTCAAAGGGAAGAAAATATTTACGTTGGTAAGAAACTAACTGTCAAATACAGAGGTCGCAATTTCAAGAATTTTACTTATAAATGGATCAATTTACGTTATCTATACTACATATAATAGAAAAACGGTCAAACCTTGAAAAGTGAAAAAAGTTGAAAGTCAAATGTGAGAGAAATACATTGTGTAATTAATACTCTTATTAAAACACCTCATTACTTAAAAGTACAATAATTTATTCACATTGTACAACTAATTAAAAGCATCCTTACCAAATTAAAAACAACCAATTAAAACACCCTTTACTAAAAAGTACAATAACATTTTCACAATGTACAATTTAAACAAGCTACAACCTAATCCTAAATATGAAATAATTAAACACACTAATTAATGTTAGTTTTAAAACACCCTAAAATGAAAAATAAATATTATTATACACATTATACAAATTAATAAAACAGACAAAGCTTCATACAAGATGGTACATATAGTTTTGAAAATCGGACCGGACCAACGGGTTCAACCGGGAACCGGTGTCGCCACCGGTTCGGCTAACCAATAATAGCCATCCGAAAACGAACTAGAGAGGACCAGTTGAAACCGACACAAACTGGTGAATCATGTCTCATCGAGATCTATTTCTCTGGTTAATCGTGACAGGGTACCCGCCGCCGCAACGCACGGGTACCCAACTATACTTTATATAAAGGAAAAACCAAAAAGTAAAAAGTGAAAAGTTGACACTATTAATACATATCGAAAACCGGGTTGACCGGGGACGCTTCAAACCCGGTGGGTTGACCCTGTTTAATTTGACCCGTTTTGACCCAACATGTCGGGTTGACTTGGTTTAAATCGACCCGTTTTTCGACGGGAACAATTCGACCGATTTAACCGATTTAACCACCCGGGTCGAACCGGGTTTCAAAACATTATGTTTAATTCCCAAATCTTCAAACTTTTATTATTTTTCGTTTAGAACCCATAAATTTTTTTAACACAAAACGATCTGTCGCTATATAAATATATTATATATATAAGTTTTCTTCAAAAATGAATATAATGTTTTAGAATTAAGAGAAAATATGTGCCCGTTAGTGCACATTTAACTTTTCAATAGGCTATATACGCCCATTTCAAAAAAAATATGGGGCTAAATGTGCCCAAATATCAAAATTAGCCCATTTTTTATTTTGGGCTAATCACATTTATGCTAATTTTGGTACTTGCATTCTTCTTAACAACGACAACATTAATCCAATCCTCGTTAGTTTTTACGCGACAAGTAACGTGTGTTGTTAGTTTTTATCTCATAACTGATGTAATGTTTACTTTCATTTTCATTAAATGTATTTATATGTTATTTGATAGATGTTAAGAAGTTTGTCTACACTTTAGTTATCGTATAGTACAACCGTTTGCAATTGCATTTTCATCGGTTCACGTTCTATTTTAAACGCTACACAAAACACTCACCACAATGTCACAAATCATTAATTATTTGACGCTAGAAACCGCTGCCGCTAGGCGCGGGTACTCGCCTAGTGTTATATTTAATGGGTTCAACGGGCTGAAAACATTCATTAATCATTATTTTTAAACAATTTTAAGAAAAAGGACCAACCACTTTTGCAGGTCAACCTGATCCAATCCAGCCAAAAATTTCCAGTTACCTGACTAGCTGCCCGTTATGGAACACATCTAGTTTAGATCATGTGTTACCTGTAAGGCTCCCAATCTTGCATTTCCAAGGGTCCACATCTACGGTGTGACTGATAAAGCATTAGCCAATGCTTTTCTGCAATACAAATAAATGGGAATACCAACAGGTTAGGACTGAAGTGTCATATATGGTTCAAAATGTTAACGAGTCTATGTCAAAAACCAACCATTTACAGTAGCAAAATTGGGGATCTTGCAACAAAAGTCAAACATATCAATAATGTTTTAAACACATAATTTTCCTGTGGAGCTGAAGTAATAACTTATGGAATGGGCTCAGTGCTATTACCAATGCCAAGGCTTATCATTTACGCAAGAAAGGAAATAATCCTACCTTAGCCATGGCTGAAGTAATAACTTCTGGAATGGGCTCAGTTATATCACCAATGCCAAGGCTTATCATTTGTTCATCAGGGTATTTTAGCATATGTGCAGCCATTCTTCTACGAATCTGTAATTCCACCAACACATATCATGTATCTAAGTTTCTATATCCATGTCTTTATTTAGAAGAAACAT
The DNA here is from genome assembly GCA_019973895.1 of Chrysanthemum seticuspe. Taxonomy (NCBI): domain Eukaryota; kingdom Viridiplantae; phylum Streptophyta; class Magnoliopsida; order Asterales; family Asteraceae; genus Chrysanthemum; species Chrysanthemum seticuspe. Next base: position 15,599,402 of record BPTQ01000009.1, read on the forward strand.
GTGATAGTGATACCGATGTAAACCTGAATCTATAGTTACAAAAAAACATGTATAAGCTGAACCAAATAAGATCATAAGCCCAAAATAAGCTTAAAACACGACCCCGTAAGTTGAACGTTTCACCTAAGTAACCTCCAATTACACTAAAAGTTAAACTAAATCATGTCAACCACTAAAACCTCTATCTAATCTACCATTTTCATATAATCAAATCATACAAAAAGAGGAAGTTTGACGGCAAGGCTCTATTTTGTGGCCGAATTAGACCTTTTTTTTTACGGACACCTTTATTTTTTACGGACACCTTTATAGAGACCTTTTTTCCTTTGTTTTTGACGGACACCTTTATAGAGACCTTTTTTCCTATTAACAGGCCTCTATTAAGGGGGTTTTGTTTCAGATTTTGTAGTAGTGTGAGAAAAGAGTGTTTATGAGTCAAAGAATTTCAGTACCAACTACCAAGGCACATAGCCATCTGACCAATATTCAAACCCAAACACTCCTTTAAAGATAACTGCTATTCAAACTTAATTTGGCACAAAGAATTTCAGAGAAACTAATCCTTACAGCTTTTAAAACCAAACTTAACAAAGATAACGCCTTTATATATGTGCTTCTTATCTCGAGGGAGAACAAGGCTACATACATTAAATTGGCTTCAATCATGCCCAAAGGATACTAAGATGATGTAATGTATCAGGATAACCTTATGCTTAACTTATGCGTTTATTCATTATCGAAAAAACCCCTGTTCCCCCAAATAACTATTAAGCACTTTGGCATAAGCTTGCCCAGCCTATTCCCATATTCCCATGACAGGTATCCATCTCACAAACTCACGCTGCTCTACACATGATAATTAGGAAAAATAAAAATACATCCCAATGTACAAAGCACTTTGACATGAGCTTACCCAAACATCTTCAATAAGCTTTGTACATTTTTTTATACCCAAAAACCCATCTTCTTCCGTCAAACAGTTTTGAAGTTAAATAAGAGGGTTAGGGTTTTCAATTTTTATAAAATTTGGGGATTTTCTTTAAATTGAGGGAATATAGGTGTTTGGTGGTGACTGCTGGAGATGGTTGTTAATCACTCAAGGCAGATTATTCTAGCAAACAATTTCATGACATGTCCAGTCTGCAAGCCTTTTATCCATAACCATCCAAATTAATAATCATTTCATTTCCAAATCTGTAAAAGAAAATTGCAGATAGAACGTATTAGAAAGTATTTGTATATACAACAAAACTAAATCGTACTAAAAAGTGCCATGTTAATTCCATACTTTTGACTACTACTATAGTGACCTTCAAACAAAAAACCTAATAAGCCCATTCTTAAAGTGTTTCGCTAAGCTATTTTGAATACAACATAAACTTGGCAATCTTGACCCAACCCGAACCAGTTGACCCACGACGCGTTTAACCTGTGTTTCCATTTGACCCGTTTCGACCCATGACCTATTTGACCTATAACTAAACCATCACGGTAACAATTAAATCAACGTTTTGCCTATTAAACTAAACATGTTAAAAGAGGTCACAATTTCTGAAGCAGATGTAGTTCATCTAGTCTGCATATAACTTTAAATTACTTTTAGTTTTATTTAAGTGAACAACTACAGCTGATTCAACATACATTCTATTTATTTAGATTAATGACTAAGTGTAATGTGGACCACAAAAAATAAATATTAATAAACATAACTAGATCACATCCTGATGTAGTTCAACACTCTGCATATTTAAACTAACAACGTGACAGCACATATGGTTTAATGCAAGCAGCACCTGCTTCACATTACCATATCTATAAGATTCAACTTATTCAGCAAGGTACGTATCAACCATATCTAAGTTAGGACAATAGTTCCAATTTGTTTTGTGTACCAAAAATACAACTAGATAATCGAATGGTGTGTTGATTGCAATTAACAGTTTAGGTTATATATTTCATACCTGAAGTTTCTTTGCCAGTTCCTCGTGCCTATTATAGCCAGAAGCTCAACCAGCCACCTCATCTACATGACTCATCCTCTGAGTAACTTCTGCCTATAAAAAGAAATAGCATATAATGTGATTAATAAGTAGGAATAGAAAAACCAGATTGTCATGTAGCTGACCGTTCAGGTCCTATTAGTTGGTTCACAGCAAAAGTTATGACAAATTGATTTGGGCTGCATAAATGATATAATATTATCTCCATTGACAATCATAAACAATTAAATAGTATTTACTTGTTGGTACACATTGCCATGATGCAAAAAAAATTACAATCCTTACTTCGGATACAAATAAGATACAACAGATAGACAGTCGCTCTGCATAAATAGACCAAGCAAGAAGTAGAGTTGACTACTTGACTTTGTCCATTTCACCCTTATAAGGGGATAGGTAAGCATAACCAACTATAAATGTGCCTACGCACACAAGATAGTTTCATGCTATCAGAAGTTACCCAACCCAACCATTTTGCTAACTTTAAGCATCTATTAGCCCACATTGTGTTATGTGCCTGCCATGGTAAAGTTTTTGTGACTTCAAATCCCATGAAAACTAATGTAACACTGTTGCTAAATTTGCAGTTGCATTGGTAGATATGTATAGACATGTTAACGGTTACTCAAAGAACAACACACAAAATGCCCTTTTGCTCCGGAATACGTAAGGGCAATTTAAAAAACAATATCTTTCGATTCAAAGAGTAAGTGATAAACTAGCCGGTAGATGCGAAAAACGTAACTGCAAAACTTCCAATTTCTGCAATTGACAGGCAAAACTAAACCTAAACCTTTTTTATCCAATGACTAAAAATGTTTTTGCCGACACGCCAAACAATATTTGCATGTCAAAATCTAACGAAAAAAGTATCATTCTCTAATGGACATTTCATCAAACACGTTTCGTGCAGAACCTAAACCCGAGCTTGAAACCATAGCCGCACGTAACAGACCTAATTGACCTCTATCACACTATAATATCACAAATCTCCATAACTAACACCTAATTGAAGCAAACACAAAAATCAATGAATGCAGTTCAAAAGTATACCTGAGAGCATCACAAAATCAGCTCACAGAACCGAATCTATTTGAATCGTTAGGGTTTGCTATCTCTCTCACAAAGTACATCCCAATGTATAAGGTCAGCAACCAAAAACACACCATCAAACAGTTTTGAAGTTAAATAAGAGGGTTAGGGTTTTTAATTTTTATAAATTTTGGGGGATTTTGATTAAATTGAGGGAATTCATTAAAGGGTTATTGTTTCCTTGGTGGTTGTTAGAGCATTATGTATAACTAGAAGGGTACCCGCGCAATGCGGCGGCGGGTACCCGATGACTATTTTGTAGCGAACAAATGTTTTGAGGTGGTGATGTGATGAGATGGTGGTGACAGCGGCGGCGATAAGTATAGTTATATGTGTTTGCTTACCCGTTTAGTGAATTCGTTTCACAACACTTCGAATGTATATGTGTTAGTTGTAAGTGTTTGTTTGGGTTACCCGTAACTTTCACGCGATATCATTATTCCCGCATATAAAAATACCCTCGCAATCTCTTACGCGTCAAACACTCCCCAAAAGTATATGATTTTGACGAATCAAGATTATATTGATCGGAATAAATGAAATAAAGGTTAAAGTTGTAAAAATTTGAATTAAAATAAAATAAACCCACTAAAAATATAAAAACTAAAAACTCATAAAAATATATTAAAATGGATGTTGAATTAAAGAGCATAGAATTTTAGAAAATATGGTGAAATTAGATTATAATATAAATAAGTAGATAAAAAGATATTTTAATTTGAAAATAAAGATGAATTTTTAGTTGAGAAGTGACACATGTCATTTTATAATTGGAGCTCCTTATCTTAATTTTTGGTGGTTAAGAGTTAAGTTTGGAGTTTGTTAGGAGTTAGGCTTAGAGTTTGTTAAGAAGTGACACATGTCATCTCATGATTGGAGCTCCTTATCTTAATTTTATATGCATTATAATATATCTTTCCATAATAAGCAAGTAAAAAAGTCTGAATTTTTAAGCCTTCTAATTTTAGAATGCATAAATGCATTATAAAGTAGTATAGATAAACTTTGAGTTATGAGGAAAGAGGTTGAAAGGTTGGGTGTATTAGTTTAGTGTATTTTGTTAGTATCAAAGTACCCTCTCAATTAACGGTCAACATAGTCAAACTAATCGTGTCTGTTAAAATTGGACCAAACTTGGAACGAATGTTTAACTTTTTGACTGAATTCGATACTTTAAAAAATTAGACCAAAAGTGAAATACTCAACAAACTACAATGATAAAAAATGTAGTTAACTCTTAACTAAATTAAAACCTTGTGAATTGATTGGTATAGTTGATGTTTTTAATTTTAATTATAGATAGTATTTAATTTAGGATGCTTTTATTAATTTTATATAAATTGAAGGGTTAAAAGTGGAAAAATGTGATAAGATAAAGGATAATGAACATTACAACATACAATAACAATACTTAATCACGTCAAAGTGAGTTATGGGGATGTGTGATGTAAACAAGTACCCCTCTAAATATAGTGAAAATGTTTTTTTATGTGATTTATGAAGGGGGTTTTTTTTTTTTTTTTTTTTTTTTTTTTTTTTTTTTTATATTTTAAAATGAAAGTTGAAGGGGTAAAAGTGTAAATTTAAATAAGATGAAAAATCAAAAAAGTAACGTTTTTTTCTTATGCTATTTAAAGTGTGTTTTTTATATGATTTGAAGAGGTGGTAATTCTCGACACATACTAGACCCATACTCATTACGAATTTGTTCACCAGATATCTGACTTGAAACGATAAATGATACGAATCTGACACGCAGTGGCGGACCTAGATCAAAAACCAATGTGGTTCCTTGATTGCTCAAGGTAAAAAGAACTTAACCGGTCAACCTATCAACTTGTCTATATGTGAGTCGGGTCGGGTCAAATACTCACATTTATCATAACTACAGTAGTGAAGCGAAAAGCTACAATAAATATGGGCCAAGAAATATTTCCACGCCTAGCACAAAACAAATACAGAATCCAAATTTCTTTCTCAACGCCACAACATCAATGATTTGAATAACGGGTCAAAAAGAGTTCCAGTCTAAAAGATCATGAAAACTTAATTTGATACACTTAGGGGGTGTTTGGTTCGCCGTAATCCGGCGCAATTGGATGTAATTGTAATTTGATTACATTACGTAGTCTGTTTGGTTCGCAGAATGGAGGGAATTGTAATTCAGATTACATTACGTAGGCTGTTTGGTTTGCTTTGTAATTGTAATTCAGTCATTACAATTACATCAAATGAGGGAATTCAGATTACATAGGATGTTGGATGGAAAGTTTTGAATTACGTTGTAATTCTGAATTTTATAACAACAACAACAACAACAACAACAACAACAACAACAACAACAATAATAATAATAATAATAATAATAATAATAATAATAATAATAATTGTGCGTGATGTTCTTATTGATATATGCTTTCGGTCCGGTATTTCTGCTCGTAAGGAGGTGGATATTGGGCTTTATGGAGATGGGGGCAGATCCTTGCGCCCAGCTGATATACTGCTTTACTCTTGGGATAGTGGGCGTGATGTATGTGTTGATCTTACGGGATCGTCGCCCTTGACGCAATCTGGGATGACTGATTTTATGCCAGGGCGTGCGATCATTGATGCTGCACGACATAAACGAGTCAAATACGATGCTAAATGTGCGGATATTGGATATGGGTTTCTCCCATTTTCTTTTTCTTCTTTTGGGGAACTTGAGAAGGACGCAGTAACCCTGCTAAAGCGCATTCGACGATTCTCTATGACTTAAGACATTGGAGCGCGTGTTGCAGTTCATATTTTTAATAGGATTGGTTTTGCTATCGCTAGAGGTGTGGATGCCCAGTTAGTTTCTCGGCTTCCCACTAATTTTTTATAAATCCTATGAGTTTTTGATAAAAGTGTTGATTAAAAAAAATAAAATAAAATAAATAATAATAATAATAATAATAATAAAAGTGTTGACTCAGGACATTGGAGCGCGTGCAGCAGTTTATATCTTTAATAGGATTGGTTTTACCATTGCTAGAGGTGTGGGGGCTCAGTTGGTTTCGAGGCTCCCCACTAATCTTTTGTAATCCTATGAGTTTTTAATAAAAAAAAAAATAATAATAATAAAAAAAAAATAATAATAATAATAATAATAATAATAATAATAATAATGACGATAATAATAATAATAATAATAATAATAATAATAATAATAATAATAATAATAATAATAATAATAATAATGTCCTTGACCTAGGACATTGGAGCGCGTGCAGCAGTTCATATCTTTAATAGGATTGGTTTTACTATTGCTAGAGGTGTGGGAGCTCAGTTGGTTTCGAGGCTCCCCACTAATCTTTTGTAATCCTTTGAGTTTTTAATAAAAGTGTTATAAAAATAATAATAATAATAATAATAATAATAATAATAATAATAATAATAATAATAATAAAACACACTTTCCTCTCTCTTCTCTGAGCGATCTGTTTGCTACAGGACCAGGGTTTCATCTTCATCTTATGCTTCTGGAAACGACCTAATCCTTTCTCCACTTTGATTCAATATTTCGTTGGGTTAGGGTTTCGTGAGCTAGGGTTTTCAGTTTCCTTTTGAGCGAGAACTTGAATGCTGTTCCCTTCAACACTTCCGGTTGCATCAGTTTTTTTTCAACATCTTCGTTGGACTGCCCTCGTTTTTCTTCTCTCAGGTTTTGTTTATTCTCTTTTATGGTATTTTAGGGTTTTATCTTTGAGACCCGACTCTTTTTAGATCAGTTGCTGCAGTGGTGTTTTTTGAATCTTGTATATAGTTGTGGGTTTTCGTTTGCTGCTACAGTGGGTTTTCCTGTAAAATATTTGTTTCGTTCGTTGCCTGTTTGGGTTAGTTGCTACTTTGGGTTTTCGTTTGCTGCTACAATTCCTGCTTCAGTGGGTTTTCGTTTGCTGCTACTTGGGTTTGAGCTGTCGCACATTGTTGTGGTGTTTCGAACCTGTTTCGGCATCCTGAATACACTTGTTGTTCCCTTTGCCGTGGTGGTTTCGTATCTGTTGCGAGGGTCTTTGTATGGTCAGCGAATTTTAGAGTTTTGATTCTTTCAAAACTGCTTCAGGTTGTGAATTTGGGTTGCGGGAAGTTTGGTTTTTGTCTCGTGTTGCTGGGGGGTTTATCTACTGGTTTCGAGACTTGGTTGTCATTGCTTGAGGGCTGCTTGGTCTTGATTTAGTTATTTTTTGGGTCTTCGAGGCAGGGTATTGGGCTACGAGCTGTTTTGGTATTGGTTGGTACTGTTGCATGGTTATGTGGTGATATTTGTTATTGGTGCATGATTCTTTGCTAGTGCTCTGGTTACAAGAGGTTGTGTATTTGCCTTGTTCATATGCCTGTCGTTAGATTCCATTGCCCCTTTGTTGGTCTTCATGGATGTCGCGATGGTGGTGGTAATGGTTTGGTTAAAACCTCTTTGATCACACATCTTCGTGATCGGCATTTTTGTGTTGAGGCTCAAGCTACTATTAGGCATTCCTTTTTGACGGATCTGACTATTTTTGAAAGGGCTAAGGTTACTCTTAAGCGTATGGGTTTGTCGTTGTGTGGGGGTTGTTTCAAAACGCATACTTTCCGGGCTAAGTGTCGTCATGGTGCGGGTTCTGATTTTGTGTCTCCTCCTGATTGTGGTGATGGTGTTGTCTGGTTTGTGTTATATGATCTCCCTAAGCCACAGGTTCCTTCTCATGTTGCCCTTGTTGAGGATTCGGTTTTGGACGTGCTTGGTGGTTTTGACCTGCCCCTTCTTGATACTTTATTAGCTAGGGGTTTGCGGACTGTCAAATCTATCCCTCCCAAATTTCGGTTGGAGTTCTCTCGTACTTTGAAAAGAGCTCTTGATAAGGTGATCTGCACGCCTGGTGACATTTCTTGTTGGGTTAGTTTATTTGTCGTGCCGCTTTGTCTACTTAAAACCTTTTGCCCGAGGAGTAGTCAAGAGAGTAGGTCGGTCACTAAGCGTCAACGTCAGGAAGAGTATATTGTTAATGCTATTCATGCATGGGGCTCTCCTGGTGGTAGTTTGCAGGTTGTGCGTGAGGTTTTAGCTGAGCCCTTTCCATCATGGTCTACTGTTGATGATGATAGTTTGGATTTGGGTGATCGTAATGTCAAGCAATGTAAGAGGAAGATTTGTGATGGTCATTATACTGCTGCGGTCAGAGTTCTTTCGTCTTCTGGTATTGCACCTTATGATGCTTCTACTCTTGAAGACTTAAAAGCTAAGCATCCTTTTCAGTCTGCTCCTCTCTTGCCTGATATACCTATTGACCATCATCACCTTACCGCATCCTCTTCCATCGTTCTTGGCATGATCAAGAGTTTCCCTCGTGGTACTTCTTGTGGGCGTGATGGGTTGCGTGCCCAACACCTTTTGGATTGTTTGAGTGGTGCAGTCGTTGCTATTTCTGACGAGTTGATCGCTTCTATTACCCAAGTGGTGAACCTTTTTCTTGCTGGTAACTGTCCGAGGGCGTTGGGGGAGTATATTGCTAGTGCTCCTCTCACACCCTTAGTCAAACCAGGAGGGGTATCCGTCCTATTGCTGTTGGGACTGTTTGGAGGCGGTTAGTTTCCAAGGTTTGTGCTTCCATGCTTAGCCACTCTTCAGGCAGTTATTTCGATGATTTACAACTTGGTGTTGGGGTGTCTGGGGGTGGGAAACTATTCTTCATGCTGTGAACCGTTTGATTGAGGACCGCGGGGGTGAGGTTGGTCTGTCCATGTTGTTGGTTGATTTTAAAAACGCTTTCAACATGGTGGACCGGGCTGTTATGTTACGTGAGGTTCGTTTGCATTTCCCGGCTATTTCACAGTGGGTGGAGTTTTGCTACTCTAGTCCTGCTAGATTATATTATGGTGAGCATACTCTTTGGTCTCATCAAGGTGTGCAAAAAGGTGATCCGCTTGGGCCTCTTCTTTTTGCTTTATTCTTACATCCTTTAGCATGTAAGATTAGAGATTCTTTTGACCTTTCCTTTCAAGCTTGGTATTTGGATGATGGCACTATTATTGGTGATACCTTGGTTGTGGGTAAGGTTTTAGAGTTGATTATGGCAGACGGACCTTGTCGTGGCTTACACCTCAATGTTGATAAAACTGAAGTCTTTTGGCCACAAGAGGACCCTAGAAGCAGGTATGATGGTGTTTTTCCCCCTAATATTTCGCGCCCCTCACATGGTGTTAAATTATTGGGTGGACCTGTTAGTGTGGATTTTGAGTTTGGTAGTAAGTTGGTCCTGAAAAGGGTTGCTAAAACTATTGTACTTATGGAGGCAGTTGCCAAACTTAATGACCCTCAATGCGAGTTGTTGTTACTCCGTGCATATGCTGGTATCTCTAAGCTCTATTTTTCTATGCGCACATGTTCTCCTCGGGTCTTTGAGTGCGCTCAGGTTTCTTTTGATGCGGCACTTCGTTCTTCTTTGGAGCGTATTGTCACTGCTTCTGGACCTGGTTTTGGTGACTGGCAGTGGAGACTCGCCACCTTACCTTTTGCTTTTGGGGGACTTGGTTTATATTATGCAGGTGATGTCTTGAACTATGCCTTCATTGCTTCTATACTTCAATCAGCTGGCCTTCAGACTAAGCTTCTTCATGGTTCGGGTATTATAACTGCTGGTCTCTCTTTTGATGATGCTCTATGTACTTTCAACGTGAATATGGATATTGACCTTTTGAGTAACCCTAGCGAGGTCGCTGCCCCCAAACTTATGAAGAAATTGGCAGATATATATTTCGGTCGGGTTTCCGAAACTGTTGAATCTACTTTCCATCTTTCCCCTCGACAAATGGCGTTATGGAGCTCTTTAAAGGAGGATCACACTTCGGATTGGCTTAGGGTGGCTCCGGTATCTGGATTGGGACAAACTATGAGTGCCAGGGCTTATCGGTGTGTACTATGTTATCGTCTGGGTGTTCCTCTTTTCACTGTTCAGGCACCGTGTTCTGCCTGCTCTAAGGTTTTTCCTCGAGATATTTACGGGGATCACGCTGTTTCGTGTGCGGGTATTGTTGGTATTAAACATCGTCACAACCTTGTGCGCGATGTTCTTGTTGACATATGCTCTCGATCTGGGATTTCCGCTCGCAAGGAGGTGGATATTGGGCTTTTTGGAGATGGGGACAGATCCTTGCGACTGGCTGACATATTACTCTACTCTTGGGATAGTGGACGCGATGTATGTGTTGATCTTACGGGTTCGTCGCCTTTGACGCAATCCGGGTTGATTGAATTTATACCAGGGCGTGCGATCAGTGATGCTGCTCAGCGTAAACGGGTCAAGTACGATGCCAAATGTTTGGATATTGGGTATGGGTTTCTCCCCTTCTCTTTTTCCTCTTTTGGAGAACTTGAGAAAGATGCAGTCACCTTACTCAAGCGTATTCGATGTTTCTCGATGACTCAGGACATTGGAGCGCGTGCAGCAGTTCATATCTTTAATAGGATTGGTTTTACCGTTGCTAGAGGTGTGGGAGCTCAGTTGGTTTCGAGGCTCCCCACTAATCTTTTGTAACCCTATGAGTTTTTAATAAAAGTGTGATTTATAATAAAATAAATAAAATAAATAAATAATAATAATAATAATAATAATAAGGGCAAATTCTAAGAATGCATTTTTCGCTCAAGGTGTCATCACTTTTTAGGAAAAAAGTTTGGGTATTTCCAAAATAAACTTTGAGACTTGCGACTTTTCTACTTTTCATATAAGCTTGACAAGTGTCCTTCGAAGTTTGTGTACCCAATCATTTTTTCTGACTTTTACAGCTATAATTTTCCAGCGACCGAATCTAAGCGACCGTTTTTAGAATCTAGCAAAATTTGGTTATGTCCTTTAGTTAAAAAAAGTCAAAGATACAAAAATATTTTTTTATACATTTAGTTCTTTCCCGAGGTTGAGCGACTTAAGCGTAAAAACATAAGCGACTATTTTCTGTACATTAACAGTACCTAAAGTACTGTTTCAAAAGTACTTTTACAACTTTTTTTTAAAATTTTTACCCTGTTTTCAAATTTTTAACCCAAATACAAACACACACAACCAACACTACTACCAGAAAAAACACAATTGAAAATTGTGAAATCCAATCCCTAATTATTCAGTAAATTAAACTCGAAAATAGCTGACATTCCCAAATATTTTGATGCTAAGGTAACTGTTCGTTCCAAGGTACACTTGTTTTCGGAAATTAAGTCTAAATTGTCAAGGAATCCAGATCGAATGAGGCTGTTCAGAGCAACTGTTTTTGGGCCATGGTTAGATATTCCTGACCTAGGTAAAGGCAATCATATTGTTAATTTCGTTTTACAACACCAGGTATATATCGACAAACTTGTTGATTCTTGTCCCCCCATTTTATACAAAATTGGGAACAATGTATTGAAATTCGGTCGGGAACAGTTTCTATTGATGACTGGATTTCGTTTTGGTCGTTTGCCTCCCCCTGTAGAAATTGCTCGAAGTCCTTTTGCTTTGCGTGTCTTTCCTGAAAAACAATTAATAAGAAAGGTAACTGTAAAAGGGATTGAGCTTTTAGATTTGTTTGGGAATGACACGGTTTTTTCAAAGTTATCAGCTGAGGATGCGGTAAGGGTATGTCTGTTGCTAGTCGCTGAGGTCGTGTTCATAGGTCGTGGACCTTGGTACATTGTTGACAATCATTTGTTGCAATTAGTTGAGGATTTTGGGGCATGGAATGCATATCCATGGGGAGAGTTCTTGTGGACCCGTTTTTACAAAAATTTAGCCAATGTGGTACCCCGCCATTACAATGCTCACTTGAGAGAGAAATTGCAACAAAACCCTTCTACAATTGCAACATATAATATTTCTGGCTTTTTCTTGGCTTTTAAGGTTAGATGTGTATTACATTTATGAACATCTCAGTTTTTGTTTACTAGCAGTTCATACAATGCATTTATAATTTTCGTTTATTTTAGATATGGATTCTTGAGAGTTATCCCACTAGCAGTTCATGGTGGAACAAAGACCCGTCAAAGATACCACGTTGTTTTTGTTGGTCAAAGGGTAAAACATTTGCCAAACGCCATTATGCCCAACTTTTTAGTCCTGTAAGCATTTCCGTTTGTTTGTATTTGTCAAATAAGTTAGGACTTCGTTATATTTGTTTTTAACTTTATAATTGTTTGTTTACTAGGGTTCTAATCCAGTCTTGGATCTTCTTCCAACAAATGCGGAAATGTTACAACCATGTTTTGCACCAAGTAATGCATATTTGAGCCAGTTGGCTAGTCTACCTGCTGATGATCCCACTAATGAGGTAAGTTGGCCTGTTTGTGCAAACCATGGTTGTATTCACGTTGACAATTGACCATTGCACATTCTGTTTCGATCTTGCTTTGTAGGTGCACAAGGGGGTGGTGATAACTGATACAGATGTGGCGTTAGGTGATAAAGATGTGGCTATAGTCAATAATGATGTGGCAGTAATTGATAAAGGTCAAAGTTCCAATCAGCTTGACGATATTAACAATAGACTTGCCGCTGTAGAGGAAGCTCTAAAGATACAACCCCGAGCCAATAAAGATACAACACGACCAAGCTAGACATTAATGTGGGAGTCCTTGATGAAATTGAAAATAGACTTGCCGTTGTTGAGGAAGTTCTAAAGATACAACGTCCAAAGGTGAACATGGTAATGTATATTACAACTTCTTTTAAAAACTTGTTGGAGTTGACCTGATAATGTATACTTTGGGGGGTTGTTTTGTTAATTTGATGTATCCACTGCTAGCGTACATCAAACCCCTGCTAGTGGTTTTCAATCCACTGCTAGCAGGTTCCTGTTAATGTATCAGTTGGGGGGGTGTTTTGTAAATTTGATGTATCCACTGCTAGCGTCTATCAAACCACTGCTAGCGTCTATCAAACCACTGCTAGTGTCTATCAAACCACTGCTAGTGTCTATCAAACAACTGCTAGTGTCTATCAAACCACTGCTAGTGTCTATCAAACCACTGTGAATCCACTGCTAGCAGGTTTCTTTAGTAGTATAATTGATTGTATATTTTAAATATCAGACTTCAACTCATACGCACGGCAAATCGGATGAGGCTTGTTCTGGACAAAGTCCCATTGATAATGAAAACTGTAATGGTAGTTCTAGTTTCTTTGATCTTCGTTCTCATGATGTTCATTCGGCTGATTATAATAAGGTTATGTTCCTTTTAGTAGTACTTTTTTATTTTATTGTTTTTTGGTTACATACCTAAATCAGTTTGGTTAACTACAGAATGGCGACAAATCGAGTTGTGTAAATGCTGAAAACGAACAAGCTGGTCTTACTTATATAGACCCTGCCGCTTTTCCATCAACTATGTCGCAGCTCGTGGAATATTGTCTTCACGACGGACCATTGCCGTTAGATGATCACATTCCAGATCATGATCCCAGTCATTTGAATTTACCTAATTTGAATGAAACATTTTCTCAATCGGCTGTTGAAGTACGTATATATAAATTCCACCTGCACTATCTATACATGTTTGATATAGTTGGTCATCCATATAGATGTGTTATTGTTGTATAATTACAGGGGAAACAGATGCAGCTAGATGAACAGGTGGAGCTAGAAGATGATTTCTCTGTTTATTGTCTTCACGACAAACAGGTTGGGATAGATGAAGAAAAACCTGCTGAAAACAATGAAGATGGCGAAACACCAAGTGAGGTGGTGCTAAGTGGTGATGATAAACCTGGAGAGGCGGTTCAAGCACATGAAATACAGGCTCATGAAGGTGTGTTTAATGTTGATGGTAAGTCTGTAAAGGTCGTTCACGGTAAGGAAGATGCCATTGTTCATTGCACTGCTGCTGATCAACACTCTCATGATCATGAAGTACTTTTAAATGCTGATGATAAAACTATAGAGGGTGTTCAAGTTAATGAAAATGTCATTGTTAATTGCAATGCTGTTGATGAACACTCTCATGATCGTGAGGCAGTGTCACAAATGGCAGGGATGGGGGACGAAGCATACAATGTTGATGCCCACGTTAAAGAGAAAGAAACCGGGGTTGAGTTACCGGTTGCAAATCAGTTGTCAACCAAGGCGGTAATAGACAAAATTGATAATGATGCTGTGAAGGCAAGACAGAAGATGATTCATACCTCTGATGGACAAGCCAATAAGCCTTTGCCTACAGCTTCTGAGGTACAGCTACATTATTCATTAAAGTTACCACATGTACTTCAAAAGTTTGATGTTATTTCAATGATGAATTTTTTCTATACAGTATGTTTTCATGCGGGGTAAAAGGAAGAGAAACGCAAGTAAGTTCAGACAGTCACGTTATAATGTCCTACCAATAAAGAAAACTAGAAAGGCCAAAGTTACCAAAGAGAGTGATGATAAAGTTACCCAAGAGAGTACTCCTGTTTTGAAAGAAGATGATGACTCAAAAAGGACAAAGCAGGTGGGCAAGTGTTTGCAGGAACCATACGTGAATCTCCCTCCTACGACTCCACAGTTGCTGAAACGACGTTCCAAAAGACTGAGAAAAGATATTAATCCACCACCTGGTGAAGATAATCAGTTGGAATCATGGGTAGAGGTATAGAAGAACTACATTTACAAACAGACATCTTAAAGACATATACATTAATCTTCTTTTTAAAAAATTTCAGGATCTGTCACGTCCTGAAGGTTGCGATATCAACAAGATTACTAAACCAGCGTGTATGGATACCTTTATAAAAAAAAATTTGAAGTCATCGCATAGCTTTCCTTGGGGTCTTGGCGACATCGTTGTTGATCGAAAATTTTGGTTGGCTTTGTTGGGTTATGGAAGAGGCAATAAAAAAGGATGGCTAGGAGATGAGGTACCTAACAGATTTTTTTTTGAATTAGTTTACCGGTATTTTGCTTATAAAATTTTTCTGCAGCATCTGGATCGCTGGGTTGATCTAATGTGGCAGTTCAGGCCGGGCAATGCCGATTGGGCTATGGCTGGACCATTTTTCTCTTCCTCTATCCTTGAAGGGTCTATGCGTGCCTACTACGCCACTGGTCAACGCTATCCATTGCCATGGTCTAGTGTTGAGAAGGTTTGTATATAAAGACCATACTTTCTTCTATATATTTGGGTAAATATATGTACATGGTAAAAATGTGATGAATTATGACAAGGATTATTTGATCACATTTAGGTATACTTTCCTGTTAACGTACCCGAGTGCCACTGGTTTCTCGCCGAGTTGCAAATTCGTACCGGAGTTATAACAATTTATGACACACTAGGTACGCCAGAACCTGAGACGAGAGAAAAGAATTTAAAATGGAGGGTCACTTTTGAGAGAAAGCTACCACAGTATCTAAACTTGTGTAAAGTTCTTCAAGCTAAATCAATATCTGTTTCTGATTATAAGATAACATTTCGAGTTGCGGATGATGTCCCTATACAAGCCAATGCATACGGTGATTGCGGAGTTTGGGTATGTATTTTTTTGCACAGGCTGGGTAACAAATTAAGTATGAAGGTTGATGACCCTCTTCAAGTTGCTTTGGCGTATCGAGAGCATATGGTGGAGTACTTTTGGAAGTATAAGATGTCTGTTCATACAAGTGATGAATAAAGATGCATTTCATCTATTTGGGTATGGCTTGTATGTGGTTTTAGACTTTTGTTGTTCAACCAAATGTAACCGCAATCTGGATGTCTGTGAAGGGCATCAAAAGACAACTTCTTATGCATGTATGTGTAGCGCAACTTGGTATATTCCTAACACCCATGCATACCATCCAAATATACGTGTTGTGATACTGTTGATTTGCAACAAACATTTTGTGTTAATTGCTAAAACGTTTGTTTTTTACAAACATCCATTTGATTTGAAAAAACGACTACATACAATCTTATTGGTAAAAGACTATAACATACATATTACATAACACTTATTGGTAAACAGATTACCATAACCAAACTACAGCACTGAAGAGAACAACCAAACTGAAAACCAACACAACTTTGTCATGAACTTGCACTCTTGACTTGATAAAAGTAAACTCATCCAACACTTTCATGATATCATTGTTTGAAACCTCAATAACTTCATCCAAGACTGAACTCTTTCCCGTCTTCATTAAATGTTTGTTTTCCTCATGTTCCTTGTAAAACAAATCTTTGTAATACTGACTTGGTAGTTCCGGGTCTAGGAAACCATAGAAGTTACATTTGGTCTTTTTGTCCTAAAATAAAAATTTGTTAAATTCACATATTCAACCTAACAAGTAAAATAAGTATAATGCATAATAATATTACATAAATTGGACAGGCCTTGAATCTTCTACCAGGATGAGTCCGTGTCCAAGAGGTTTGTACTTCCACCGGTAATCGTTTTGGACATTCGCAGTGTGTAGCATTGATGTAGTATTCCAATGGCTTTCGATTAGATCTGGAGGTAGAGGCAGAGGAGGGAGCCATTGTTTTATTTACCCAATGAGTAAACTTGACGCTTTTATAGTATAGTCACATCTTATTTGGCGGGAAATATACTTTGTGAATGAGCGGGTAATGCATATTGTGGAGGGAAAAGTTTAAGCGAATTTTATATTGAGCGACTTAAAGGTCCTATTTTCAGCGAAGTTTTTTTTGTTTATTGTTTTGTGCAATCCTAGAACAGTGAACACAAATCCCAGAACACAAAACCCAGAAAAATGACTTCGGCTAATTCCCAAAAATTCAAACTTTATTTGGATTTTGAGACATCAATTCGTGGAGTTTTACTTCCAGTTAACATCACCTACCTACAGCTGATTACCTATCTCACTAACAAATATCAGATTAAAGATAAGATCATCAGTTTATACTACATGTCCGCTTCAACCAAAATTCATGTGAGTGACGATGATGATGTTTCTTTCTTCGTTCATGAAATATGCTGTAAGCAGCACCTGATCCAGACGCTATACATCAAACTTATCGAGAAATCTTCCGAGGTAAAGCCGCCTACTTCTTCTAAGACTCTTGATATTGATCTTAATGTTCCTTTGTTGCCTCAAGAATATGATTTTCAAACACCAAAAGTTGAAGATCATAATAACGAGGGTGCAGGGGCAAACGTTAATGTAGATGTGCATCCTAGTTGGCAGAAAACAACATTTCTAAATATCCCTGATCCACCCAGTTCAGCTGATCCCATAATTAAAAAGGTAAGTAACCATAAACACCCTGTAGTATCTAAATTAAAGGTGGGTAGTCGGTTTGATGATAAGCAAGGATGCATTTATGTAATAGGAATAAAAGCGTTGGTTGATATGTTTGAGTACAAAGTTACTAACTCATGTAAGAAAAGGTACAGTGTAGCTTGTTTTGTCGAAGGTTGCAACTGGTACATTAACGCACGAAAAAGTGTTGTTAGCCGATACTTCTATGTTACTTCCATTAACGACTCTCATACATGTTCCAGAACAAAAATTCATCCTAATCATCGAAATGCTACCCGAAAATTATTGGGTCACATACTTGTTGATAAATTGAGGAATTGCAAACGGGTATATACGGGTGCGGACATAAAAAACGATTTTAATGTTGATTGGAAAGTAGACATTTCCTACTAACGAGCTTGGGGTGGGAAAAACATTGCATTACAGTTGTTGAACGGTTGTCCTAGGGAGTCTTTTGAGCAGTTGCCGTATTACTGCTATAACTTAAAGTTGGAAAATGAGGGGACAGTAACTCACATTGAGACAGATGAGACAGATCGGTTTAAGATGGTATTCATTGGTTTCGGTGTTGCTGTAAGTTTTTCATAAATTCTATTATATTTTATTTATGATTAATACCTTCATTGTTATCAAAATTTTATTAATTAAGCAAATTTCTGATTGTTTTAAAATAGATCTGGAGCTTCTTACGTTTTATGCGACCATTGCTAATCATTGATGCCGCACATCTTAAAGGGAGATACCTTGGTACGAATCTGGTTGTTGTTGGGATGGACGGCAACAACCAGATTATACCTATTGCAACTGGTGTCTCTCAAGGTGAGACCAATGAATCATGGACATGGTTTTTGACCAAACTTAAAGAATGCATTGGTGAAGTAAAAGATTTGGCCATCATCTCTGACAGACATCCGGCAATTGCACATGCATGTAGTACCGTTTTTCCCAGCGCGTTTCATGGTTTTTGCTGTCGGCATTTAATGATGAACTGCAATTTGAAAACTAGAAAATGGAAGGCTATATATTGGAGGAAATGCAAAGCTTACACAGAGCATGAGTTTGATGCTTCAATTTCTGAGATTCGATCATTAAAACATGATGTGTATAAAAAACTAAAAGATGAAGCTGGATTTGATAAATGGTCGCGTGCTTACTGCCCTGCAAACAGGTACAATTATTTGACCTCAAATAGTGCTGAATCAGTAAACTCTTTAACGAAAGATGTTAGGAAGGTTCCAATAACCCAGCTAATGGAGTACTACCGAAGGCTTCTACAAAGATGGTATTTTGAACGTCGAGCAAAATACAAAGGTAACTTAAAAAAACTGTATATTATACTTGGTTTATTACATATTTGGCACGTCGCATGAAAATGTATTATTATTTTTTTTTATTTCAGATGCTCCAACTGATGAACTTAGTGAATGGGCAAATGCAAAAGTAAACAATAGAATGGCAAAGAGTGCTAATTGGGGTGTTAACGGAATTGAGATGCACAAGATTTACCAAGTCACTGATCCGAAACATGTTCATATTGTTGACTTTGACAACAGAGAATGCACTTGCCGCAAGCGGCAGCTATCTGGTCTACCTTGTGGTCATGTTTGTTCTGTGTCTAGAGTTGAAGGGATGACTGACACTAGCAGTTGGGCTATGGATTGGTTTAACAAAACGTCACTAAAAAATACATACGAAGCAAGGGTTTATCCTCTAAAAGATGTATCCTTGTGGCGTACTCCTGATGACTTGCAAACCGTAAAACCTCCTGCTATGGATAAGCGACAACCTGGAAGACCCAAAGAAAAGACACGTATCCGATCACAGGGGGAAGAGCCAGGAAGCAAAACCTGTGGCAGGTGTGGAAAGGCAGGACACACAAGACAGTCATGTACTGAACCGTTGATGACAAGCAAGGCAAGTGTGTTTCTATATTTTATTTCAATGTGTATAATTTTTAATGTTATTACTGATATGGTTGTTTGAACTAATGCCACATGTCAGAAACGTAAAAGAAACTCACAATCATGCACCCCTACAACTAATGAAGAAGCAGTGGAACAAGAACGACACGGTGGACAAAGGACGCGTGTAGAGGTCGAACAGGGAGAAGCAAGTGGTCAATCAAACAATGATTTCGTATGGAAATGTGAATCATCTACTCCTGAAAACATCGTTCGTAACAACATTCAGTCACAACCTGTGACTGAAACTGAAAATGTTGTTCATTTGGACGATTTATAGTAATTCAATTTGAACTTTAACACAATGGAAGCACAACTTATCAGTCATTTAGAGTTTTCAATGTTTGTTACTTGAATAATAATAGCTACAGGAGTGGCTTGCTTTTATTGTTTTTTTATGTTACTTTGTGAGAATGTTATACAATAAACTGTTGAACATGTGCACATTTTTTGTTCTTTTCTATAAAAACATAGAGGAGTCAGCATATAGTGTAACGTCAATGTATGCATGTGACTGTTTATTTACCTTTCAATCTGTCTATTTAACAGCAAACTTGCAAGTATATTTTCACACAACATCATTCCATAAATAAGTAAGCAAAAACAATGTCAGGTCTGCCTAAATGTGATGAGATAAGAGCCGCTGCTAACACTAACAACTGGACAGACATGATGATTTACTACTGCCGTACCGCTGCAATCGAAGATGTTCAATTGGAAAGAAAGGTGAACATCCTAACTCAAGAATTGGCTAGACTTAATCGTGAAAGGGCTGCCATTATTCAAGAGATGGCAACTGTGCGTAAGAAGGTGCCACAAAAAACTGTTGACTTTCTGAAGCAGGAGCAGGCCCTTAGTGAACACAAAGTGATGCAAATGAATATCTTGGCAGGAGAACTCGAGCTGAGTGCTCGAAACAAGAATTTCTTTATTCATAAGCTTGAGGGTACGTTGCCGCTATAAGCACTGTGCGATATGCGAAGTACTAAATGTTATGTCGTATGTGATATCCTAGTAACTAAGACTACTATATGCCCCTAGTAAGAATTTAGTGCTATAATGTATCTGATTTCCAAGTACTTAGTGTTATATCGTGCGTGCTTTCCTAGTAACATACTTTATTCAATAAAGTTTCCTAGTAAGTAGGAGTTTTACTCACATTTTATCTTGTGTTCAATAGTTGGATGGTCTTGAATCTTCTGTCTTTTCATCATATCCAGTGTATACCTATGGAATATATGGGATTCTAATTTAAAATGAGGTTGCGAAAATAACAAAAATTGAACAATCGAAGACATTAAATTCACATTGTTAGAGTATCATCTGACCTTTACTACTAGCCTCATTCTAACATCAGCAGTGGATTGAATCTTCTAGGATTGGTTTAATCACCACTGGCAGTAGGTTCCTTGTAGGTCTGCAATCTTCTCTATCTTTTTAAACAGTGGATCAATTATAGGATGTGTCTCCTTTGTTCCTCTTGAACTGAGTTTAGCTTCCAGCATTTGTCTTGCCACATTCTTTGATAAAGGATAATCCCTATCAACGAACATGAAAAACCTATCCTCTTTTTTTGTTTTTACACCATGAACCTTGCAGTATGAGTACAATATCCATTCAACCACCTCACAATCATGCCAATATTCAGCATCAAGATCAGGTTCAAACATGCTCTTTATAGCAGCCCACACAAACTTAGCTAACTCTCCATTTGGACCTAACTTCCCATATCTGAACTTCATTACTTTCCACAACTCGTCCAAATCACTCCTAGTCAAACAATCCAGTAAGATCCCAAATGACCAATAAGTGGATTTGCATCCATCACCTCTTGTAATCTCAACTACTTCTCTACCTCTATGTTTGACAATCTGCCAATCGATAATAGGATGAACTGCTTTTAAAGGAATAGGATTAGTAGGTTCAGGATTAGGACTATTAGTCTCCTTAAAATACTGTTTAGTTCTTTCTTTCTTTTTCAAATCTTCGTCCACCTTTTGTCTTTTATATCTGGATTGCTTCTTTAACCATTCTGCTTCTTTCTCAGAATTCATAGGAATGTGATCTTCATTAACCCTCATACACTTCTGACTAAGCTCCTTCAGCCTCTCTGTTGAACATGTTCTTAGATCTACACCAAGATGTATGCCTGAATTCTTGATAATCTTCATGTATGTATTTCTCATATCGCTCTTTGTAGGAGGTTTCTTTCTTTCGACTTGCTTTTTCTCTTTTTTGAACTTCGTGAACCATTCATCCAAGATTCTTGCTTTTTGATTATTAGAGAACATTTCCCACACTTCACGAGTGTACTCAATCCCAATATTATTAGAAGCTTCAAGATAGGCTTGTGAATCCTCCCAATCATCTATCCATCTCTGATTAGCTTCCTCCTCTTCTAGCCTTTTCCTTTTTATTTCTGCTTTTTCTGCAGCTTCCATTCTTACACCATATTCATAATCATAATCAATCTGCTCTTGTTTATTCTTAAACTTTATATCATGTTCAACAATACCTTTTCCCTTTCCATTATCTGGTAGAGCCACCTTCTTGTTCAAAGGCTCACCAATAGTCAAACTTGTAGTCAAGGGTTTAGGTCCAGTTGGTTTAAGAAATATAGGAGCCGGTGCAATGGTAGGTGTAGGGTTTGATGAACTTTTGCTTAAATTTATCAGTGTACTGGCAGCCTCCTTCTCAACTTCTTTTGATTTAGGTGGTGAAACAGATGTAGTTGTGACAATTGTAGATGTGGTAGTAATAGCAGTGTGTGAGACTACTCTATTGTCTACTACACTTTTCAAACTAGCCGGTGGGGTTAAGGTTATGCTAGCCATGGATGTCTCATGCAGCCCCTCCTTCTCTTTAACTTGTACATCACTTGGTGTCGTTACCTCAGTTGAAGTTGTAGTTGTGGGTTCTGAGTATGTGTCCTGCACCACCTCATTCTCCTTAACTTGTACATCAGTTGGTGTCGTTACTTCAGATAGACAAGTTGTAGCAGTGGGTTCTGAGTATGTGTCCTGCACCACCACCTTCTCTTTAACTTGTACATCAGCTGCTGGGGTTAAGGTTACAGAAAAACTAGCAGTGGATGTGTCCTGCACCACCACCTCCTCTTTATCTTGTGCATCATTGGGAGCAGTGGATGTGTCCTTCACCACCTCCTTCTCTTTAACTTGTACATCAGCTGTTGGGGTTAAGGTTACACAAACACTAGCAGGGGATGTGTCCTGCACCACCACCTCCTCTTTATCTTGTGCATCATTGGGAGCAGTGGATGTGTCCTTCACCACCTCCTTCTCTTTAACTTGTACATCAGCTGGTGGGGTTAAGGTTACAGAAACACTAGCAGGGGATGTGTCCTGCACCACCACCTCCTCTTTATCTTGTGCATCATTGGGAGCAGTGGATGTGTCCTGCACCACCACCTCCTCTTTATCTTGTGCATCATTAGGAGCAGTGGATGTGTCCTGCACCACCTCCTTCTCTTTAACTTGTACATCAGCTGGTGAGGTTAAGGTTACAGAAACACTAGCATTGGATGTGTCCCGCACCACCTCCTCCTCTTTATCTTGTGCATCAGTTGGAGCAGTGGATGTGTCCTGCACCAATTCCTTCTCTTTAACTTGTACATCAGTTGGTGGGGTTACCTCAGTTGAAGTTGTAGCGGTGGGTTCTGAAAGACTATCAGTGGATGTGTCCTGCACCAAATCCTTCTCTATATCATCTAATACATTCTTCACGACCTCGAGTACAGCTTCATTCCCATCTTTATCAGACACCACATACTGCCCTCCATGATCTACACTATCCACATCCTCATCCATACGCACAACTGTAGCGGTGGGTTCTGAAAGACTATCAGTGGATGTGTCCTGCACCAAATCCTTCTCTATATCATCTAATACATTCTTCACGATCTCGAGTACAGCTTCATTCCCATCTTTATCAGACACCACATACTGCCCTCCATGATCTACACTATCCACATCCTCATCCATACGCACAACTGCAGCGTCCCCTGAATCAAATCCTTCAGTCGTCCCCTGTGTTTTTTGGTCCTCCAAAACCACATCTTGAGAGGATGTCACTTTCTTAGTATGTTTCCTAACTCTTCTAACAACACTACGCCCATGTCTCCTAACTCCTCTAACAACACTACGCCCATGTCCCCTAACTTTTTCCATCACAAACATCCTGTGCTTCAATTCTCTGATCGTATTCTCCATTTTTGTACATTTAACCGTCAATTCATTTAATCGTTCACGATTTTCATCCCCAACTCGACCTGTGTTAACTGGTCGTTCATTCAAAAAGGCATCATGTTGATGTTCATCATTATACGTCCATTCATGTTGATGTTCCAAGATACCTTCCTCAGTTCGACCTGTGTTAACTGGTGCGCGTGGTGAACTTATCATAGCATCAAGGTTGGTTTCAGTGGTTACAGTCGGACTAATAGTTGGTGGAACTACGGTGTCAGTGGGTTCAGGTTCAGTCAATTGGGGTTCATTTACATCATCAAACTCACGAATGACAGGTAAATTAATCATATGCGGGAACAATGGAACATTTGGGATGTTAAATTAGGATTTTGTTTCCTCATATGAGCAAAAACCTTATGATGCATATAATGCACCTCATACTTTGTATTATGTTCAACAGGTTCTGCTATTTGGCTACCCACAATAAGTTGAACAAACCTAGGATACAAGTAATATTTACCTTTCTTCCTAATATTCTGCAAAAACCCTTCAAAAATCATGCTAGACCAATTGAATTCCCTCCCTTCAGATAGACAAATTAAAGCAGTTGCAATTTTGGAGGGAAATTCATTAAACCCAGTGGTCTTACTACTCAGACACATCAGCAAGGTGTGAATTAAAAACTTCCATTCGGGAGAAAACATACATTTCAAAAATTTTACCCTGTCTCCCCTTCTTGTATAACCTAATCTTTCTAAACCTAAAAATATATCATTATCAGAAAGATTAACTAGTCCATTAGCATCATTGAGTTTCAACGTACCTCTAATGACTTCCTCATCCACCAAAATCTCATTATCATCCACCACAGTCCTAAACACCTCAAATCCATCTCGCTCCTGTATCTCAGCTTTACCCCAAAAATCATGTATATAGTCTTTGAGAATTGTGGGTGCTACAGTTAATGCAAACTGAATTTTACTGTGGTTGATAAAATCAATCATCTCATGAAAACCATCTGATTGATTATTTTTTTTTAAGTAAGCAACTAGGTTATGGGTGTTGGAATACTGCGACGGCATTGTGAGTTGGTATGGAAAAAGATGTGGGATTTTGAAATTACCAGTTTGGATTGGTTAGGGTTTATGTGGAGCGTCAATTGGAAGTGATTTGAAGATCAATTACTTCAACTGGCAGTGATTTGGGGGAAAAAATAAGTTTGCATCAAATTTACAAAACACACCCTTGAAGTATGCATTACCATGAAATTGCTAGCAGTAGATTTCAAACCACTAGAAGTGGTTTGATAAAGTATAGCAGTAGATACATCAAATTTACAAAACAGCCCCCCAAGTATATATTATCAGGAAAACCACTGGCAGTGCATTGACAACCAAAGGCAGTGGTTTGATAGACAATAGCAGGGGTTTCATAGACGCTAGCAGTGGATACCTAAAATTTACAAAACAGCCCCCCAAGTGGTACATTAAGAGGAAGCTGCTAGCAGCGGGTTGAAAACAACTAGCAGGGGTTTCATAGACGCTAGCAGCGGATACATCAAATTTACAAAACAGCCCCCCAAGTATACATTATCAGGTCAAGTACAAGAAAGATGGAAAATCACGTGTTTATATTTACGACTTACAATTTTTTAAAATAATTTGTAATATACGTGTCTCGTTTTGTGATTTTTTAAAATAATTTGTAATATACGATTTTTTAAAATATTTTGCAACGTGTCAAATAACCAAACACTTGATGAAACCAAAGTCAACCACTTAATTTACTCCTCAACAACTTATAACCAAACACTTAACTTCTATTTAAGAACCTATAACTCAGATACTACCCATATCACACATACCCCAATTATTAACCTCAACTGCTTTCACCTCAACTTCTTCATCTTCATCTTCATCACTGCACCACCACTACATCATAGCGCCGCCTCCACCACCACTACATCACCGAGCAGGTATCGTTTACTACTTTTTATAAATACTCTTGACTGACCGTAAAAAGCTTCATGGGTTTTTGTTAGATAGTTGTAATCTTAGCTGGGTATCTCTTGTTTATTAGGTATTGTTATATAGTATGTTATATGCAATTGATTAGTTGTAGGAATATATGATTTGCTTTTATACTTGCTTCAAATTGATTAGGTGTCACGGGTTCTAATCCGAGACCAAGCCGTGACAGCAGTCGATGCCAAAAGGTAAGATATGTCGTTGCGTATTTTAAATAGCTTAGGGTTTTAAGTAACGAGAACTATCCAAGCATCGTGTTTCAAACCCTTTAAACCACTAAGCTCGAGTGGGTCATTTTAACAATTAGGGTCTGAGTGTAGGATGGTGGTTTTTTTGTGACATAAACCAAGTTCTTGGCAGGGTGTTGGGGTCCAACCCCTTTCATGTGTAATAGAACTTTAACAAGGATATTGAGATCATGTTGTGTTCATATGCTTGTGATACAAAAGATTTGACCGTGTTTGCGGACGACTATTTGAACAATGTGTATATGGTTGAGGGTTCTTGAAAACAAAAGAATGTTGTTAGTGGGTATGCTTACAGTGCTATTATACCATTGCCCAACACCATTTCATTCTCCTTTTTACAATGATCTTCCCAAAAACTCACCAACAATTCTCTCCTATATTATCAAACAACAATATTGAAGTCAAACAGCCATGACACGTGGCTTCTCTGATGGTTTACGACGAGGAGGTACACGGTTTCTTGGTCCAGTAGATACCGGAAAGTGTAAAGCCATTTATTGTTATAGTATGTACAAGTTACCTGATGAAGAGGGTTGAATCATGAAGTGTAGAAAGGTGGTGCAAAAGGGTTTAGCTTGCTTTGAGATTGTTTAACTGAGTGTGTTTTTTTAGTGGTGTCTTTTTTGGTGACAAAGTCCATGTTTCCGTGTGGTATGAGATCATAGATGATAACAAGATAGATGAAATGGTTGGTAATGATATATAATGGTGGGGAGCGATATGAGTGTTTTTGAGGGTGCCTCATTAACTCCACTTCACTCGCCATCACTATCATTACAAAACCATGTCATCTATTTCTTATAATCTCTGACATCTCTTTGTTACACAGAAACATGTAGTTTCTCTACAAAAAACAGACACTAAAAACACACACAAGCACAGTTATGAACTCTATACGCATGGCTAAACCACTTTGCACTACCTTTCTACCCTTCAAGATTCAACTCTCATCATCAGGTAACCATTACAAACCGTAACAAGAAACGTGTTGTACACTTTCCCGTATCTACTGGACCAAGAAACCGTGTACCTCGTCGCCGTGAACCATCAAAGAAGCCACGTGTCATACACGCACACTACAAGTTTGTTGGTTCATAATATAGTAGAGAATTGTTGGTTTGTTTTGGGGGTGATCATTGTAAAAAGGATAAGGAAATGGTGTCGGGCAATGGTATAATATAACTTTAAGCAGACACACTAACATCATTCCTTTGTTTTCAGGACCCTTCAACCATATACACACTGTTCAAATAGTCGTATGCAAACACGATAAAATTTCGTGTATCACAGGCATATGAACACAACATAATCTCATTATCCTTGTTAAAGTGCTATTACACATGAAAGGGGTTGGACCCCAACACCCTGCCAAGAACTTGGTTTATGTCTCAAAAAACCCACCATCCTACCCTCCTACCCTAATTGTTAAAATGACCCACTCGAGCTTAATGGTTTAAAGGGTCTTTTTGATACCCGATGGTTGGATAGTTCTCATTACTTAAAACCCTAAGCTATTTAAAATACGCAGGTTAAGCTTTGGTCAAACTCGAAGAAGCAGGAGATAGCGGAAGTCTACTGACAAAAGAGCCTGGTTAACACGAGTTCGCGCCTTATGTGTTATTATATGTTTGTAGAGAATAACTTGGTTAGGATTACCGCTAAATGGATTATAGGTATAGTTTTTGAACATTTTGTTATATGTAGCTTATGTACAGTTTTTGGACCATTGGTGATTTTGGAAACACATTTTATGTTATCGATTTATGCTTATATAAGAAATTATGTTTAGCGAACTTGTGTTGTTGTGACAAAACAAAAACGTATATGATGATAACTTCTAAACTATATACAAATATCAATTAACAGTCAAAACATATATGATGATAACTTCTAAACAGTATACATTTTTTTCCTTGTAAACAATATACGGTTTACACTTCTATTTTAAAACTACTATAATTCCACTCTATTTAACAACTCCTATCACAACTACCAACACATTTTGTGGTTATCACTCTATATTTCCACACTATTTTTAATCCTCTCTAAAAAAAAAAAAAAAAAAACATCTCAACCAACAACAACAATGTCCAACCCCCGTCTTCCCCTCTTGGATCAACTATCCCGTACAGCAAACTCTCGATCTGTCAAGGCTAAGATGATTGTGGAATATTGGGGAGAAGTTAGGGATACTGTTCGGGATGAATTAGATCTGCAAGAGAAGATTGACGAGCTAACCGCTCGTGTACAACGTAGGGATGTGCTTATTGGAGAGCTGTTGGTTGTGGGTCCAACTAACTCGTCTGTTGCGTCTGTTCGGCACATGAGAAGGATGCAAATTGAAGATAGGGCTGAGATTGTAAGGAAGCAGACCTCCATCTTAGAAAGGCGTGCTCGCGTTTCTTCTTTGTTATCCTTCATTGAACATCTTGAGTCAATGGTCTTTTGAATTTCTGAAGCCTTCATGTTAGGGTTTATGTTTTGTTTAGGTTAGTTATGGTGGGTTATGTGTGTACTAGTTAAGTGTAACTACTTTTGTTTATGACGTTGTCAATCTTAGTCTAATTTGTATTTGTGTTTTAGAAAACAACCTACATTGACGTTGAATTAAAAAAGCAAAATTATATCGCATAATCGACATAATTAAAATAAAAACATAAAATAAAATATCAACCTCATAATTCCTTGTATCCAATTTTTGGTTACTAAAACAAAATATGTTTGTCTACTCGGTTTAAGTTGGTAAGATGAAAATGGCGCGTTAATAAGGTCGCTTGGAATTCATCGGTTTATGTGAAAGGTCCTATTCATGATGCATACATTGGTTTGTGTGACAATACTTTTTTACACTTATATTACAAATTATTTTAAAAAAATGTAAGTCGTAAATATAAGCACGTGATTTTCCTTCTTTCTTGTACTTGACCTGATAATGTATACTTGGGGGGCTGTTTTGTAAATTTGATGTATCCGCTGCTAGCGTCTATGAAACCCCTGCGTTGTTTTCAACCCGCTGCTAGCAGCTTCCTCTTAATGTACCACATGGGGGGCTGTTTTGTAAATTTTAGATATCCACTGCTAGCGTCTATGAAACCCCTGCTAGTGGTCTACAACCCGCTGCTAGCAGCTTCCTCTTAATGTACCACATGGGGGGCTGTTTTGTAAATTTTAGATATCCACTGCTAGCGTCTATGAAACCCCTGCTAGTGGTCTTCAACCCGCTGATAGCAGCTTCCTCTTAATGTATACTTGACGGGCTGTTTAGTAAATTTGATGTATCCACTGCTATTGTCTATCAAACCACTGCCTTTGGTTGTCAATGCACTGCCAGTGGTTTTCCTGATAATTTATACTTGCGGGGCTATTTTGTAAATTTGATGTATCCACTGCTATACTTTATCAAACCACTGCTAGTGGTTTGAAATCCACTGCTAGCAATTTCATGGTAATGCAGTCTTCAAGGGTGTGTTTTGTAAATTTGATGCAAACTTATTTTTTCCCCCAAATCACTCCCAGTTGAAGTAATTGATCTTCAAATCACTTCCAATTGAAGCTCCACATAAACCCTAACCAATCCAAACTGGTAATTTCAAAATCCCACATCTTATTCCATAAAAACTCACAAAGCTAAAGTTCTAAAGAGAAGAGATTGAAGTCAAATTGTTCATTCATTCATTCATGAAACAGTTTACAGCTTACAACTTACAAAACCCAATCAACTTCAAATGCAACTACAAATCCAAAGTGCTATACATGATCTCCTACTAATATTTCTACTACTACTAAACCTAATCTAGTGCATATCATCTGTTCCAACATCTAAAGAGCAGTGAAGATGAGCATGACTGCTCACATCTATCACACTAAATGCTGGATTTGCGTTTGTGAAGTCCTGCATAACCACCCATTCGTTCTATCCCGATGGCTGGAGCTACAAGACTTCTATAACGAAGATGCTAAGGGTCAAAAGTATGAAGGATGGATTGATGAAAACGTTGATGATGGAGAAAAATAAAGGTCTCCTTTGTGCTTCCTCCATGTATTTCAACCAAAATGCAACCCATCCACCCTTCCCTAGCATTTCTTCTATGCGATGTGTGTTGATGCACCAAAACCAGGTGCAGGAAGACCAAGCACCACCTTTCTACCCATAGGAAGTGGCGGATTGCTTGCTCGAGGCCTGCATTGAGGCAGAGGTGCTGGAGGTTGGGAGTAAGATGTTCCCTCCTTATAGTAGTCATCAGAATCATCAGCAGATACACTTGGATTCTCTACACTATCATCTTCTGATGATGGGAGAAAAGGTGATTTTTTAGGTCGAGGAACATAAGGATATGGAAAGAACTGAAGGAAATCATTGGATGATGATGATGATGATGGAGAAGAGGTTGGATTTACAACCTCTGGTTTAGTATTCATGGTTTTTAGTGGTGAATTATGGTTTATGGCATTTTTGGGGTTTGTGGTAGAATTTAGGGTTTGTGAAGAAGATTTGGGGATATTGTGAAGAGATAAGTGTGCATTGGGGTCTGTTATATAGGCGGGTGCAAGGTTTAAGGCAACTTAATATGAGTTTGGTGGCACAGTAACACTCAAGATATTTACCGTCGCAATCTCTTCTCTTTTGATTGGGTTTTGTGTTTTACAAAACAACCTACATTGACGTTGAATTAAAAAAGCAAAATTATATCGCATAATCGACATAATTAAAATAAAAACATAAAATAAAATATCAACCTCATAATTCCTTGTATCCAATTTTTGGTTACTAAAACAAAATATGTTTGTCTACTCGGTTTAAGTTGGTAAGATGAAAATGGCGTGTTAATAAGGTCGCTTGGAATTCATCGGTTTATGTGAAAGTACTTGACATGATGCATACATTGGTTTGTGTGACAATACTTTTTTACACTTATTGTTGTTTGACCTCAAAGCGGAAAAGATTTGCATTTGACTTGTAAATAAATGTAGGGGCCCTAAATGTAGAGTTATTGTTGGGCTTCGATGTGATAGTGGGCAGTAATCGATAAGAAGAAAAAAGGCGCTTTAAAAAATGTCGCTCAGAATATATTGGATTACGTGATAGTACTATTAAACACATGTCTTATTGCATATATATTTTTGGGTACCAAAAATGTCTTTTTGCATATAAAGATCATACTTTCTTCTACATACTTGGGTGATATACATGCTTATAAAATATCGCTCAACAATTTAAAATAAAGGGGACTAAACTAAATAAAGACATATAAAAGTAGCCCACTTAAACACAATTGTCGAATATACAATTTAGCAATACAACTATTGTGAGTCCATGCACGTTTGCAATACGTTTAAACACGTCTCCTCAAGTAAACCTGTCAAATAAAAGAGAAACAAAGGTTCAACATTTCCTCAAGTAAACAAATTCATCAAGTAGTGTAGTATACTTATTTTGGTTCAAGTTGGCTATCAAATCAAATCAATATGGCTTATAAGTCAAAATGCCATAATAACTATGCGTGGCTATCATATCAAGACCTTATAACTAATATAAAAACACACATAAACCAAAGGGCTATCTTAACTGCTGTTTTGTTAAAAAAAAAGAAAAAAAAAAAAACAAAAAAGAAACCAAAAGAAGAAAATGACTACAAAAATGCCTTTCTGCCAGGAGTTAGCTGCTGCTGCTGGTTCTAGTCTCGTTAGAGACATGATGGTGGAGAAGTTTAGTAGGGAGGTTACTGTCACTAGGGTGGACGAAGCAGAATTAACCAAAAAAGCCCAAGATATTAGGTCTCGTGTTACCGAGAGGGATTTCGTGATTGCAGAGTTGGAGCTTTTGTATCCCTTTGATTCATGTGTGCAAAATATTTCACAGTTGAATATTTTGCAAAATGAAGATTTGGCAGACATTGCTAACTTGTTGGTGAAGGTTGTGAACAAGCAGAAGCGAACAAGGGAGCTTATGTCATTCATTGAGAAGCTCAAGTCTATGGTGTACTGAACTGGTTTCTTCATATATGTTTTGAGTTTAGTATATGGTTAGGAATGTATGATGTTTATGTTTATGCTTATGGATGTTCTATAAACCAATTAAGGTTAATTTTGTTGGATATATATGCACTTACTTATTTATGTTTGTCTAAGTACTTTTGTGGGAACATACCTGTGTTATAACCTGCTCCGTTGATATGCTGGCTTGTAACGTAGTGTTGAAAACATAACCTACACCATCAAAAAAAAGTATAATCGATATGGATACGTGTCGTGGTAAGTGTGATATGAATTAATTGGTAACTTTAACGCACCAGGTAAAATATAAGTGTCTGCTATAAACAAAAACCCCCCAAAAAAAAAAAAAAAAAAAAAAAACGGCGATATTCCTGGGCTGCTAAATGCTACTTTGTGACACATATATCGCCTGGTTTATTAGATGTATGTGTCACAAAGTAGAATCTAACAGCTCAGAAATAGCGTTGATTTGATTTTTTTTTTTTTTTTTTTTTTGCACCACCTTAATTTTTTTATCGATCGCCTGCAAAGGCTTTATCTTGCTCTTCAATGAAAACCAACTTACGCTTAACCTTAGGCTTAGCAACTACATCCCTATGGCTAACAGACATATCGACATCAACATCAATAAGGACGCTTGCTTCTTCTTCAGCCCAAGCAATAAGCTCATCATATGTCATATTGCTTGCATCTTTTAATCTTCTTCCATGTATAATCAATTTGGTTGTATAATCATCTTCAGAATCACAAAAGTTAAGATTTTGATAATAAAAATCAAATAAGTTTTGAGGATTATGTGCCATATACATCATCAACTTCCCATATCGATCAGCAAGGTCATACATGGCAGCCACATCCCTATCGCACTCTATTAGTTTCAATCCTACCTCTAATTGACATTGTGGTAAACAGAAAAACAACGAATGGAAATTTAGCTCAGTATGTTCTTTCAGAAACTGGCACATACTATTATAGTCCACCTTCCTATCCTTGGACAAACTCCAATAAAAAACACCCCCATTTTCATACCTCAACGGTTGGAAATAAAACTCCCCCAAAAGATGAACGTCAAACAGGTAACGAGGATCTGAACTCCAAATAGGTGCCATCCTGTTACAGGAACACGTAAAATACAATACTTTAAAAAGTAAAAATAATTTTAAATGTAAACCCTAATTAGGTTCGAATATTGAAACATTAAATATAGGCAAAATTGATATGGGGGACCATGACAATAAAGTATGACGAACCTTTCGCACAATTCAATTTTAATAATCGAACGAAAACGACAGTTGTATTAGATTATTAAGAAGATAGGGTTCTGGTCGGTAGGAAGTGAATGTGGGAACAAAAAGATAAAAGACAAACTATTAGTGTATCATAAATCGCTAAATTGAAAAAAAGGCGCTTTTAAAAAGTTGCTCAGAATATTTTGGGATATGTGATAGTACATTACAGTTGTCGTATAAATGTATGCAATAAATATTTCCCCTAAAAGCAACAACCGTTTGGTCAGTAAATATAAAAAAAAAAAAAAAAAAACAAACAAAAATAAACATTTTCAAAACAATTTTTACCGCTCTATAAATACCAACTTCACCTCAAACACATTTTTTAACACACAATTTCAAACACAATTGAAGATCAAAATACTTCCCACAAGATTTAATATGGCTTGCCGTCTCCCCCATTCTGTTGAAGATATGCAAGTGTACGTTCAAAATCAATGCAATATCGACGATGCGGCTCGAAAAAACGCTATTATAAGCGTCATCAAATTGTTTGACCAGGCAAAGGCGGAAAAGGAACAAATGAGACAAAACTACCAGATTTGCAACGACATTACCACTGAAAGAAAAGTTGTGATCGACAAATTTTTGAAAGATCAAGCACGCAAAGATCGCGAGGTTGCTGACAACTTGTGGCGGTGTGTTTCGAATATAACGAACAACGCCAGCACCAAAATAAGTTGGAGCTATCGGGAGAACAAAGACGATGGTGTAGACGATGCTGTAGACGAGGAAGATTTGGCTCGGTTGGAAGGATTTGCTCGTTCTCGTACTCCGTCGTATGACTCTGCATGCGGGGAGCATTCTGATTAGATTTATGATTTACGTATTTCGGATTGTTTTTATTTAGCATTGTAACATTTTAATTATTAATGAAATTTTAGTTTATGTTAAAAATGATTTTAAAATAAAAGTTTTCTTGGGTCGTTGGAGAGAGAAATGTGACGTGGCGCAGGTTGTCCCAGTTCGTCCCAGGTCGCGACTGGAACCAGCCTTACAATATACAAACAGTGGTTAAACAACAGTATTAGCAGTGGTTTAATTCTAGCAGTGGTTTAATCCAAGCATTGGATTCATTCTTCTGGCAGTGGTTTCATCAACTCTAGCAGTGTTTCATCAACTCTAGCAGTGGTTTAATTCAAGCATTGGATTCATTCTTCTAGCAGTGGTTTCATCAACTCTAGCAGTGGTTTGAAATGTCCTAGCAGTGGATACACCAACGACACTCCAATCTGTTGACCAAGATTACATCTACCAAAAGTAGTGGAAAAATAGTGATATTATGAACTAATATGAAGGATTACAACATAATGGTTGTGTTGTGAAAGTCCTACTTACCATAAAGTGTTAAAATTTGTAACAGTCTAAACAGTCCAATCGAATACAAGTATATACACTCTTTAACCACTAAAAAGTTTGTTCATGTAACCCAACAAAATATATAGAGAAAATGTCATAACAATCTACATACATGAAATTAAACCTTATCTGATTTCCTAATAAATATGGAAAACAGGATACACCAAACCATCATAAGACTCTAGATACATGAACTTAAACCTTATCATCTTTCCATGCTCAAACTCACAATCTTCAAAAAAGTAGGTCCAGTCACCTAATGCATTAACATGATTCACCCGGAATGGATTGTCTCTATGATACTCAATCTGAATTTGCATCATGTATTCGACTTCATCATTCCTAAAAAGTGCATTTTGATAAAAATGCATAGGATGATTCTGAAGAAAATGGTTTGGAATATCCTGGTGTGCAACAATTACAAAAATTATATATAATTACATAAATGCATAGACAACAAAGTGCACACAAAACACAAACTTACAAGTTTACATAACGGAAGAATTTCAGTAGACCTTCTGTAAAAGACATCAGTTCGCTCACCAAAATGATCAAGGTGACCAATCCATTGGAAAATGTGTTGCATTCGCTCATCACCTGTTTCAAAAATATCAAAATAAATCTTAAAGATAAATGCTATGATATTATTGAATATGATTATGAGATTTCAAGCCTACCTCCATCTTCGTTATCAAGATCATTTTGTGGAAAAAACAATTGCGTCACACCAAGAAACTGCCCCTGTATCTTTGCCCCACCTTCGAAACCAAACACGGTTATATTCAACCTATTCTTTGCCAATTTAGTAAAAACAATAACATGATCGCCAAATTCAATATCGGAATATTGAAGAGCAGTCGACCACATCTCATCATCCATAACATACAAAACACGAGGATCATGACCTCGTTCATAGCCCCAAGTAACATCCACATTAAACTCCATTCCTTCAACAACAACAACAACAACAGTACCTCGCAACCCAATACCATCTAGAAAATTACCGGGCAATGTCTGAAACACCATCTGCTGATTAACAATTATAACATACACAGTAACAAAATACACGTATTCTTAATTAAACGTAAACAAAAAATGAGTTGTTATAAATAACCTGTGGAAATTGAGGGTATGGCAGCCGATAACTCTGAAACCTTATATGACGACTTTCTACACCAGCATAATCCTCAACTTCCAACCCTTTAGAATCATAGCCAGTAACGTAAAAAGAGTCATCACCTTCTTGAACAAAGTGTAACATGTGAACATCCGTATACATGTTTTCATGAACAAATTCTACCCATTTGTTACCTACAATCCTAATGGGACCTCCTAACTGAGCAATAATCCTTACTTTCTTCCGTTGTCTTTGTATTCCAGTTAAATAGAAATGACGATTCCCATTGAAAGCACGGTCAGCAAATCGAGGAAGCTCAAGAAACCCAGGGTAAAAATTTCTGTTTGGTCGCACCACAAACTCGATGGCCATGATTACCTTATAAACAATTACAAGCATGTAAAGGTTAGTTAATGCTAAAATTCTGATGATGAATATTCAAACATAAAAGACAGTCAATATTGATATGGGGGACCATGACAATAAAGGATCACGAACCTTTTCAGAAATTCAATTTTAATAATTGAACGAAATTGACAGTTGCACGAAAAAAGCAAGGGTTCTGGTCGGGTAGAGATTGAATGTGGCCCAAATTAGCTAAAAGATAAGGTTTTAGTGTTTCATAAATCGCTTTAAAAAAGTCGCTCATACTATATCGGTTAAAAATACGCTTATCTATTATCCCGCCAAAATAATTTTCCCGCCTAAACACAAGTCAACAAAATAAGCATAAATACAGTCAATTCTATAGTCCACATACAACAATTCACAATGGCTTTGAACTTATCTGGAAAAGGTAATTGTGAACAAGTGCCAAACAGGAAAGAGGATGCTAATGACAATTTGATGGCACATGTACAACAATCCACAATGGCTTTAGATTTATCTGAGAAGAAAAAATTAGATGGTGATATTACGTGTAAGGAGAACCAAGATGGCATTACACCAGAAAAAGTTAAGGCATTGGCAAAAAGGATTAAAGAACTGGAAGAGTACTTTGAAAAACTCAAGGAAAGGAAATCAACTGAAGAAGGATGTGGTTCTAGCAGTACTGTTTGAATGGATGTAATAGTTCAATAATAAATGTTATGAGTCTAAATTTTAACAATGTAATGGTTGTGTGGAAAATCTTATCTATGAAACAATTTATTGAGATGATTGTTGTAGTTTTGTTATCGAGATAGTTGTGCTGATAGACATCAGCATATTTAATCATAATAATTGCAATGTAACATACACATGGTAGTAGAAGCATCATCACATACTAGTTTGTAACATACACTAACAAGCCTTCACCACATACTGAAAATAAATTGTTTCATCATGATGACTAGTTAGTGTAGTTTGTAACATACACTAACTAGTCATCATGCAAGGAAAGGAACAAAAATACAAATTGTTTAATAGGGTACATACCACCCTGGAAGATCAAATAACTACCACATGGTAGCCTTCATAATACCTTCGAATTACTTGGATCAG
This sequence comes from Chrysanthemum seticuspe, assembly GCA_019973895.1. Taxonomy (NCBI): domain Eukaryota; kingdom Viridiplantae; phylum Streptophyta; class Magnoliopsida; order Asterales; family Asteraceae; genus Chrysanthemum; species Chrysanthemum seticuspe. The sequence continues at coordinate 15,636,384 of BPTQ01000009.1, forward strand.
AAGAGGCTGGGTATGACATGGAACCATCAGCTGTGGAATCTGCAACTATCACTTGATCATTAACCAAACTGATTGCCTCATCACCCTTCATATCATCAGATTGATTACTACCAACTTCTTCAAAATCATCAAATAATCTCCTAGATTTCAAGGTACCAGTTTCAAAACGACTTTTCTTGGACACATATTGAACTACAGTTGTGCTTCCAACTGTAGGAAGGCCATCAATGTCATTAAAAAACCTCTTACACTTTAAAGGGCTGTTTTGAATAGATGGGAGTAAACTAGTAGAATGTGGATCCTGAAGGTCATGATTATCAGCAGCCTCAAAGTCGTTCAAAAGGTTCTTACCTCTTAACGGACTAATCTCGAACCCACGTTCGTTTGACAAACACTCGGTAACAGTGGAGTTCTGTGTCCAAGAATCTTCAAAGTCATCCGACACATAAGGTCGGACTGTAGTCCTTAAACAAGGAGGAATGTATTTAAGGTCATTATTACCACCAAATTCAGACTTTCCTCTGAATAAACTAGCTTCAACAAAAGGCTTGATATAAGGTGTCCTAAGGTAGGCTGGTGAATTTTTTTCCTCTTCTTCCCATGCCATTAGTTCTTCAAACGACAGACAGTCGACATCTTTTTTTTTTCTTTTCGTGACTTTTAATTTTAAACGTCAGGTCATCGTCTGAGGAATCAAAAGACAAGTTCTTGTGATAGTAAGTAACTAAATGAACCTGTGGCTGATGACAAACATAGATCTCAACTAGACCATGGAGCTCAGCCATGTCATACAGTTTCTTGACATCATTATCATCTTCTACAAGGGTCAACCCTTGCTCCAGACTACTACTTGGAAGACAAAAATACCAAGCCCAAATATCCTCCTTAATTTCTTTCAACAGCATGTCACATATTTGAGAATACGATAACCTACTCAACCTAGGTAACCTCAAATGTAAAACATCTCCACCTAAATAACTTGAGGGGTAAAAAAAACTGACTGCCATGATAAACATCAAACCCAAGATCTTGATTGTTTTCAGACATTCTGTGTAACAATGGATATAATTCAGCAAAACAAAATCCTTGTTGAATAAAATTTAATAGAGAAAAAGTAAATGGACAAACTTACAGCCATTCTTGATACCATAATTCATAAAAGCCCTTTGATTCTGTGTTTTCTGAGGCCATATTTAGTAGAAGTCTGAAAAACAGAAAATATATGTAAGATAAAATATGGGGTAGTTTTGGTTAGTAGGTACAAAATATACAAAAGGTACAAAATAGTGAACAGTTAAAAAGTGTCTAAAAAGTACATTACAGCCATACTCAAATGATATATCTAAGATATAGTCAAACTCTCCCAAAAAAAGTCGCCTAGTGTGTAATGTTGAGTAATGCATACCGAATGGACAGTACTTGTAAACTAGCATGCATGGGTTTGGCCTACTTTGTATATATATAATTTGGTGTGTGTTTAATATTTTTTTGCTTATTTTTATAGAAAAATATTACTAGTAAACAAATTTGCAACGTCACTACCTTAGCTTGAACACAAGTATAATACAACATGTTCAATACAAAACCATTCAAGGGAGCATATGGTTATCAATTTGTTTCAAGTAATACATCAACAAAAATAGAACATAGCTAAACACAAACACGGTGTTTAAAAAAAAAAACTAGCCATTTGTTCACGGTATGAAAGCGCAGCCTGAATACGATCCTTCACATCCAATGGTAGACCAAAAGCCAAGCGGTATAAAAAAATACATACCCAAATACCACAATCACCAAATATCCCGGCCTGCTTCGGTACTTGTTCAGCGATAGTAAATGTAATGAAATAACTAGCCGGATCAATGCCTTTCTTCTCAAATACTTGCGCTTGTGCTAGGACCTTAGGTAATTGTAGCTGTGGACAAAAGTAGCACTGTCTTAAAAAAACTAATGTTTTAAAAGCTGGTTAAACGGTTATGTATTAATTCTTATGACATATGAATAAATAGCCAAACCTGTAAACACTCCCTCAGTTTGATATAAAACTCTCGCCATTCCTCTTCAAAAGTTTGACCGCTATCATAAAAGGTAACAATGCCAGTGTCTATCTCCAAACGGGCAAGAAACCAATGAGCGTCAATTTCATTAATCGGCATGAAAACCTACAACGTTTGGGTCACAAACATAATATCAATATATGGCAAAAGCTAATCAGCATTATTATATATATATATATATATATATATATATATATATATATATATATATATATATATATATATATATATATATATATAGATATATATATGTATATATATATATCGTTACTTACGTGCTTAACGTCAGACCATGGAATATAGTATCTTTCACCATTAGCATACCACAACGGCAAAGAATTTTGTAACAGAAGCTGAACAAAATAGCTACTAACCATCGCCCAATTAGCCGTATCGGGCTTAACATGCCAAAGGTAATTAACCCACAACTCTATGTGCTGTAAATTTCGAAACATGAATGAGTGTGATAAACTTTATAAGAAATCATTTCTGTATGTACAGTTGTATGAGTACTTGCCTCATCCCTTAGCCAACCTTTCCTAGGCGGGTCTAAGCAAACCAAACTTTCCCAAAACCTTCTATCCACACACACATCGTCACACCAAGGAAACTTGCAGTTAAGTGGTCCTATTTGTCCAAGAAATTCATCAAATTCATTTGTAAAATGAACTCTGTTGACAGCATTGGTGCAGCGTGCAAGATCCTAGTATATGAAACGATTAAACTTATAATCATTTGTCATTAACAAGATATATTTTAAAAGGTTGTCAAGAAGTATTTTTCATACCTCAACCCAAGGCGTGACAAATTTAAGTTTTTCACTCATAACTGGATCAGGTAAGCTAGAGCATCGTCTTTTCTTTTCAGCATATGCATTGGTCCAATAATACGAATTAGCTTCACCCGAACGTTGTTCACTCCTCTTGGAAACTGAAAAACGCGCTCTACTGGCTTTCATATGATCTGAGTTCATGATTGCTTCTCCCCTTTTCTTTCGTTCATTTTCATACTGCAACCTCTTTTCCTCTTCCCTCATTATCAACTTGTCCTCTTCCATCCTCAACCTCTTCTCTTGTTGCATCAACTGCTGCTCTTTTAACCGGGCACTTTCTAATTCTTCATGTCGCAACATTAATTCTTCTTGGATAATAAATTCCTGTCAGCGTTTATAAATAACCTATCGTTATGATATGTTATGCTACGGAAAGAGTTTTACACTTGTTTACTGATTTTGTACATTACCTTTGCAAGATCGTCATCAGAAAATTCATCTAGCCGCGCTGATGAACTAGTATCAATGCTTGACTGACTTGACTCAAACAAGTCAAGAAAATCATGATTAAGCTCATCACAAAACTGTGCACTAAGATGCCGTAGATCATTACTTAACTCCAATTTCTCCTAAGAATGAAAATAAGTATTTATAAAAAGGATATATACGAAAGATAATGGATAATTGAAGGGCTGTTTTTGTAAATTTAGTGTATCCACTGCTAGAGTATATGAAACCACTGCTAGCAGCTTCCTGATAATACTTGAAGGGCTGTTTTTGTAAATTTCGTGTATCCACTGCTAGAGTATATGAAACCACTGCTAGAGGTTTTCAATCCACTGCTAGCAGCTTCCTGATAATACTTGAAGGGCTGTTTTTGTAAATTTCGTGTATCCACTGCTAGAGTATATGAAACCACTGCTAGAGGTTTTCAATCCACTGCTAGCAGGTTCCTGATAATACTTGAAGGGCTGTTTTTGTAAATTTCGTGTATCCACTGCTAGAGTATATGAAAGCACTGCTAGTGGTTTTCAATCCACTGCTAGCAGCTTTCTGATAATGTCAAAGTATATATACGATAAAAAAAAGAAGGATATATTACCCCATTTCTTTCTCGAGCAAGAACCTGAAAAAAGGGACGTATATTATTATCAGTATTCGTGTGATTATTGATGGGTATATGAGTTTGAACAAATGCTTAAATAACCTGAATAATTGTCTCAAGTTTGAACAAACGCTTATTTAACTCTGTAATAACACGATCCTGTGTTATGCTGATCTCTATTATACTGCTCTCACTCCTGCGTATAATAGGTAAATGTTTCCTTTCAGTCTTGCCACGTTTGCGTGCTGCGGCCATCTTCTTCAACCACTCGTCGTAGAGATGTGTTGTTTTCACTGGTGGAGTTCTAGGTATGTAATCATGGAAAAATGCCGTAAACTTTATATACCAATCAGATCTCCTCTCAGCTATTGTCGGTGTCAGTTCTTTAACAGGATTCGAATCCTTAAAAAACAAATAATAATGTTCAATAAAAGATTGCATTAATGTAGAAAAAAAGATTGCATTAATAAGAAAATTTTATATATTACTTTTACCTTTCCAAAAAGAAACTTATAATCAGATCTTTTGAAGGATGTATTCTTTGACCACGCTACTCCTCTTGGCATAATATCAGGAACTTTATTCCACCATAGAATGCTTCTTTCAAAAGACTCCAATATCCAAATCTATACGGATTTTGGAATTTCAATAAAAAATAATAGCATAAAATATTGATACACAAAATGAATCCAGTTTATATTGATATATAAAATATTAACCTTGAAAGCCCAAACGAATCCTGACAGTGTATAGGTTGGAACAAACTTGTGGTCTTTGTTAATACCTTGAAGGAAATCCCACTTGTGTTTATCTGCAACATCCAAAATTTCATCATACAAATGCCTCCAAATATGCTCTCCCCATGGAAAGGCATCCCAATCATCTAGGTTTTCAACTAATCGCATGAGAGAAACATCAACTTCCTGAACCAATAATCTGCCCATGAAGATAACCTCCAAAGCTAACAATAGACAAAGACGTACTGCATCTTCGTCGCATATGATACCAAATGCCTCTTCATCCTCAATTAGGCCAAGAATATCTAAGTTTGTAATTTTTGAACCTGAATGTTTTGGGAAAACCCTTGACATAAAATTGAGGTGTCCAGATCCATATTTTTCAAAACTTACTTTTCCAAAATTAAAACCAGTGATAAGCGAAAACTCTGGACGACCGAAATGAAGGGGACGGTCATCAATATAATATACAATCGGCATATCATAATGGTTTTCATTCGGATAACATTGTTTTTGTAAAACATAATCTATCATATGTGCTTCGTGGTCAAAATAAGAAAGGTCCAACCATTTACCGAAACAAGTTTCCCTAAACAACTTCCTTCGATTTTTATCCAACTTGGATTTTATTAAAGAAAAGTAGTTTGGTTTACTTCTGATGATGATTTTCGCCTCATATTCCTACAAATGAAAAAATAAAATAAATAAATAAATAAAATAAAATAAAAAATACTCTACTTAATAACATATAAGGGGAGTAACAAAACTGCATTCAATCATCCAAGCCTCACACTACAATTTTGTAACAAATGCCAAGTATACTTTCAAAAAGGTAGAACAACAAAGAATCACATCTCAGACACCAGATAAATTACAAACCCAAACACAATTTTGTAACCTTTTGCTAACTTAAATAAACAAAATTGTTGTTGCAAAACTACTATTAAACATGATTAATTTCAAATAAATAAGGGGAAAAACAAATATACGAACAATTTATATATATCAACATAAAAAAACATACCCGAATACGAAACATTTTTTTTGCAGGATTTCGAGAAGACGATGGTTCTTGACTTGTAGGAGTAATTTTGTAATGGGGGTGTAATGTATGTGTTATTCTAATTCATTGGTTAGGAAAGAAATGTGATAAGTAAAAAGTATTTTTACCGTGGTGTAAAAATTGGAAAAAAGTACAAAATACTATTTGGCCAAAAACCGCTAAAATTAATTCGCTTAAGTCGCTCGACATTGGGAAGGAGCAAAAGGAATAAAATATTACTTTTTAAAGTTTGACTTTTTTCTCGAAAATATCAAAAAAAAAAATCGCGCGAATCTTAAAAAGTCGCTGGATATTAGTCGACTAAAATTCATAGGTACGAAAATGATTGGAATCTGAAAAGTGTCAGGACACGTGTCACTATTACATTGGAAGGATAAAGTCGCAAGTCTCAAAGTTTATTTTGGAAATACCAAAACTTTTTTCCTAAAAAGTGATGACACCTTGAGCGAAAAATGCATTCTTAGAATTTGCCCTAATATGTTCTCGGTCCGGGGTTTCGGCTCGTAAGGAGGTTGATATTGGACTTAGTGGGGAAAGGGACATACCCTTACGTCCAGCTGATATTTTACTTTACTCGTGGGATGGTGGGCTTGATGTATGTGTTGATCTGACAGGGTCATCGCCCTTGACGCAAACTGGTATGGTTGATTTTGTGCCCGGTCGTGCGGTGATTGAAGCCGCACAACGTAAATGTGTCAAGTACGAGGCTAAATGCGCGGATATTGGATATGGATTTCTCCCCTTTTCATTCTCTTCTTTTGGGGAACTTGAGAAGAATGCGGTGACATTACTAAAGCGTATCCGAAGATTCTCGGTGACTCAAGACATTGGAGCACGTGCTGCTGCTCATATTTTTAGTAGGATTAGCTTCGCTATAGCTAAAGGAGTGGGGGCCCAGTTAGTATCTCGGCTCCCTACTAATTTCTTGTAAATCCTATAATTTTCTATTAAAGTGATAATAATAATAATAATAATAATAATAATAATAATAATAATAATAATAATAATAATAATAATAATAATTAGAGTAAATTACACCGTTCGTCCTTGTGGTTTGCGTTGACCGCAGGAGTTCGTTCTTTGACCAAAAAAGTTGCACCGTCCATCCTTAAGTGGCAAACGTTATGCGTTGTTCGTCCTTTGACCAAACGACGTTAAGTTTGAATGTTAAACTCCCCTCATGTGACTTGCACATGAGGGTAAAAATGTCATTTTAGTCACTCTTTTTAATCATTAACATCTTTTTTGTTTTTAAAGAGGTTCATGTAGATCATACCACTTCCCTTATTCATCTTCAACCACAAACACCCAAATCCCACCACCATTATTTACATCCATCAATTTTTCTGGACACATTATTGAAATTCCAACCACCTCAATAAAACACCAATGTATCCCTTTAAATTCCATCCAGAAAAAGAAGAGGGGTCAAAGTTGGATGTGGAAAAAGAAGAGGGTAGTAAATCTGATACATAAAAAGAAGAGGTTAAGATGGTGAAGTTAAAAGGAGAACATGAGGATCTGGGTTTGTGCTTCCACCAAGGGATGAAATACATTATTCTTCCATGGCAAAAAGAGGGGGAAAATGAATAATAAAATGTACCAAGTGCAATCAAGTGGGGCACTATACGAGATCTTGCAAGACCTAATTATAGGTATTTAAATCTTTTGTATATACTTTTCTTATGCAACTTCTTAGTGTAATTCCATCTATATTCAATTAGTCGCACCACCACAACTACCGTCACCACCACCATGAACATGACCACCAACCACACGTTTTCGAACCCCATCATTTTTAACCACTTTCACTCTCACGCCTTTACCTAGTTCAACCACAAATCCATCACCCCGCCAACATATTTCGTGATGATATTGTAGATCCGTTAGATCTCGATTTGGGTTTCAGGTGGTGATATTGTAGATCTGTTAGATCTGTTTGTTTCACTCGCCATCCAAAAATCCACCGCCACCATCTGTTCGTTTCAAGTGGTGATATTGTTGTTGGGCTGCGGAGATGACCGGAGATGGGTAGAGGTGAACGGGAATTGTAATAGGCGGCTGTGAGGGGAGGTGACGTGAGATGATTTCGGTGGCATGGCGATGGAGGTTCGGCCATGGACTGATGGTGTTGTGTTGGTGTTTGTTAAATAGTTTGAATAATATATATGTTGTTGGGGTTCATAACTTGTGATTGTGTATATGATAATGTATGTTGAGCAAAATTCTGGTAAATATTTGTTGATGAGATAGAAGAGAAATGATGAGATAAAGATGTGAACTTGGTGTACATAAATAAAATTGATGGATGTAAATAATGGTGGTGGGATTTGGGTGTTTGTGGTTGAAGATGAATAAAGGAAGTGGTATGATCTACATGAACCTCTTTAAAAACGAAAAAGATGTTAATGATTAAAAAGAGTGACTAAAATGACATTTTTACCCTCATGTGCAAGTCACATGAGCGGAGTTTAACAGTCAAACTTAACGTCGTTTGGTCAAAGGACGAACAACGCATAACATTTGCCACTTAAGGATGGACGGTGCAACTTTTTTGGTCAAAGGACGAACTCCTGCGGTCATAGCAAACCACAAGGACGAACAGTGTAATTTACTCTAATTATTATTATTATTATTATTATTAGAGTTAATTGCAGAAATCGTCCTTAAGATTTGACCAAATTGCAAGCTTCGTCCCAAATAGTTTGAAAGTGCATAAATCGTCCCCAAATCAAACCTTTTTGCAAATTTTGGTCCCTGGATTTAACTGCCGTTAAGTAAATTTCGTTAGAATTAACACTTTAGCCCTTTTGACCAAAAACTCTTGCAGCGTTCATCCTTTTGGCCAAAAACCCTTGCATAGTTCATCCTTTTGGCCAAAAACTTTTGCAGAGTTCATCCTTTTCGCCAAAAACTTTTGCAGCGTTCATCCTTTTGGCCAAAAACTCTTGCAGAGTTCATCCTTTTGGCCAAAAACTTTTGCAGAGTTCATCCTTTTGGCCAAAAACTTTTGCTGCGTTCATCCTTTTGGTAAAAAACTCTTGCGGAGTTCATCCTTTTGGCCAAAAACTTTTGCAGAGTTCATCCTTTTGGCCAAAAACTTTTGCAGCGTTCATCCTTTTGGCCAAAAACTCTTGCAGCGTTCATCCTTTTGGCCAAAAACTCTTGTAGCGTTCATCCTACAATAATAATAATAATAATAATAAGGTTGATCCATGTTGTTGGTTGATTTTATTCTGCAGGTGATGTCTTGAACTACTTTTGCTTTTGGGGGACTTGGTTTATATTCTGCAGGTGATGTCTTGAACTATGCCTTCATTGCCTCTAGACTTCAATCAGCTGGCCTTCAGACTAAGCTTCTTCATGGTTCGGGTATTATAACTGCTGGTCCCTATTTTGATGATGCTCTATGTACTTTCAACGTGAATATGGATATTGACCTTTTGAGTAACCCTAGTGAGGTCGCTGCCCCCAAACTTATGAAGAAATTGGCAGATATATACTTCAGTCGGGTTTCCCAAACTGTTGAATCTACTTTCCATCTTTCCCCTCGACAGATGGCGTTATGGAGATCTTTAAAGGAGGATCACACTTCAGATTGGCTTAGGGTGGCTCCGGTATCTGGATTGGGACAAACTATGAGTGCCAGGGCTTATCGGTGTGTGCTGTGTTATCGTTTGGGTGTTCCTCTTTTCACTGTTCAGGTACCGTGTTCTGCTTGCTCTAAGGTTTTTCCTGGAGATATTTACGGGGATCACGCTGTTTCGTGTGCGGGTATTGTTGGCATTAAACATCGTCACAACCTTGTGCGCGATGTTCTTGTTGACATATGCTCTCGATCAGGGATTTCCGCTCGCAAGGAGGTGGATATTAGGCTTTTTGGCGATGGGGACAGATCCTTGCGACCGGCTGACATATTACTCTACTCTTGGGATAGTGGACGAGATGTATGTGTTGATCTTACGGGTTCGTCGCCTTTGACGCAAACCGGGTTGATTGATTTTGTACCAGGGCGAGTGATCAGTGATGCTGCTCAGCGTAAACGGGTCAAGTACGAGGCAAAATGTGCGGATATTGGGTATGGGTTTCTCCCCTTCTCTTTTTCCTCTTTTGGAGAACTTGAGAAAGATGCAGTCACCTTACTCAAGCGTATTCGACGTTTCTCGATGACTCAGGACATTGGAGCGCGTGCAGCAATTTATATCTTTAATAGGATTGGTTTTACCATTGCTAGAGGGGTGGGGGCTCAGTTGGTTTCGAGGCTCTCCACAAATCTTTTGTAATCCTTTGAGTTTTTAATAAAAGTGTGATTTATAATAAAAAATAATAATAATAATAATAAGAAGAATAATAATAATGGGTTTGCTATTGCTAAAGGTGTGGGGGCCCAGTTAGTTTCTCGGCTTCCCACTAACTTTTTGTAAATCCTATGAGATTTTAATAAAAGTGTTGGTTTATAATAAAAAAAAATAAGAATAATAAAAATAATAATAATAGTTAATAATAATAATAAAAATAAAATTTTAATATAATATTAAAATAATAATATTTTTATAATAATAATAATAATAATAATAATAATAATCATAATAGTAATAATAATAATAATAATAATAATATTTATTATTATTATTATTATTATTATTATTATTATTATTTTATGTAAATTTTTATGTTATTTTAAAATAAATTTTTCATATAATAATAATAATAATAATAATAATAATAATAATAATAATAATATTTATTATTTTATTATTATTATTTTAATATTTATATAATAATAATAATATTATTATTATTATTATTATTATTATTATTATAATAACATCACTTTATTAAAAGAGAAAATTTATTAAACGAACACTTTCTGCGTTGGATTTCGAGAATGAACCTCGCCTATATATTTTTCGAAAATGAACTTTTGGCCTGGGCGTGGCTTGGGCGTGGCAGCCTGGCCCTGGGCGTGGCAGCCTGCCCTGGGCGTGGCTTGGGCGTGGCCAGGGCGTGGCAGCGGCCTGGGCGTGGCCTTGGGCGTGGCCTGGGCGTGGCCTTGGGCGTGGCCTTGGGCGTGGCCTGGGCGTGGCCTTGGGCGTGGCCTGGGCGTGGCCATGGGCGTGCGTTAGAACATCAGGTTTTGTGGCTATCTGCTGCCTTAGATGGATTTAAGCTCGAAGCCTCTAATTTAATGCAGGATGTTACTAAGAAATTTAATGCAGGATCAAGTTTTGTGGCTAACATATGGTGTAGGGGATAAGTAGTAACGAACACAATCGGATATGCTAAAGGCAGTTTTCAAGGTTTCCAACTTGTCAAATTTAGTCCCTCAATTTCCGAAAAATTAATTTTCCGAGGAATTTTTGACATAGCAACTTAGTGGAATTTTTAATCATTCAATTGTAATAGCTACCTTCTTTGCACACGGCTGGAATTATGAAAATTCAATTTTTACAAGGCGGGAGAGTTATGAAAAATCAAGTTGAAAAACAAAATACACACACAAGTAACATATCTCAACTCTCTCTCCCACCTCCTTGCAGGCCAACAAATAAACACGCGCGCCGCCAGCCTCTTTGATGTCGCCGATCCCTTTGCTTGTGTGACGATGGTGATGGGTGTGTGACGATTGTGAGCTAAGGTGGTGGTGTTGGCTATTTTTGGTGTGGCTGATGTTTTTTTTTGTGTGCGACTTTGAATATGTTTTGGGTATTGCAGGCTAACAATGTTTGAATCTGTTTTATATGTTTGGTTTTGCCATACGACACCGTCATTTTACTTTTATGTCATATCTACATGTTTGTGGCTCAATAACTCAATTTGGTTCGATCTAAAGGTTTGTTGCTCGAAGCCTTTTATGTGTTCAATATTTTAGAGTTTCTTAGCTATGGTCTGTTTGATTGATAATGATCTTTTGATTCACTGTATATTTAAAGGTTTTCGGAGTATTTTTTGGCCATTCATGTTGTTCGGGCTAATGGTTGCGAATATGATTAGATGTAGGTAGTATATCTAAGGTTTTATGTTTTTTTTATAAATTGTCCTTTTGTTAGATCTAAAAAATCATGGTTGTCTAATTTGTATTTTGGTAAATGTAAAAAGGTCTCTATTGTTTTCTTTTGAACATAGATCAGAGGCAAAGTTTTGTTGGTTTTAAGACCAAGATCAGTGTTGGGTTTGATCTTTTTGTTGGTTGCTAAAAACCGGATCTCGCTAAATTGGCTTTTAATTTGTGTTTCTTCTTGGTAGTTACAATATCTTTGACATATGATTATAGTCAAAATATCTTAGCCTTTGGTTCTTTTTAATTTTTGATATTTTTTCCAAGGATGATGATGACCTTTTGAGGCAAATGATGAAAACTAAAGCCTACATATCAAGAACTGAGTACATTTGATCTTGTAGTTTATGATACATTTAAATGCTATAGCTTTTTAAGGTTGTGTTTAGATATGAGATTTGTTGTGTTGGTGATTTGTAGTTATGATTGGCTTGGCAAAAAAAATTTGTTAAGTAGTGTATGAGGTCTTCTATATATTGCAACATATCTTTTTCACTCATTGTTTGACTAATAAAAAATTTAAGGTCAATGATGATATACCTTTTTTTATTTCACTTATGTTGAACTTTTGTTTACTTTTAAAGGATGTTACCGAGGCTTATGTTTTTCAAATTGGTTTTCTTTCTTTGAAAATTGAGTTATAGATGATGCGTAAAAATGGGGCCAATGCTTGTGAAATTGTTTTAGAAAACATTTGACAACAAATGGAAGTTGTTTTAGAATTGGGTTTTTGTAGAGGAAAATATGAACTTTCTTACAACTTTGTGATAAAATAAATGTTTTGAAATGTTACACCCCTATCCCGGAATACCAATAGGTCCCACCATGGTTGAATTTGGTCTGAGCACCTAGTTTTATTGACTAGTCAAACCGATAGTCAAACTAATAGACTATTAGTTTGACTATCGGGTTGCCAAGTGATAAACTTGTTATAATGCATTAGTGGCCAAATTAGAAAGAATAGGACTTGAGCAAGGGCGGAGGCAATGGGGGACTAGTGGGTGCTAGGCCTCCCCTAACTAGCCCAATAAGTCCATTATAATATAGCCCTAAAGCCCAATATTTTGAGAATAGAAACAATCGGCCTCTACTAATATTACTGATTCAATATTGCATTTCTTGGATAAAACAATTGTAACTGCTGAAACTTAAGAGTCAAGAGGAAGACGAGTGTAACAAGTGAATAAACAGATCAAAAGAACTGTTTTGTCTGATAAGGTATTAAATGTTTTTATTGATTTGTTCTTTAATTGATGATCACAATTACTTATTCGCTTCTTTGAATCTTTATGTCTTCAATTCTTTGAAATATTGAATTGTGATATAATCAATTGTTTTTGTTCTTTCATTAATGATCACTTCATTCACTTGATAACTATTAAAGTATTAATTGTTTATAGTCTTGTATGACTATCAATTTATCACTTGTTGTATGTTTAATTACGTGCCTTTAAGAATTATTAATGATCATATTAAGTAATAACTCATAAGATAAATAAAACAAAGCAAACTATTTGCAAGTTAGTTCATGAGACAAAGGATTTGAAGATGGTGATAAGATGTTGAGAAAATTTTGTTTAGTTACAGACTTTATTTGATCAAATGCTCCCTTTGATGTTCTAGGCACTGTTACATCCATAGCTTTCACATATGACACTTGTTTAGCAATCTAGAATCATAAATTAACTACCGAAGAGGTACTGCATTTGTTTTTATTAGTAGTAAGGAGGCCAAATGCTAATCACTAAGCTGTTAGTGGTCATGAAAATTCTTACCAAGATTGATTAAGGCTTTATATTAGTGTAAAACACATGTTTCTTTAATTTATTAGACATTTGGCTCTTCGCTTACTTTTCCAGATTATCATGCTTTGAAAAATTGGTTAGAATTATATTGTTATCATTCTAAAATTTTATATCGGCCCCCGTTAACTTGAAATCCTGGCTCCGTCCCTGGACTTGAGGAACCATTTGTGTCAAATGGCCAAAGTTACCACCTACTTATTACTAAATACTTCCACTAGTATCAAAAGATTTCCACAAACATGTTGGTGCTTGTGTCTGTCGAACATAGAAGAAAAAGAAGAAGACCATCATGTCTTGATGGTCAAATGGAAAGAGGATTCTTGGTCTAATATTAGCAATGAGCCCTAGTGTTCATCCTTAATCAAGATGTCCTTTATGAAAGATGATGTGATGGTGGAGATGATGAAGATGATGGTATTTGTTTGTAGCTTAGCTTAGGAAGCTAATGTAAGTAACTCGATTAATGTGTGTTTAAGATGGTTGTTTTCACATCATGTGATATGAATATGTATGTTATAGTTGATAGCCTTGGATTGATGAGTATGGGTGTAACACCCCAACCCGAAAAGGGTCCGAATGTCACAATATGGAGTCATATCAGAATATACTAATAAAAAAACAAAAACAGCGGAAGTCTCGTATTAAAATCATAAAAAGTCACAAAACATATGACTCCCAAAAGGTCCAAAATATAACAACCAATTAAAAGCCCAAAATACTAAATCAAAAGATAGTCTAAAATGCATAAGTCCAAATAATGAGGGTTCACTAAGGTAGTTCTTCTAAGCTCCTATTCTCACACTCTTACCTCAGAATCCCTGCTTCTAGCTAAATACTTGCCGCATGAAAAGAAAACGCGGCTGAGCTAACGCTCATTAAAAAGATCTAAACAATAACGGACAATAAGACCATCAAATTAAATACGAATCAAATATGTCGAATTAAAGAAATGGAAAAGAGTTTGTAGAGAGAATGTTAGATGAACAGAATACGAAACACATATGAATCAAATACCGAATTATAGTGCATAACAAATATCAATCAACCTAGGATCAGAGTTCATTGCCCAACTGCCTAAGCATGACACATGAATAGGCCAAAATAATCATATCACAAATCATATACCGTCAATTCATAAGTTGTACATGGAGTAGCTAGCTCACAATGAACCAGAGTATGATGGGGTTTAGGAACATACACCGACCAATCACCAGATACAGATACAGATTCCCTAAGATGCATCTATACGCTCCCTGCAAAACAATGTAGTACATACGCTAGCTCAAGGCTAACATACATACTCAGATAATCATAATGGCCAAAGCATATACAAAATGGGAACGCCAGGGACTAATCACACCGCCCTAGATAGTGTCATGCCACCGGTGCCTCAATGACATGGCCATGGTACCTTCATGGCTAAGGATACATATACAGAAGCTGGGCAATACCAGAGCAATTATAATCATATCAAATACTGAACTGAAGCATATCATATCAAATACTGAAGTGAATCATATCAAACGTATAACCAATGAAATGAGATAGCAAATCAATTATCACGACGAACATCAAAACAAATATCAATCAGATAACAGAACGAAAATCAATAGTAATAATGGGTAACGATACCAATGGATGTTCTTACTGAAAAAGGACGAAATATCTGCACTTTCGAAATAGTTGAGACGAAACATGCAATTTGACAAAAGTTCATGGATGATTTACTCCTTTTATATCTATCTCTTTATATACCAGTATATAACAAGGGGTTGATTTGCACACTAAATTTTGTTGTTCTTCCACAACTTATAATGTTGAACGATATGCTATACAGCTTGTATAAAATGATTGTTTTATTAAAAAAAGAAAAAGAAAAGTGCAAATCATCTGGTAAAACAATTTAGAAACACTATTAAATGTACTCTCCACTTTCCCGTCTTTAAAAGTCAACTCACCAACAACTTACGTCACCATCACCAATGGCAGTCGCAACCACCAGCGACAGCACCGCACCTCCGTCACAATCTTCTCCAACGCCGGTCACCGGTTTACCTCCGTTGACCGGAAGTTTAGATCCGGTTGAGAGCTCGAGTTCGTCTCCTGCATAATCAGCTGGATATGCAGGTTCTGTAACTAAATTTGACTATCAACTGATTATTATTTTAATTTAATTTATAATTGATTTTATTATAGACGTCTTTGAGAAAAAGTGAAATTAAATGGTTAGGTATAGGATGGAAGTTCTGTTATAAGTAGTAGTTAAGGCTTAAGATTGATAGACGTCGAGACGCGGTGTGGCGGTTATTGATCTATAATATTATTAAGAGTTTTACTTAGAGGTGGATACTAGTCTGTTATTATGGAATTTGGTTTCGAGATGAGTGTTATATTTTTCGTTAGGTGTTTTGTGAAAAGTTACATAATGTGGATGAATTTTCATGCGTTCGTCCATTTAAGGAATGCTTGTGAATGTTTCAATGTATGATGGACAGGATATATCTTATACTAGAGAAAAACAACATATAGTACGACCACAGTAGTATTGAGGGGATTTGATGGTGGTGCTGGGTGGGTTTCACTGTGGTGTGAGAGTATCGAAGAAGACGAGGGTATATTAGTCATTTTACATGCGATTGACCTTGACTAACGAGGGTACTGACGATCGTAGCTCTCCTTAGCTCTTGGTGGCATAAAATGAACGCAACTTTGCTCTCAGTGGCTAATTTGCAATTTACCCTGTTGATTAAAAATGGTGTGTGATGTGTGTTTATTAATCAAAAATGTAACCGACTTACAATATTCAAGCTCTTATGAACACTTAGCTACAAAAGAATTTGGTGTACTAAACAACAATTTATTAGACAGGTAGGGCCGGAGACATTAAATGTCCAAATACAAAATGTCATATTAGCTTATTAACCTATTAGATTTTGTTTTTAACATCATTCACATGACCCCTTAAGTTTACTTAACCACCATGCTATCTCCTAAACTTATAATGCTTTATATTTAACATCTTACTAAGTTTAGTAATATAACAATTTAACATCGTCACCTGGTAAACTCTATATTTCTTTACATCATTTTCTTTATTAGTGTTACATTAATTCTTGGAAAAATAAATATATCATTGTTTTTTTTTTTGAAAGGTTTGGTTCAGCGGTAAACGACTCAAACGACTGGCCAGCGTCCCGAGTTCGAAACCTACCCACGCACCGGTGTCCTCCTTGCCTAGTGGCTCAAACCGTCACGGGGAATTTTTTTGTGTTGTGCAAGGCTCGAACCTGGGACCTCCCCCCAAGATGGGAACCCCGAAGGGAAAACCCACCTTACCTCAATCCAGTTGCGCTAGACATCATTGGCATAAATATATATCATTGTTATACCTATATTTTTTAACTTCAAAATAAATGTTTTCATACCCGCTCCAACACGTGGGCCAATAAACTTGATATTTGTATATGGTTATCTTATGTGTTTAACTTATTTTTTTATACCTATGCACTAGAAACATGGTATCTGTTGCGATTAACTTTGATCATGTCCTCCTTTCATGAATACCTAACATAAAACGCAGCAAGATCTAGAATACCCAATTCCATCATAATTAAACATGATAACAGAACCAGCTGGTCCATTTCTTAATTGAAAATCCTAAAAGTGCATGAATCATAACAACCCACCTTCCAATTTAACAAAAATCATTTCTTGATTGGTTGTGTTTTTTCAGTCACGCATTTTATGATCAAACGCATGCATGGCAGACAAACAAAATAGCTTTATGTTATTAGTCAAGAAGGTACTGCTAGCTGCTTTGGGTCCTTATTGGCAGACTAATGAGTCTTTGGTAAGTTTCTTCCATTGCTAAATTATTTAACGTTATCTAATAGACATCTTGGACCGTTATCCCTTAAATTTATGTCATAATGCAATATAAGTCTAGTATTCACACTCCCAAGTTTTCTTCAAAGTCTTTATCACCAATAATTGCTATAAAAACTTTGACTAGCTATAGTATATTCTCAATCAAACGTCATTCATTTCACCAGCTGTCTTCACAAACTGTTAACATGCAAAACTAAGGATAAAAAGCGAATGCTTATTCTTATAATTTTAAGTAAGTTTCCCAAAATGAAGTCACCACAAGCAATTATTTACTTATCATCTTCCTCTCTTATTTCTTTTCTCTTTTATGGTCTCTCAATAATATGTCTTACTTCTGTCATTGTCTCTGCTTCTTATGGCAGTAATGAGACTGATTACCACGCGTTGTTGTCATTTAAGTCAAAGATCACCCATGATCCATACGATGTTCTAACCTCGTGGAACCATTCCTTTCATTTCTGTTACTGGAGTGGTATTTCATGTGGAAAGCGGCACAAACGAGTGACTGTTTTATGGCTGGATTCGCAGGGCTTAGAAGGATCGTTGTCTCCTCATGTCGGAAACCTTAGCTTCCTACGTGTGCTTTCTCTATCAAACAACAGCTTTCAAGGAACCATTCCTCATGAACTTGGTCGTACTCCATCTAGGCTACGCATTCTTTATCTTGATACAAACAAATTCAGTGGAGTTATTCCAACAAACTTGTCTAGTTGTTCTAACCTCGAAGAGCTTTGGCTCTCTCACAATAAGCTAGTTGGAAGCATACCCAAGGAGCTGAGTTTACTCTCAAAGCTATCTCGACTTGTAACTGACGACAATAAGTTAACAGGTGGAATCCCACCTTCCTTGGGGAATATTACATCAATGGAACTATTTTCTGCTCGCGGAAACCCGTTGGGTGGGAACATTCCAGATACCTTGGGTCATTGGAAAAGCTTGACGACATTTCACTCTGGTGAGTGCAACTTACATGGAAGCATCCCTCATTCCATTTTCAACCTCTCACTCCTAGCTAATTTTTCCTTAGCTGTTAATCACCTCACTGGTAGTCTTCCTTCAGAAATTGGTAACCAGCTCCCGAATCTTGAGTTCCTTCAGTTATGGGGTACCGAACTAACAGGAGTTCTTCCACCTTCTCTTTCTAATTGTTCTAAATTAAGACATCTTGAAATGGGCGGCAACAATTTTAGTGGGAAGTTGACTATTGACTTTTCAAAACTAAGAGATATTAATATAATTAAATTAAGTTATAACAACTTCCATGGACGCGGAGAAGCTGATGACCTGGGGTTTATCGATTCTTTGAATAACTGCACCAGATTAGTAAAGTTGCAGCTTTATAGTTGCAACCTTATAGGAGTGCTTCCGATATCAATAGGTAATCTCTCTAATCAACTCACCGTTCTAAATTTAGGAGACAATCAATTATTTGGAAGCCTACCTTCAAGTATAGGTAGTCTAGTTGGTTTGACCACTTTAAATTTAGAATTGAATCGATTCAAAGAAAAAATTCCCACTACCATTGGTAAACTTCAAAATCTACAAATTCTTAGTCTAAGTTACAATCAATTTTCAGGGCCTATCCCTGATGCTATTGGGAACTTATCAATGTTGATTGTACTTTACTTTGATTACAACAAATTAGAAGGCCAAATTCCATCAAGCCTTGGGAATTGTAAACAACTTAATGGGTTATACCTTTCCGACAATAGGCTAACTGGAAACATACCCAAACAACTTTTTCAACTTCCATCACTAAATTATTTTTTAATTTTCTCTCGAAATAGCCTATCTGGTTCAATTCCATCAGAGATTAAAAACCTCAAGACGTTGAGCTATCTCGATTTATCTTACAATAATTTATCAGGCAACATTACTAGTAGCCTTGGTGACTGCATTAGCCTTACAACGTTAAACCTAAGAGGCAACAGATTTCAAGGCATAATACCATCTTCATTCAGTTCATTGGGAGGATTGGGGGTACTCGACATTTCTGAAAATAATTTATCAGGAAAAATTCCACAATTTTTAGAGAAATGGAAATCCTTAGAATATTTGAACCTATCCTTTAATGATTTTGATGGTGAAGTACCGGTTGAAGGAGTGTTTGCCAAAGCAAATTTATTTTCAGTTTTGGGGAACAATAAGCTTTGTGGTGGTTTGGTTACACTTGAGTTACCCAAATGCAAGGAGACGGGTAGTAAGAAAAAAAGGTTTCCTTTCTTCATATTAGTCATCGTGATTGCAGTCACGTTGCTCGTCGTATTATGTTGTGTGTATCTTTTGTGTAAGAAGAAACGCAACAGTCAACCATCTCAATCACCAGGGAGTGAACGGTTCATGAAAGTTTCATACCATCAACTTCTCAAGGCTACTGATGGGTTCTCTACAGAAAATTTGATTGGCGAGGGTGGGCACAGCACTGTTTATAAGGGAATCCTCGATTCAAGCGATGATAAATCTGTTGCAGTTAAAGTTCTACATCTTCAAAGTCGAGGAGCACACAAAAGCTTTATAGCAGAATGTGAGGCATGGCGTAATATTAGACACCGTAATCTGTTGAAGATAATAACTTCATGTTCAAGTGTTGATTTTCAAGGCAATGATTTTGAAGCTTTGGTTTATGAGTTTATGCCTAACGGAAGTGTACATGATTGGCTTCATTCAAGTGCAAATACATCAAAACTCAACCTTCTTCAAAGAATAAATATTCTCAGAGATGTTGCCACCGCACTTGATTATCTTCACAATCACTGCCAAACAACGATTGTTCACGGTGACTTGAAGCCAAGTAACATTCTACTTGATGATGATATGGTGGCTCATGTTGGAGACTTTGGTTTAGCTCGGCTACTTGGTACAGACTTAAACCAAAACAGCTCAACCGGGGTTAAAGGAACAATTGGTTATGCACCTCCAGGTAATATATGATTCTTGTATTCCATGATGCTTATATTTGTATTTGCATATTATAGTTTTGTAAACTAACTGATCATTGTAATTTCTAGAGTATGGTATCGGGAGCGAGATGACAAGTTGTGGGGACGTCTACAGTTTTGGAATATTTTTACTAGAAGTGATGACCGGGAAAAAGCCAACGGACGACATATTTAATGAAGGTCTTAGCCTTCATAAATTTGCTCACATGGCATTACCAGATCATGTAGTCGATGTTATTGATGATGATGCAATTGTGTTGCAAAGTACCGAAGCGAATGCAAAGAAAGTGGAAGAATGTTTGGTTGCAGTTATCAAGATTGGAGTATCGTGCTCTGTGGATTCCCCACTCCAACGGCTAAAAATTGGAATTGTTGTCAATGAGTTGCAGCATATTCTCGATGTGCTTGAAAATATATATGGTACTCCGTTCTCTCTTTTTGGAGAGTGTGATTTTACATGAGTTGGTCAATAAATCATCACTAAAATGGTATTTGTTTTCTTGTCTTTTGAACTCTTTCAGGTATCGTGAAGTTGAGAGTAACTGCAACAAGGAGAGTGCACGTCGTAGTTAAATAAATGTTAAGTTGTTTGTAATTGTGGTTTAATTTTCTTGTTGCATAAGTGTACAAGACATAACTTAATAAACGTTACGTAACATTACGTTTCTTTCCTGGTGACGTATCATATGTATCAAGCATGTTTGTAAGTGTGGTTTCATTTCCATGAATCCAATTTGTGGTACTGAATTCTACTTAAGTGCTACTTGGTGTTTGGTTCCTTAATGAACAGCCTAATGTTGTTCTTGTTCTTTGACTTTTTCTTGAATATCTAAATGAGAAAGCTCAAGGCTTCCCCCTCTTCTGGTTTCGAGCATTGTATGGTTCAATTTTATAGAAAGTTAAACTCATGTTTGGTATACTGTATTATTACTGCAAGTATACTGTATTAAAAATGTGTCAATAATTACCAAAGTGGATTTCTGATACATAAATCAGCTCATATATTTTGATATACAGTTGGTCCAACACACGTACATTCACATTAGAGACTTGAAACTTGAGATTTGAGAGTGTTGCCAAAGTTACTACTTAATGGAACTTTAATTAACAAAAAAGGTGTAGTTATGGATTGTCCTAAAAAAATAGATAAAACTGAACTAGGTCAATTAAATTACAAAATACGAGTCTTGTATCTACTTACTAATGTAATGTGGAAACATGTAACTTACAGTAATATGAAATGGGTTAAACATGAAACTGTACACCCACTCTTGTGAAACAAACCAAATAACAGCGAAAACTAAAATGGGTCAAATGGGTAGACTCAAAAAATATCTTTAAGCGAACGTGTCATTTTTTTGTTCCATTCCATCAGAGGTTGAAGACCTCAAGATGTTGAACCATCTCGATTTATCTTATAATAGTTTATCAGATACCATTACTAGTAGCCTTGCATTACAATGTTAAACCTACAAGGCAACCACTACAGTTTCTGAGATAATTTCAGCCATGAATGAATTTGTTGCTCTTCTTTTCCGAAATGAACATAGTATTCATTCAAATAAGGAAGATCCATTGACATTACAAACGAGTTGATACATTGAGCTCGCCTACTGTATGACTACTCTTGCAAACAACGCATCTAAAAAGACACACGCCAACCTTATTAACTACTTAAGCAGAAATGAAAATAAACCACACACCATATACGTCACTGTAAGTATCGTTATCGTCACTGCCTTTGAATAACTCGAGAAAAACAGATGGATTTGATGAACTTGATGTCGTCTCCAATCTGCCTTTAGAATTGAGAATCAGGCCATATGACGAATACATAATAAATCTTGACTTTACCCATCCAAGTACAAGCTCCAAATAACACTAATAACTAGCAATCCACCACAATACCACCTGCACAAACTAAAACCAGCCCACTTTATCATTCTTTCGAGCTTCAAACATATGAATGGCAGTAAATGTTAAGCCTTGGCATTTGTGATATCACTGAGCCCATTCCAGTAATTTGTTGCTCTTTCAAAGGGAATAAAATATTTACATTGTTAAGAAACTAGCTGTCAAATACACAGGTCACAATTTCAAGCATTTTACTTATAAATGGATCAATTTACGTTACGTTATATTTAATGGGTTCAACAGGCTGAAAACATTCATTGATCATAATTTTTAAACAAGTTTAAGAAAAGGACAGACCACGTTTGCAGGTCAACCTGATCCAGTCCAGACTAAAATTACCAGTTTGACTTGTTTCCCAACCTGACTAGCTGCCCGTTATGGAACACCTCTAGTTTAGATCATGTGTTACCTGTAAGGCTCCCAAGCTGCATTTCCAAGGGTCCACATCTAGGGTGTGACTGATAAAGCATTAGCCAGTGCTTTTCTGCAATACAAAGAAATGTGAATACCAACGGGTTAGGACTGACGTGTCATATATATGGTTCACAATGTAAACGAGTCAATGTCAAAAACAGCCATTTACAGTAGCAAAATTGGGGATCATGCAACAAAAGTCAAACATATCAATAATGTTTTAAATACATAGTTTTCTTGTGGAGCTGAAGTAATAACTTATGGAATAATCGTACCTTAGCCATGGCTGAAGTAATAACTTCTGGAATGGGCTCAGTTATATCGCCCAATGCCAAGGCTTATCATTTGTTCATCAGGATATTTTAGCTTATGTGCAGCCATTCTTCTACGAATATGTAATTCCACCAACAAATTTCATGTATCTAAGTCGCATGTCCAAATGAATGTCCAAATGAAAAATAACAAATTTCTATATCCGATGTAAACCTGAATCTATAGTGACAAAAAATCGAGCTGCAATTTGACAAGTACCCTTGTATTCAGTGTATATATATAGGCTTTCATGTTGTCTTTGGTCCACCTTATCTCCAAGCCCTCATGTTCTGTGATATCAATGAAAATGGCAAGCAAGTGTTCAGAGATGAAATGCCTAGTAGATCTTCCACTACAAACACATAATTTGAATTTTAACATTTATTTCATACAGCTAACAAACCTTATCTTAAAAGAAATGCGAACATGAACCCAAATACAAAAGCTTTACCAATAAGCTGCTAGTTTGAGGTTGAACAAGGCTGCCAAGGATTCTATGTGGAATCGAGCTTTAAACCAACACTAACGGCGGCGTATAATTGAACCATCAACAGTTTTTTTGATTAAATGGATGTCAGAGATACAGATTGCATACCTGGTTGTCGAAGATTTTTGAACTCGAACAGTCAATTGGAAACATGTAAAAACTTATTTAACGGTTTATGTTTATGTGGTCTAGGTGAAAAGAAATAAGAAAGCAAAGTGAAAAAGAGAAGGGGGAGAAATCCCGCTCAAAAGTGAAAAGTTAACACAGGGCTCTATTTTGTGGCCGAATTAGACCCTTTTGCATTTCATAACCTGCTTTATGCCTTTGTTTTTGACGGTAGAGCCCTTTTTTCCTATTAACAGGGCTCTATTAGGGGGGCTTTATTTCAGATTTTGTAGTAGTGTAAGAAAAGAGAGTTTATGAGTCAAATAATTTCAGTACAAAGGCACATAGCCATCTGACCAATCTTCAAACCCAAACACTCCCTTAAAGATAACTGCTATTCAATAACCAGAGATTTCCAAATCTAACCATCCAAATTAATGATCATTTAATTTACAGCCAAACAGGAAACTATCCTTATGATTTCTACTAGCCAAAGACATCAGAAGACAATACAGTTGCCTATCCCAAACATACTATATCAGCAGACAGAAAAGCTTGTGAAGCAAAGGTTTTCAAAACCAAGATACATAGCCATCTGTTTAAACCTTTATTCCAAACACCAGCTAGGCATATAACAACTTTTCTGGTCAACAAGGGACTGAGGGAGGTGTGGTAACAGGACAGTTAGTTAGGAAAAAGTAGCCCCCATCCTAAAGAAACCACCCCTCACTCTTCACATAATCCCATTCATGTCAATATCCCATATCTTATAAGTTTGAATAACTGCTACTGATTTCTTAGCATTAAGGCTCATATGCTGCAACATCTGAGTACAAACTCAGTAATAGGTATGGGCGCAAACCTGATATAACAATATATACTTTATGTAAGAAAAAGGAAATGAAATCACCTCATCATGAGATTCATTACGATTATCACAAATTGCGCAAAATGACGTCATCGACTTTAACAACACAAATCACAAATTCAGTTCAAATTCAACGAAATAGTAACGATGATGACGTCATACAAAATGATCATCAACATAAGCTCAAATAATTCCTAACAAATTCATAACCTAAACACAAATTAATCATCAACATCAAGAGACTAATCATAACCTAAATACAAATTCATAACCTGATTAAGCTCAAATAGAAAAATTAAGAGATTAAACCCTAATTATTAATTAAGCTCAAAACTAACAAATTCATAACCTAAACACAAATTCAGCTTGAAATAAGCTCAAATTAAGCGATTATTAGATGAAACCCTAATTATTAGAGAAATAATATGACCGTAGATGGTGTTTTGGATGTGACTGTTTTGATTTCCGCCCAAATTATTTTACTGCAAGTGACTGCTTTTATTTAAGTGACTTGAGGGTAAAATTTATATATTTTATATATTTAAGGGCTTGTTTGTTAAAATATTTTATTAAGTTGACTTAATAAAATATTGAGATGACTTAATTAACAGATGACTTAATGTTTTATATATTTTATATGTTTTATATATTTTATATGTTTAATTAACAGATGACTTAATGTTGAGATCCTATAGAAAGTGTATTTAAATTAAAAAGTATAAAAAGTATTTTACACCGTCAGATCTCATCAAAGTTAATCCAACGTTTTGGGAAAAAAATGTCAACAGAATTTTGGTCAAAGGGGTACTTTGGACATTTGACTCGTTTTTTTTAATTTCACCCCGAACTTCAAACGCAAATAACTTTCAAACGAAAAACCGATTTCACCATAATTTTTAAAATTTAATCCTCTTTAATTTGATATACATTTTGATGTATAAATCGGAACTTTTTGTTTTTAAGATTTCAAGTGGGTTATGATTTTCTTGAAATTTTCGGCATATTCGACCCTACTTTTATCTAATTTAAATGTTGATTTACGCAAAATTTAAAACACGAAAGTTGTAGGTTTTAGTTCACTATTTACATAAGTTTTTGAATCACTCAAATCCGATATGAAATAAGTGAGATATCGCACGTTAAAAATGACGTTTTAGTCATATTTGTTGCACACAATGTGTTTGATAAAATGTCTAGTTTAGACTTTTAGTGTTAAAATTGCGTTAAATGCTCTAAATTTTGTATCACAATGCATCATTAATCATTTTATTAATGTAAGATTCAAAAAGTGATTTTTTTAGTCGTTAATTTAAAATAAAAATGCACATTTTGTTCATCAGTTAAACTTGGTTCATCAATCTGATGAACTGATGAATCAAATCAAAACTGATGAACCAAACCAAACTGATGAACTGATGAACCAAACCAAAACTGATGAACCAAATCAAACATAGTTCATCAGTTTATTTTGGTTCATCAATCATAGTTTCAGCTTAACATGTTGGTGTTTGTTTTGTTTTGTTCATCAGTTTATTTTGGTTCATCAATTACAGTTTCAGTTTTAGTTTGGTTCGTCAGTTTTTGGTTTGGTTCATCAGTTTGGTTTGGTTCATGAATCATAGTTTCAGTTTTGGTTTGGTTCATCAGTTTTGGTTTGGTTCATCAGTTTTTGGTTTGGTTCATCAGTTTTTGGTTTGGTTCATCAGTTTGGTTTAGTTCATCAATCATAGTTTCAGTTTTGGTTTGGTTCATCAGTTATTGGTTTGGTTCATCAGTTTGGTTTAGTTCATCAATCATAGTTTCAGTTTTGGTTTGGTTCATAAGTTATTGGTTTGGTTCATCAGTTTAGTTAGGTTCATCAGTTTTGCTTTTATGATTTTTTTTTTTTTTTTTTTTTTTTTAACAGTTTGATTTGGTTCATCAGTTCATCACTTTGGTTCATCAGTTTTAATAGTTAAAAACATTAACTATTAAAAACATCATTTTTTGAATCTTACATTAATAAAATGATTAATGATGCGTTGTGGGACAAAAATTAGTGCATTTAGCTCAACTTTAACACCAAAAATCTAAGCTAGACATTTCATCAAACACCTTGTATGCAACAAATATGAGTAAAACACCATCTTTAACGTGTTATATCTTACCCATATGACATCGAATTTGAGTGATTTGAATTTCTGGGTAAAAAGTGAACAAAAATCTATAACTTTCATGTTTTAAGTTTTTCAAGATTCGACATTTATGAGGGTAAAAAATAGAGCCGAAAATGCAAAAAAAATAAAGAAAATCAAGAACTATTTTATATGTAAAAAATAAAAGTTCAAAATATTTAACAAGATTTATACCAAATTAAAGAGAATCAAATTTTAAAAATTATGGTGAAATCGGTTTTTTGTAAAAAATTGTCATTTGAAAGATATTTGCGTTTGAAATTTGGGGTGAAATTGAAAAAACGGGTTAAAATGACAAAAATGCCCTTAACCGAATTTAATAAGAAAAAAATGAAAAAGTAAGCGGAGGACACGTGGCACGAGCTGAATGGCTTTGCAAACTTTTTATTTTTATTCCCTTTCTATTTGATCCGGTACCTATGCAGACATCCTCATTTTTATTACTTAATATTTTAAGTCATCTTTCTTTATTAAGTCACAAACAAACAGTTTTATATGACTTAATAAATTCAGTTTTTTTCATATTAAGTCGAAAACAAACACCACCTAAGTGACTTAAGTATATGTTAGTAAAAAAATGAATTTGCCAAATTTGATACCAAAATTCATGAATTTTCCAGTTAACACTATTCTACACACCGAGCTAGTTGGTGAATTTTGCAGCAGCCGACTCTTATAAAGAAAAACATGCTCAAAGCACGAGTAGTATACGCAAATTTGATACCAAAATTCACATGAGCTAGTTCGTGGTGGTTAGTCGGTAGTTCGGTACTCACAATTCACAAGTCAATGAAAAATGGTTGAACTATCACAAGTGAGCTCACTCGAGAGAGCTTAAACATAGGATTTACGTTGGTAATAATGGAAAACCACGAAGATTTATGACCCTTTTTTTTGCAAATGTGAATTTTTTGTATTATCAAAAAGTTAAGCCATAAGGCATACAAAAGCCTACGACACTTTGCCAAGCAGAATCAAGACCGGAATAGGTACTTAAGTTAAGGCATTCAAAATTTGATCCAAACATGTATGTAAAAATTTCATTAAAACAAACAATATCAAAACATTTCAACTGATACATAGTAGTTACTTATATGCCAGTCGAGAAATGGTTCACATTTAATGACATTTTCATTCACAGTACTAGAATAATAATCAACTGTTATATAACTACAAATCATTTTGACGAGTTGCACAACACTTCCATTGTTATGTCAGCGCATTCTTGATTCATGAATGCCATCAACTGTATCCATACCAACCAAAATACTAGTTCGCTTATGTAACGTTCTTGTGGAGGTGCTGAAAGAAAGCACTGGTAAGTTAGTGCAAACGAGATAAAGAGGCAACACATGCAAAGTTATCGGATAATTCAGTACCTGTTCCTCTGTCAGCTTGCACTGCATCCCTGCATACAAAAATCTGAATGTCATACGGATCGGAGAAATTTTCTAAATTTACCATATTGAAACTGCTTTACAAGTCCACACATAAATCTCATATCAACTATCAAGGCCATAAGCAAATGATTGATATAAAACACGAGTATGCTGTACCATTAAAACACACCTAATCAACTGTTGACCCGTTAGACAAAATTGACCCTTTGTCGACCAAAATATTGGTTTCTTGACTTAGCTATATGGTCAGATGGGTAATAGAACAATGCATCGAAATTGAGCTTGTGATACACCAATTAAAGGAGTTTGTAGGATTGAAAGGTGTAGTTTGAAGAAGGTCTCAAGTATAAGGCTTATATTTATAGTCTCAATAAGCAAATAAAGGGTTCTAATTAGCAATTAACAATTTCGATTATAGATACACCAACTGAAGTCAAACAAGCTATATCTGTTACTCAGTAACAAATTAACTGTCAAAAATCAAAATTAAATACAATTTTCAAGAAGTCCTCCATAGAAAACATACAAACATTCCAAACAGGGGATTAAAGAAAAGTGATGTACCTGATTAACCAATGATATAAAGTATATTATTCTTGTTCATTTTCATCATCTTCTACCTCTTGAGACTCCAAAACCAGTGTACCATCCACTCCATCATCAACATCAACCCCAACCAGATGTAAGTTAGGCAGGTCATTAGAGTGAGGGAGTGAACTCAAAATATTATCATCAATATCACATTGCATGTTGAAGGCATCCTTAACTTTAACATGTCGTGCAACCATCCAATCTTCAAATTTCGAATCATGAGTGTAGAACACCTTATCAACTTGTGATGCCAACACAAAAGGGTCGTCAAGTAAGTTATCACCTTTGTGGGTAATATGGGAGAAGTTCACAAGTTTAATTCCAAATTCATCAGTTTTGCACCCTTTATCTATGTCAACCCAATCACATTTGAATAAAACGACCCTTAATTTTCCAGAATAGTTCAACTGAACAATATCCGTTAATCTGCCATAGTAATTGACGAGCGAGCCACTTTCTTCTTCTGTGACTCAGATATGTGGCAAAGGTAGTAATCAGTCTTAAGACAGTGACTCCATTGAGGTGCATACAATATATGCTTTGAAAGAAAAGAAAAGATCCTTCGTTGGTTTTGTCCTACTTCCAAATAAGTTAACTGATAGTTGTTCAGTCCAACATCTTACAACTCCCGGTTCACCTTACACTCCTAGATGGGCATCTCAGCGTGTTAAAAAAACAGAATTTGCAGCATATGGAAGATTTCATCAGAACAAAATCATACTACTACTACAGAGTAGTTTGTTTTGACCGTCCCATTTGCATACCATAATATTTGTATACAGAAGACTTAAAAGAAGAAGAAAATAACGATCTTTTGAAACCGACGACGCGAAGAATATAGATAAATTAAGATTTGGGAGGACGATCCACTCAAACGGTTTTGTTTGCTATGAAAAGAGTACCTTAACTTTTAACATCAGGATAAAAATCTAACGTTGTATATTATCCTTCCTAGTATAATTATTGGCTAAAGACACTCTTATGATAATTGCATTTAATCAACTAAGATATGTTCAAAATACAATATCTCAATTCTTCCAGACGTTAAACGGAACTTTTTAAGACATGGTATAACTTATAGTTGTATAACTTGAGCAGATTTAGAAGTAGTATAACAATAATGAGAGGTGGAAGTTTTGACATACTTATATACTAAAGGTCAAACTGAAAGTATAACTTGAAAGGAAATGGGTAAAATGGGTGGAGCGGGTCAAAGTGTTAAACATGTTGAAGTCACTCGAAATGTTTTTAATGCACAAAACCTTTCTAGTCGATTTGTATTAGACTATCGCTGTGTGAATTTTAACACATTAGTTACTGTATAATCTAAAGAAAATGTTTGCGTGCCGACCCAATGCAAACCATTTAGACGTGTGTTAATCATATACGGTACTAGTTTTGACTCCAACTCATTACCCGCCAGCCATTTTGCGCTCACCAAAAAAATAATGTGTTTTTTATAGCTTGTATGCACAAATGTTAATTTGACAACAGCCCTTCCCTAAAATTGGTCCTAGCTGCATGTGTGTGACAATACCGCTCTATGACCTAACATTGATCCATGTCCTCACTAGGAAAAGGTAAAAAGACTTTCGATGCTCCGTGCACAACTTAAACATTATGACCATTCTGCATTCCTTAAACATCAATACAGCTTCTAACTGTTTACATTATGGCCATTCTTAAAAAGTATTAACACAGAACAGCATGACGTATAATGTCATAACATGTCCTGTTTGGGATTGCTTATTAAACTGCTTATCTAGGTTAAACGAACAACTTCAATTTGCTTATTCAAAACAGCTTGTTAATTAAAACATATATTTCATTCAAGCATTTCATCAAACAGTTGGATTGCATACACAAAGAGAACACGTATTTCATTCAAACATTTCATCAAACACTTGGAAATCATATAATCACATTTGTGCACTTCATAAGATATAAAATTACCTCAAAGAAATGGAATCAATCACAACTTCCGGTGACCGGTGTTGATGGCCGGAGGTGAAGGTGTTGATGGCCGGATTTTGTACACCAGGATTATTAGAACGATTTTGAAGGTTGAGGACTGAATTGAACTTTGACTTTTTTAATTAGACGGGAAAGACTAAAATGGTGTTTTATTGACTCTTTTACACTTCGCCACAAAAGGTTTCAGACACTAAATGGCATATATTTTATAGTGATAATAGCGGTTCTTATCTCGAGGCACAACAAGGCTACATACATTATATTGGCTTCAATCATGCCCAAAGAATACTAAGATGATGCAATGTATCAGGTTCACCTTATGCTTAACTTATGCCTTTATTCATTATCGAAAAACCCCTATTCCCACAAATAACTAATAAGCACTTAGGCATAAGCTTACCCAGCCTGTAAGTTCTTTATACAAGCTTACCCAAACACCCCCTAAATCCCATATCCCCATGACAGTTATCTCTCTCACAAACGCATGCTGCTTTACACATGATAATTAGGAAAAATAAAAATACATCACAATGTATAAGCTTTGTACCTTTTTTATACCCAATAGCTTATTAACCAAAAACCCATGTCACCAAATCTCTCATTTCTTAAAACTTTGACTACCAAACAGTTCTGAAGTTAAATAAGAGGGTATTTGGGTTTTTAATTTTTATAAAATTTGGAGATTTTGTTTAAATTGAGGGAATTTATTAAAGGGTTTCTGTTTCGTTTGTGTTTGGTGGTGGCTGCCGGAGATGGATGGTTGTTAGAAATTGTTTCAGAAAATGAATAATGAGGAAAGAGGTTGAAGGTTCGGTGTATTAGTTACTGTATTTTGTTAGTATCAAAGTACCCCTTAATTAGGGTGGTGGCAACGCTTCTCGGCATGCATTAGGCATGAATGATACCGATCGGTATCACCATCGCCACCAAATTGGCATGGATCGTTGTGGCATCAAATGGTGGGAAATCGGTATACATTACCGATTCTACATGGATCTTGCGGAAGCCAAATCTATTTGTTGCATTAATTAGACATGGTTATTATTGGTAGGTGATAGATGAGGTATGGGTTAGGCATGGTTGCCAATAAAAATCTATTGTTAGGTATGAGATAGGTATGAGATGAGATGGAAAGATATTATTGATGGGTAATTAGGCATGAAAAAACTTGTTAGGCATGGTTGCCACCACCCTTAACTGTCAACATAGTGCATATTAAAATGGGTTAATACTCAAAAAAAAAAGTTACTAAAATTTGACCTAAGTTACTATAGTTTTTTTTTTTTTTTTTTTCAATGAGCTTACCATTGTTTACATGACTGGTTGTTTAGGTTACTCCATATATTACAACTTATGATAGCAGGTAAAAAGTTACTAATTGGTCTTTGTGGTTGTCGGGTTTAACGGATTTAGTCCTTAGATTTTTTTTTCTAGAATCCTCTCCTGTGCGCGACCCGTAACTGGATTTTCTTAGGTTTTTATCCGTTTTTGTCAGTTTTTATACGGTTTCATCCGTTTTTCTTATATTTTTATCCGTTTTTATACGTTTTCGTCCATCATTATTATGTTTTCGCCCGTTTTTATACCTTTTTGTACATTTTTATACGTTTTTATCCGTTTTTCATCTGTTTTCATCTGGTTTTACTTGTTTTCATCCATTTTTACCTGTTTTGACCGTTTTCATACGTTTTTTTTCTGTTTTTGTCCGTATAAATCTGACTAAAACAGATAAAAGCGTATACAAGTGAATAAAAACGTTAAAAAGTTGATAAAAACGGACAAAAACGTATAAAAACGGTTAAAGCGTATAAAAACGGATAAAAATGTAAAAAAAACGGACGAAAACATATAAAATTAATGAAAACGTATAAAAGCGAATACAACCGTAAAAACAGATAAAAACGGACGAAAACGTATACAATTGGATAAAAACGTATACAAACATATAAAAAATGATGAAAACATGTAAAAAAGTTAGAAAACGGACGAAAACGTATAAAAATGAATATAAACGTATTGAATTAGACCAAAAGCGAAATATCCAACAAACTACAACGATAAAAAATGCAATTAACTCTTAACTGAATTAAAACCCTATTAATTGATTGGTATAGTGGATGTTTTTAATTATAGACCGTATTTAATTTAGGGTGCTTTTTAATTTTTTTATAAGAGGGTAAGGAGTCATAACGTGGAACGGGCGTTATGGCCTAGTTCCAAGTGTTGGCTTGCGTTTTCCACTCTGAGTTTCATTGCGTTTACAAAGGCGTTAAAGAGGGCGTTGGTTTAGAAACTTGCGTTGAAACGCAAGATAAAATTAATTAAAAAAAAGTTTGATTCGGCCCCTCACATTTAAGAGTAACAGCTAGTTGCAGTTTTTTTTTTTAATCAAACCGTTTACAAACGGTAACATTTCAAAAAGTGACATTAAAAAATAAAAAAATAATAATAAAAAAAAATAAAGCCCCTTATACATACCCACTTCACTATACTTCTATTCTCACTTCAAAAAATAATCATATACAAAAAATAAATAAATAAATAAATAAAATGTCGGGACGTGACGTGACGAGAGTTTTTTGAACTTAATGGGTTTTGGAAATCTTTTCCCTAACCTTAACGTCGGATTTTCTTCAAACCCAAACCCTAACCCTAACACACTTAATTTTGACACCCTAGTAACAACAACAATTAAATTTGATGTGGCAACAAAATTTCCAATAAAACACACCTCAAATTTCGAGCAACAAACACAAACACCATCGTGCATGTTAAAATTGGACCAAACCTGTAACGAATGTTTCACTTTTTGTTTGAATTCGAAAAGTTTCACTGTTGCTCCCAAAACAAATAGGCGTAAAAACGGACAGAAAATAACCGAATAAAATGAAAACGGTTATGTATTATGACAATAAGTGAAGTAGATAGAGCATAATGAGTTTTTTTTTGTAAAGTACGTTATGAATTTATAGCTTTTTTCCAAAAATAAACGGCTATTCAAAATTAACGGCAACTGGTCAAAGGCCGTTTAATATGACGGAAAAAAGAAAGAAATTACAAATCAGGACCCCAAATTATGTAACAATTTGTGAAAACTATCCTAAACTTTTTGTTATTTACGATTTTGTTATATAACAAACTTTGTTTACCAAATATCTAACATATATTTAGCGATTTTGTTAATACTCCCTCCGTCCCAAAATTATAGTCCCCAGTTGACATTTTTGGTTTTTCTTTTACAACTTTGACTTTACGTATTTTTGTTTGTGTTATATAATATTTGATGCAAAATATATGAATGGATGGGTTTTAAATGTATCTTCATTTGGTATAATTTTCATCAACTATTGTAAAACATAAACAAAAATATTTAAGGTCAAATTATACTTTTGAAAATGCCTCTCGATTACGAACAAAATGACCCTAATATTGATATACTTTTAATATACGTATGATTTTATAAAAAAATGTTAAAGTTTAATATATATAAATTAAAAAAAAAAGAAATTTCATAATGCACCCTTAACTTATCAAATAACTTTAAAAACAACCCTAAAGTTTATTTAAAAAGAATTTTAATAAAAAAAAATTATGGTAATTACCTTGTACTTTTAACTATTTACGTTTTTATAACAAATTTGAGAAGAGTTATTTTGCATACCAAACATTCTTTGTATACGGGGGGATTCATCTCCACCATCCACCTAAAAAGAAATAAATTGCTGTGAAATGACTAGATGACGGAGATTAATTAGAGTTAAATGTGGGGATTCCCAACGTGGCAACTAAAAAAAGAAATACATCAATCTTTTTTTTTTTTTTTTTTTTTTTTTTTTTTTTTTTTTTTTTTGGTTAAGTTAACTACATTTTTGGTGCTTGTGATTTGCCGGGTATTTCACTTTTAGTCCAATTTTTTAAAAAGTTTCGGGTTCGTTCCAAAATTAAAACACCTCCATTTTCAGTCCAATTTCAGCAACGCCGTTAATTTATTTATGTTTAACTGTTAACTAAAAGGGTATTTTAATATGAGTAAATAATTTACAACCAATTATACCCTAAATGTTAAATTAAATCCTATCAACCTCTAAAACCTCTCTAATTTACCATTTTCTTATAATCAATTTACGCAAGAAAAGGAATTGGTCGTTTCTCCTCTAAGCATTATTGACACATAGCCAAACACAATTTTGCAAGTAAATACATAATAAAACTAGTTTAAGAATTGAATGAAGCGCAAGAAATACAACGTACCATCGGTTTTGCTATGAAATGATACAATGAAATGAGGGAAACAAACAAAAAACGGAAAGTCATGGTTTGGACGGTGGAGATTAATTATTAATTATATCACTTAGCAAAAAAGAAAACAATTACAAACTAGCCCCCAAAGTATGTAACAATTTATGAAAGCTACTATGAACTTTTTCGCTATTTACGATTTTTTTATATAACAAACTTTATTTATCAAAATATCGTATAAAGGATATCGTCTTCAATTCCTTTAGTCAATTTATCCATTTCGGTTGCAAATCAATCTTTATAATATCCTTAGTGTCGGATTCATCACTTTCTTCATCTTGCATAACATCACATGATGGGAGAGAAAGGTAGGAACACAGAGATGGGACAAGTGGTGTGCTCTGAGAGCTAGCAATATCCACTACTTCCATTATGGTCTCTAAATCGGACTCAAAATCTTTGTCGAAAAGAGGATTAACTTCGCAAAAGGTGTGGTCATCACTGAACTTGAAAACTGGATTTGAGAAAATCCCGGAAGTAACCTCGGAGATGTCAAGAGAATCACATAAAAGCGAATCACAATCACTGTCAGATATATCCTCGGACTCACTTGGGATTGGGTCAAGGCTCCCAACACTAGATGATTCCGTTTCCGGAATGGTGCTAAGAGGCTCGTCCCCCATTATGAGAGAGTCAAAGAGTTCAACAATGTCTGTAGAAATATGATCATCGACCTCTTCCAAAACGATGTCACTTCTCTCAACCGGCGTGAGTGAAGGGGAAGGGTCGGAAATGAAAGGCTCAGAAACGGGAGTGGTTTCAGCCGACAAACTCTCATAATATTCTTTCATTTGAATGGAATCCTCATCATCATCGAAAACGAAAGTCTTACGATATTGGGCAGTTGTAGCATTGTAAACGTCGTCATCGGTGGCTTGACAATCGTAAAAAGGATGGGGACCACCACAATAATCACATCTTTTGGAAACGGTATCA
Organism: Chrysanthemum seticuspe; assembly: GCA_019973895.1. Lineage (NCBI taxonomy): Eukaryota > Viridiplantae > Streptophyta > Magnoliopsida > Asterales > Asteraceae > Chrysanthemum > Chrysanthemum seticuspe. Next base: position 15,672,282 of record BPTQ01000009.1, read on the forward strand.
ACGGGCTCTGGTTTTTGCTTCATGCATCGAATATCATTAGTAAGCTCAGCAATCTCAACCGGTTTATTTCTTGATGTCGGAACTTTCGATTTGTTCTCGATGATCGTCAATATATCCCTTGGGGTACGATACAAGATATTGCCACGTCGCCTGTATTAAGTGAATCTTGATCGGTTTGCGTTAAAGCATTGTAGAATATATCGATCCGAAGTAATTTCGAGAAACCATGATGTGGGCATTTTCATAGGAGATCTTTGAATCTTTCCCACGCCTCACCAAAACTTTCATCAAAACGCTGCTGGAAGTTTGTCATTTCGTTCTTAAGATTTTAGTTTTAAAATAATGAAAGAAACGATTTACAAATTTTGAAATGAGATCTTCCCAAGCAGTGATCGGTCGAGGGGGTTCTTTATCGAGCCAATTCTGGGCTACCCCCTCGAGAGAAAATGAGAATAACATCAACTAAATTGTGTCATGAGGAACATGCTTATATTTTATAGTCGAAATTATATTATCAAACCATCGGATGTGAGCATAGGGATCGTCGCTCTCGAAGCCATAGAATGGAGTTGACATAATTAGTTGAATTAAACCGGTTTGTATCTCGAAATTTTCGGAAAGAATCTCCGGTACAACGATAGCATCTTCGTAACCCTCGGTGGGTACTTGGAGCAATTCTGACGTCGTACGCGTGTCCGCCATTTGAATTAAGAGGATAGAATTATCGGTTTAGAATATAAAGAAGATATAATTAAACGGTTCAGAGGGTAAAGAGATAAGGAATTGACGGTTTAGGAGAAAGGAGATTATTTTTGGGTTTTTGATAAAAGCAAACATAAAAGGAAAACAAATTTTGAAAAAGAAAATCTTTTTGGGTTTTTTAAAAGGGATATTTACAAAAAAAAAAATAAAAAAAAAATAACGATAACTTCTCGGGGAAGGATCTTCAAATACACGCGAATCGAGATGGAATCGAAAACTCACTACATGCCCTCCCCGGCAACGGCGCCATTTTGATATATAGTTTTCATAGTACAGATATTTTCTGAAGAAATACAAAGGAATGTATTTCCCGGGTCGTTTTCCCAGCGAGGGATGAATGGAGTTTAACAACTCACGTCGCGTGATTCGGGATTTGAATGGGGAAAAAGGGAATTTTGTGTTTTCTAATCTACGGGGCAAGGAAAAGTAAAGGGAAGCAATAAAAACAACTAAATCTATGATGCAAACAAGGGAATATAACTAAATACGCAAATGAGAACTAAAAACGTAAATAACGTAATTATTAAAACGTAACTAAAATGCAAACCACTCTATTTATACCTCTAAACTTGAACTAATAATTTTATATAGCTAAAAATTTTATTTAAAAATTATTTGAAATTTAAAACTAATTTTTTTTTCTTGATTTATTTTGAATTAAAAACTAATTTTAAACATTTAAAATAGAATTAAAAAGCTAAAAATTATGAAAACATGCAATAAAATTACAAAACTATTTTTAAAAAATCTTAATTAACTAAAAATAATTTTCAAAACTATAATTACATTTTTCTGACTTTTTCTCTATTTATTATAAATTTAAATCCATTTAAAACTAATTAAAATGCTAGAAAAAACTATTTAATCTATGAAAATTCAGGAAAAATACTTTTTATGACTTTTTGATTTATCTAAAACTAAGAAAATTGAAATTGCATTTTTCTGAACATTTTATGATTTATTTGGATTGAATGCTATTTAAAAAGGCTATAAAATGAAATTAAATGCAGAAAAATAGCAATTGAGCAGGGAAAAATATGAGAAATTCCAGATAAGTCTAAAATAATACAGAGAAGCTACGAAAAATCACAGAAACAACTTATGAGTACAAACTCTATGATTTGGGCAGCTAACTGATGTGATAAGCAATAAGATAATAAGCCAAAAGCCATAAAAAGCTACAAAAGGCTACCACAGGCTCAAACTAACCTAAACTAACCAAGATTAAGCTAATGCAACTGATATGGGTCAAATAAGCCCAAACTTAAGTCAATTAAGCACTAAAAAAGGTTCTAGTACTAAATTCCAAACGGCCCTGAACAACCTACTTTAAGCCTAAATAAAACTAGTTTAGAAAAATCATAAAAATAAAAAATAAAATAAAAATATCTAGATAATAAAAACCAACCAAAGATCTATCCAAAATATCAGCGAAAAGGGACTAGAAATGAAGATTTTAAAACTATAAAAGTAGAAGCAGTTTGCAAGTTACAAGGGATTTTTGACTCTTCTTAGAAACCAGATCCTTTGACTTTATTGAATTTTGATACTAAAAACCAGATTATTAGTGATGAATAATGATCAAACAAAGCACAATCAAGCTATTTAAACAAGATTTCTACCTAATGCTAGCTTATTTTACTTTAAACTTAACTGATATGACAATGAGAGCAGATAAATGTTAATTTTGACTATTTGAGTTCTAAGATGCTAATAAATGAGCTAAATGATTAAAATGAACCTAATATAGATAAGTGCCACTAACAAGCCTTCCAACACAGATTTGTATGAAAATCCAAACACCCTTTATGCTAACTGATGTGAGAATTAAACAAACAATCTACTTATGGAGTTCTCACTAACACCTAATTCAGATTTGTTGAACCACTTTAAGCCTATTTGAAGCAGACTTATCAGCAAAATCACACTAATATCACAAATACCAAATGATGCAGATTAAACTATGAATATGCAGAAAATGACAGGAACATATTTCAACTAAGACTTCAACTAAACCAGAACAATTACACTATAACCTACTTATTTAAACAGAATTCAAACAATTCTACACTGAAATACAACTAAATCAGAATTTGTGAAAGGAGAAGTACTAACATTTGTCCAACACAATGGTTTGCACTTGAGAATAAATAGTCACTATCCTAAAAATGATTATCAACCCGAATCAAATCAATATCAACCCAATTCCATAGCAGAATCAGCAGCAAAGAATAATTCAACCATAATTCAGCAGTTTGACTTTGTTTGGCCAAGGTGAGATTTGTGTGTAGATTCTGAGTAGATGATAATAAAGCACTTAATAAGCTATAATGAAGCTTATAAGAACTTAAAACAACAACACAAGTTCTGATTAAAAACTTTAGATCAGCAATAAGATTTTTTATTTTTATTTTTAGAGATTTTTTATATTTTTTTATGATTTTTGTTTAAGTAAGATTATAAGCTAAAGGGCAAATGGCACAAAAAGGCATCAAAGTTAGGGTTCATTTCCAATTAAGTAAGATTATAAGCTAAAGGGCAAATGGTACAAAAAATTTTGTTGGGTACCTTTTTATGCAAGAAAAAAAGTAGAATACCTTAATTGGAAATGAACCCTAACTTTGATGCCTTTTTATGCCATTTGCCCTAAGCTAAAACAGAATCTGAATAAACTAAAATGATGATTTTAAGTATTAATAAGAAGGCTAGTCCCAGTCGCGACCTGGGACGACCTGGGACAACCTGCGTCACGTCAGCTTTCTCTCTCCAGCGACCTGGGACAACCCGGATGCCCCAGTCGACGACCCAAGGAAAATTTTTTTTTTTATTATTTTTTTTTATTTTTTTATTTTTTTAATTCAAACATTTTTAACATTAAATTTAAATTTCATTCAAATTAAAAAAAAAAAGCATTACATTACGAAATTAATTCAAATTGATTTTGAACGTACACTTGCATATCTTCAACAGAATGGGGGAGACGGCAAGCCATATTAAATCTTGTGTTGAGAAGTATTTTGAGGTTGAATTGTGTTTGAAATTGTGTGTTAAGAAATGTGTTTGAGGTGAAGTTGGTATTTATAGAGTGGTAAATTTGGTTTGAATTTTTTTTTTTTTTTTTTTTTTTTTTTTAGTTTAAGACCAAACGGTCACATTTTAAACTTGTGTTGCATTTGACATAGGTCTAAAACTCACTCGATATTGCATTTTCTCCTTGCTCGACCGATATGCCGCCCCACCTTCGCATTCGATGTGCTCGATGTCTATATCGGTTGTGCACAAAAAATTTGCACACCCAACCGATGTTAAAGCTTCCAATGCGACAAGCCTTAAGAGTACTAACAACAGAAATTGAAAGGACTTTAGAATGCAACTGAAAATGATTTTATTACTAAAAACTGGTTACAATAGCAATTGAGATTACAAAACTGAATTTAAAACATTTAACAGGATTAAACTACACTAATACTACTCAGAAAACTACTTTATTCACTGAAATGAATGAGGCTCTATTTATAAGAAGCCTTGAGCTATTAGAAGGATCCAAAAGCGAGCTTGGTGTGTTTCTTTTGAGCATTTACAACCCTCAGATCAATTCCCATCTTCAATCACTTCATCTGGACCCTTGGATTGATCTTTACACGTATGCGTAGCCAATCAGGTGCAAAGGAGAGTTGTGGATTGCCAACCTGGCATTCTCCTATGTGTCAGCATGTGTCAGAAATTGGGGATAAACTCTTTTGGGCGGGTAAATGTAATTTAATTTTTTATTCAGTTTGACTATTTTCACTAGAGTGTGAGGGGTTCAAAAGGTGAATTGACCAGGGTCATTTGCAATAAAGGGGTTCAAACGTTATAGTAGCTTTAACCGGTTAATACAGGTGTTGACTTGGGCTCAATGGTTGGGCTTGTGTAGTATTTTGGGCCAAAGGTTATAATATGGATTAGATAAGGACTATTAATGGATCCATGTAGTATCATAGGGGCCAATCTTGTAACTTCTGAACTTCCAAGGACCAATTCTGTATATTCTGAAAAATTCTTCCAAGGACCAATCTTGTAAATCCCAAATAAATCAAGGACCATTTTTGCCAAATTCGAATAATGAGGAAAGAGGTTGAAGGTTCGGTGTATTAGTTTACTGTATTTTGTTAGTATCAAAGTACCCCTCAATTAACTGTCAACATAGTCAAACTAATGGTGCATATTAAAATGGGTTAATACTAAAAAAAAAGTTAATAAAAGTTTCTCCAAATTTTGACCTAAGTTAGTAAAGCTCTTTTTTTTTTTTTTTTTTTTTTTTTTTTTTGCAACGAGGTTACCATTGTTTACGTGACTGGTTGTTTACGTTACTCCATATATTACAACTTATGATAGCAGGTAAAAAGTTACTAAATGGTCCTTGTGGCTGTCGGGTTTCTTTTGATTTTTTTTCTCGGATCCTCTCCTGTGCGCGACCCATAACTGGATTTTCTTACGTTTTTATCTATTTTTGTCAGTTTTCATCCGTTTTTATACGTTTTCGCCCGTTTTTCTTACGTTTTCATCCGTTTTTCTTACGTTTTCATCCGTTTTTATACGTTTTCGTCCATCGTTATTATGCTTTTGCCCGTTTTTATACTTTTTTGTACATATTTATACGTTTTTCTCTGTTTTTCATCTGGTTTTATTTGTGTTCTTACCTGTTTTGACCGTTTTTATACGTTTTGTCTGTTTTTGTCCGTATAAATCTGACTAAAAAATAGATAAAATCATATACAAGTGAATAAAAACGTTAAAAATGGAAAAAAACGAAAAAAGCGCATAAAAACGGATAAAAATGTAAGAAAAACGGACGAAAACGTAAAAAATGGATGAAAACATGTAAAAGCGAATACAACCGTAAAAACAGATAAAAACGAACAAAAACGTATACAATTGGATAAAAACGTACACAAAGATATAAAAAATGATGAAAACATATAAAAACGAGTAAAAAAGTAAGAAAACGGACGAAAACGTATAAAAATGGATAAAAACGTATTGAATTAGACCAAAAGTGAAATATCCAACAAACTACAACGATAAAAAATGTAGTTAACTCTTAACTGAATTAAAACCCTATGAATTGATTGGTATAGTGGATGTTTTTAGTTATAGACCGTATTTAATTTAGGGTGCTTTTTAATTTTATATAAGAGGGTAAGGAATCATAACGTGGAACGGGTGTTATGACCTAGTTCCAAGTGTTGGCTTGCGTTTTCCACTCCGAGGTTCATTGCGTCACAAAGGCGTTAAAGAGGGTGTTGGTTTAGCAACTTGCGTTGAAACGCAAGATGAAAGAAAAAAGATAAAAAAAGTTCAATTCAGCCCGTCATATTTAAGAGTAACAGCTAGTTGCATTTTTTTTCTTTTTTTTCTTATTAATTTATTTATTTATCTATTTTTTTTATATAAATCAAACCGTTTACAAACGGTATGATTTCAAAAAGTGACATTTTTTTAAACCCTTGTATATACTCAGTTCACTAGTATTCTCACTTCAAAAAATAATTCATATTAGGGATGAGCATTTCGAACCGAATATCGGAACCGAACCGGAACCGTACCGGTGCCGTACCGAAACGGTACCGATTCTTGAAATACGGTACGGTACCGGGACTATAAAATAAGGTGAAAAAAAAATCGGGACCACTAATTCGGTACGGGACCGGTACAAAATCGGGAAATTCCCGAAAAAAAGCGGGAAAAACCCGATTTCCCGATACCGGTACCGATATCCGAATCCCATTCGGTACGGTACCGGTACCACTAATTTATGCTCGGGAAAAATCGGTACCACTAATTCGGTACGGGTTCGGTACAAGACCGGTACCGTGCTCATCCCTAATTCATATACTTCTATTCTTACAAAAATAAAAAAAGAAAAAAAGAAAAAGAAAAACAATGTCGGGACGTGACGTGACGAGAGTTTTTTGAACTTAATGGGTTTTGGAAATCTTTTCCCTAACCTTAACGTCGGATCTTTTTCAAACCCACACCCTAACCCTAGCCCACATAATTTGACACCCTAGCAACAACAACAGTTAAATTTGATGCGGCAACAAAATTTCCAACAAAACACAACTCAATTTCGAGCAACAAACACAAACACCATCGTGCGTGTTAAAATTGGACCGAACCTAGAACGAATCTCTCACTTTTTGTTTGAATTCGAAAAGTTTCACCGTTGCTCCATATCTTTGCCAAAATTGATCGCCGCTAGTCTAATTTGCTAATGACGTTAGTATTTGATCGTTATCTTCGGTCACATGCTTGACACACGAGGGTAGCACTATTACAAAATAGTAACATACACGAACTTATTAAGTATGTTTAGACATTTTAAAGTGAGAATGATAAAAAAGTTCACACTAGTATGCGGGTGAACCAATTGGGTATAGCAAATATTTTCACACTATGTGAGAAGATTTATGAATATTATTCACACTTTTAAGAGTGAGGGTTTTAAAACAATTCCTCACACTTTTAAGAGTGATGATTTGACTTTGAAATAATTCTTCTCGCCTTTAAATATTATGATTTTGAGTTTGAAATAATTCTTCACACTTTTAAGTATGGGATTGAATGATCTGCTCATCGAACAAAAAATAAATATCACTGGGGACGAAGCGTAGAGGTCACTTTAGCTTGTTGTTCTGGAGTGAAATGAAAGGTAAGGTCTAACTAAACCATTTCACAGTTTTTAAGTGTGAGGATTTTGAAGCAATTATTCACATTCTTAAGTGTCAATATCTTTAAAATATTTCACGATTTATAAAGTGCAAAGAAAAGACAAATTTGTTGTAGTCTAGATTTGTCTTTTCATTTTTTTTCCTTTCATGTATCTGTTTTTGTTGTCTTTTCATGCATTTTTTTTATTCTTTATTATTTTAACTGTTTATTTATTTTTTCGTTTCAATTATTGTGTCATTGATCCCCACAAACTGCCGGGACTAATAACCCCGCCATGAGTCAGTTTCAAGAATTTAAGCTCTTTGATCGTTTTTATTCCAACCCAATGGATGAGATTTTGAAGCCTCTTTGACTTCCTAAATTTTTGATGGTAGCGTCAGTATTTGATGGTTAGGCATCATTTTTAAGCTTTCGTGTTGTGGTGTGGAAAGTTTGGAGATAGAAGAGAGATGAGGATGATGGAATGTGTTTATCGTTTGATTGTTATAATGGATAGGTTAAAAAAAAGAACATTAAAAAAATAGTTTATGTCAACTCTCTATATTTGATGTGAAGCTCAAATGTCTATTTTGGTAAACCAAGGCCCATTCTAGCATATTCATTTGGGTAATTTATCTATACTATATTATAATGCATGTAAAAGCCAAACCTCATTACAAGCTTAACTTCTAACAAAAAATTAAGATAACGAGCTCCAATCATGAGATGACATGTGTCACTTCTTAACAAACTTCAAACTTAACTCATAACCACTAAAAAGTAAGATAAAGAGCTCAAATTATAAGTGACATGTGCCACTTCTCAACTAAAAATTAAACTTTATTTTCAAATTGAAATATCTTTTTATCTATTTTTTTTATAATCTAATTTCACCATATTTTCTAAAATTTTATGCTATTTAATTCAACATACATTTTCATATATTTTTATGAGTTTTGAGTTTTTATATTTTTAGTGGGTTTATTTTATTTTAATTCAAATTTTTACAACTTTAACCTTTATTCAATCAATACAATCTTGATTCGTCAAAATCATATACTTTGGAGGAAGTGTTTGACGTGTAAGAGATTGCGAGGGTATTTCTATATGCGGGAATAATGATATCACGAGAAAGCTACGGGTAACCCACACAAACACATACAACTAACACATATACATTTGAAGTGTTGTGAAACGAATTCACTAAACGGGTAAGCAAACACATATAACTATACTTATCGCCGCCGTTGTGCGCGGATATCCGACTAGTGCTAAAATATACTTGTTATTTTCTAAACACCAATCAACCCTTAGGTAAAACACAAATGTTATTACTATTCTTAGCCACAAAAATCTCCAATAAATAAATAAATAAATAATAAATAAAGTGTCCTATCAAACTAGAATTAGTAAGTTTTCAAATTTCAGTCTCTTTTAATATCCGAACTAAATCTCCCTATAATTATGTAATTTCCAATAAATTCTTAAAAATTCTTAATAAACAACTCTAAGCATATCTCCTATAGTAAGTCACTAGCTCATGACCCATGTAATACACGGGTTATATAAGTAATTACTGAAAAAGTAGTTGTAATATATAAACATATGCAATTCGTGATCACTTCTATTTCAAATTAATAAAATTCAAGAGCATCTCTCATGAATAGTTATCACTTTGGATTACTCATGACTATAGGGGTGTAAACGAGCTGAGTAAGAGTCGAGCCGAGTAATGTCAAGCTCGAACTCGACACGATTACTAAAACTCGAGCTCAAAACTCGATTCGATCTAGGCCGAGCTTTGGATTTCAGCCTCGAGCTCGGCTCGTCATCTCAAACTCGAGCTCGAACCTAGAGCTCGAGCTTGATTATTTCCAAATTTAAATCTCTTAACTCCGTCCCAAAAATAGAGTGAGAACGAGCCCTTTGAGGATCTCTCTAAGCTGTGTAACTCTCTATTACCATATATAGAGGGAAACCAGGTTCAATAGCCGGATAGCGTAAGAAAACAACTAAATAGAAATGAGTACTTATTCTCTTTGAAAATATAGACCGAAAGAAGCTTCTATTTGTAGGCCTTGGAGGCGCTTAACTCTTTCTTATTATTAGTAATAATTGTTGTCTTAGTTTCATAACATGTTTTAACCCCGGCTTTTCATGAATATGTAAGCAGATCCACTCGATTTTAGTGTGCTAAATAATTCTCTTCGTACGGATTGGAGTACGAAAGGCCCTTCCCAAAAGGGAATCAAATAGTCATTTTTTTGTTATCGCCACGCGGCTTAATTCCGATCACTCCCTCAAGAATAGGAGGCCATAATAGAACGCACATCAGAGAGTACTTCCCTTAAACTAAATCACTACTCCGAACAGTCCTGAGCCCCTAAGGGGGTTAGGGAGAATGTAACACCCCCAAAATTTTATAGCGGAAGCGTTCGGGTCATGGGGTGCTAATAAATCAATAATCATAATACAAGGTAATAAATAATGGAAAATTTATTCCATTATCGAAAGATAGATTAATTTAAGAGATAGTTTTACAATATTGTTTCAAAGTGCGAAGTAAGCCCATAAAAATATATGTTGTCCCATTAAAAGTTGTATTAGATTTGCTTGAAAACACTTCGTATGCTAGTCTTCAACGAATGCTTTTGTCAATGCCCACGCTAAGAAAGAAACATGAGAAAAACATGCTAAAATGTCAACACAAAGGTTGGTGAGTTCATAGGTTTAAGTTAAAGAAATCAAGTTGGACCACAATTGCACATATATCATCTCCGTGAATGACACTATATGCAAAAAGCCTATTACGCTAATACCAAGTTCATGCGACAGTGTGCATGCATCTAGAAGCATGATAAATAAAATCCCAACAAGTTTATTTCCAGTACAGTCGATCAATACGATATGATATACGCCCGACGTTTGCCTATCCGGTTAAACTCGAACGGGGGTTTCATCCCCAATAGATCTATCCATAACAATCGTGCCTCCCCAAAGGGAACTAACGGTAGCATAGTTGGGATTCAAGGTTGTTTCACGTAATAGTGTTTCCAGTTTCAGGTCCGAAAAGCGACACAAGAGGGATTCGAACTTAGGTGAGTTGACAAAAGGCTCAGTGCTTCAACCAGTTGAGCTAAAGCCTCACTTCTGTTAGTCTTACAAACGTTTCGTATTTAACAGGTTTTCCAACTGTGTTAATTTTTGTATCATACTTCTTAGTTTCATGCATGCTTTTGTGTTTGTATTGTTTTGTTTTCGAAACTGTGTTGCCACCTTTGATTTTATGAAGAACCTTAATAAACCCAAGAAAACTTTAACAAGCTAAATTCTTCCAATAACCACTTTAAAATTATCAAAAGTTGTTTTTATTTGTTATGGTCGAATCCCTTTTGGCGTGTGACATAAGAAGTGAAAACGATAAGATTGAATTGAAGTGAGTTAAAGAAGCTTACGACACCCAAGAGGGTGGTGAAGAGACACGACGAGTTGTGGTACGAGCAAAAGGGATCCGAGATAGCCTTGACTCCTTCGAACCAAAAACCCACACGAACAAAATACTATCCCGACGAGACTTAGATGATCTTGAAACGATTATATGACGGTTATCAAGGTCCACTTTCATTTCTGTCTTTTTGTTTTTGTCTTTCATATGAATGTTATATAATTTATCTTATATACTAATGCAACCATGGATTACTGACTGGAATCTTTGAAACAAGCAAGATCGTGCTGATAAATGATGCTTGTTGATGCAAAAGTTGGACGTTCCTTGTTTGGAGCTCCGGTTCCTACACCAATTGAGAATCGTTGCTTGAGACTTGCACACTAAGAGACAAAAGACACCGTTAGGCTTATCGTGGGATTGTTTCCCACGATTATCCTCCGGCGTGAGAGTAAGTAATCGGTTTAGGGTTTAAGGAGAGTTAGGGTTTGTAGATCGTACCTTAAACGAGGGATGTGATTCCCTTTATATACGCACGGAATCCTTGTTGGTTCTGTGTTCCTCAACCTTCGGCGTATCCCGCCTTAATCAGTTGGGAATGATTATCTATCTATTTGAAAGATATCGGATATCTATTCTATCAATAGATCCGGCTTGGGCCTTCATGAGCCCAAACGTTTAATCTGCTTAGCCCAGTTCGTACCGGGCCAAGTTAGTATTGGACTTTAGTCGGGTCCACGACCCGGATATAGACTATATGTCATCATGTCCCCCCAGTCTAGTATGCGCAGTGCGTAACTACGGATGCTAGACTAATTATCGTATTCTATGAAAAATAAACAAAGCGTAGCCAAGAAGCTAAAGAAAATATGCTCAGGATACATTGTATCTAGCCATAGAAAATGAAACGGGCACCTCGTAAATCGGGGGAAAGGTTAATGCACCCATGTCCCATCAAACAATCCCCACCACATATGTAGGGTTAGTGGAGTCCACGTGTCGATCATCGCGTGGAGGAAGAAGAATATATAACCCCTTCACTTCATTTTCACCGTCTCAACACACAGTAAAAAAAATATCCGCCTTTTTCAAAGCTTCCAACACATCCAAGCCTTCAGACTGAAATACCCCTAGGTAACTGCGCCTGCGCCTTTGTTCTTTGTTATAACAATACCATGGTTAAGGAATTATCTGATTTTACATCCGACATAACGGAAGAGGAACTGCAACAGTTTGCATCGGATTATTATATCCCTAGCGCAGTACATCCGGAAGTTCCGGCTGCGAATGCATCAATAGCGGATTTCCCCGATGGGAAGATTGGTGTATACACGCGATTCTTTGAATTCGCAAATCAGCGAATACCCATATCATTATTCTTAAGTGATGTATTGAATTATTACCGCATTCACTTGTCCCAGCTGCATTGTATAGGTGCGGCGAAATTAATTAATTTCGAGGTGAACTGCCACTTATTGGCCATAAACCCCACAATCCACCTGTTCCGGGCGTTTTACCACACCACGTGGTCAAACGGGTGGGTTTCCTTCGCGAAGCGCCCTGGATCACTCCAATGCTACACGGAAAAGTTAGACGCGCTCAGAAATTGAAGGGAAACCTTTTTCTGGATTGACAACACGTGTTTTCCGTCTCATTTCGATTTTTACGCTAAGGGGACACTGCCAAAGGATGAGCGCCCCCTCCCTGGATCATATAATGCAGAGGATGCGGAAACAATAAATGCGAACCGCATCCCTATAAGCTCATACCCTGAGGAGTTCTTGGTGCATATTGGCCTGAGCCACAACTATTTTGGCAGCTCAGAAGAAGTCCCTATCTTCTTAGACGCCGATGATCAGGGTGGGTGCTCATGCTTTCGTACCCCGTTGAATTACATTTCTGTAAGTTATTCACTGTTTGTTCTCCGTACTTGTCGTGAACTATGTGTATTTCTTTGTTGTTGCGCAGAGATGGACCTGTTCAGCGTTGTGCACCTGACAAAGCCAATGGATGTAAAGGTGGGAACTCGACCCCTGAAGGAGGGAGAAGAGCCCGTGCTTGTTGCGGTTACCGGGCGTACCCTAGCGGTGGACTTAGGCGAGGCAGGGGAAAGTTCATCCGTGGCGCTCCAAGCAACACCCTTACAGAGTATACCCAGTACGACAATACCTACACCTCCCGTGCAGCCAGCGCCCATAGCGGCGGAGCACGTGGAAGAAATAGAAGAGGAAGAAGAAAGTCCAGAACTGGAGCGCAAAAGAAAGCGCAGCGGCGATGGCGCTGCCACCTCTCGGAAGAAGCGCCCAGTTATTTTTAGTGTGGAATCATCGTCTAGTGATGTTGCTTCGCGCCCACCATCGCCTGACACATCCATTCCTGCGTAAGTATCCTTGCAAGATTATGTATCAAAATGCATCTTGATATCACTGAATAACTGTGATTTTCTCATCATGTTTGTAGGTTTGAACAATCCGTAGAGTCGCCCCCCAATCAAGTCCAATTCGTGCTGAATCATCTGGGCTGAAGAGCCAAAGCGCGGAGCCTGAGACCGCTGGGGATGCACCCATGGAACAACTGGTCGATGATATGGTCTCACTTGTAACGCTGCTAAAGGTAAAGTACTCGGGCGAGACTAGCCAAGGTACGGAAAAAGACCAACGAATTGCGCTACTTGAGGCTCAATTGGCTAGTGCTAGGGGTGAAGCGGAGACTCTGAGGGCATATGCTAAAAAACTCGCCGAGGATAAAATGGCACTGATGTGTCAAATAAATCAAGAGCATGCGGAGGCCGCGAGCTATAAGTCTTCTTGTCTTTGGGCTATGAAATATTTAGAGAATGGCAAAGACGCACTGACCTCCCAGCTTGAAGACTTTGGCGCGACTGTGAAAAGTTCTCTGGAAACTCAGGAGGAGAAGTTGCGCAAACTAAGCATAGAGTACGACGAGGAGTTATATCCTCAACTTCTCTCAACCATTGCTGAGCGCAGATGGCTCATAAGCCATGGGCTCCGACTTGCGGCGTTAAGTACCCTAGAGTCGCCAGAGGTGGTTGACTCCTTCAGGGATGTAGTGAAGTGTGCGCTGGAGCGTGGGAAGTCAGAAGCCATTGAGAAGCTGCAAGAGGCTGAGCTTCTAAAGGTACCCGTTGAGCAGGTACCTACTTATGATGCAAAGGCTTATGATAATCTGGTCGCTGCCATGAAGAAGATGAGGGACTTGGAACTCCCCAAGATTGCTGAACTGGAGCGTGATCAGGACTATCCGATAAATGTAATTTTTGCAGGTCTGACTCTAGCCCGTCATCTCGGTGGAGAGGCTGTTGCGCAGCCAGACTATTATCTTAGACCCGATGCATCCCAACTGCACGTTCCTATATTCGCGCGCCCTAGAGATATCCTGAATCCTTTTGTCCTGGACAGGGAGGTCCCCTTGAAACAAGTGTTGGAAGCGCATGCGACGAGGCTTGCTGAAAAGAAAGGTGTTAAGGGCAAGGCTGTAATGTGTGGTGTTGGCGCGACGCATCTCCCTCGGTCTGACGGGGTGCCCGTGAGTGTTGCCACCGTGGCTCGTCGAGATGCGGATTTGTTACAGGAGCTGAATAGGATTGGGAATGATACTAGCCGCGTGGGTAGTTCCTCCTTGAAGCGTAGTCATAGTTTTTAGATTGTCTCTTGTGCTGTAACTATCTTTGAGAAATAACTCGTAGTCATGAAATAAACCTCCTTTTGTTAAGTGTTTGTAAATATATTTTTCAATTTGTGATGTACACACTTATCTTGTTTGTCTTTGCATAAAAGAAGTATTCGTTGTTACCTGTATATGCAAGTGTGAATAATACAAGAAATACATAATCACGTATGAAGATCCTAAGATACTAAAAAATTGTCAAGTATCATCATAATCGTGTATGTTAATGGTATGCAGCGTACTGTAAATACCAAATTAAGGAATCAAGTGTCTTGGTTCCAAAGTTGTTAAACGTGCACATGTGCATTGTTGCGCATCTGTCGTGGGGTGCGCACAAAGCTTATTCCAACGTCTTGAGAACAAGGTGTTTAACAAGGATACGTGATCCGGCGCTGATGGGTTTGCAACCCTCTTACTCAACAAGTTGTTTATTAGGTTAACTTATCCTTTTACCATCGTGGGTTTATATATTGCATGCACGCCATGTAGGCAAAAACAAAAAAGTTGTTAAGACATACAGTATATGGAAGTAACAAATTAAAGTGTGTCACGGAGTTAGCTAGAAACCGCAACATTTTATTAATACTTGCAAGTGTTTGTGAGGAAATAAAAACATGATACTAAGGAAATAATAAAAAAAATACATAGTTGTGCATTTGGCCGTAGCCATTTCTATAGGTAGCACCTCTTGAGATTGCAGATGTTCCATGTGCGTGGCAATTCACGACCATCCAAGCCCCGTAGCTTGTACGCGCCTGTTCCTAGTGCTTCAATAACCTCATAGGGTCCCTCCCACTTCGGTCCAAGCTTACCTGTGTCTTCCGCGTGGCTAGCTTCATTAGCGCGATAGACGAAGTCACCTGGTCTGAATGAGACACCTCTTACCTTAGCGTCATAGTATCCCTTCATTCTTGACTTCTATTTTTCTTCACGTATAGCTGCGCGTTCACGCCTTTCTTCCAGCAGATCTAGGTCAAGACGCCGTTCTTCATCATTAGTTGCCACATTTATTTCAGCAGTACGGATGGTTGGCATACCGATCTCGGCTGGTATGACGGCTTCTGTCCCGTAGACTAGAGAGAAGGGGGTATCTCCTGTGCTGGTTTTGATTGAGGTGCGATGCGCCCACAAAACATGTGATAGCTCTTCCACCCATCTCCCTTTGTGCTTGTCCAGGCGTGTTTTAATTCCTTCGCCTAAGCTTCGATTCGCCCGTTCCACTAGGCCGTTGGTTTGCGGGCGTTTAACTGACGCGAAGTGCTGTGTAATGCTTAGTTTCTCGCACCAGTCCTTGAAGGGGTTGTCACAGAATTGTTTTCCGTTATCTGAGATGATTTCCCCAGGAAGACCAAAACGGCATACAATGTTATCCCATACGAAGCGCTTCACCTGGTTGCCAGTGATTGTTACCGCCGCCTTTGCTTCAATCCACTTGGTGAAGTAGTCTATAGCGACTATGAGGAATTTTAATCCCCCAGCTGCGACAGGAAAAGGGCCTGCGATGTCAATACCCCACTTGTAGAATGGCCATGGTGATGTTATTGGCGTTAGCTCATGCTGAGGTTGGCGTGGGATGGGCCTATGCACTTGGCAATCGTTACACTTCCGTATTAAGTCCCGCGCATCTCGGTGCATGGTAGGCCAGTAGTATCCTGATCTCATGGCGCGTGCCACAACGGATCGTGGTCCCGAGTGCATACTGCATGAACCTTCATGGATCTCTCGCAACACATAATTTTCCTGTAATGGGCCTACACAGCGGAGCCATGGTTGCAGGAAGGAGCGTCGGTACAGGATGTTGTCTCGGATTTCAAATCTCTGCGCTGTGCGCCGTATCCTGCGAGCTTCCTTCTTCTCCTGGGGTAACATTCCTTTGTTCAGGAAGTTTGTTATCGGTGTCATCCATGTAGGACCGTCCTCCTCTATGATTGGGGAGACTTCCATCTCTGAGATAGACTTGCTTTTTAGTGTTTCTACCAGAACTTGCTTTGATAGGTGTGCAAAGCTTGTCGAGGCAATCTTGCTTAGTGCATCCGCCTTGCGGTTTTCCCCTCTAGGAACCTGTTTGATGGTGAACCTGTCAAAACCTTTGATCAGTGTCTTGGTCTTGGCAAGATACTGGATCATATTATCCTCCTTAGCCACGTATTCGCCCAACACGTGGTTGGCTACTAGCCGGGAATCCACGTTTGCTTCTAGGTTATGTACACCCATTTGAGCCGCGATGCGTAGTCCAGCAAGTAGAGCTTCGTACTCTGCCTCGTTGTTTGTCGCTGTAAATTCAAAGCGCAGTGCATAGGTGAACTCCATTCCCTCTGGATTTGTAAGGATAAGGCCTGCTCCTGAACCATCAATGCATGAGGATCCATCTGTAAACAAGATCCATGGATCATGTTGTTCCGTCTTATTTGGGGTGAGTACCTCATCGGTGTCTGGCTTTTCAATGATGAAATCTGCCAGAATCTGTCCTTTAATTGCCGTGCGTGGTCTGTAAGAGATGTTGTGTTCGCCCAGCAATACACTCCACTTCTGGAGTCGGCCTGATGCGTCAGGTTTAGAGATAATCTGCTTGATTGGTTGATCGGTGATTACTGCTATTGGGTGCACCTGGAAATACCTACGTAGCCATTTAGCAGCAAACACTAATGCAAGAACTAATTTTTCCATGGCGGTATAGTTCATCTCCGTCTTCTTTAGCGCTTTGCTTACAAAGTTGATAGGAGTTTATACTGAATCCCTATCTGTTAGTAGCACTGCGCTGATTGCTCCATCAGTTGCAGATAAGTACATGATCAGTTCTTCCCCTGGTCGGGGTGCAACGAGTGTTGGGAGCGTTGCCAGATGCTGTTTAAGCTGAGCGAAGGCTTCTTCTGCCTCCGTAGTCCACTTGAAATCACCCTTCTTTATACACTTCTTGAGTGTTTTGAAAAGTGGTAATGATTTTTCTGCTGATTTGGACAGGAACCTGTTTAGGCCGGCCAACTTTCCGTTGAGAGATTGGACTTCCTTCAACGTGCGCGGTGAAGGAAGTTCGATGACCGCTTTTGTCTTTTCTGGACACGGTTTTATACCGTCGGGTTCAATCAGGTATCCAAGGAACATGCCTTCAGTGGCGCCGAATGTGCACTTTTTGGGATTCAGCTTCATGTTAATCTCTCGTAGAGTTTGAAACGTCTCCTCAATGTCGCGTATTAGCTCATCTTCAGTATGGCTCTTGATGACTAGATCATCGACATAAACTTCTAGGTTGCGGCCCACCTGTTTTTCGAAAGCGTTATCTACCAACCGCTGATAGGTGGCACCCGCGTTCTTCAAGCCAAAGGGCATTTTTGTGTAACAGTAAACGCCTTGGCCTGTGTGGAAGGCCGTCTTTTCCTCGTCCTCTTTAGCCATCTGAATTTGATGGTACCCTTTGTACGCATCTAGGAAACACTTCAATGGGTACCCGCACAGAGACTCTATTTTCCAGTCTATCTCTGGTAATGGATAGCAGTCTTGTGGGCACGCTTTGTTAAGATCTGTAAAGTCAACACACATTCGCCAGCTGCCATCGCTCTTTTTGACCATTACTGGGTTAGAAAGCCAGTCATGGTAATAGACTTCACGCATAATTCCTGCATCCACCAGCTTGTGTATTTCTGCTAGGATCGCTTGCGCGCGCTCTGGGCCTTGGCCACGCTTCTTCTGGCGGATAGACGAGTACCCTTGTTGGATTCGCAGTTTGTGTTCCGTGATTGAGCGCGGTACCCCAGTCATGTGTTTCGGCTCCCATGCAAAAATGTCTAAGTTCTTTTGCAGGAGCGCACACACAGCTGATTTACCGTTGTCCGATAGTGACCCTCCGATGGCTATTTCCTGTTCTGGGTAGTCTGGGTGAATCGCTACTTTCAGATTTGGAATTCTGGTCGTCCGCTGTGCTGGGGTTGGTGCCGTCTCGCATGCAATCGTGTTGCGTTCTCTATGTGGTACAGTGGCGTTGTAAAGAGTAACAATACCACCTTCCACTGGGAATTTAAGCATCCCATGCGCTGTCGATGGCACTGCTCGCATAGCAGATATTCCCGGTCTCCCAATAATGCCATTGTATGGCGAGGGAGATTTAATCACCATAAATTCCATCCAGGCCGTTGCGAAGTGTTCTTCGTTTCCAATGCTGACAGGTAATCTTATTTGCCCCATAGGCCATATCTTCTCACCTGTAAAACCAGTCAACGCTGTTCTAACCGGGGTTAACTGGTTGCGTATTTCACGACGCAGTCGCTTGAAACAGTGCTCATACATGATGTCGGCAGAAGCTCCACCATCAACATACATGCGTGGATGTCGTGACCCCCCGCGCTTATCTCTATAGTAAGTGGTTCCACCACTGCGTTGTTCGCGGTTAAGGTGGAGAACGAGATTTCCTTTCCACGTGAAAAATCTTGGCTTACCTTCTGCTTTGTGATCCGCTGCCATGATTGTATCATGTAAATGGTGTCGGGCTTGTCTTTAGGTGTTTCTTTCTTGTTGCTACTCTTCTATTTGTCCTTCCCTTCCTTGATATTCTTGACCAGATGGTCCAATCTACCCTCTTTGACCATCTTGTCAATGAGTTGGCACAGTTGGACGCATTCGTTAGTGGTGTGGCCCTTCTGCGCGTGGTAATCACAGTATCCACTCCCTACACGCTGATCCTCTGGAGTGCGCATTTGTGGTGGTCTCGGGAAGTTAGCACCTTCTGTTGCGAGTATTTCCTTTGGTGATTTGGTAAGCGGGGTGTATTTGTCATTGTCGCGTCCATTCCCTTGGTTGCGATAGTTTCTCCGGTCTGTGGATTGTCTCCCAGGTTGTTCCTGTGACCGGTAGTTTGAATAGCTTCTCTTGCTATCCGCCGCAGCAGCTTCTCCTTGTACAAAGGACCGTGTGCGCTTCATAACCTCATCGAAGGATTGGGGAATCCTGTCGTTCAATCTTTTAATAAGTTCCGGGTTGCTGATCCCATTCATGAACCCTGAAATTTTGAGTACTTCGGGACATGCTTTGACTTGCATGCACTCATCCTTGAAGCGCTCCATAAAAGTGCTTGTGGATTCCCCTTGGCGCTGTTTGACTCTAGCGAGTTCAATGGGGTTTTTAGCGCACTTTTTTCGTTGAGTAAAGTTTAGGCGGAATGCCTTCCTCAACTCTTCAAAGCCATTGATGCTTCTGCGTGGAAGCTTGTTGAACCAGTTCTGCGCATTTCCTACCAGTGTGGAATTGAACATGTGGCACCATACAGGTTGTGGCCAGTTTTCAATGGTTGCGGCTGATTCGAAAATTTTTAGGTGATCATCAGGGTCACCTGCTCCATCATAGGTTTTAACATTAGTAGGCATGCGCCTCTTTTTGTTCTCCGAGAAATCACTGATGCGTCTAGTGAACGCGTCTACCTTCTGACGGCGCCATGGGAGAGACATATCCTCCTCTTCTTGGTCACGGTTTTTTCTTCTGGATTTCCAATGTCCAGTCTCACTGTCCTCGTTGTCCGAGGAATTACTAGAATATAGTTCCTCTCTCCTTCGGCGTTTACGCCGGTTGTCCTCAGAATTTGTGCTTGGGGGACTTTCACTTGGGGAATATCGCTCCCCCAGTCTATCTTGTACTCTGCGGCTACCAAGTCTAGTGTGGACATTGGTGCGCCTCTCATCTTCCTCACTTTCATTCATAGGCTGTGAGTCAGATGTATCATCTTCCTCGACTCTCCTTCCGATTCTATTGAACACTGGGGGTCGGCGATTATCCCTCCCGCGTTTCTCCTTCTGACGACGCGGTGGAGATGTCCCAACCTCCGGGCCAAAGTCGAGCCGAGCATGCAGACTCCGACCTGGTCTTTTCTTTGCTTCCTCTTGCATGAGGATAGCTAGGGCTTCGTAATTTTGAGAGACAAAACTACTTGGCTCTAATTCCGGAACGACCCCCTCTAGAACAGGGGTATCCGTTTCTATCAACACGCCCTTGTTCTTGTCGGGTGTGTCGGGTGCTTTTGTGAAGTTAGCTTCTAGCACCGATTGGAGTGGAGTAAAAGGAGTGCGCAGCGGATCTCTGGTACTGGTGGTGGTAGTTGTTGCCTGGGTTGTCCCCGAGAGTGGTTCCACCAGAAGGAAGGCCGAATCCTGGCCTGATCCCTGATTTTTAGCAGCACTGGTTGTCCCAGAGATCTGCTTGGGAGTTGCCCCGCTGTGCGCCTTCTTTCCAGTAAACTCTGATTGCGATCGCTTTGTCATCCTAGTTCTTGGTTCTTAGTGAATGGTCCCACGGATGGCGCCACTTGTTGATGCGAAAGTTGGACGTTCCTTGTTTGGAGCTCCGGTTCCTACACCAATTGAGAATCGTTGCTTGAGACCTGCACACTAAGAGACAAAAGACACCGTTAGGCTTATCGTGGGATTGTTTCCCACGATTATCCTCCGGCGTGAGAGTAAGTAATCGGTTTAGGGTTTAAGGAGAGTTAGGGTTTGTAGATCGTACCTTAAACGAGGGATGTGATTCCCTTTATATACGCACGGAATCCTTGTTGGTTCCGTGTTCCTCAACCTTCGGCGTATCCCGCCTTAATCGGTTGGGAATGATTATCTATCTATTTGAAAGATATCGGATATCTATTCTATCAATAGATCCGGCTTGGGCCTTCATGAGCCCAAACGTTTAATCTACTTAGCCCAGTTCGTACCGGGCCAAGTTAGTATTGGACTTTAGTCGGGTCCACGACCCGGATATAGACTATACGTCATCAATGCTAGAACACTTCCAGGTTTGGAGAATTTATTGCAAATTTTAGCTTTGGGTTATGAGGATCCTTACGCAACATATTCTACAATTCTGCATTTTAATAGGTGCAAAGTATAATTAGTTTTTTCTACAAGAAAAAGTTCTACAAACCCCTTACATGGCTACATGTGCATTACAGCAGGTAATTTGGTTCTTATACTATAGCTTTCACGTTTATCGATGATTATCTTCATCGATTATGATTAATGCTTTGAGCAATAATATACTCAAAAGATTTCTAACTGTTCGGGATTCTATTGAAAGTGTTTATAAGGCCTGATTGGAATTCCTTACTCAGAGATGCTCATTTGTATATGTATCTTATACAGTTATACATCACATGTGATAAGAGGAAACCAGTCTGACCCACTGAGTTATTAAAATGGGTCGAATGACGTTTGCATTAGCATACCCTTATGAATATACGCACTTCCAAATATTTAGTGGATGTCTTCAAAAAAGAAGAACAAATTCTTTGATTGAACAGATAATGCCATTTAACAGTCAACCTCTAAGCGTGGATTTAACATCCAGCACTAATGTTATTTCCAACGAATCAATTGCATCTTATTGACTATCAAACGAGTCATTGATTTAACATCACTGGAAGTTGTGTCTTTTGTCCTTTTACCTTGATTTTTATACTGCATGTTATTGCACCAAAAGCATGATTGAATGTTTACAAGTTGCATCCTAAAAGTAGTTGGACCATTATCCCTTAAAGTTATAATGCTATATAAGTGTAGACTTCCCACTCCCAAGGTACTGACAAAAGGAAGGTGCATGTCAAGTTGCTAACATCTTGGACCATTATCCCTTACATTATAGGTGATGCTAGTGGTGCTACTTTGATGGCATGATTAAAGTTATAATATTGCAATATAAGTCTAGTCTTCCCACTCCTAAGTTTACTTCAAAGTCTTTTATGATATGATTATACATAGAAATCAGTTACTATTAGTAAAAAAATATGTTATAATGCAATATAAGTGCAGACGTGCAGTCTCCCCTACCCCAAAAATGGGGGGACATAGCCATCTGTACTATTGTTGTTTATTTTCTGGAACCTGTTAACAATGACAGAGCATTCTCGCTGGGTAAATCTGTCCCCTTTACATAGTAGTCGCTAAATCAATAGTTGTATAACTCGACAATGAAATTCTGAAAGTTTCGACATTCGATTGTAGTCGTAATTTATCAAAGTGCTTACTTCAAGAGCTTCATCTTAAAATTCATGAGCTAAGTACAAATATACACATGAAGTAAGCTAGTGTTTCATAAGCAGAATACACCATCCATGAAATGAAATACACTATGTACAAACAACTAAGGAATGCAAATAATATAAATCAAACGAAACCTCTCAGGCTCTATATCTTGCATAGCATTGATGCATAGCTTACAACCCAGTTGGACCTGTCCAAATTCAGTTTGAGCATATGTTATAATGCCATTGGAGGGAAAAGTAAAACTATTGGGAATATCTCTTTTTTTATTTCACACCTGATCTTCAAAAAGTATTATGAACCAGCTTGTGCCATTTCCACACTTCAAACTTATACGCAACATTACCCTTCTTAAGACCTATAACAATCATTTAATCAAAATAAGGAATCTTTAGAGTGACCAATATAGATTGTCAAAAGACTTTCATATAATAAACAAATCTAGTACAATGAGGTACGCATTATTGTTGTGCTACACTTGTTTGTTGTTCCCAAATTTTGCTTATTCCGAAATCAAAAGCTATATGCAGGACACCACCAAGAATCACCGGTTAGTTACTTTTTTTACAAATCTAACATTAACACTGACTAATAATTACTACTAGTAATTGCTTAAATTACATTAGGAATCCATAAATATCCGTGAAAATACCAGATCATTTTATTATGCCAATGAACATACGAATTAAGAAAATTGAATTGGTCCAACACACATACATTCACATTAGAGACTTGAAATTTGAAACTTGAGAGTGTTGTCAAAGTTACAACGTCAATAAGCTTTATGGAAAGTACGACACTGGAGTATCAATGTTGCTACTTAATCGAAGTATAATTAACAAAAAAGGTGTAGTTATAGGTCCTATAAAGATGGATAAAACTGAAATGGTTCAAACAACTAATGTGGTAAAAAGTATCTTTAACTGAATGTGTCATTATTTTGTTTCATTATATATAAAACTTGCCATCATTATTGATATATTTAACTTAAAAAGCTACGAAGGACCTAAGTTATCTTAGTAAAGGACTCTGTACTAAAAAAAGGACATAAATACTGAAAAGAATGTATAAGCAGCTTCAACCAAAGTATGAATACTAACACCTCTTCTAATTATAAATTTCGACTGCTCCATGATTTCTCCATGAAATTCAGGCATTAGACATTATGTTCTCCTAGCTAATTTCCAACAAAATGAGTAGTAGTAGGAAGCAAAAGGCAGGTATAGAACATGAAATCAGAAACAAAAGGTTGGTATCACAAGTCAAAAGCACAAAACGACCCGGATTAAAACTCAGAGTAAGTTTAATATGCTAATACGTCAAAGTTTGAGTTTGTATCTAGTCGATGGAATTCCACATGGGTTGGTATTCTAAATGCTCCGTGAGGAAAGGATCCCATAAGGAAAAGATAAATAGGCAAATAATTGAATTGGAAATAGTCTTGCTCCACAAAACTTCCTGTTGATTTTGATTTTGTATCAAATTATTGTTTCAAGACTGTACAGATATCTAAAGTCCAACTTTTTATGTGTTGTTTAAACCTCCATTAGCATAAGATTTGTGAAATCTCAATTTCATTGTTATTTTGAATCTAATCAAGCTGTCAAAAAACTGTTTTTTTTTTCTCAAGCGCTAAATGATAGTTAATAAATTTAGTTATTGTTTAAGTATTTCACTGAGACAATTTATCAAACGATTTATGAGCATATTACAACTGACTTGTTTAAAATATGACCTGATCGGTTGCGGTTTTTCAGTCACGCATTTAATCAAACACAAAGCAAAACAGCTTAGTTACACAAAACCAACAGGAAGGTGTCAATTTTGTTTAGGTGGTGCTATTGGATGGCACTATAAGTCTAGTCTTCCCACTCCAAACTTCAAAGTCTTTAATAATGGAATATAAGTGCAGTCTTCCCTACCCCAATTCTTCTTACAGTCATTCCTGATATGATTATACGTAGAATTTAGTTATTACCAATTACATTCTCTGCTCAACCCGCCTATAAAAAGCCAATACTTGTTCTTATAATTTTAAGTTAATTTCCAAAAATGAAGTCACCACAAGCAATAATTCACTTATCATCTTCCTCTCTTATTTCTTTTCTCTTTTTCAGTCTCGCCATAACATGTCTTACTTCCGCCACTGTCTCTGCTTCATATGGCGGTAATGAGACTGATTATCAGGCGTTGTTGTCATTTAAGTCAAAGATCACCCATGATCCATACAAAGTTTTAACCTCGTGGAACCATTCCTTTCATTTTTGTGACTGGAGCGGTATTTCATGTGGAAAACGGCACAAACGGGTGACTGTTTTACGACTGAAATCGCAAGGCTTAGAAGGCTCGTTGTCTCCTCATGTAGGAAACCTCAGCTTCCTCCGCGAGCTTCATCTCGCGAACAACAGCTTTCAAGGAACCATCCCACATGAACTTGGTCGTCTATCTAGGCTACGTCGTCTTTCTATGTATAGAAACAAATTCAGTGGAGTCATTCCAACAAACTTGTCCGGCTGTTCTAACCTTGAAGAGCTTAACCTCGGTCAAAATATGCTAGCTGGAAGCATACCCAAGGAGATTAGTTTACTGTCGAAACTTACTAGTCTTGTAATTGAAGACAATAAGTTAACAGGTGGAATCCCACCTTTCTTGGGGAATATTACATCAATGGAAGTCTTCGGTGCTCGCAGAAACCCGTTGGGTGGGAGCATTCCAGATACCTTGGGTCATTGGAAAAGCTTGACGGCATTTCACTCTGGTGAGTGCAACTTATATGGAAGCATCCCTCATTTCATTTTCAACCTCTCACTCCTAGTTAATTTAACCATAGCTGAAAATCACCTCACTGGTAGTCTTCCTTCAGAAATTGGTAATCAGCTCCCAAATCTTAAGTGGCTTCAGTTATGGGGTAACGAACTGACCGGAGTTCTTCCACCTTCTCTTTCTAATTGTTCTAAATTGGGAATTCTTGAAATGGGTCGCAACAATTTTAATGGGAAGTTGACTATCAACTTTTCGAAACTAAGAGATATTAATACAATTAGATTACAGAATAACAACTTCCATGGACGAGGAGAAGTCAATGACCTGGGGTTTATTGATTCTTTGAAAAACTGCACTAAATTAGTAGATTTGAATCTTGATGATTGCAACCTTATAGGAGTGCTTCCTATATCAATAGGTAATCTCTCTCATCAACTCAGCTCTCTATATTTAGAAGACAATAAATTATTTGGAAGACTCCCTTCAAGTATAGGTAGTCTAGTTGGTTTGACCTATTTAGATTTAGGGCCTAATTTATTCAATGGAAATATCCCCACTACCATTGGTGAACTACAAAAGCTACAAGTTCTTGATCTAGATAGCAATCAATTTTCAGGGCCTATCCCTGATGCTATTGGGAACTTATCACTATTGACAGAACTTTACTTAGATTACAACAAATTAGAAGGTCATGTTCCATCAAGCCTCGGGAATTGTAAAGAATTTAATGGGTTAAACCTTGCATACAATAGACTCAGTGGAAACATACCCAAGCAACTTCTTCAACTTCCATCACTAACTATTGGTTTAGATCTTTCATACAACAACCTGTCTGGTTCCATTCCAATAGAGATTAAAGATCTCAAGATGTTGAGCTATCTCAGTTTAGCTTATAATAATTTATCAGGTCCCATTACTAGTAGCCTTGGTGAGTGCGTCAGCCTTACAGAGTTATACCTTAGTGGCAACCAATTTCAAGGCATAATACCATCTTCATTAAGTTCCTTGGGAGGATTGGGGATACTCGACGTTTCTCAAAATAATTTATCAGGAAAAATTCCCCAATTTTTAGAGAAATGGAAATCATTAGAATATTTGAACCTATCATTTAATGATTTTGAGGGTGAAGTACCGACTGTAGGAGTGTTTGCAAATGCAAGTGCATTTTCAGTTTTGGGGAACCATAAGCTTTGTGGTGGTTTGGTTACACTTAAGTTACCCAAATGCAAGGAGACGGGTAGTAAGAAAAAAAAAGTTTCCTTTCTTCATATTAGTCATCGTGATTGCAGTCATGTTGCTCGTCGTATTATGGTTTGTGTATCTTTTGTGTAAGAAGAAACGCAACAGTCAACCATCTCTATCATCAGGGAGTGAACGGTTCATGAAAGTTTCATACCATCAACTTCTCAAGGCTACTGATGGCTTCTCTACAGCAAATTTGATTGGGGAGGGTGGGTTTAGCTCGGTTTACAAAGGAATCCTCGATTCTAATCATAATAAACCTGTTGCAGTCAAAGTTTTGCATCTTCAAAATAAAGGAGCTCACAGAAGTTTTCTAGCAGAATGTGAAGCATGGCAGAATATTCGACACCGTAATCTGTTGAAGATAATAACTTCATGTTCAAGTACTGATTTCCAAGGCAATGATTTTAAAGCTCTGGTTTACGAGCTTATGCCCAATGGAAGTGTACACAACTGGCTTCATTCAAGTGCAAATACATCGAAACTGAACCTTCTTCAACGAATAAACATTCTCAGAGATGTTGCCATCGCACTTGATTATCTTCACAACCGCTGCCAAACCACGATTGTTCACGGTGACTTGAAGCCTAGTAACATTCTAATTGATGATGATATGGTGGCTCATGTTGGAGACTTTGGTTTAGCACGACTACTTGGTACAGACTTAAACCAAAACAACTCAACCGGGGTTAAAGGAACAATTGGTTATACACCTCCAGGTAGTATTCCATAATGCTTACATTTACTTACAAATTACTGTTTGTAAATTAAGTAACTGTTTTTAATTCGCAGAGTATGGTCTCGGGAGCGAGATGACAAGTTTTGGGGATGTCTATAGTTTTGGAATATTATTACTAGAGGTGATGATCGGGAAAAAGCCAACAAATGACTTGTTCAACGACGGACTTAGCCTTCATAAATTTGCTTACATGGCATTATCGGATAATGTAATCGATGTTATTGATGATGATGCAATTGTGTTGCAAAGTACGGAAGCGAATGCAAAGAAAGTGGAAGAATGTTTGGTTGCAGTTATCAAGATTGGAGTATCGTGCTCTCTGGATTCCCCACCACAACGTATGAAAATTGAAATTGTTGTCAACGAGTTGCAGCGCATTCTCGATGTGCTTCAAAATATATAAGGTACTCTGTTCTCCCATTTTGTAGAATCTGATTTTACACGAGTTTGTTAATAAATCATCACTAACTTGGTTTTATTTTTGTATGCTTTCAGATCTGATACCAAGCTTTCTTGGTGAAATTTGAAAGTAAGTGCAGCAAGGAGGAGTGCATGTCGTAGTTATATAAACGTTACTTTGTCAAATATGTTTGCAAGTGTGTTTTAATTTTCCTGTTGCATAAGTATTGTAAGAGACGTAAGGGTGCATTTACATTCCTGATGACTTATCATATGTATCAACCATGTTTATGATCAAGTGTGTCTATTTGAATGAGAAAGTCTGTTGGTTACATAACTGGATCCTGTCATGGGGGCAAAGTTCGTTAGGTCTTTTGGGTTAAAATGTTTTATAAAAAAAGTTCAAATAGATCTAACCCTTGACATCTTAGTGTATCTGCATAGTGAATATTGTTGATAGTTGTAGTCAGATTACACTAACTTAGCTAAATTTAGGTCTTGTAGTTTGTTTACTATTAGGCCCGGTACCTGTTACTGTCTTTTTACCGAAAACGCTTACAAAAAAGAAATGCTTTGACAACCCCATCCAAGAAATCTGGGGAACGTTCTTTTGCTTCTGAAGTCGTCAAAAATCAAAAAGTTACTTGATTTCGAGTTCATGGACCCGCCACCTAAACTTAACATTCTTAACTACATGTATCAACTATGGATATTGGAACAAGTGAAAGCTCTACGAAAGGCTCGGGATGTGAGTTATCAGTTACTCGACATCTTGAAAAAGCTCATGATCCGGCTGACATCATGTGGGTTGATTTGGGACGTCACTGGAAAAGCGATATGCTCAGTTACTTCCATAACGCTGCAAAACCTAAAGGGATTATGAATACATAAGTATTAGGAAATCGATGCCGTGCCATTTGCACCCTACCCCAGCTTTATGTTGCATCATTTTGGATGGTTATGGCTGCCCTTTGAATAAATATTCGTAAGGGTGGGAAAATGGGCAGGTCCTAGCACTTGTGTAACGGGTCAAAACGAGAACATTTTTGGTATGGATCAGGTTGGCCCGGAATGTATTTTACCCAGTTTTATTAGAATCCCCTACAGATATTAGGGTGCTTAAGGTAGTAATTATGCCTTTAACTGTACTAGTCTGGTATTCATGTTAGCTTGCCATATGGCGAATAGACAAAAGTTCTATACAGAACAAATATTCTTTAAAGATCAAATAATTCAATCCTCACCGTCCAATCCCCTAGATCTAATGGTTTATATTAAAACTGGATTTATAAACTAATTAAACACAAATGGGCAATTTTGTAACTTTACAATTCCCCACCTAACACCACCCTCCCCAAACATTCACTCTCAGATATTCATTTACACACACATGCTCTCACCTAATCTTCCTCACTGAAACCTCAACCCCAAATCAAAATTCAACCATATATCTTCTAAATCCATAACATCCAATTTAATATTACGTATTCCAACAAGAATCAATCATTCTTTTTATTTTTTTATTCCTCGATTTGATTAAATTTTCACATATAAATTACCAGATATATTTAATTGTTGTTTCTGCGGTGTTGTTGCGGATGACGACGACTATTCGTGGATTTGTTGTGGCTGACGACAGTTATCCGTGGTACCGAGTAAACCCAGCAGCTGAATTTATTTATGATGATGATTTACTAATTGTTTTGATGTCATAAAAGTCAACTTGTCGAAGCACAGTACAGCCATCCTTGTTTTCCAAAATTTTGTTGGCCTTCAATTTGAAAATTGGGTCCAGTACAGTTGTAGAAGCAAACAAGATAAAATGTTAGTTACTTTAGTAATTTTGATGCTCGCTATCATCATTGAGCAGCTTCTAAACAAGTTTAGTTGGTATAAAGAATAGAAATTTATTCTTTAGTTTTGGCAAAGATGATATGATGTAGGTGGAGATATTTTTTTGATGTGATTTGTGGTAAATTACATTCGGTAAATCACATGTGTTTTACCTCAAATCACATGTGATTTTACCGTAAATTATTTTTTGAAAGTGAATCATATGTGATTTACACATGAATCACATGTGATTTACACACAAATCACATGTGATTTACCACAAATCATATGTGATTATATCGTAAATTATTTTTTAAAAGTGAATCACATGTGATTTATTCATTTTTAGATTAAAACTGAATCACATGTTTCAGTTTACAACATCAAAGACTAAATCACACGTAATTTACATTTTTCATAACAGAGAAAAAATAACATGTGATTCACTCATTTTTAGATTAAAACAGAATCACATGTGATTTACACACGAATCACAACAAAAACCAAAATCACATGTGAATTTTTTTACGAATCACGTGTGATTTGTCCGGACGGAAATTTTGAAAAAACAAGTTCGTCGAAAGTATATAAAAGTGCATATCTATAGAAAGATGATTTTTTTCTCGTCGCGATGGTATATTTTTTGTAGCTTGAAGATTTACCGTTTGTAAGATATGTTGTTTTTAAAAAGGTGGAAAGTGGGTTTTTTTTATTAAATGAGTTAGATTGACAATTTTGCTCTTTCTTTGTTATTTTTGCTTTTATCTTTACCGTTGGATGAAATTAAAATAGAAGGCTAGGATTTGATTATTTGTTCTTTTTATTTTGGGCAAATCACCTAGAAATGTAGCTAACTTACCACTTTTTCTCATTGTATGTAGCATTCTTTTTTTTTTCTCATTCTGTCAATAAACTTCCATCGTTAGTCCTTTGTGTGTACCCGTTACCAAAAAACCCTGCATCGTTAGTCCTTTATGCTAACGACCGTTAATAAATAACTTAAAATTTGGTTATCTTACGTTAAACTTGCGTCGTTGGTCCTTTATACTAACAATCGTTAAAAAATAACTTAAATTTTGGTTTTCTTACGTTTCCGTCCGTTTTTTTCACGTTTTCGTACGTTTTAACACGTTTTCGTTCGTTTTAACAGGTTTTTGTCCATTTTTCACGTTTTCGTACGTTTTTACACGTTGACACGTTTTTGTCCCTTTTTTCACGTTTTCATACGTTTTTACACGCTTTCATCCGCTTTTTCAAGTTTTCGTCCGTTTTTACACGTTTTCATCCGTTTTTACATGTTTTCATCCGTTTTTTACACGTTTTCGTCCGTTTTTCACGTTTTCGTCCGTCTTTACACGTTTTGGTCCGTTTTAGCACGCTTTCATCAGTTTTTTCAATTTTTCATCCGTTTTTACACATTTACATCCGTTTTTGCACGTTTTCGACTGTTTTTGCACGCTTTCATCCGTTTTTACACATTTTCGTCCGTTTGTGCACATTTTCATGCGTTTTTACACGTTTTCATCCGTTTTAACACATTTTCGTCCGTTTATGCACGCTTTCATCCCTTCTTACACGTTTTCGTCCGTTCTAACACGTTTTCGTCTGTTTTTTCACGTTTTCGACTGTTTTTGCACGATTTCGTATGTTTTTACACAATTTTTTTTGTTTTTGTCCGTTTTTCTCGTTTTCCTCCGTTTTTACACGTTTTCATTCGTCTCTACACTTTTTCGTCCGTTTTTACACAAAATGTGCAAACACGAACGAATACGTGAAACAATGGATGAAAACGTGTAAAAACGGATGAAAACGTGAAACAACGGATGAAAACGTGAAACAACGGACGAAAACGTGCAAAAACGGACGAAAACGTGCAAAAACGGATGAAAACATGTAGAAACGGATGAAAACGTGAAAAAATAGATGAAAACGTGAATAACGGACGAATACGTGTTAAAATGGACGAAAACATGTTAAAACATACGAAAATGTGTAAAAACATACGAAAACCTGCAAACAGAAGAAAACACGCAAAAACGGATGTAAACGTGTAAAAATAGAAGATAACGCGAAAAACAGTTGAAAACGTGCAAAAACGGATGAAAACGTGTAAAAACGAATGAAAACGTGAAAAAACTGATGAAAGCGTGCTAAAACGGACCAAAACGTGTAAAGACGGACGAAAACGTGTAAAAAACGGATGAAAACATGTAAAAACGGATGAAAACGTGTAAAAACAGACGAAAACTTGAAAAAGCGGATGAAAGCTTGTAAAAACGTATGAAAACGTGAAAAAAAGGACAAAAACGTGTTAAAACGAACGAAAACGTGTAAAAACGTACGAAAACGTGAAAAAATGGACAAAAACGTGTTAAAACGAACGAAAACGTGTAAAAACGTACGAAAACGTGAAAAAAACGGACGGAAACGTAAGAAAACCAAGTTTTAAGTTATTTTTTAACGATTGTTAGTATAAAGGACCAACGACGCAAGTTTAGCGTAAGATAACCAAATTTTAAGTTATTTATTAACGGTCGTTAGCATAAAGGACTAACGATGCAGGGTTTTTTGGTAACGGGTACACACAAAGGACTAACGATGGAAGTTTATTGACAGAATGAGAAAAAAAAAAGAATGCTACATACAATGGGAAAAAGTGGTAAGTTAGCTACATTTCTAGGTGATTTGCCCTTTTATTTTCCTTGTTTGTCATTGATCTCACCTCATGGCGAATATTGGCAAGAAATCATTCATCTGGCTACTGGAAGGACTCCGACAAATAGACTGTAGCAACCAAAGCTAGAAGTCTTCTTGAAGAGTTATTTGATCAACATCTTATGATGCAACATCTTGGATGGTATGGCTGCTCTTTGAATAAATATTCGTAGGGTGGGAAAATGGGCGTGTTTGGCGGCTTGTGTAACGGGTCAAAACGAGAACTTTTTTGTAAGGATCAGGCTGGCCCGGAATGTTTTTTGCCCCGTTTTATAATAATCCCCTATAGATGTTATCGTGCTAAATATGATTACAACAACAATGTTTTGGTTTTTGCTATAATCCCCTATAAATGTTATCGTACTAATAAAAAGGAATTACAAGCACATCATTGTCAAACCATCATGTTGGATTCATCTTCCTCCCCTGTTGCTGCTTCATATAACATGTACTGGCTTTGATACTCGATCAAGTACTGTGTAGATCTTCACACATCCCAAAACAGCTCATAAACTCGGCTCACGTCTTCCATTTCCACAGCCTTCCCTTTCCTCTTCTGGCAAGCCAATGCAGCTGATGTGATCAAGTTTATGGCGTATCTCAGAGATGTTTCAACCCCAATTTTTGTCAACAAAACTTATGCATCATCAGATATGTCCACATCTTCCTCTTGACACCTTATATCAAAAATCTTGCGAATGTCATCTTCATTGTACTATACACTGGTGCCATGTCATTTTCTAAGGCCCGGTTTAGGTATGAAAAACACTCAGATATCAAGCATGTGGACTTCATCTATGAACAGAACACCAAGAATGATCTCTGCGTTTCCTTCCTCTCGTCACTCTGCAACCTTTGTATCAATCTGCTCCCTCACTTCAACTCGTATTTCTCCAGTGTCACCAGTGAAAGAGCAAGAAAACCCTGTGTTCGGCATTTCATAACAAAAATAATTAAGTTTTCAGAAAGATCAAGTACCATAGTTACTTTGACATTTCCTAGTTTGTGCGGTTTTTTCTTATCATAATCCAAGTTATTTCATCATGCAGAAGTTCAATGGCCCCCCTGCCCCATAGACAACAGAAACTAGCGCTGACAATTGCACAAAAAGACCATCTTTGTTCTATTATCAGAGAGTGTAACTTCATAAAACAACACTACTTCAGTTATTCATGTTAATCTAACAACAGCTGTTTCAGCCATGACCATCAAAAGTTCCACCTAATGCATATTGTAGCGAATCTGAGTGCCTTTAATGACATATCAGGATCATGTTCACAGGTTCCTTAATTGGTTTCCAGGATCGAATATCAAAGACAAGATTAACAAGCATGATTCATTGATAATCACAACATAATAAAGATTATGTTGTATGTATTGAATTGATCAATTGAATGAACAACTGATGATTGACAAGAGATTCTAACATCTATTGATACACTTTGAATCGGTACCTTTGGAAGAGAGGAAAACCAATTCACAAAAAGTAATCGTTACTGTTATAACCATATAACAAAGTTATATTTGATGTTTCTAACCCAGCCCATATTAAGTTCGGTTATTTACAGATAACCATAATATATGTACATTTAACTACCCTTAACTCTGATTCTTTAACATTAATGCTCCAACACATATTCCCCGAAGCCCAAATGAGGCATCTAAAACTGTAAAGAAATTAATCCAAAATTCCTAATTTCAGTCAAACCTTATGTACCTTTGCAAATGGGCATCTACGCTCTTATCAGTTATATTACAGGTCGCAGAAGTCATCATTTTAAGCACACACATGTTTGTTCTTTATACAGAAACAAACACTATATTTACCCAAAAAAACCCTCGAGCCTCTACAAAATAAGGTAAAGAACAGAAACACTAATGCAATGCACAATCAAGAAAGGGAAGCATTAGTCATGACTTTGAGAAAATGGCACTTTTGTTCCTAGCAAAGAAGAGTCCTTTCAGATTTCAAATCAGTTTAAATTATAAATTTTAAGTCACATGTGTTTAAGGCGTCATACCAAATTAATGAACAATGTGTCATATAATCAACACAGTTGTAACCTGAATACACTGCTCATGAATCCCAAACACAGATAACGCCTCTGTAGGCACTAGAATAGTTGCAGTACTTTTAAATATTTGAATGATCAAACTTAAAATTAAACTAATTTACATGTTGACATGAAAACAGAGTTGTATACAAGCTTTCTTTCTTATCAGCTAGTAGTCCGTGCAACAAGCTAAATACCGTAACATATGAAAACATTACATATGGTTCCAAGCAAACTAGCACAAGATCATACACAGTCTCCATCTCAGTCATTTTCAATGTCAGCTTCCCCATTTTCGAAACACCCTAATTACCAAACAATTGCAAAATCTAGTGAGACATGGAGCTCGAGTACATATTACATTATGTTCATTATAAAAGCATAATAGTCCGTATCAAGACTTATTATGCAATGTGGAAATGTAGTGGTCCTTCAGTCTATGGGATGGCAATGGGGTCGGGTACGTCGGGGATTGCATTTCCCATCCCCGTCCCCTATCCCAAGTCCACATCCCCATCCCCATCCCCATTGGGGAATAGTTTTGCTTCCCCAACACATCAGGTATCAGGGATCCACATCGGATAGCAGGAATTTTTAAGTTTCTTAAAAATCAACTGATATGTTATCTTTTACATGTCTACGTACATATAAGCTAAAATCAAATGAGCTCATTAGCATACATATAAGCCTACACAAACACCCCCTAAGATTATCCCTGTGTATCCGTGACCAAGAATTTGCAGCATCAACTGCAAACACGCAGCTAATTTGAAACAGTAAACCATAACTTTAAAAATGCAGGGCAATTTCTATAAATCAAAAGTGACACCCGTGGGAGAGATGTTAACAACTTAACGCATACAAACACACATATACGTTAGCTTAATTTGTATAAAACACGCATACAAACATGAATATTTATACAAACACGCACAGTAGAATTCATTCTCTTCTAGAGACATAATTAATGTTTAAAGTTGTAGCTGTAACATCTAAATCCAAAATTAATTCATGTTATTTTAAAAAAACCAAAATTCACATCATTTGAGCACATGGAACGGGTATTAAACCAAGGTTCTTACACCGTCACTTATTGTCGAATACTAACAAGCCACAAACATCAAAAGCAATCTCAAATCCATATCTTAACAACTGACCAACAAAGTGTCAGAAACCTGAATCCAACCCAAATCCTATATAAAGAAACATCCAAACTCAAAATCTCGAAACTGAAAACCTAAACATCATACCTCAACAATCCAAGCTAAACCTGGTTCATATCCTAAATTCATACCACATTTTCTCAAAACACAAACACTAAACATCAAAAGCTATCTTAAATCCATATAAAAACAATTCAAATCTTAAAAAAACATTCATAGACTTTGTGTTATTAAAGAAACTGAAAATGAATGACTATTCAAAATGTTAACACTCAAACAAGATATAAGTAGAGTGTAAACCAGAGAAACTAATCCCTATAACTTTTATAACCAAACTTAACAAAGATAACGCCTTGAGATATGTGGTTCTTATCTCAAGGCAGAACAAGGCTACATACATTATATTGGCTATAATCAGGATAACCTTATGCTTAACTTATGCATTTATTCATTATCGAAAAACCCCTTATTCCCCCAAATAACTAATAAGCACTTTGGCATAAGCAAAGCCAACCTATATAAGTACTTTATATAAGCTTAACCAAACACCCCCTAAATCCCATATTCCCATGACAGTTATCTCTCTTACCCAAACACATTCAATAAGCTCTGTACGTTTTTTTTATATACCCAATAGCTAATTAACCTGTTAAATAAGCACAAATTAATTAACAAAATTACACAACAAATATCAAATTACTAAATAAATAAATAAAAAAGTGTAATTCAAACAATTTTAATTTGATGTTAGATTATAATTGGAAGCTATGATTAAAGAAAATACTAAAAGCTTAAGTAATAATGATAAAAAGCAAATGACTTTACCAAGCAGCAGCAGCAGCATAATATAAAAATGGAGAGAGGGTGGTTGTGGTGAATGGTGGATATAAATTTTTGTTTGGATGGGATTGCCAGCGTGGCATCATCAACTATCTGTTTTTAAGTTTATTGTTTTAACCAAAAGGGTATTTTGTCACTTCACAAACCTATTATTGTTATTATTATTATTATTATTTTATTTATTTATTTTTTTTTAATAATAAATCACACTTTTATTAAAAACTCATAGGATTACAAAAGATTAGTGGGGAGCCTCGAAACCAACTGAGCCCCCACACATCTAGCAATGGTAAAACCAATCCTATTAAAGATATGAACTGCTGCACGCGCTCCAATGTCTTGAGTTATAGAGAAACGTCGAATACGCTTGAGTAAGGTGACTGCATCTTTCTCAAGTTCCCCAAAAGAGGAAAAAGAGAAGGGGAGAAACCCATACCCAATATCCGCACATTTGGCATCGTACTTGACCCGTTTACGCTGTGCAGCACCACTGATCGCTCGCCTTGATATCCGCACATTATTATTATTATTATTAGGGCTAATTCTGAGACCAGCCTGGTCGCTCATAGTGGCGGGCTTTTAAGGGCTCACTTTAGTGGTTTTTTTGAAATATAACGACCGACTTGCGACTTTATAACGAGATGACGTGTGTCACTAAAAAAAGTCGCGCTCAATCATTCATGTCATACTTGTGTAAGACCTAAGTAGGTGTACCTTTTAAGCGACCTATCTCTTGCGACTTTTCAGTACTTTGAGCGACCTTTTATTTTGTCCTTTTCTACCAAAAAGGTTAAACTTCTAAAAATAGTATTTTATTCTTCTTGCCCCTTTACAATGTTGAGCAACCTAAGCGACTTACTGGCTTGTTACAGTGAGCGACTTCTTTTACTTTTCACCTTTTTGTACTTGTGTTAGTAATTTTTTAAAAAGTATTCTTTTTAAATTACTTTTTAAAATTCTTTTTAAACACTTTTATATTCCAAATTATTAAGCGACATAATAAAATAATTGAGCGATTTTGTATACTTTAAGCGACTTTTGTACTTTACCCATTTGAGCGCTCTTTGTTTTCTACACTTTCAAAGAATAATAATAATAATAATAATAATAATAATAATAATAATAATAATAATAATAATAATAAAAAATAAAAATAAAAAAATACACAAACCAGCACCTATCTTCTCCGAGGGTTTGCACTGTAACCTATAAAGAATCTTTATAATGTTTTATATTACAGTATGTATACTTTTATTTTGACTATTGTACTATTAATTTTGTAAATTATATTTGTATTTGTACATTAAAAATGCTTAATATTGTCATATATTCTTTATATAATCTTAACCAAACACCCCCTAAATCCCATATTCCCATGACAGTTATCTCTCTCACAAACTCACGCTGCTCTACACATGATAATTATGAAAAATACAAATACATCCCAATGTATAAACTTTGTAGCCTTTTTATACCCAATAACTTATTAACCAAAAACCCATCTCACCAAATCTCTCATTTTTTCAAACTTTGACTACCAAACAATTTTGAAGTTAAATTAAAGGGTTTGGGTTTCTAATTTTTATAAATTTTATTTAAATTAAAGGAATTTATTAAAGGTTTACTGTTTGGTTGATGTTTGTTGGTGGTTGGCGGAGATGGAGGTGGTTGTTAGAAATTGTTTGAGAAAGTGATAATGAGGAAACAGGCTGTGGGGCTCTTTTATTTTGTTACTTTGTAGTATAATACATGAAGAGACCAAAATACCCTTTTAATTAATTATCAACATAGTCAAACTAATGGTGCCCGTTAAAATTGGATCAAACCGAATGTTTCCGTTTTGACTGAATCCGAATTTTTTTGAAAAATAGCTCAAAAGTGAAATACCCAACAAACCACAATAATCAAAAATGTAGTTCAATACTGGCTTAAAACCCTATGAATTGATTGGTTTAGTCGATTTTTTTAATTATAGATAGTATTTTATTTAGGGTGCTTTTATTCATTTTATATAAATTGATAAGTTAAAAGTGTAAAATTATGATAAGATAAAGGATAATGAACATTACAACGTACAACAACAATATGCAATCACGTCGAAGCGAGTTATGAGGATGTGAGATGTAAACAAGTACCCCTCTAAATAGAGATAGTGAAAATGTTGTTAATGTGATTTATGAAGAAAGCTTTTTTTTTTTTTTTTTTTAAATGAAAGTTGAAGGGGTATGAGTGTAAATTTAAATAAGACGAAGGATCAAAAAAGTAAACGTGTTTTTTAGCACTACTAATAAATAGTAACATATTTACACTTTTTAAGTATGTTTACACACTTTAAAGTGAGAAGAATAAAAAAGTTACACTAGCATGCGGGTGAGCCAATTAGGTATATCAAATATTTTCGCACTTTTATGTCAAATCTCTATATTTGACGTAGCGCTCAAAGGTCCATTTTGGTAAACCAATAAAATTTGGCCCATTCTAACATATTCATTTTGGTAACTTATTCTAAAAAGGAAATGATTGTGGTGCCTAAATGTATGCCTAATTTTGTGCCAAAAATTGTGTGGCATTTACTTATTGGTTTGTGAAGCCGTGGGTTCCTCATCGGCAACCAACATAATGTTGTCACCTATTTCTCATTCTAAAATCTACATGCTATTTCTTAAACACCAATCAACCCGTATATAAAGGGAAGTGATTTGCATATTCCTAATAGTTATTAGGATACTCTTTTTTATGCTTCAATTAGTTGTACAAAACTCACACCGTGCTTTATATGCTTGTACTCTGAGTGTCCTAATCAATAAACTGAACGTGCAAATCACTTCCCTTATATAAAACACAAATGTTATCACTATTATTAGCCACAAAAATCTATAAAAAATAATAATAATAACAATAAAAAAAAATAAAAAAATCAGGTGTCCCATCAAACTATAATTATTATATTTTCAAATTCAATGTCTTTTAATATCCGAACTAAATCTCCCTATAATAATGTAATTTCCTATAAATTAATAAAAAAATCTCAATAAACAATCCTAAGCATCTCTCCTATAACAAATCATGTAATACACGGGTTATATAATTAATTACTGAAAAAGTAGTTGTAATGTATAATCAGATGCAATTCCTGATCACTTATATTTCAAATTAATAATATTCCAGAGCATCTCTAATGAATAGTTAATACTTTGGATTACTCATGACTGTAGGGGTGTAAACGAGCAAAGTTAAGCCATGTACTGTCAAGCTCGAACTTGACTCGATTACTAAACTCGAGCTCGGTCAAGCTTTGGATTTCAAGCTCGAGCTGACACGTCATCTCAAACTCTAGCTCGATTATTTCCACATTTAAAGCTCTTAACTCGGTAAAAATTCAGAATATCAAGCTTGACTCGACTCGATTTTTTTTACAATTACAAAACTACATGTATAAAAGAGGGTAAGAGTGTAATATCATTGAAGCTCGATAAGGGCTTGCGAGCCTTACGAGCCAAGTATTTTCGAGCTCGAACTCGACTGAATGCGTTCTCGAGTAGCTCGAGCTAAACTCGTTTATATCGAGTAGTTTACCGGGTCAATCCCGAATAGCTCGCGAGCTGTCTCGTCTCGTTTACACCCCTAATAGTTATAAATGACTTGAAATAAACTCGAAAATGAGTTGATGCATTGGAGCTATACTGAGAAATAATTATTTGAAGAATAAAGATCAGCCTTTTGAAAATTGATTATATGTCACACATTATATGTCGGTGATTAAATGTTATGAATAAGTTGAGAATAACTTTTTAGCATTGGAGTTAACGGGCTAAAAAAAAGTTTAAATGTTCCAATAGCTAATAACTACTCAAAAGTTCAACCACACATTTTTGTTGCATTATAAGGGCCCGTTTGGTTTGTAGATGAGTTTAGGATTAGAATTTGGATTTGGATTTGAATTTGGATTAGGATTTGAATTTGGATTTTATGAAAGAGAAGGAAAATTTAAAATGTTGTTTGGTTAGTAAACACATATAAGAATACTTTTTGACTTATAGTACTCTTTTTAAACTAAAAGAATAATATTGTTAAAAGATGACCCACTACATTGATGAAAAAAAATTATAAACACAAAGAGAAAAGTACACAATTCTGAGTAAAGATGATGACTTTGTCTCAAACCCCACCTATTGAGGTAACTTTTCGTAATTATCGTGTTTAAAAATGTCAAAGCCAAATTTTAAACCTCATTTATCAACCAAACAATTATTTTATAGATTCACTCCATTTCATATATCCAAAACCCATGCACCAAACTGCACCTAAATTATAGTAACAAACTAAAAATACAATTCTAATCATATGAGCCTTGAGATTTGATCCAAGCAAAGCTTAAAATTTGAAACTAAGCATGACCATACACTCGGTCACAAAGACCACAAAAGTTGAATGTACTCTATTTACAACTAACACCCCCACAAGTAATGAATATCTACCTAGGTGTCGTGGCTAGCCAAAACTCCTTATTTAAGGCCCACGAGGTGCCACATCACTTTAACAAACCTCCATAACTAACCCCTCTTATCACAACTAACCTCAACTTACTCATTTGGAGCCCACCACTTACAACTTTATTTTTGTTATTCAAATTTCCAAATAAACTAAATTCATTTCATTAAAAATAAAATACATTACAACATATTTAAATTAGACGCAACTTAAAATAACAATATGAAAAAAAAAACGATACGGAAAAAAACGACACAAAAAAATGATACGGGAAAAAATACAACACATATTAATAATACATTACTCTTCGATTTGATATTTATTCATGACTTGAGGAGGTTCGTGAAATAGCCGCCTTCGTATTTTAATTTTTTGTGATCTACCCTTAAATTTTATCTTTACGAGTGTATCAATATCCAAACATAACTAATTAGAGTTTTTCGATTATTTTGTGGAGTGTGCAAAAAGTACCCTGTTAATTAACGGTCAACATAGTCAAACTGACAATGACTCTTAAACCAGGAAAGAAAGTTTTACTTTTTAACTGAATTCGAAACTTTTTGAAAAAAATTATACTAAAACTTAAATACTCAACAAATCACAATGATAAAAAAATGTAGTTCATTACTGGATTAAAAAAACTATGAATTGATAGGTGTAGTCGATGTTTTTAATTATACATCATATTTAATTTAGGGTGCTTATATTAATTTTATATAAGTTGAAGGGTTAAAAGTGTAAAATTGTGATAAGATAAAGGATAATGAGCATTACAACATACGACAACAATACTTAATCACGTCGAAGTGGATTATGAGGAGGTGAGATGTAAACAAACACACCTTTAAATATAGACAGGGAAAATGTTTATTATGTGATTTATGAAGGGAGTTTTTTTGTTTTTAAAGTGAAAGTTGAAGGGGTAAGAGTGTAAATTTAAATAATACGAAGGATAAAAAAGTAACAGTGTTTTCTTATGCTATTTAAAGTGTGTTTTTTTATGTGATTTAAAGAAGAGGTGGTAATTCTCGACACCTACTAGACTCATACTCATTACGAATGTGTTCACCAGATATCTGACTTGAAACGATAAACAATACGAATCCGACACGAAGTTAAACATGTTTTGGGTTGAGGATAAAAAAGTTTGTCTCAAAAACAGGTCAACCCGTCAAACCCATTTTATAAACGAGCCGTATTTGGGTTGAGCAAAGATTAAACTAACACCGCGTGAACCCGGTTAAGTATGTAAGCCTTAAAAATTAAAATACATAACTTGGTTTTTATGTGGAATTTGGATTTAAATGTATTTGGGTTGAGCCGTATTGATGCTTGTGTTATGAATATGGGAACCTAACAAGAACCCTAAGATACTGCCGAAGACAGCCTTGGTTCGGTTTAGGTTTTTACTCCACAAAACTACCTCTCTAAAAATGAAAAATTTGGATTCTATATATAGTGTTACAATATGCGACGGCGTCACTCTTTAATTGTGACGCCGTCGGGTCGCCGCCATTAGGGTTTCGTCTTGGCCACGTCAACTATGTGAAGGCATCGCCTTATGCTCGTGACGCCGTCGGCTTCAATCTCTGACGCCGTCGGGATCCAAATCTAGGTCGTCTGAGTTGTGACGCCCTACTCTTTTAAACTTGATGCCGTCACTTGTAAAATAGCAATTTGCTCTCTGAGTCGTCTCAAGATGTGTCGCGACGGCGTCGCAAATAAGCCGTGACGCCGTCCCCTTCAATTCCAGCAGCTTGAGTGTCTCGATTCTTGACTTGTCCATTTTCTTCGTATATTCGCGCCTTTTCGTCCGAATAAGTGTCATTCCAACAATTTGCCTTCAAGAGACCTAAAAAGTGAAAAGGAACGAAATTAAGTAGTAACAGATACAAAAGTGATCAATTAAGCGCTTAAATGACCCCTCAAAAGTGTACCTTTTAAATCCTTATCAAATATCCCGACACTTGGTATTTGCTTGTCCTCAAGCAAATGTGCTTTTAGCCAATTAATTTATAAGTTAGGGGTCATGAAGCAGCAGTTTCGAACGATTCACAACAAGTATAAGCCCCGCAAAAGTCATAACAAGCACGGAAATTACATACTAGCACCTCACAAGTGGTGTTTGGATACTCTCATCTCTCGGGTGTATATGAAATACATCAAGTTGGAAATGGAAGATAAACACTCATTAACCGGTCCTAGTACATAGATTACCATAGGCTTGAGACTAGATCAAACCTCCATCGCTTTGGCGTATCCTCTACGATAACATCAAAATAATAGGGATTATAGGCACATCTCTACACTTGAGTTTTTATTACTCTAACACTAATTTGACCCGAATTGAAAAGATCAAAACACTTGGAGTACAATATTACACAAATAAAGGGAATTTTAATTTAACGTTCCCTTCCCGTCATTTCATAAACTTTAACTTTTTCCATGAGTCCCAATCGTCCCAAAACTGTGTACAAAGGATGTGACTCGACTTAGCAACTTATGCAATCAACTAGATAATTGAACTAAGGGTTTAGTATGATAATAATAATGCACTAAAAGTTAGTGCATACAAGGTAGGATAAGGCGATTTGGGTTTACATTTGGGGGTGGATTGTAAACAATGCTCTTCATTGATATTCCGGAAAACCGAAACATCACGAGAACCGCGAAAAGGATAGGCTCTGAGGGGTTAAGTAGGGGTATCATGTACTAAATATGAGTACAACGCAAGGGTGTGGGGGAATTACTCAACCGATGTGGAAGAAGTAGTTATAATACGGGTATCAAACAAGGGTTATCCTAATGCCTCTTATCATTTAGTTATTCCTAACTACACTAGTGTAGTCTCACTAGCGATCTCGGAATGCATCACAAAACAAGTTCTAGATCTATTATACTACCGGTACACTCTCTAAGCCTTAAAGTGGAATGCTTTAATTCCTACAAATCTAAGGGCGATCCTCATATTTTGGGTGGAATTTAAGTGGTAAAGGGTTTTTGTGCTAGTCATATAACTTCCTATCCATGAGACGCTTTATTAAGACTAATGGACCACTCCTACATGTCATGGAAAATTTTAAATTTGGTGTAAAAATTACCCTAACCGATATTTCTCATGGTTTATTACACAAATGAAATTGGACAAGGAAAATAGTTAAGGATAAGCATAGTTTCAAAGTTCCCGTTTTATTTTCCCTCCCTACACTTAAACTGAACATTGTCCCCAATGTTCCCCGAAAGTATCAAAGTTATGATAATGGAAGTTAATTAAAAACGAAAGAAACTAATACTCCCCTGATTAGCTTGGTAGGATCCGTGTGAAGTAGTGGTTAAATTCTTCCGTCAAGAAGAGTGTATGCGTGAAAAGCTCCCTCCAATCTTATGTATCTTCTTCTTGATAAATTAAACTTGCACACTTGAAGAAAACAAACAAAACCTTCGCATAAAATCGGCGGTTACAATATATATATGACTCTACTAAACTAGGACATAATGCTTGTGGAATGGATGTTTACAGATTTTCTGGAAAATTAAGACCTGGAAAATTCCAAAATTGTATAAGTAGCTCAGAAAACGAGAAAACTTAGTAAGCAGTTTCCACTCCTCATGACGCCGTCAGGTTATCCTGACAGAAACTGGTCTGCGATTTTCTGGAAAAAATTCTGGAAAATTAATATCTTTAGAATCTGGAAACATTTCCTGCAAAACATCCATTATGACTCGATACAAGCATTTGACTCGAACAAACACACATGTATATCTTTTAAATAATCGTAATTCTCATGTTCACGTTCTTTTTGAAAACGTGTGTAATCCTCCCTACACTTATCCCTTATGTAAAATACCTTT
Organism: Chrysanthemum seticuspe; assembly: GCA_019973895.1. Lineage (NCBI taxonomy): Eukaryota > Viridiplantae > Streptophyta > Magnoliopsida > Asterales > Asteraceae > Chrysanthemum > Chrysanthemum seticuspe. The sequence continues at coordinate 15,716,972 of BPTQ01000009.1, forward strand.
ATATGTAATTAAGACGAAGTTAAAGATAAAATAAAGCATTTTTACAAATTTAAACATGAGAATAAACAATCAATAAAAGATATACGACACACTAGCAAGCAAACAATTAAGCATGGGTTGCTGATCCAGGTTTTACTGACCAGGTCTTAATATTTATAGTGTCTCGCTATACCTATGGTTTACCTTAGTGCACTAATGGGCAGTGTACCCGGTCGTGTGTAGTGTAGTAAACGGTAAAGCCGAGGTCGTCCCAAGAGCTATGTGTGTTGGATTATTACTAAATCTAGGTGTCAAAGAATAATAATTGTTTTGATAGGGATTTAATTAATTAAACTACTAAAGAAAATAAAAACAGATAAAAGAAAATAAAGGATAAAGGGAAATCAATAGAGGAGAGTGGTGCTAACCTAGTTAATCCTCCTAGCTAGTTATGTCTACGTCTACTTACTTCCAATTACTTCAGGTGGCGTCAAAGTTGAGAGGACAGCATTTGGTCAATTCGCCCTAACCTATCAGCAAAGATGCCACCACAGGAGAAATCAGGCGCACCGTCATAAGTCTTGTTGTTCCTGGTCCCCTAAGCCAAGTCATTAAGTACCGCTACATGCTAGATTTATAATAGTGAATACCCAGTCGTTAGGAACATTGACACGCACCTCCTAATTCTTAAGTTCATCTAAAAGATAGGTGATCAGTTGGTCAAATCGCACAAGTAGAAAAGGTCGTCAGTTGGTCATATCTTACCCTTTCCGTCTCAGTCCGCTCAACTAGGGTCAGTTGGATGGTTTAACTTACAACTACTCAGGTAATTATATTCTAAGGTTCACAAAGATGAATCAAGGGTCTCGTCTACAAAACCCACTAGGGATAATAAACTCTTACTCTAAGGTACTCTTTGGATGGTTTAGCTTACAACTACTCAGGTAATTATATTCTAAGGTTCACAAAGATGAATCAAGCATTAAGTACACAACGAATGACCTATCGCATTACTAGATCATTAATCAACTAAGATAAGAAACAACCAATCAATATTCAATAATTAAGTTTCATACTTCCTAAGCAAACACACAAATAAATTAGCCGGACATGGAGAACATGCAAGCATACACACAAATAATCAAAGACATAATTGAATTAATGAAGTAAATACTTATCTTGATGTAAGATAGGGTTTAAAACTCTAAAATACTGTACAAGACACCTTAGGTTCGGTTTTAGGTTTTCACTCCAAAAGACTCTCCCTAAAACTGAAAAATTCGGATTCTATATATAAGATTACAAATGCGACGGCGTCACCTTATGTTTTGTGACGCCGTCGTGTCGTCGTCATTAGGGTTTCGTCTTGGCCACGTTAACCTTGCGACGACATCACCTTATGTCCGTGACGCCGTCCTCTTCATCTTCTGACGTCGTCTGGATTGCATCTAGGCCGTCTGAGTAGCGACGGCCTACTCTTTTACAACTGGACGTCGTCACTTGAAAGTACGAGTTTTGGGTTCTGAACCGTCACAATTAGCACCTGACGCCGTCGCCTTCTATTTTCAGCATCTGTGAGTGTCTCGATTTTGACTTTGGCCATTTTCTTCATATATTCGCGCCTTTTCGTCCAAATAAGTGCCATTTCAGCATTTTGCCTTCAAGAGACCTAAAAAGTGAAAAGGAACGATATTAAGCAATAACGGATACAAAAGTGATCAAATAAGGACTAAAACGACCCCTCAAAATGGTACCTTTTAAAACCTTATCAAATATCACTACACTTGTTATTTGCTTGTCCTCAAGCAAATGTGCTTTTAACCAATTAATTTATAAGTTAGGGGTCATGAAGCATTAATTCAAAACGGTCCACAACACATATAAGCCCCGCAAAAGTCATAACAAGCACGGAAATTACATACTAGCACCTCACATGGGGTGTTTGGATACTCACATCTCTCTCGGGTGTATATATGAAATATAACAAATTGGAAATGGAAGATAAACACTCATTGACCGGTCCTAGTACATAGATTACCATAGGCTTAAGAATAGATCAAACCTCCATCGCTTTGGCGTAAGCACCTAGGAAAGACTATCAAAGAGGTCTTTTAAAGGGTTGTAATGTTAGGCTTACGGTAGGGAAACAAGGGTTTGGTGGGATAGGCTATTTAGTGGTGGCAAGTCAAAAATCTCTATGTTAAATGCATATGAAGAATGGCGTTGCTAAGCCAAGACTCGACACTCTAAACTCTAGATAACTGAAATAAATAAACATAAATTCAAAGATAAATGTAGGATGGTAGCCCGTATATATATATATATATTTTTTTTTTCTTTTTCTATATTTTTTTTCGATTTTTTTTTTTTTTTTTCATACACTTTTACTCTACCATCCTCTACAATAACATCAAAATACTAGGGATTTATAGGCATATCCCTACACTTGAGTTTTTATTACTCTAACACTAATTTGACCCGATTTGAAAAGATCAAAACACTTGGGGTACATTATTATGCAAACAAAGGGAATTTGAATTTAACGTTCCCTTCCCGTTATTTCATAAAATTTAACTTTTCCCATGAATCCCAATCGTCCCAAAACTGTATACAAAGGATATGACTCGAATTAGCAACTTATGCAAGCAACTAGATAATTGAACTAAGGGTTTAGGGTGATAACAAACATTTGCACTAAAAGTGAGTGCATAATGGGTAGGCTAAGGCGATTTGGGTGTATATTTGGGGGTGGGTGTAAACAATGCTCTTCATTAATATTCCGGAAAAACCAAAACATCACGAGAACCGCGAAAAGGATAGGCTCTGAGGGGTTAACTAGGGGTATCGTGTACTAAAGATGAGTACAACGCAAAGGGTGTGGGGGAATTACTCAACCGATATGGAAGAAGTAATTATATTACGGGTATCAAACAAGGGTTATCCTAATGCCTCTTATCATTTAGTTATTCCTAACTACACAAGTGTAGCCTCACTTGCAATCTCGGAATGCATCACAAAACAAGTTCTAGAATCTAATATACTACCGGTTCACACTCTAAGCATTGAAGATGAATGCTTTAATTCCTACTAATCTAAGGGCGATCCTCACATTTTGGTGGAATTTGGGTGGTAAAGGGTTTTTGTGCTAGTCATGCAACTTCCTATCCATAAGACGCTTTTGTTAAGACTAATGACCCACTCCTATATGTCATGAAAAACTTTAAATTTTGTGCCAAAATTACCCTAACCGACATTTTCTCATGGTTTATTACACAATCACCATTGGACAAAGCAAATAGTCAAGGATAAGCATAGTTTCAAAGTTCCCGTTTTATTTTCCCTCCCTACACTTAAACTGAACATTGTCCCCAATGTTCCCCGAAAGTATCAAAGTTATGATAATGGAAGATAATTAAAAATGAAAGAAACTAATACTCCCCTGATTAGCTTGGTAGGATCCGTGTAAAGTGGTGGTTAAATCCTTTTCAAGAAGAATTATTGCGTGAAAAGCTCCTTCCAATCTTATGTAACTTCTTCTTGACAAACTAAACCTGCACACTTGAAGAAAACAAACGAAACCTTCACGTAAAATCGGCGGTAATAATATATAAGACTCGATTAAACTAGGATATAATGCTTGTGGAATGGATGTTTACAGAATTTCTATGAAAATTAAGACCTAGAAAATTCCAAAAAATTTATAAGTAGCTCAGAAAACGAGAAAAAAGTAATCTGATGTTTTTACTCCTTCCTGACGCCGTCAGGTTGCAATCCTGACGCCGTCAGGTTATCCTGACAAAAACTGGTCTGCGATTTTCTGGAAAAAAATTCTGGAAAATTTACATCTTTAGAATCTGGAAAAATTTCTGCAAAACATCCATTATGACTCGATACAAGCATTTGACTCGAACAAACAAACATAAATATCTTTTAGTTAATTGTTATTCTCATGTTTACGTTTCTTTTGAAAACGTGTGTAATCCTCCCTACACTTATCCTTTACGTAAAATACCTTTATATGCAATTAAGACGAGGTTAAAAACAAAATAAAGCATTTTTACAAATTTAAACATGAGGATAAACAATTAATAAAAGATATATGACACTAACAAGCAAACAATTAAGCATGGGTTGCCTCCCACGAAGCGCTTTTCTTTATTTAAGAGTCTTGTAGCTAGACTCATAGTCGTGCTCCTACGTTTCCTCACCACCGCCCTCTTCTTCTAAAACAATATCCTCATCGTTCACTATTTCAATATTATCCAATTGATAATGCTTCACCCGTTGCCCATTAACGGTGAATTCTCTTCCATCATGGTCTAGTAGCACCACCGCCCCATTGCTCATCTGTTTTTTTACTGAAAAGGGTCCATACCACCTGGATTTGAGTTTTCCTGGGAATAATCTTAGTCTTGAATTATACAAGAGCACCTTATCCCCTTCCAAAAACTCTTTAGGATTCTTTATTCGTTGATCATGCCATCTTTTTGCCCTTTCTTTGTAAGTGATTGATGATTCGTATGCTTCCAGCCTCAGTTCATCCAATTCTTGAAGTTGTAAGAACCGACTTGACCCTGCTTTAGAATAATCCATATTACAGGCCTTAAGGGCCCAATATGCTTTCTGCTCAAGTTCGATAGGGAGGTGGCAAGCCTTTCCGTATACCAGGCGAAAAGGGGTTGTCCCGATAGGTGTTTTGTAAGCAGTTCTAAATGCCCAGAGTGCCTCATCCAGTTTAAATGCCCAATCTTTCCTATTTTGGTGGACCATTTTTTCAAGTATCCGCTTTAATGCCCTGTTTGTGTTTTCTACTTGTCCATTTGTCTGAGGATGATATGCGGTAGAAAATCTATGTGGGACGCCATACTTCTTCATCACTTTTTCCATTTGAGCATTGCAAAAGTGAGTCCCTCTATCACTGATTAATGCTTTGGGAATCCCAAATCGTGCGAAGAGCTTTTTAAGAAAGTGAATAACTACCCTTGCATCATTAGTTCTAAGGGCTTGAGCCTCTACCCATTTGGATACATAGTCGATAGCTACGAGAATGTATTCATTTCCTCCGGAAGATGGAAAGGGTCCCATGAAGTCTATTCCCCAAACGTCAAATATTTCGCAGACTTGGATATAGTTCTGAGGTGACTCATCCCGTCGTGAAATATTTCCTGATCGTTGGCATGCATCACACATTTGAACTAATCTCTTAACGTCTTGAAAAATAGTAGGCCAATAGAATCCGGCGTCGAAAACCTTTCGTGCCGTGATATTCACACCGTGATGTCCTCCAGATGGTCCCGCATGACATTCTTTCAGAACTCGATCAATCTCTCTACCGGCCACGCAACGTCGAATGATTTGATCAGGACATATACGGAAAAGGAAAGGTTCATCCCAGAAGTAATGTTTTAGCGTAGTGAAGAACTTCTTTTTATCTTGTTTGGTCATCCAATTTGGCAAAACCCTACTGGACAGGTAGTTAGCATAATCCGCATACCATGGCTCAATTTCTTTAATCGCCATTAGCCATTCCTCGGGAAAAGAATCGCGAATATCGGTGTGATCTAACTTCTCAAGATCAGGGTTCTCCAAGCGTGATAGATGATCAGCAGCGAGATTTTCATCCCCCTTTTTATCTCGAATTTCAATGTCGAATTCTTGAAGTAATAGGATCCACCTGAATTTGTCGAAGACAAAAACAACGGCTAAAAGTTCTTTCTCAGTGGTTGTATAGTTTTCTTGTGCTACATTCATGGTTTTGCTAGCATAGTAGATTAGTTGAAAATGCTTTTCCTTCCTTTGGCCGAGCACTACGCCGACAGCATAATCACTAGCGTCACACATGATTTCGAATGGCTGAGACCAATCAGGGGTGACCATTATAGGTGCTTGAGTGAGATCTTTCTTTAGTCGGTTAAATGCTTCCTTGCATTCTCCAGAAAAATCAAAAGGGGCATCCTTAATAAGAAGCTGTGTCATTGGCCAGGCAATTTTCAAAAAATCTTTAATAAACCTTCGATAAAAACCTGCATGACCAAGAAAGCTGCGAATGGCTGTAACGGTAGTAGGATAGGGGAGTTTGGAAATTGCTTCGATTTTTGCTCTATCGACCTCAATTCCATTCCCCGAGACTTTATGCCCTAAGACAATTCCTTCTTTTACCATGAAATGACATTTTTCCCAATTTAAAACCAAATTAGTTTCCTCGCATCGCTTCAACATCTTCCTAAGGTTGGAAAGACAAAGGTCGAAAGAATTTCCAAACACCGAGAAATCATCCATGAAGACTTCCATGCTGTCCTCAATTAACTCGTGGAATATGGCCATCATACATCGTTGAAAGGTTGCGGGTGCGTTACATAATCCGAAGGGCATTCGCTTGTAGGCGAACGTTCCGTAAGGACATGTAAATGTAGTTTTCTCCTGATCTTCAGGAGCAATTGGAATTTGGAAGTATCCTGAAAAGCCATCAAGGAAACAGTAGTATTCGTGCCCTGCTAACCTTTCAAGCATTTGGTCAATAAACGGCAGAGGAAAATGATCTTTTTGGGTGGCATCATTCAACTTTCTGTAGTCAATACATACACGCCACCCAGTAACCGTTCTTTGCGGCACCAACTCACCCTTCTCATTTTTTACAACCGTCATCCCTCCCTTTTTTGGAACCACTTGGACCGGGCTGACCCATGGGCTATCTGATATGGGGTAGATGAGACCTGCATCCAGAAGCTTAATGACCTCTTTTTTCACTACCTCTTTGATGTTAGGGTTAACCCGCCTTTGCGGTTGAACGGTTGGTTTGTAATCTTCCTCCATGAGGATTTGTGAGTACAGAATGTAGAATCGATTCCCTTAATGTTGGCAACACTCCACGCAATCACCCCTTTGTACTCTTTTAAAAATTCTAAGAGCTTCTCTTTCTGAATAGTGGTTAGCGAAGAGCTTATGATGGCAGGGAGTTGGTCCTCCCCTTGAAGGAAGGCATATTCCAAGTGACTCGGGAGATCTTTCAGTTCTAAGGTAGGAGGCTCTTTGATCGATGGTTTTAGCTTGTTTCCCGGCCTCTGAAGCTCAATAGGTTCAATTTCATCCTGACGAGGATAAAAGGACACAGCTCCAACCATCTCAATTTCTTGGTCGTCGTATATTACGTTGTTATCATTATTCATGAATTCGTTTAATAGATACTCGTCAATGCAGCCATCTATGTCGTCAACAAATTCATCAACTTCTTCAACTAAATATACGGGGCGACCGCAGGAAGAAGAATGTCTCATAGAATCCTTAATTTCGAAGGTCAAGCTCTCGGATACTACTCGTAAAGTGAGTTTACCATCATGAACATCAATGATGGCACGAGCTGTAGCCAAGAAGGGTCTTCCAAGGATTATTGGGACGGAATTATCTTCCTCCATCTCTAAAATTACGAAATCAACTGGAAAATTGAATTCCCCCACCCTTACAAGAACGTTCTCACAAACTCCAATGGGATATTTGATTGATCGATCAACTAATTGGATACTCATCCTAGTCGGTTTAAGCCCTGAATATCTGAGTTTAAGAAACAGGGAGCGAGGCATCAGGTTAATGCTTGCCCCAAGATCTGCCAAGGCGTTTTTCATAGAAAGCGCCCCTATAGAGCAAGGAATGGTAAAACTGCCCGGATCTTCCTTCTTCTTGGGCATGCTCTTTTGGATGATAGCTGAACATTCTTCTCCTAATGATATCAATCCTTCAAGATTTTTCCGATTAGATATCAACCTCTTGAAGTATCTACTATGTTTAGGGATGTGATAGAATACATCAAGGAGTGGTATGTTGACGGATGTTTGTTTCAAATAAGACAATATTCTTTCATTGTCTTCTTCAGCCTTTTGATTCTTTAGACGAGAGGGATAGGGAATCCGTGCGAGTGTTGGTCGCTGGGCTGGTGATGGTGTTTGTGGGGGAGGATCGTGAGGAGTTGGAAGAGGTGCGGGAATCGCCTCATTTCCTAACTCGGGTTCCCTTGTGATGGGGTTCCGGTTGGGATGTGGGGGATCCTTGGTAGTAGTTCCTGATCGAGTAGTGATTGCGCAAGTTGGATCGTGAAGGGCTGGGCCGGGTCCACTCATTCTTTCGTGGAGATTGGTGAACTGACTTTCTAATTCAGCTTGCTGCTCTCGGATAAACCCCTCAAGACCTTTCAAGAGTGTAGCCCCTTCCATGGTGAATTGCCCGAGTTTTTCTTCAAAAGGATCATGGATGGTGTACTCAGGTTCGTCCTTTCCTTCCGTTCTCCATTTCAGATTGCCCCAAGGATCACATTCATCGAGTTGATAAAATGCGAGGAGTGAAGGGTCATCATAAATATCATGACTAGAGAGGAATACGCTTTCTCGGTGTGTGTTATCGCACTCATCGCTCTCGTGCGGTCCTCCACATATGTCGCATATGAGATATGGGTTAGTTAGCCTTTTTGGTTCTTGGGATTTTCTGAGGTAAGCTAGTTTCTTTTGTGCTTTCTCAATCCGATAATCGAAGGATAACTCTTCACTTGAGAAAGTAGAAATGCTTGACGCATTTTCTTGCTCATTCCAATGGCTGTCTTGATATTGGATGTATTCCTCTATTCGGTTCCACCCTTCTTCTGCGGTGAGGTTCGCGATTCTTCGGCCAGTCGAGAAATCAATCCCTTTTTGATCCTTTCGGGAGACATTGTCGTAAAAGATTTGAACAAGCAACCAAAGGTTGATACCATGGTGTGGAGCTTGTTGAATAAGATCTTTGTAACGACTCCAGGAGTTGGTGATAGATTCTCCATCGGGTTGATGAAAGTGCAGAATTTTGCTCCTTACTGCTGCAGTTCTTCCAGGGGGAAAGAACTTTTTGGTGAACTTGGTTGTAAGTTGTTCCCATGTGAAAATGGACCTTGGAGGGAGCTTATCGAGCCACTCCTTGGCTCGCCCTTGAAGAGAAAATGGGAAAAACCGGAGTCTAGATGTCTCCTTAGATGCTCCGTCGGTATAGATAGCATCAACAATTTTTAGAAACTGTTTGATGTGGTGAATTGGGTTTTCGCTATGGGATCCATGGAATTGACATGCCTTTTGGATTAGCCAAATGTCAGATGCATGTAATACCTCATTGATCTGTTCCAAGGGATAGACAATGGCACTGGTGAATCCAGATGCAGAAGGGTAGGAGTATTCCCCGAGGGTTTTCGCTTTAGGAGGATTTATGGGTCCATTGGCTGGAGTGGCAAGAACTTCCTCGCCATTTTGACTCAGATTGTCAATGATGATGGTTTTAGGAGATTGTGGGGAATGAGGGGATTCTTCATCAGATGTAACTTCATCAAAATTGATGGAAGTGCCTTGAAGTTCTGAATCATGGAGAGCTTTTCTTCGCCTATTGAGCTTTCTTTCGGGTTCTGCAAATGGTTCAAGAAGAGTTTTGGTGGAACTGCGGGTTCTAAGTTGCTTAAGGGGGTTTGTATGGGGACGTGGTTGTTGGATATCACCTTCCATGATGAAAAGTGATGGGATTACGAACAAAGGTCACGAAAAAGGGGGATAGACTAAGAGAAAGCTAAAAATGAGAAAAATTTACTTGATAGGAATCAAGCAAAGAACCTAAACGAGGTGGACTACTAACTAGCTATTCTATTCCCCAGCAGCGGCGCCAAAAACTTGATAACGCTACACGCGTCGTTCGGGGTCAAGGAAACTTCCTTTTCTTCGAGCAAGTTTTATAACACCCTAGGCAGTGAACCTAATAGTTGTAGTGTAGTAATTAGGGTAAGCCACGGGTATTGATATCGTTCTCTAGGGGAATAGGAATGCTAGTAAGCTGGAGTTACTACGCTAAGGTTAAGGTTGAGGAAGATTATTTTTTGTATTTTTATATTTTATGAAATGGAAATGTACGAATCTCGGGTATTGGATTTGGGGGGGGGTTGGTATTTCTACCGATTACTCTACTATTATCTAATTATCTAAACTAAGGTTGTGGGAGTCTATGTCTAATTAATGTGTGCTCGTATGATAGTTTAAAGATGTGTTTACTTAGGTTGTACTACTCCTTAATTATCTCCTATTGATGGTTGAGTTGTCACGTCCTTATTCTTAGTTGCGTTGTGTGTCTAAAGTTGTAGGGTATGCGTTTCTCCCTAACTCTTTGAACTTACCAAAGGGTCTCGTCTACAAAACCCACTAGGGATAATAAACTCTTACTCTAAGGCACTCTTTGGATGGTTTAGCTTACAACTACTCAGGTAATTATATTCTAAGGTTCACAAAGATGAATCAAGCATTAAGTACACAACGAATTACCTATCGCATTACTAGATCATTAATCAACTAAGATAAGAAACAACCAATCAATATTCAATAATTAAGTTTCATACTTCCTAAGCGAACACACAAATAAATTAGCCGGACATGGAGAACATGCAAGCATACACACAAATAATCAAAGACATAATTGAATTAATGAAGTAAATACTTATCTTGATGTAAGATAGGGTTTAAAACCCTAAAATACTGTACAAGACACCTTAGGTTCAGTTTTAGGTTTTCACTCCAAAAGACTCTCCCTAAAACTGAAAAATTCGGATTCTATATATAAGATTACAAATACGACGGCGTCACCTTATGTTTCGTGACGCCGTCGTGTCGCCGTCATTAGGGTTTCGTCTTGGCCACGTTAACCTTGAGACGGCGTCACCTTATGTCCGTGACGCCGTCCCTTCAGCTTCTGACGTCGTCTGGATTGCATCTAGGCCGTCTGAGTAGCGACGGCCTACTCTTTTACAACTGGACGTCGTCACTTGAAAATACGAGTTTTGGGTTCTGAACCGTCACAAAAAATCCTCGGATGGCGTCGCAATTAGCACCTGACGCCGTCGCCTTCTATTTTCAGCAGCTGTGAGTGTCTCGATTTTGACTTTGGCCATTTTCTTCATATATACGCGCGCCTTTTCGTCCAAATAAGTGCCATTCCAGCATTTTGCCTTCAAAAGACCTAAAAAGTGAAAAGGAACGATATTAAGCAATAACGTATACAAAAGTGATCAAATAAGGACTAAAACGACCCCTCAAAATGGTACCTTTTAAAACCTTATCACCAGGCTAGCACCAAAAGGTGCTTAGCCGCTCATATTAATCATGCAAACCAATTCAATATTCAAAGGTACAAAATACATGAATTGAAAGTAAAAGATAAATAAAACGCTAATGCTTATCGTACGGGAGTGATTTCTCCCTTGGAGAGAGCTCCGTATGCTACTCTAGACCTGCCTTGAGCTTTTTCCCACGTTTTATGAGTGTTGTGTGTGGAATGGAGTGAATAGAAATGCTGGAATTCATGGGGTATTTATAGGCCGGATCTGGGTTAAGGCGTAACCAATATAGGAGTTACGCCGTAACCTTCTATTTCTTCGAATAATGCACTAGATATGCTGGTTACGGCGTAACCTAAAGAGTGGTTACGCCGTAGTCTTCAATAAGCTCGGTTACATCGTAGTTGATGTAGTAGTTACGGCATAAGTATCAGCGGCGTGGAACCTCATTTGACCTAACGTAGTTACGTCATAACCTTTGGGAAGAGTTACGCCGTAACCTTCTGATAAGTTGGTTTTCTGAGTCACGCAATAGTTACGGCGTAATGTGAGAGACGAGTTACGCCGTAACTTCTTCAAAATAGCATACTGTGATAAATCTTTAGATATTTCTCCAGTTCCTCGTCTCTTTAGCTCAAACGCTCGTAATTTACCTGAAAGTGGAAAACAATGGAAAACAAGCGTAAATCCATATAAATGATATAAATAACGAGCATTATCGGGGGAAATTGACACTTAATATTCAGGACTATTTGATGTTATCAAATTTCCCCCCACTTGAACTCTACTTGCCCTCAAGTAGACCTTATTAGATAGATTCCTAAAAAGATATCTCCCATAACCTGGAAAATATGGGTTTACAAATCCCTTATGCTTGAATAAAACAAAGCCGAACACCTCACGAAAGGGGAACAAACACTCAAATCTCTCAACTATTCTAAGTGTCAATTTCGGGGTGATCACTCAATCGCACAGTCATAGCATGTATGCTATCATAAGCTTGGCGGTTACACAAATCTCCACCACTAGAGTTAAGGGCTAAACAATTCTCGTAGGCAATATGGGTAGACACGACAAAGGTTACGGGGTGACTCGTCATTACTAACATGTCACGGCGAAGTGTACAAAATCAATGATACATGACCAAATCCATGGCCAAGACACCAAAGATTTCTCGCTGCATCACCTAGACACGCTTCATGACTAAAGGGTAGGATAAGACATGGGATATACAATTGGTGTAAAATAAAAACAAGCAGGTAGTCTAAATCTATAATCAAGTCATCACCACTTACCGTCTGCCCGAAGTTCAAGCTTTGAAGTCAAGAAACCGGATCATGAAATGCAAGGTAGATGTGTCATTAGAGGACGTCGTGATGGGCACACTACCTTTTCTCCAACTATTGGCATAACTACCAACTCCAATCTTCAAATATGACCGAGGTGGCCTCCTTGATACTAAATCAATAAAGCTCATACTACAGTGCTTATAACATCGCACTTTACAATATCATAACAAATACATATTTTTTTTTAAGCATAACAATAACATAACATAATATAATATCCCCCCACTTGAGATGAACAATGGCAATTCGGGGGGTCTTCAATGATCTTCAGAAATGTTGTCAATGAAAGCGTGATTTCCGAACCTTTCCACTCGAACCTTGAACTTAGGAAAATGATGACTTCCCAATCACAAATAAAGACTACAGGGTAGGCTAAGGTGTATAGGTGTATCGAAACAATATATAGGGTAAACAAAATGAAATGAATGGTTCAGAAGGGTGTATCTAGGAGTATCTTGCACTAAAGATGAGTGCAACAAAAGGGTTTCACATGGGGGTCGAAAAGTCGAGGTGACTAATCGATAGACTCACAATGGTAGGCTGTTTGGGTGATAATCCTATAATATTGCCTTCTAAAACTGAAAAGTCCAAATATATCAAGCTAACTCAACATACCTAGTCTATGGGCTCGAAATGATGCAAAGGCTAAGTTCTAAAGTTTACAAGCTACCGGCACACTCATAATTTGGTGGATTTGGGGTAAAACATTGTAAACGGATAAGGCTAATCTTACCATATAATATCAAGGGTTGTATGTGCTCGGATAAGGTCTAATCTAGTTAGGTTAAGAAAAACATGTCAAAATTTAAAAAATGGCATAATTTTTCAAAATAAACTAGAAAAATGAGGGCGAAATAAAGTTCAAGAGATAATTCTACTCCCGTCCCCCCACTTGAATTGTACAAAGTCCCTTTTGTACTAGGTATTAATTAAAGGTGAAGAGAAAGGTAGAATTAGAGCGAGAACTTCCCTGAAATTTGTTGCATAAAGAAGGAAGGCCCACGAAAAAGAGACATGCCTTCGTATAAGCATCATGAACAAACTTCAATCCCTGAAATCACACTACCGACAAGCATAATTCTAAAAAGAAAAAAATGAAAAATGAAAAAAAAAACCTAACTCACTTTCGTAGGAAACACGGTTGCATTTAGCGAATACAACAAGCCTTTTAAACCACTTGGTGTCCCAAGTGGACGGGTGAAGTCTCGTGAGGGTTTACAGGGAACACACCCACAAAGTTTATTTAAAATACTAATACAAGGTTATTGTGTTTTAAAATGAAAGAATTAAAGCAGAGGAAGGTTACGTCGTAACTCTTTTGAGGGAGTTACGCCGTAACTGGCAAAACCTGACATAAGCTGCAAAGTGAGTGGTTACGGCGTAACCACAGAGATGGTATTACGCCATAATTGGTAATGCATCAAGAATTCTGCTGCAAAAAGTTGGTTACGGCGTAATCACATAGATGAGTTACGCCGTAACTCTGGTCAGATCAGCAAACTGCAGCAACAATTACTTCCTCGTTTGCTGCAAAAATGGTTAGAAGACACAAAACCCTACAAAAATGGAAATAAAACAAACAGAAAAAGGAAAGATAGGCATGGGGTGCCTCCCACGAAGCGCTTGTTTTTGTTCGAGTCACGAGCTTGACTCTACCCTTATTTACTAAGTAAGAGGGTGTTTCTCCCTTCACTAGAAACCAAGTGTGGGTGAAAATATCGATAAACACCATGGGGTGTGGAATTACTAAAGGATGGGGAAATGATGGATAATGATCATACCTTAAAAGAGATGCCATTTCCCTCTTTACCTTACCCATTTTAGTCAATGGCCTTGATGAATTGTTCACTTTGTGATGTGGCTGATTAATTGGCCCATATGACTCCTTGTTAATCACTGAAGTGTCCGAAATCTTGTCCTCAATTTCCTTTGCAAGATCAACTAAAATTGGTTTAGTAGCCGGAGCTACATAACCATCATCGGGTGATGCGACATGTAAGGTTTGTGAGGTCAAGGGTCGCACAATATCATCAGCAACCTGTATAGAAAAACGAGCAAGATTGTTAGGAATAAAAGAAGAGCTAGAAGTCATACCGTTTTGTGTTGTGGTTGATTCCACATTAGCTTGTGGAATTGATTCATCATCCTGTAATCTCTTTGCTTCCATTTTCTTCGATTGATCATTGCTTGTTTCATCTCTTCTCACAGTCTTTAAACGTCCTGGAAATAGGATAGGTGGTACATATGGTCTGACATAAGGTAAATCACGAGGAACCGGCTCCTTGTTGACTTCTTTCATCTTTCCACCGTTGCTTTGATAGTTCCAACCGCATTCATTTTACTTTCTAGGACCTTTTGGTTTAATTCATCAAGCTTAGCCTCCAAGCTTTTCATCTTAGCGTCAAGATTTTTTAAATTTAAGTTCGCGCCCTCCTTGAATTTCCTAATCCATTTGTCATTTTAGTTGTGCATCCTTTTTAAATTATCCGAGAATTTATTGACGACTCCCTCCAATGACTCAATATACTTGACATGTTCATATGCTTTGCATTCTTCTTGGAGGGAATGAACGTCTTCCTTAACCATCTTCATATCACATCCGAGCT
Organism: Chrysanthemum seticuspe; assembly: GCA_019973895.1. Lineage (NCBI taxonomy): Eukaryota > Viridiplantae > Streptophyta > Magnoliopsida > Asterales > Asteraceae > Chrysanthemum > Chrysanthemum seticuspe. Next base: position 15,732,004 of record BPTQ01000009.1, read on the forward strand.
TATCAATTCCTTTTGTGATATTACCAAAATCGTCAAAGTTATTGCTATTAGTGGCCCAAGTGGTAGCTTCGTCGTACCAATTTCGTGAATGGTCAGCCATCTTTTGAATTGATGTAAGGGCTTGTTCCGGAGGCATCATAGGGATCGGCCCTTGAGAGTCGAGCATTTGGCGGGAAAGGATGTTTAACCCGTTGTAGAAAATAAGGACTTTCTGATAGTAGTTGAGATCATGCATTCGGCAATTGTATAGAAGGTCATTAAATCTTTCCCAAGCTACATCTAACGTTTCATCCATATCTTGCCTGAAACTCCTTATCTCTTACATCTTTTTGGCAATCTTCGAAGGAGGACAATATTTTCGAATAAATGCATTTTTTAGAAGATACTATGTATTGATCGGCCCTACTAGAATTCTGTCAAACCATCTTCTGGGCGCTCCAGTGAGTGTAATAGGAAATATCCTGAGCATAAGAGCATCATGAGTGATCCCTGGAACGTGAAAAAGATCGGCTATCTCCAAAACTCTTCGTACATGTAAGTGGGCATCATCATTATCAGTCCCCGCAAAAAGCTTTTGCCTCAGTTCCCTCATGAACTGACAGCTGATTTCAAAGTGGACATCCGCACCAATTGCCGGTCTTACGAGCCCCTTCCCATTATCTTCTCTTGTCAACTCCAAGTATTCCTCAAGAGTGAGGTCATCGATGTTAAAAACTTCCATGGTACTTGAAAACTTGAAATATGATCGTGAGAAAAGTTTAAAACGAAATTAAAGACTCTATATTAATCCTAATATAACTCCCCGGCAGCGGCGCCAAAAACTTGATGCAGGTTTTACTGACCAGGTCTTAATATTTATAGTGTCTCGCTATACCTATGGTCTACCCTAGTGCACTAACGGGCAGTGTACCCGGTCGTGTGTAGTGTACTAAGTCTAGGTGTCACAAAATAATAATTGTTTTGATAGGGATTTAATTAATTAAACCACTAAAGCAAATAAAAGCAGATAAAAGCAAATAAAGGATAAAGGGAAATCAATAGAGAAGAGTGGTGCTAACCTAGTAAATCCTCCTAGCTAGTTATGTCTACGTTTACTTACTTCCAATTACTTCAGGTGGGGTCAAATTCGAGAGTACAGCATTTGGTCAATTCGCCCTAACCTATCAGAAAAGTTGCCACCACAGAAGAAATCAGGCGCACCGTCATAAGTCCTGTTGTTCTTGGTCCCCTAAGCCAAGTCATTAAGTACCGCTACATGCTAGATTTATAATAGTAAATGCCCGGCCGTTAGGAACTTAGACACGCACCCCCTAATTCTTAAGTTCGTCCAAACGATAGGTGATCAGTTGGTCAAATCGCACAAGTAGAAAGGGTCGTCAGTTGGTCATATCTTACCCTTCCCATTTTAGTCCGCTCACCTAGGGTCAGTTGGTCATATCTCCTAGGCAATTGGCTCTATCGCCATTCAAAACTACCGAACCAAGGGTGGCTACCAATAAACTATGCATGCATGCAATTAGAAATAATTGTACGGAAGTAAAGTAAACGCAAACAGAATAATTAAGGAATCATAACCAGACTAGCACCAAAAGGTGCTTAGCCGCTCATATTAATCATGCAAACCAATTCAATATTCAAAGGTACGAAATACATGAATTGAAAGTAATAGAAATATAAAACTCTAATGCTTATCGTAGGGGGTGATTTCTCCCTTGGAGACAGCTCTGTATGCTCCTCTAGACCTGCCTTGAGCTTTTTCCCACGTTCTCTGAGTGTTGTGTGTGGAATGGAATGAATAGAAATGCTGGAATTCGTGGGGTATTTATAGGCCAAATCTGGGTTACGGCGTAACCAATATAGGAGTTACGCCGTAACCTTCTATTTCTTCGAATAATGCACTAGATCTGCTGGTTACGGCGTAACCTAAAGAGTGGTTATGGCGTAGTCTTCAATAAGCTCGGTTACGTCGTAGTTGATGTAGTAGTTACGGCGCAAGTATCAGCGGCGTGGAACCTCATTTGACGTAATGTAGTTACGTCGTAACCTTTGGGAAGAGTTACGCCGTAACCTTCTGATAAGTTGGTTTTCTGAGTCACGCAATAGTTACGGCGTAATGTGAGAGACGAGTTACGCCGTAACTTCTTCAAAATAGCATACTGTGATAAATCTTTAGATATTTCTCCAGTTCCGCGTCTCTTTAGCTCCAATGCTCGTAATTTACCTGAAAGTGGAAAAAAATGGAAAACAAGCGTAAATCCATATAAATGATATAAATAACGAGCATTATCGGGGGAAATTGACACTTAATATTCAGGACTATTTGATGTTATCAATTGCCTAAATTGTTTGCATCACGGTTGGTGTTTACAACATAGTACTACATACATCTTTGCATTTTTCCTTCTACAAGATTACGAGTGTCATTTGATCAACAAATGATAGCTGGCTACTTTAACTATGTTACAAGAAAAAACATAGATGTTACGTATCAAATGATACCCATCATGACTTTAAATAAAAATGTTTGTTTTCAGCAAAAAAGTGAACTTGATAGTATTTTCTTGTCAAAATATTGGATAAATGATACGATGATTAAATTTAAGTATAAGTTATACTTTGGGTAATATTCTCTTACTCTTAGCATTTAGATACTCAAAAATGTAAAGCATTGTTCATATGTTATGGCGAACACGGTCGTGCCGTCGTCATCACACCATAAGTATTTTCTTTTTAAATTTTTCTCCTTAACCTTTTAAAATATATACAATAAAATAAGCAGCAAATGACATTTATACTTTCTTACAAAATATGAGAAATTTTCATATTCTTCATTTATATATATTAATTCTTCTACATAAAATTTTTAGAATTTTGAGTGTCATTTGATGATGTACGATTTATTTCAGTTACAATTACGTAAACGAACATTAGAAGTACGCAATGAAATGCAGCTACAAACGAACCTCGTTAGTAGACAAGTTACTTGTCTACGATGTATGCAATATAGTTATTATCAGTCAAATTTTCTTGGTCAAGATGAGAAGGAATGTGTGGATGATAGACCATAGGTTGCATATAGTCTTCCCTATCCCATGTCTTTTTTAAAGTCTTGGTCAAGATGATAAGGAAGTTGTGGAAGCCATTAATTTCACCACACATATGGACCACAAACCGTTAACATGCAAAACTAAGGATAAGCCAATACTTTTACTTATCCCTATGATTTTAAGTAAATTTCCAAAAATGAAGTCACCACAAGCATTAAGGGTGCGTTTGGTATCAGGGTGTCTTAATTAAAGAATGGATTCAATCTCATAATGAGCTGTTTGGTAGGTACTTGAAAGAAAAAGAAATCGTATCATATTTAAAAAGTCATTCCATATTAAAAAGGTGAATTTCCATCCATTCCATCTGACACACAAATCTCAACCGCAAGATGCATCTCATTCTTTGATATTCTTTGTCTTTTTGTTACAAGTTTCTTGAGTCGACCATTTAAATATTTTTTAATAAATATATAAATTAAATAATTATTAATTTTCTCCCTCATCTTTTTCTTTCAAACCTTTCCCAAATCCAAATCCAATTCCAATTCCAATTCCAATTCCAATCCCACTTACCAACCAAATGCACCCTAAGTTACTTATCAAAAACTTGAGTTTCGTATGGGTACGGTAATTAGTGCTCTTTGAGTAAGCTAACAACAAAAAACAATAGCTACAAAACCCAAAACATTGGCTATAAATCAAATGGTTATAAAACTTCAAAATGTCTGCCCACAATATTCTCCGGTCCACAAAAAATCAATATAGATCTTCCTATCTGACCCTGTCCAAACTATAATAAACGACCCTTTTACCTTTTGACAGGCCAAAAGAGACGAAAAACCACTTCGCTTCAAAATTAATACCAAACACTATATCCTGCCCAAAAATTATCCATTAACCAAAACTTATGATCTTACCACCATTACAATTTACCACACATCAAACACTTCCAAAACTCTTTACAGGGTCTTCAAATTCCACTTCTGAATTAGGCCACTGAAACCTTGATATTGAGCTGGTCCAAACACCATTCATTCCATGATCTGCCAAATACACTTCAAAGTAACCAAAATGAAATCCAGCCGTCTTAACAAGATTTTTACCAAAACCCCAAAGCCCAGCAGCCTCGCATTTTCATGTGTAATTCCACACAGCTTCTTACCACCAAACACTTCCAAATTCATACCAGCAGACAAAAGATCGAGGAATATAACCCAACATCATTTTTGACCCAAATACTCTTCAAACTTAAATACCAACCAGCTAAGTGCCAAGACCAAAAACCACACCAAGACAGTACCCAACAAATTCCAAAATTATTTCTATCCCAAAAAGAACATTTAGTAGAACATAGCCAATTCCATATAACCATATTCATTTCAATAATTTTTCTCCTTAACCTTTTAAAATATATATAATAAAATTAAGCAAACTAAGCAACGTAATGTCATTTATACTTTCTTACAAAACATGAAAATTTTCCATATTCTTCATTTAAATATATTGTAATTCCCAAGTCTTCTTAAAAGTCTTCTATGAGTACACGTAGAAAATAGTTATTTATCAGTCAAATTGTGTTGGCCAAGAGAAGGAATGTGTGGATGATAGACCATGTACAGGTGATACTAGTTGTGCTACAATGAAATCTTAATGTCCTCTTCCCAATCCCAAGTCTTCTTTAAAGTCTTCTCTGAGTATACATACAAACTAGTTATTACCAATCAAATGTTGTTTTGCTCAAGCTGATAAGGATATTGTGGATGCCATTCTCTTCACAATTTAAGTGTGGTGAACATTAAACATAGATAATTGAAAATATTATAATCTCTTAAAAGTCTTGGTATTCTCAAGATGATAAGAAATTTGTGGAAGACATTTATTTCACCATTTGCATGTCACGTACGTTAACATGCAAAAACTGAGTATAAAAAGCCAATGCATGTTCTCAAAATTTTAAGTAACTTTCCCAAAAATGAAGTCACCACAAGCAATAATTCACTTATCATCTTCCTCTCTTATTTCTTTTCTCTTTTTCAGTCTCGCCATAACATGTCTTACTTCCGCCACTGTCTCTGCTTCATATGGCGGTAATGAGACTGATTATCAGGCGTTGTTGTCATTTAAGTCAAAGATCACCCATGATCCATACAAAGTTTTAACCTCGTGGAACCATTCCTTTCATTTTTGTGACTGGAGCGGTATTTCATGTGGAAAACGGCACAAACGGGTGACTGTTTTACGACTGAAATCGCAAGGCTTAGAAGGCTCGTTGTCTCCTCATGTAGGAAACCTCAGCTTCCTCCGCGAGCTTCATCTCGCGAACAACAGCTTTCAAGGAACCATCCCACATGAACTTGGTCGTCTATCTAGGCTACGTCGTCTTTCTATGTATAGAAACAAATTCAGTGGAGTCATTCCAACAAACTTGTCCGGCTGTTCTAACCTTGAAGAGCTTAACCTCGGTCAAAATATGCTAGCTGGAAGCATACCCAAGGAGATTAGTTTACTGTCGAAACTTACTAGTCTTGTAATTGAAGACAATAAGTTAACAGGTGGAATCCCACCTTTCTTGGGGAATATTACATCAATGGAAGTCTTCGGTGCTCGCAGAAACCCGTTGGGTGGGAGCATTCCAGATACCTTGGGTCATTGGAAAAGCTTGACGGCATTTCACTCTGGTGAGTGCAACTTATATGGAAGCATCCCTCATTTCATTTTCAACCTCTCACTCCTAGTTAATTTAACCATAGCTGAAAATCACCTCACTGGTAGTCTTCCTTCAGAAATTGGTAATCAGCTCCCAAATCTTAAGTGGCTTCAGTTATGGGGTAACGAACTGACCGGAGTTCTTCCACCTTCTCTTTCTAATTGTTCTAAATTGGGAATTCTTGAAATGGGTCGCAACAATTTTAATGGGAAGTTGACTATCAACTTTTCGAAACTAAGAGATATTAATACAATTAGATTACAGAATAACAACTTCCATGGACGAGGAGAAGTCAATGACCTGGGGTTTATTGATTCTTTGAAAAACTGCACTAAATTAGTAGATTTGAATCTTGATGATTGCAACCTTATAGGAGTGCTTCCTATATCAATAGGTAATCTCTCTCATCAACTCAGCTCTCTATATTTAGAAGACAATAAATTATTTGGAAGACTCCCTTCAAGTATAGGTAGTCTAGTTGGTTTGACCTATTTAGATTTAGGGCCTAATTTATTCAATGGAAATATCCCCACTACCATTGGTGAACTACAAAAGCTACAAGTTCTTGATCTAGATAGCAATCAATTTTCAGGGCCTATCCCTGATGCTATTGGGAACTTATCACTATTGACAGAACTTTACTTAGATTACAACAAATTAGAAGGTCATGTTCCATCAAGCCTCGGGAATTGTAAAGAATTTAATGGGTTAAACCTTGCATACAATAGACTCAGTGGAAACATACCCAAGCAACTTCTTCAACTTCCATCACTAACTATTGGTTTAGATCTTTCATACAACAACCTGTCTGGTTCCATTCCAATAGAGATTAAAGATCTCAAGATGTTGAGCTATCTCAGTTTAGCTTATAATAATTTATCAGGTCCCATTACTAGTAGCCTTGGTGAGTGCGTCAGCCTTACAGAGTTATACCTTAGTGGCAACCAATTTCAAGGCATAATACCATCTTCATTAAGTTCCTTGGGAGGATTGGGGATACTCGACGTTTCTCAAAATAATTTATCAGGAAAAATTCCCCAATTTTTAGAGAAATGGAAATCATTAGAATATTTGAACCTATCATTTAATGATTTTGAGGGTGAAGTACCGACTGTAGGAGTGTTTGCAAATGCAAGTGCATTTTCAGTTTTGGGGAACCATAAGCTTTGTGGTGGTTTGGTTACACTTAAGTTACCCAAATGCAAGGAGACGGGTAGTAAGAAAAAAAAAGTTTCCTTTCTTCATATTAGTCATCGTGATTGCAGTCATGTTGCTCGTCGTATTATGGTTTGTGTATCTTTTGTGTAAGAAGAAACGCAACAGTCAACCATCTCTATCATCAGGGAGTGAACGGTTCATGAAAGTTTCATACCATCAACTTCTCAAGGCTACTGATGGCTTCTCTACAGCAAATTTGATTGGGGAGGGTGGGTTTAGCTCGGTTTACAAAGGAATCCTCGATTCTAATCATAATAAACCTGTTGCAGTCAAAGTTTTGCATCTTCAAAATAAAGGAGCTCACAGAAGTTTTCTAGCAGAATGTGAAGCATGGCAGAATATTCGACACCGTAATCTGTTGAAGATAATAACTTCATGTTCAAGTACTGATTTCCAAGGCAATGATTTTAAAGCTCTGGTTTACGAGCTTATGCCCAATGGAAGTGTACACAACTGGCTTCATTCAAGTGCAAATACATCGAAACTGAACCTTCTTCAACGAATAAACATTCTCAGAGATGTTGCCATCGCACTTGATTATCTTCACAACCGCTGCCAAACCACGATTGTTCACGGTGACTTGAAGCCTAGTAACATTCTAATTGATGATGATATGGTGGCTCATGTTGGAGACTTTGGTTTAGCACGACTACTTGGTACAGACTTAAACCAAAACAACTCAACCGGGGTTAAAGGAACAATTGGTTATACACCTCCAGGTAGTATTCCATAATGCTTACATTTACTTACAAATTACTGTTTGTAAATTAAGTAACTGTTTTTAATTCGCAGAGTATGGTCTCGGGAGCGAGATGACAAGTTTTGGGGATGTCTATAGTTTTGGAATATTATTACTAGAGGTGATGATCGGGAAAAAGCCAACAAATGACTTGTTCAACGACGGACTTAGCCTTCATAAATTTGCTTACATGGCATTATCGGATAATGTAATCGATGTTATTGATGATGATGCAATTGTGTTGCAAAGTACGGAAGCGAATGCAAAGAAAGTGGAAGAATGTTTGGTTGCAGTTATCAAGATTGGAGTATCGTGCTCTCTGGATTCCCCACCACAACGTATGAAAATTGAAATTGTTGTCAACGAGTTGCAGCGCATTCTCGATGTGCTTCAAAATATATAAGGTACTCTGTTCTCCCATTTTGTAGAATCTGATTTTACACGAGTTTGTTAATAAATCATCACTAACTTGGTTTTATTTTTGTATGCTTTCAGATCTGATACCAAGCTTTCTTGGTGAAATTTGAAAGTAAGTGCAGCAAGGAGGAGTGCATGTCGTAGTTATATAAACGTTACTTTGTCAAATATGTTTGCAAGTGTGTTTTAATTTTCCTGTTGCATAAGTATTGTAAGAGACGTAAGGGTGCATTTACATTCCTGATGACTTATCATATGTATCAACCATGTTTATGATCAAGTGTGTCTATTTGAATGAGAAAGTCTGTTGGTTACATAACTGGATCCTGTCATGGGGGCAAAGTTCGTTAGGTCTTTTGGGTTAAAATGTTTTATAAAAAAAGTTCAAATAGATCTAACCCTTGACATCTTAGTGTATCTGCATAGTGAATATTGTTGATAGTTGTAGTCAGATTACACTAACTTAGCTAAATTTAGGTCTTGTAGTTTGTTTACTATTAGGCCCGGTACCTGTTACTGTCTTTTTACCGAAAACGCTTACAAAAAAGAAATGCTTTGACAACCCCATCCAAGAAATCTGGGGAACGTTCTTTTGCTTCTGAAGTCGTCAAAAATCAAAAAGTTACTTGATTTCGAGTTCATGGACCCGCCACCTAAACTTAACATTCTTAACTACATGTATCAACTATGGATATTGGAACAAGTGAAAGCTCTACGAAAGGCTCGGGATGTGAGTTATCAGTTACTCGACATCTTGAAAAAGCTCATGATCCGGCTGACATCATGTGGGTTGATTTGGGACGTCACTGGAAAAGCGATATGCTCAGTTACTTCCATAACGCTGCAAAACCTAAAGGGATTATGAATACATAAGTATTAGGAAATCGATGCCGTGCCATTTGCACCCTACCCCAGCTTTATGTTGCATCATTTTGGATGGTTATGGCTGCCCTTTGAATAAATATTCGTAAGGGTGGGAAAATGGGCAGGTCCTAGCACTTGTGTAACGGGTCAAAACGAGAACATTTTTGGTATGGATCAGGTTGGCCCGGAATGTATTTTACCCAGTTTTATTAGAATCCCCTACAGATATTAGGGTGCTTAAGGTAGTAATTATGCCTTTAACTGTACTAGTCTGGTATTCATGTTAGCTTGCCATATGGCGAATAGACAAAAGTTCTATACAGAACAAATATTCTTTAAAGATCAAATAATTCAATCCTCACCGTCCAATCCCCTAGATCTAATGGTTTATATTAAAACTGGATTTATAAACTAATTAAACACAAATGGGCAATTTTGTAACTTTACAATTCCCCACCTAACACCACCCTCCCCAAACATTCACTCTCAGATATTCATTTACACACACATGCTCTCACCTAATCTTCCTCACTGAAACCTCAACCCCAAATCAAAATTCAACCATATATCTTCTAAATCCATAACATCCAATTTAATATTACGTATTCCAACAAGAATCAATCATTCTTTTTATTTTTTTATTCCTCGATTTGATTAAATTTTCACATATAAATTACCAGATATATTTAATTGTTGTTTCTGCGGTGTTGTTGCGGATGACGACGACTATTCGTGGATTTGTTGTGGCTGACGACAGTTATCCGTGGTACCGAGTAAACCCAGCAGCTGAATTTATTTATGATGATGATTTACTAATTGTTTTGATGTCATAAAAGTCAACTTGTCGAAGCACAGTACAGCCATCCTTGTTTTCCAAAATTTTGTTGGCCTTCAATTTGAAAATTGGGTCCAGTACAGTTGTAGAAGCAAACAAGATAAAATGTTAGTTACTTTAGTAATTTTGATGCTCGCTATCATCATTGAGCAGCTTCTAAACAAGTTTAGTTGGTATAAAGAATAGAAATTTATTCTTTAGTTTTGGCAAAGATGATATGATGTAGGTGGAGATATTTTTTTGATGTGATTTGTGGTAAATTACATTCGGTAAATCACATGTGTTTTACCTCAAATCACATGTGATTTTACCGTAAATTATTTTTTGAAAGTGAATCATATGTGATTTACACATGAATCACATGTGATTTACACACAAATCACATGTGATTTACCACAAATCATATGTGATTATATCGTAAATTATTTTTTAAAAGTGAATCACATGTGATTTATTCATTTTTAGATTAAAACTGAATCACATGTTTCAGTTTACAACATCAAAGACTAAATCACACGTAATTTACATTTTTCATAACAGAGAAAAAATAACATGTGATTCACTCATTTTTAGATTAAAACAGAATCACATGTGATTTACACACGAATCACAACAAAAACCAAAATCACATGTGAATTTTTTTACGAATCACGTGTGATTTGTCCGGACGGAAATTTTGAAAAAACAAGTTCGTCGAAAGTATATAAAAGTGCATATCTATAGAAAGATGATTTTTTTCTCGTCGCGATGGTATATTTTTTGTAGCTTGAAGATTTACCGTTTGTAAGATATGTTGTTTTTAAAAAGGTGGAAAGTGGGTTTTTTTTATTAAATGAGTTAGATTGACAATTTTGCTCTTTCTTTGTTATTTTTGCTTTTATCTTTACCGTTGGATGAAATTAAAATAGAAGGCTAGGATTTGATTATTTGTTCTTACGTTTCCGTCCGTTTTTTTCACGTTTTCGTACGTTTTAACACGTTTTCGTTCGTTTTAACAGGTTTTTGTCCATTTTTCACGTTTTCGTACGTTTTTACACGTTGACACGTTTTTGTCCCTTTTTTCACGTTTTCATACGTTTTTACACGCTTTCATCCGCTTTTTCAAGTTTTCGTCCGTTTTTACACGTTTTCATCCGTTTTTACATGTTTTCATCCGTTTTTTACACGTTTTCGTCCGTTTTTCACGTTTTCGTCCGTCTTTACACGTTTTGGTCCGTTTTAGCACGCTTTCATCAGTTTTTTCAATTTTTCATCCGTTTTTACACATTTACATCCGTTTTTGCACGTTTTCGACTGTTTTTGCACGCTTTCATCCGTTTTTACACATTTTCGTCCGTTTGTGCACATTTTCATGCGTTTTTACACGTTTTCATCCGTTTTAACACATTTTCGTCCGTTTATGCACGCTTTCATCCCTTCTTACACGTTTTCGTCCGTTCTAACACGTTTTCGTCTGTTTTTTCACGTTTTCGACTGTTTTTGCACGATTTCGTATGTTTTTACACAATTTTTTTTGTTTTTGTCCGTTTTTCTCGTTTTCCTCCGTTTTTACACGTTTTCATTCGTCTCTACACTTTTTCGTCCGTTTTTACACAAAATGTGCAAACACGAACGAATACGTGAAACAATGGATGAAAACGTGTAAAAACGGATGAAAACGTGAAACAACGGATGAAAACGTGAAACAACGGACGAAAACGTGCAAAAACGGACGAAAACGTGCAAAAACGGATGAAAACATGTAGAAACGGATGAAAACGTGAAAAAATAGATGAAAACGTGAATAACGGACGAATACGTGTTAAAATGGACGAAAACATGTTAAAACATACGAAAATGTGTAAAAACATACGAAAACCTGCAAACAGAAGAAAACACGCAAAAACGGATGTAAACGTGTAAAAATAGAAGATAACGCGAAAAACAGTTGAAAACGTGCAAAAACGGATGAAAACGTGTAAAAACGAATGAAAACGTGAAAAAACTGATGAAAGCGTGCTAAAACGGACCAAAACGTGTAAAGACGGACGAAAACGTGTAAAAAACGGATGAAAACATGTAAAAACGGATGAAAACGTGTAAAAACAGACGAAAACTTGAAAAAGCGGATGAAAGCTTGTAAAAACGTATGAAAACGTGAAAAAAAGGACAAAAACGTGTTAAAACGAACGAAAACGTGTAAAAACGTACGAAAACGTGAAAAAATGGACAAAAACGTGTTAAAACGAACGAAAACGTGTAAAAACGTACGAAAACGTGAAAAAAACGGACGGAAACGTAAGAAAACCAAGTTTTAAGTTATTTTTTAACGATTGTTAGTATAAAGGACCAACGACGCAAGTTTAGCGTAAGATAACCAAATTTTAAGTTATTTATTAACGGTCGTTAGCATAAAGGACTAACGATGCAGGGTTTTTTGGTAACGGGTACATTTTATTTTCCTTGTTTGTCATTGATCTCACCTCATGGCGAATATTGGCAAGAAATCATTCATCTGGCTACTGGAAGGACTCCGACAAATAGACTGTAGCAACCAAAGCTAGAAGTCTTCTTGAAGAGTTATTTGATCAACATCTTATGATGCAACATCTTGGATGGTATGGCTGCTCTTTGAATAAATATTCGTAGGGTGGGAAAATGGGCGTGTTTGGCGGCTTGTGTAACGGGTCAAAACGAGAACTTTTTTGTAAGGATCAGGCTGGCCCGGAATGTTTTTTGCCCCGTTTTATAATAATCCCCTATAGATGTTATCGTGCTAAATATGATTACAACAACAATGTTTTGGTTTTTGCTATAATCCCCTATAAATGTTATCGTACTAATAAAAAGGAATTACAAGCACATCATTGTCAAACCATCATGTTGGATTCATCTTCCTCCCCTGTTGCTGCTTCATATAACATGTACTGGCTTTGATACTCGATCAAGTACTGTGTAGATCTTCACACATCCCAAAACAGCTCATAAACTCGGCTCACGTCTTCCATTTCCACAGCCTTCCCTTTCCTCTTCTGGCAAGCCAATGCAGCTGATGTGATCAAGTTTATGGCGTATCTCAGAGATGTTTCAACCCCAATTTTTGTCAACAAAACTTATGCATCATCAGATATGTCCACATCTTCCTCTTGACACCTTATATCAAAAATCTTGCGAATGTCATCTTCATTGTACTATACACTGGTGCCATGTCATTTTCTAAGGCCCGGTTTAGGTATGAAAAACACTCAGATATCAAGCATGTGGACTTCATCTATGAACAGAACACCAAGAATGATCTCTGCGTTTCCTTCCTCTCGTCACTCTGCAACCTTTGTATCAATCTGCTCCCTCACTTCAACTCGTATTTCTCCAGTGTCACCAGTGAAAGAGCAAGAAAACCCTGTGTTCGGCATTTCATAACAAAAATAATTAAGTTTTCAGAAAGATCAAGTACCATAGTTACTTTGACATTTCCTAGTTTGTGCGGTTTTTTCTTATCATAATCCAAGTTATTTCATCATGCAGAAGTTCAATGGCCCCCCTGCCCCATAGACAACAGAAACTAGCGCTGACAATTGCACAAAAAGACCATCTTTGTTCTATTATCAGAGAGTGTAACTTCGTAAAACAACACTACTTCAGTTATTCATGTTAATCTAACAACAGCTGTTTCAGCCATGACCATCAAAAGTTCCACCTAATGCATATTGTAGCGAATCTGAGTGCCTTTAATGACATATCAGGATCATGTTCACAGGTTCCTTAATTGGTTTCCAGGATCGAATATCAAAGACAAGATTAACAAGCATGATTCATTGATAATCACAACATAATAAAGATTATGTTGTATGTATTGAATTGATCAATTGAATGAACAACTGATGATTGACAAGAGATTCTAACATCTATTGATACACTTTGAATCGGTACCTTTGGAAGAGAGGAAAACCAATTCACAAAAAGTAATCGTTACTGTTATAACCATATAACAAAGTTATATTTGATGTTTCTAACCCAGCCCATATTAAGTTCGGTTATTTACAGATAACCATAATATATGTACATTTAACTACCCTTAACTCTGATTCTTTAACATTAATGCTCCAACACATATTCCCCGAAGCCCAAATGAGGCATCTAAAACTGTAAAGAAATTAATCCAAAATTCCTAATTTCAGTCAAACCTTATGTACCTTTGCAAATGGGCATCTACGCTCTTATCAGTTATATTACAGGTCGCAGAAGTCATCATTTTAAGCACACACATGTTTGTTCTTTATACAGAAACAAACACTATATTTACCCAAAAAAACCCTCGAGCCTCTACAAAATAAGGTAAAGAACAGAAACACTAATGCAATGCACAATCAAGAAAGGGAAGCATTAGTCATGACTTTGAGAAAATGGCACTTTTGTTCCTAGCAAAGAAGAGTCCTTTCAGATTTCAAATCAGTTTAAATTATAAATTTTAAGTCACATGTGTTTAAGGCGTCATACCAAATTAATGAACAATGTGTCATATAATCAACACAGTTGTAACCTGAATACACTGCTCATGAATCCCAAACACAGATAACGCCTCTGTAGGCACTAGAATAGTTGCAGTACTTTTAAATATTTGAATGATCAAACTTAAAATTAAACTAATTTACATGTTGACATGAAAACAGAGTTGTATACAAGCTTTCTTTCTTATCAGCTAGTAGTCCGTGCAACAAGCTAAATACCGTAACATATGAAAACATTACATATGGTTCCAAGCAAACTAGCACAAGATCATACACAGTCTCCATCTCAGTCATTTTCAATGTCAGCTTCCCCATTTTCGAAACACCCTAATTACCAAACAATTGCAAAATCTAGTGAGACATGGAGCTCGAGTACATATTACATTATGTTCATTATAAAAGCATAATAGTCCGTATCAAGACTTATTATGCAATGTGGAAATGTAGTGGTCCTTCAGTCTATGGGATGGCAATGGGGTCGGGTACGTCGGGGATTGCATTTCCCATCCCCGTCCCCTATCCCAAGTCCACATCCCCATCCCCATCCCCATTGGGGAATAGTTTTGCTTCCCCAACACATCAGGTATCAGGGATCCACATCGGATAGCAGGAATTTTTAAGTTTCTTAAAAATCAACTGATATGTTATCTTTTACATGTCTACGTACATATAAGCTAAAATCAAATGAGCTCATTAGCATACATATAAGCCTACACAAACACCCCCTAAGATTATCCCTGTGTATCCGTGACCAAGAATTTGCAGCATCAACTGCAAACACGCAGCTAATTTGAAACAGTAAACCATAACTTTAAAAATGCAGGGCAATTTCTATAAATCAAAAGTGACACCCGTGGGAGAGATGTTAACAACTTAACGCATACAAACACACATATACGTTAGCTTAATTTGTATAAAACACGCATACAAACATGAATATTTATACAAACACGCACAGTAGAATTCATTCTCTTCTAGAGACATAATTAATGTTTAAAGTTGTAGCTGTAACATCTAAATCCAAAATTAATTCATGTTATTTTAAAAAAACCAAAATTCACATCATTTGAGCACATGGAACGGGTATTAAACCAAGGTTCTTACACCGTCACTTATTGTCGAATACTAACAAGCCACAAACATCAAAAGCAATCTCAAATCCATATCTTAACAACTGACCAACAAAGTGTCAGAAACCTGAATCCAACCCAAATCCTATATAAAGAAACATCCAAACTCAAAATCTCGAAACTGAAAACCTAAACATCATACCTCAACAATCCAAGCTAAACCTGGTTCATATCCTAAATTCATACCACATTTTCTCAAAACACAAACACTAAACATCAAAAGCTATCTTAAATCCATATAAAAACAATTCAAATCTTAAAAAAACATTCATAGACTTTGTGTTATTAAAGAAACTGAAAATGAATGACTATTCAAAATGTTAACACTCAAACAAGATATAAGTAGAGTGTAAACCAGAGAAACTAATCCCTATAACTTTTATAACCAAACTTAACAAAGATAACGCCTTGAGATATGTGGTTCTTATCTCAAGGCAGAACAAGGCTACATACATTATATTGGCTATAATCAGGATAACCTTATGCTTAACTTATGCATTTATTCATTATCGAAAAACCCCTTATTCCCCCAAATAACTAATAAGCACTTTGGCATAAGCAAAGCCAACCTATATAAGTACTTTATATAAGCTTAACCAAACACCCCCTAAATCCCATATTCCCATGACAGTTATCTCTCTTACCCAAACACATTCAATAAGCTCTGTACGTTTTTTTTATATACCCAATAGCTAATTAACCTGTTAAATAAGCACAAATTAATTAACAAAATTACACAACAAATATCAAATTACTAAATAAATAAATAAAAAAGTGTAATTCAAACAATTTTAATTTGATGTTAGATTATAATTGGAAGCTATGATTAAAGAAAATACTAAAAGCTTAAGTAATAATGATAAAAAGCAAATGACTTTACCAAGCAGCAGCAGCAGCATAATATAAAAATGGAGAGAGGGTGGTTGTGGTGAATGGTGGATATAAATTTTTGTTTGGATGGGATTGCCAGCGTGGCATCATCAACTATCTGTTTTTAAGTTTATTGTTTTAACCAAAAGGGTATTTTGTCACTTCACAAACCTATTATTGTTATTATTATTATTATTATTTTATTTATTTATTTTTTTTTAATAATAAATCACACTTTTATTAAAAACTCATAGGATTACAAAAGATTAGTGGGGAGCCTCGAAACCAACTGAGCCCCCACACATCTAGCAATGGTAAAACCAATCCTATTAAAGATATGAACTGCTGCACGCGCTCCAATGTCTTGAGTTATAGAGAAACGTCGAATACGCTTGAGTAAGGTGACTGCATCTTTCTCAAGTTCCCCAAAAGAGGAAAAAGAGAAGGGGAGAAACCCATACCCAATATCCGCACATTTGGCATCGTACTTGACCCGTTTACGCTGTGCAGCACCACTGATCGCTCGCCTTGATATCCGCACATTATTATTATTATTATTAGGGCTAATTCTGAGACCAGCCTGGTCGCTCATAGTGGCGGGCTTTTAAGGGCTCACTTTAGTGGTTTTTTTGAAATATAACGACCGACTTGCGACTTTATAACGAGATGACGTGTGTCACTAAAAAAAGTCGCGCTCAATCATTCATGTCATACTTGTGTAAGACCTAAGTAGGTGTACCTTTTAAGCGACCTATCTCTTGCGACTTTTCAGTACTTTGAGCGACCTTTTATTTTGTCCTTTTCTACCAAAAAGGTTAAACTTCTAAAAATAGTATTTTATTCTTCTTGCCCCTTTACAATGTTGAGCAACCTAAGCGACTTACTGGCTTGTTACAGTGAGCGACTTCTTTTACTTTTCACCTTTTTGTACTTGTGTTAGTAATTTTTTAAAAAGTATTCTTTTTAAATTACTTTTTAAAATTCTTTTTAAACACTTTTATATTCCAAATTATTAAGCGACATAATAAAATAATTGAGCGATTTTGTATACTTTAAGCGACTTTTGTACTTTACCCATTTGAGCGCTCTTTGTTTTCTACACTTTCAAAGAATAATAATAATAATAATAATAATAATAATAATAATAATAATAATAATAATAATAATAATAATAATAATAATAATAATAAAAAATAAAAATAAAAAAATACACAAACCAGCACCTATCTTCTCCGAGGGTTTGCACTGTAACCTATAAAGAATCTTTATAATGTTTTATATTACAGTATGTATACTTTTATTTTGACTATTGTACTATTAATTTTGTAAATTATATTTGTATTTGTACATTAAAAATGCTTAATATTGTCATATATTCTTTATATAATCTTAACCAAACACCCCCTAAATCCCATATTCCCATGACAGTTATCTCTCTCACAAACTCACGCTGCTCTACACATGATAATTATGAAAAATACAAATACATCCCAATGTATAAACTTTGTAGCCTTTTTATACCCAATAACTTATTAACCAAAAACCCATCTCACCAAATCTCTCATTTTTTCAAACTTTGACTACCAAACAATTTTGAAGTTAAATTAAAGGGTTTGGGTTTCTAATTTTTATAAATTTTATTTAAATTAAAGGAATTTATTAAAGGTTTACTGTTTGGTTGATGTTTGTTGGTGGTTGGCGGAGATGGAGGTGGTTGTTAGAAATTGTTTGAGAAAGTGATAATGAGGAAACAGGCTGTGGGGCTCTTTTATTTTGTTACTTTGTAGTATAATACATGAAGAGACCAAAATACCCTTTTAATTAATTATCAACATAGTCAAACTAATGGTGCCCGTTAAAATTGGATCAAACCGAATGTTTCCGTTTTGACTGAATCCGAATTTTTTTGAAAAATAGCTCAAAAGTGAAATACCCAACAAACCACAATAATCAAAAATGTAGTTCAATACTGGCTTAAAACCCTATGAATTGATTGGTTTAGTCGATTTTTTTAATTATAGATAGTATTTTATTTAGGGTGCTTTTATTCATTTTATATAAATTGATAAGTTAAAAGTGTAAAATTATGATAAGATAAAGGATAATGAACATTACAACGTACAACAACAATATGCAATCACGTCGAAGCGAGTTATGAGGATGTGAGATGTAAACAAGTACCCCTCTAAATAGAGATAGTGAAAATGTTGTTAATGTGATTTATGAAGAAAGCTTTTTTTTTTTTTTTTTTTAAATGAAAGTTGAAGGGGTATGAGTGTAAATTTAAATAAGATGAAGGATCAAAAAAGTAAACGTGTTTTTTAGCACTACTAATAAATAGTAACATATTTACACTTTTTAAGTATGTTTACACACTTTAAAGTGAGAAGAATAAAAAAGTTACACTAGCATGCGGGTGAGCCAATTAGGTATATCAAATATTTTCGCACTTTTATGTCAAATCTCTATATTTGACGTAGCGCTCAAAGGTCCATTTTGGTAAACCAATAAAATTTGGCCCATTCTAACATATTCATTTTGGTAACTTATTCTAAAAAGGAAATGATTGTGGTGCCTAAATGTATGCCTAATTTTGTGCCAAAAATTGTGTGGCATTTACTTATTGGTTTGTGAAGCCGTGGGTTCCTCATCGGCAACCAACATAATGTTGTCACCTATTTCTCATTCTAAAATCTACATGCTATTTCTTAAACACCAATCAACCCGTATATAAAGGGAAGTGATTTGCATATTCCTAATAGTTATTAGGATACTCTTTTTTATGCTTCAATTAGTTGTACAAAACTCACACCGTGCTTTATATGCTTGTACTCTGAGTGTCCTAATCAATAAACTGAACGTGCAAATCACTTCCCTTATATAAAACACAAATGTTATCACTATTATTAGCCACAAAAATCTATAAAAAATAATAATAATAACAATAAAAAAAAATAAAAAAATCAGGTGTCCCATCAAACTATAATTATTATATTTTCAAATTCAATGTCTTTTAATATCCGAACTAAATCTCCCTATAATAATGTAATTTCCTATAAATTAATAAAAAAATCTCAATAAACAATCCTAAGCATCTCTCCTATAACAAATCATGTAATACACGGGTTATATAATTAATTACTGAAAAAGTAGTTGTAATGTATAATCAGATGCAATTCCTGATCACTTATATTTCAAATTAATAATATTCCAGAGCATCTCTAATGAATAGTTAATACTTTGGATTACTCATGACTGTAGGGGTGTAAACGAGCAAAGTTAAGCCATGTACTGTCAAGCTCGAACTTGACTCGATTACTAAACTCGAGCTCGGTCAAGCTTTGGATTTCAAGCTCGAGCTGACACGTCATCTCAAACTCTAGCTCGATTATTTCCACATTTAAAGCTCTTAACTCGGTAAAAATTCAGAATATCAAGCTTGACTCGACTCGATTTTTTTTACAATTACAAAACTACATGTATAAAAGAGGGTAAGAGTGTAATATCATTGAAGCTCGATAAGGGCTTGCGAGCCTTACGAGCCAAGTATTTTCGAGCTCGAACTCGACTGAATGCGTTCTCGAGTAGCTCGAGCTAAACTCGTTTATATCGAGTAGTTTACCGGGTCAATCCCGAATAGCTCGCGAGCTGTCTCGTCTCGTTTACACCCCTAATAGTTATAAATGACTTGAAATAAACTCGAAAATGAGTTGATGCATTGGAGCTATACTGAGAAATAATTATTTGAAGAATAAAGATCAGCCTTTTGAAAATTGATTATATGTCACACATTATATGTCGGTGATTAAATGTTATGAATAAGTTGAGAATAACTTTTTAGCATTGGAGTTAACGGGCTAAAAAAAAGTTTAAATGTTCCAATAGCTAATAACTACTCAAAAGTTCAACCACACATTTTTGTTGCATTATAAGGGCCCGTTTGGTTTGTAGATGAGTTTAGGATTAGAATTTGGATTTGGATTTGAATTTGGATTAGGATTTGAATTTGGATTTTATGAAAGAGAAGGAAAATTTAAAATGTTGTTTGGTTAGTAAACACATATAAGAATACTTTTTGACTTATAGTACTCTTTTTAAACTAAAAGAATAATATTGTTAAAAGATGACCCACTACATTGATGAAAAAAAATTATAAACACAAAGAGAAAAGTACACAATTCTGAGTAAAGATGATGACTTTGTCTCAAACCCCACCTATTGAGGTAACTTTTCGTAATTATCGTGTTTAAAAATGTCAAAGCCAAATTTTAAACCTCATTTATCAACCAAACAATTATTTTATAGATTCACTCCATTTCATATATCCAAAACCCATGCACCAAACTGCACCTAAATTATAGTAACAAACTAAAAATACAATTCTAATCATATGAGCCTTGAGATTTGATCCAAGCAAAGCTTAAAATTTGAAACTAAGCATGACCATACACTCGGTCACAAAGACCACAAAAGTTGAATGTACTCTATTTACAACTAACACCCCCACAAGTAATGAATATCTACCTAGGTGTCGTGGCTAGCCAAAACTCCTTATTTAAGGCCCACGAGGTGCCACATCACTTTAACAAACCTCCATAACTAACCCCTCTTATCACAACTAACCTCAACTTACTCATTTGGAGCCCACCACTTACAACTTTATTTTTGTTATTCAAATTTCCAAATAAACTAAATTCATTTCATTAAAAATAAAATACATTACAACATATTTAAATTAGACGCAACTTAAAATAACAATATGAAAAAAAAAAACGATACGGAAAAAAACGACACAAAAAAATGATACGGGAAAAAATACAACACATATTAATAATACATTACTCTTCGATTTGATATTTATTCATGACTTGAGGAGGTTCGTGAAATAGCCGCCTTCGTATTTTAATTTTTTGTGATCTACCCTTAAATTTTATCTTTACGAGTGTATCAATATCCAAACATAACTAATTAGAGTTTTTCGATTATTTTGTGGAGTGTGCAAAAAGTACCCTGTTAATTAACGGTCAACATAGTCAAACTGACAATGACTCTTAAACCAGGAAAGAAAGTTTTACTTTTTAACTGAATTCGAAACTTTTTGAAAAAAATTATACTAAAACTTAAATACTCAACAAATCACAATGATAAAAAAATGTAGTTCATTACTGGATTAAAAAAACTATGAATTGATAGGTGTAGTCGATGTTTTTAATTATACATCATATTTAATTTAGGGTGCTTATATTAATTTTATATAAGTTGAAGGGTTAAAAGTGTAAAATTGTGATAAGATAAAGGATAATGAGCATTACAACATACGACAACAATACTTAATCACGTCGAAGTGGATTATGAGGAGGTGAGATGTAAACAAACACACCTTTAAATATAGACAGGGAAAATGTTTATTATGTGATTTATGAAGGGAGTTTTTTTGTTTTTAAAGTGAAAGTTGAAGGGGTAAGAGTGTAAATTTAAATAATACGAAGGATAAAAAAGTAACAGTGTTTTCTTATGCTATTTAAAGTGTGTTTTTTTATGTGATTTAAAGAAGAGGTGGTAATTCTCGACACCTACTAGACTCATACTCATTACGAATGTGTTCACCAGATATCTGACTTGAAACGATAAACAATACGAATCCGACACGAAGTTAAACATGTTTTGGGTTGAGGATAAAAAAGTTTGTCTCAAAAACAGGTCAACCCGTCAAACCCATTTTATAAACGAGCCGTATTTGGGTTGAGCAAAGATTAAACTAACACCGCGTGAACCCGGTTAAGTATGTAAGCCTTAAAAATTAAAATACATAACTTGGTTTTTATGTGGAATTTGGATTTAAATGTATTTCTTGGGAGGTGATTTGTACTCCTATTTTTTTTTTGCCATCCACCACTAAATTACACCAGTGATGCAAATAGTACAACACTACTATGCATGATTTAGTGGTGGATGAAAAAAAAATGATGCACAAATCACCTCTATTCTTATAACTAGGGATTAGGCTTTCACACGTCATGGCGGAGCATTTGGAGTTGCGTAAGAAAATTCAGTTATATACACATAAATTTATTTATACATTTAGATAAAGTAAGGTTTGGTACTTGTTATCCAAATGTTACATAATTGAACAATTCACATCATTTACAATCTTGGGCATAACAACTTAAGTAAGATTGCCACCCTATAAAATATATATATCAATATTCCAAGTTTTTCTACTTCGGTGGTGCCAGACCACATCTTAATGCGTATTCTAGGATGTCATATTTCGTTCGGAGACTATGTTCATCATTCCAAACTTGAAGATACAACTCATGTCCCAGGTATCCCCATGGCCAGATTGTACACCTCAGATTCCACATGCCCTTTACACTCTGTAACACCCCAACCCGACAAGGGTAGAAGTATCACATCATGGTGTCAAATCAGAACATACATAAAATAATCGCAAGCGAAAGTCATATAAAATAAAATACCAAGTCATATAAATAAATGACTTACAAGGGAAAAATACAAAATTCAATATGTCAAAAATGAAATGAAATATCAAAAAAATTACTCTTCAAAATAAGTCCAAAATTATAAAGGAAACTAAGGTCGGATCACTCAAATGCTCCTACTCTCAGCCTAACAAAGCCCAATATCCTACTTGGTACCTGCTGCATGGAAAAGAAAATGCGGTTGAGCTTAAAAAGCCCAGTGAACAGATATAACAAAATAAAAACTAACATAATAAAAATATAAAAATGAAACAAAGGAGACTGATAACAAGGTCGCAACGAAAAGAGCACAATGAGTCAATGAGGAACCTGCAGAACACAATATTAACAGATATTCAGAAGAAACAGAAATCAAAGGAGACCAAAGTAAGGCAGCGCATCGATGACATATATAAGTACATATAAATAACCAAACATACAAGTACCGAAACATAATCAAATAGGAGTTGATGAACAGTATCATAATCAAGACAAGTAACCAAACAATGAACAAGCATATCAACCAGCGGATCAACTAATCATAATATAGCAAAACAACAAATTAGATAATCAGATATACATAAGCTACGCTGAATTCTATAAGCAGGCTGAAGCAACTAAATTGAATGTACGCATGGCAATCACACAAGTCAGATAACCCACAGTGAATAAACAAAACAAGTATCATAACCAGCGGAAAAACTAGCAGCAGTATAAGCATGATAGTCACATGTATCAGATAGGAATACCAAGCGAACATTATAATTGAATGAATTAACTAAACAAGTACATAGCATGGCAAGCTAAAAATCAACTAGACATGTAACATACGTTGAACCATTTCCATTATCAAACAATAGCATAAACAGATGTGTAAACATGGTAGATCAATAAGTCAGATAAACATCAATTGCTATGTCGAACTAACAACATAAGCATCAGGAAATACCAACGGAAGTACAAGCATGGTAGTCACAATTAGCAATTAGGGATACTAAATGATAATCATAACCTACGAAAATAATTGAACGAAGTTATACATGATAAACGGATAAATCAAATGATTACATACTAGCATGGTAACCAGACGAATCAAATGGTCACATAATAGCATGGTAAGCGAATAATCAGATATTAGCATGATAGCAGATGAATCAGATAATCACATTTTAACATAGTAAACAGAGGAATTATGTAATCATATACCAGAATGGTAAACAGATGGATCAAATAATCATATAATAGCATAGCAAACAGATAGTCACATATTAACCATATGCTAGCAGGGTAAACAGGTAGTCACATAAATCATATAATAACAGGGTAAACGGATGAAGTGGTAATCTGATGTATAAGCTTGGTAGCCAACTAAATGAAATGAGAGTATGAAAAGTCAATGAAATGGAGCATAGTATGGTAGTCGATTGAATCACATAAGGACAATGAATGAATGAGTAATCAACGGAAAACTAAAGATGAGAAATATGGAATATGGTGCATTGTGGAATAACAGAAGGTATAGTATAGGTGTATCTAATTGTAAAGGTTGTCAGAGATCTAGCTATCACGAGCCCAGAAACATATCTTATCATAAAAACCATAATCATGGTCTTCATAAGTAACATAATAGAGTAGCTAGCTCCCAGAGTTGTGAAAGGCGTGTATTGCACACAACACCAGTCACCATATAAGTCATATCATATCCTATCATATCATATCATAACAAATATAGGATCCATCCATACGCCCCTGTACAAATCATAGTGGCCATAATCATAATATAAAGCGCGCATAATATCATAAAAAGGGACGAGACGAAACATCACTCCACCGCCCTAGAGTCATGCCATTGGTGCATCAATGACACGGCCATGTTACCTACATGGCTAGGAAACATATTGGCTCGGGTATCAAACTGAAAGGTCAAAGCAAGGTCATAATATAAAGGTTCATATCAAAGATTCAAAGCAAGGTTCTATATCAAAGGTTCACCAATCTAAAGGGTGCATAGCAAAGGCTCAATATCAAGGGTTCAATAAGACATAATACAAGGATCATATAAGGAACCCATAATAATAAGGCTCAGAGCAAAGACAATATAATCAAAGCTAATATCAAAAAGATGTGTACGAATCATAAGAAACCTTAAGAGATAAGGTCAAAATATTTGTACCTTATTCGACAGCAAAGACAAACACAAGCAGACGAAATTACAAGACACAAAAGATCACTCCTTCCTCGAGGGATCTACATAAGTGAAAGGATATACATTTATTAGATGTAGTTAAAGTGTTTTACTCCCGATTAAGTTTTTCTTTTTTTAAGGTTTATAAGAATCTTTCCATTTTTAGTAAGTTTCCAAAATAGTAACTTTCCTTATTTAGTAAGTTTCCACTTTAAGTAACTTAACCATTTTAAGTAACTTTCTATTTTAGTCAGCTTTCTATTTTAGGAGGTTTCCCGATTTAGTAAGTCTCCATAATAAGTAACTTTCCAAAAATAGCAGTTTTTCATAATTTGCAGGTTTAGCCATTTATGATATAATTAATGTCAATTTAGGTTAAAATGATGAAAATTATTATTATTATAGTTTAGGGTTCATTTATGACTAGTTATAATAGTTTAGGGTCTAAAATGTCATTATCACAAAGTATAGGGTTAAATATTTAAATATCACAAGTTTACTTATTTTACAAATCAATCCATTCTTTTACCTTATTAACAAACCAACCCTAGTTTAGGTCGATGACCCATTTCCATTTTTAAGCAATTCGAACCCTAATCCCAAAAAAAATATAACGACCCTCTAGGTGTCTAGTTTCAGTCGAGACATGTTCCAAACCAAATCAATCCATTCGATACAACCAAAAACAATTCGAGACCCATTTGAATGTTGTCGACATTTAACATAATCCAAGATATACACATGATTTTTATTACTCGATTTTAGCTTGATACCATTATAACGAAATATGTATATGGGTCATACAGGGTGAGTCGAAAAGGGTTCAAAAAAACGTGTTATATATAGGTCGAATAAGTCTATTCCATTTGTTATTTCATGTAGTTTTGGTTATAATTTTATGTGACAAGTTATCATTTTATGTGGGATTCAAACCGTGTACATGCCTTCGAATGGGTTTCATCACACGATTCACAAACAAAATAAGAAGGAGAAATGGAAACGAGTAGTGATACAATACCCTAGTAGTGTATCGAATGGAAGAAAACAAGAACCAAATGACCACGAATCCACGCCCTTCGAATCTGAACCCACCACCACAGCCCTTCGAAACACCTTACAAATCTCCCTTACTCGCCTTGCCTTGTGGTCGAATGAAGAGAGAAAGAAGCTTGCCGTCACTTTTGGTGTGCTAGGGTTTTATGTATGTGGAATATGTGTGAAATGGTAGGTTAACAAATGAGGTTAAAATGGAATATAGGGGAGGGTATACGGCTGAAAACAAGGGAGGACCAGGACCAAATCAAGTTTTCCAATTTCAAGTGTAATGGGCTTTTAGATTAAAGTTACATTTTCTTGTATTTCATGTGAAAAATCCGGTCCATGTATTTGTAATGTGATTTATGTATTTAGCTATAACGTGCGTCGATTTTAATGATCTTGTACAAGTTAATTATTTATGAGTTAGGTCAGGAACATTTTAAATGAGCTTGACATATTATACATATTTTATAAATGTTAAATTAGAGGGTAGAATAGTCATTTCACAAGTTTTAGATTTTACACACTCCATGATTTAGGATGCTAGTTTCTTTCATCCCACTCGGTGTTCCTTTTCCATTTGCTTCCAATATGGTATCTACTATCCAATGACCAATGTTGCAAAAATCGTGAATCGGTAGTCGGGTGGTCGACCACCCTGCAACGATTAATCGGTCAAGGCGGGATTAATCGGTGATTAATCGGATTGGTATTTCCTGCAAGTTTTGGATATTTCTGGAGAGCTAACTATGTATCTTAACTGATTCAAGCCTACTATGATTCCAAACCTCAATAAAAGGCTCAAATTCTAATTATGAGGCCCATTGTGCGTTATAAGTGACATAAACGATCCCCAAACTAAGTAGAATTGGCTAAATTTTTATTTTTTCAAAGTTGACCGATTCGACCGATTTTTGACCGATTTGGCTGATTTTTGACAGATTTGTGGCCGATTTTCAAAAATCAACAAGGTGTATGGCCGATTACCGATTAATCAGTCGATTTGGCCGATTTTTGCAACATTGCCAATGACTACATAACCGTAACTAGACTCGAGATACATATGTGCTTGCCACATTATTCCTGAGAAAAGTGAGTTTATGAGTCAAAGAATTTCAGTACCAAGGTACATAGCCATCTGACCAATCTTCAAAGCCAAACACTCCTTTAAAGATAACTGCGATTCAATAACCAGATATTTCCAAATCTAACTGGTTAATCACTCAAGGCATATTATTCTAGTAGACAATTTCATGACGTTTTCCAGTCTACAAGCTTTTTATCCATAACCATCCAAATTAATGATCATTTCATTTAATACCAATCAGGAAACTATCCGTATGATTTCTACTAGCCAAAGACATCATAAGACAATACAATTGCTTATCCCAAACACATTGTATCAGAAGATAGAAAAACTTGTGAAGCAAATGTTTTGAAAACCATGATACATTTCCATCTGGTTAAACCTTTATTCCACAACTTTTCTGATCAAAAAGGGAGGTATGGTTAATCGGACCGTTAGTTAGGGCAAAATTCACATCATTTGAGTTGTAGATATAATTCTAGTCTAGAGACATAATTAATGCTTAAAGTTGTAGTTGTAACGTCGAAATCCAAAATTAATTCATGTTATTTCAAAAAACCAAAATTAACATCATCTGAGCACACAAAACGGGTATTAAACGAGGGTAGTTACACCATCACTTATTGTTAAATACTAACAAGCTAAAAACATCAAAAGCAATCTCAAATCCATATCCTATATAAAAACATCCAAACTCAAAATCCCAAAACCAAAAACTTAAACATCATAACTCGGCAATCGAAGCTAAACCCGGTTCATATCCTATATTCATACCACATTTACTCAAAATGTCAAAACCGAAAAGCTAAACATCATAACTCAACAATAAAAGCTAAATCCAGTTCATATCCTAAATTCATACCACATTTTATCAAAACACAAAGATTCACCCCATTTACACACACAACATACCAATCCAACAAGGGTAGTTACATAGTTACACTGTCACTTATCGTAAAATACTAACAAGCAGTTAATATCAAAAGCAATCTTAAATCCATATAAAAACAACTCAAATCTTAAAAAACATTCGTAGACTTAGCAAAAGCTCGAAAACCAAAACCCAAAAAATCAATCAGTTAACAATAATCAACTTAAACATAAAGTCTAGTTTTTTTTCTACAAACAATCATAAGAACCTTTTCATCAAACATCTCGTGAACACTCAGTGTAAAATGAGCTAATCTATGGGTTTTCAAGTATGTATACCTGTTAAGAACACACATACTTAAAGAACCATAGATTGAGTGGTTTTACACATACTTTAAATAACCTTCGGCTTTAAACTTTATGTGAATTTGAGGCGGGGTATTGATGAAAGTTTGAAACTTTAAGCTATCCAAAAAGCTATGGAAAAGCTAGTTGAAAAGCTATTCAACTTTATGTGAAATTGGAGTGGGGTGTGTTTGTTTGGAGTGATGGGAGGCGTTGGATAGAAAGGGATTGGATTGGATGGTTGAAATTAGGAGAAAAGGGGGTGGGATTTCTGTGAGGTGATTTGCATCAATAAGATATTTGCACTTTTCTACAACTCCATCCGTCTTAAAATATAAGTTCAATTTGACTTTTTGCATCGAACTTTGACATGAAATATTTTTATTTGTATTATATAACACTTGATGAAACAAATAAAAATACATTTAAAACACAATTCATTTATATATTTTGCATCAAGTATTATATAATACAAACAAAAATATTTAAAGTAAAAGTTCAATTCAAAAAGTCAAAATGGACTTATATTTTGGGACAGAGGTAATATCATTTACATAACTTGATGTGCTTTCCACCAATTTTAATTTTGCTTCTTCCCAAAAAGATTAAATGAATTTTTATTTTTCATACAATTAAGGGTGGATGGCAAGGTTAAGTTTAAAAAATCCATGTTTAAGTATTTTTCTTTTTTAAGAAAATACTTTATAATTTGAAACGGTCAAAAGTACAGTAAACCGAGACGGTCTGCAATTGCAGGAATAGGTTTATTTTCTTTTATTTTGGTTATGGAAAGTGAAAGTTCGTTCGTTTAGTACGAGATCGCTTCACACCTAGCGATGCTTACGCCTCTCGCATATAGAAGTTCTAATAAAAAACCAAGGTGTTTGTTTTGAAGTTTGTTTGTTGCTAACAAGCTAATTAGACTTCGTCTTATATTTTATAAGCTAGATTTTTCGGTTTATTTTGACGCCTATTTACTTATATTTTAATCTTAGGTTGTGTCTGATGGTCACATTTCTACCATCTCCACCTCAGCGGCACATCAGTTTAACCCGTCACCTAACAGTCGTAGTGGTAATCACTCAACCAAATACATAAAAATATCTCAATTTATGTAACATATATACCCTACGATATACCCTACACACTCATTAAAATAGTTTATGGGTATATGAAGTGGAGGGTGTTTGGGAGATAATAGGAATGGTGTTTAGAGTTACCTCAAAATGATTTTGTTTTTCTAGTTTATTTAAGAGCAAATGTTTTTAAAAGATATTATACTTGTTATAAATTGATTTTGTGGGCAGCGAACAAATTTTTGCTTTTGTGTGTACTTTTATTTCAAATTAATCATTTTTAGAGTACTATATGACATTTTTGCCCTTCCGGCGAAAAAAAAATTCTACTAGCTAAAAATGGCAAAAATGTTCAAAATTTTCGTAAAATATTAGAAAAAAGATGAATTTGAAAGAAAAATATTCAAGAAAACCAAAAAAATTATTCGTTACGCACAAAAACAAATGATGACAAAAATATGATACTTTTCGAAATCATTTGTTAAAAAAAATGAAAAAAAAAGTGTAGTCGGTGTCCGTGTAGATCCAAATTTGATAATAGTGTTCAAATCCATTAAGCCAATTTCAACCTCTGCCCATATACTATACGGAGTATATAACAATTGAGAAACACTATTATATGTACTCACCAACGACGCCATGTCACCATCACCAGCGACAGCACCCCACCTCCGTCGTAATCATCTTCTCCGGTGCCGGAAGTTTGCCTCTGTTTTCCGGAAGTTTAGATCCGGTTGAGAGCTCGAGTTCGTCTCCTAATCAGCTGGATATGCAGGTTCTGTAGAATCAAATTCCCTTCATTCTAATCGATATGGGTTTGTTTGAAATTGTGATTGTTCATATGTGGTTTTGATTTTGTTAGTTTACTTTAGCTGATGAATTAAGGTGTTCTTTAGTGGTTTATATATGTATGCACACCAAGTGTTTGTTTTTATGCCTCAATGAAATAGATTGTTTGGTTAGTGGCCAAACTTTTTTTGGTCTGCAATTCTGTTACGCGCCTAAGGACAATTCATTACTTCTATAGAAGTATGCTGCAAGTGTTAGGTATTGTATTTGATTTTATAGATTAAATAGGCTATAAGGATAGTCGGTAAGTAAACTGCAATTGCCCTCATTGGTTTTCGCTGGCCTTATGGACCTGTAAGAATCCCGTCGATTATATAAATCGCCATTGCTACTTATCATTAGTTTACGTTACAAGCTTAAGCTTTGAGTTTCCGAATTACTTTTTGAATGCATATAAGCATGTTAAGACAGGGTCCTTATTTCTGAATGATACCCGTAAGTAATGAAATCATCCAGTGTGCTGTAATATTGCATATATTTCAATAGCAAGGTGCGTTTTAGACGTATAATATGATATACTTAAGAATGTGCATTGTTGGCCACTATTTCTTCATATTTATTAAACCTACTATAATTTTTGAATGATACATTTTAGCACTTTTGTAGGTATGTATTGTTAACCTGATCTGCTTGCCTTATCTTCTCTTTGGGTCAAATTTATCAAATTTCGACAAAAGTTTTAGAAGCTTACAGAATTGGCGCAAAAGTCTATCTCTGTTAATTAGTAAACATTTGTTTTACTTTACCCAAAGAAAAAGTATATCTCGATTAATATATAAACATAACCCCAAAATGACCCATTCCTAATTAAATGAGTCAAAGTTGATACATTAATTATGTATATAAAAGATGTGATATTTAAAGCATTTAAATGATATAAGAGTCATTGTTATGTATATATTCTGAAGTAAAACCATTTGTTTGAAATTCGTCCGGAGAATGTTTCTGAAGATGGGTCTTGGGAATTGAAATATTAAGTGCACCCCATATACATGCGGATACTTTCTTTGTATGCTGAAAAGAACGAATGATAATTTGCTGTCTCCGAAGGACTTATTGGAGTAGGAAGTATGAACGGCCAACGACCCTCCAAGATCTGCACCTTAAGAATGCAGCTTATCTCCACACTATACTCTAAGCAACAGAAGGTTTGCCTTGAAGTATGTTCAAGGTATGGCTTTTGTCTTTATGTTTTTTTAGTTATTCACCAATTTTAGTTAGGATTCTAATGGGCAGCAAAGGTTGGGGTAGAATTTCACCCAAAAATTTCAAAGGGATTTTGGGGCAATATTTGAGTAAGTTGAATGTAACGAGACGACATCCACTCTTTCAAGAGTTATATCTCGAAAATCTACAATAAATACAAGTAATAAAGGCAAGTTATTCTGAATTTTATAAAATTTGCATGTATTTAGACAATATTGCATTTGTACCAACAGTTTTGTTGTCCGTCTTAACAGATAGTCCTCTTTCTGACGTGCCCGAGTTTGAAAAGAGTAAGATGACACTCATAAGACGTGTGCCATTTGCTGACTGAAAGTAAGTAACCAGATCTTCCAAACTTGCTCTCAGAAAATTTATTATTTTTGGGACAATTTACATGAAACGGGCCACTTTTGGTTTGTGACTGGTGAACAGGGTATTTGGATACAGTAAAACTTTTAGTTCTGTGACAATGAGGAAGTGGTGAAGCAGATTAACTGCTTACTACGTGAACTCGTGAAGGATGGAATGCAATAAGGATGAAGCCACAAGGGCGAAAGAAATCGCTGAAAGTAAGTTTTCTTCAAAGGATGTAAAGGGTGCCAAAAAATTTGGTAGGCGCAAAATTTGTTTCCTGGTCTTGACGGTATTTCCCAAGTAATAGCTGTTCTGGATGTGTATCTTTCTGCCGAAAACAAAGTAAGCGGTGAATCGGATTATTATGGGATACCTGGTGTGAACCCATTAGCAGATGATGATACTGTGAAGAAACATTATAGAAAACTAGCTTTATCACTTCATCCCGGTAAGAACAAGTCTATAGGTGCAGAAGGGGCATTTCAGCTCGTTTCTCAAGCATGGAATCCGTTATCAGATAAAGATAAAAGATCGGCGTATATGATCATAAAAGGCATGCTCAGTTTTTGAAGCAGAGGGTTCCTCAGAACGTGTTTTCACGAGTGCATATACCTCCAACTCAGAACGGTTTTCACAATGTCACGAAGAGTGCAGCTGCCCGGACAGCTGGTGCAGATGCGCAGGCAAAGGTTACAACTTCTCAAAAGAAGGATAAAACTACTACTCAGACGAAGAAAAAAACGAAGAGTCCAAAGGATGAGACTAATGGGACTACCAAGACGTTCCCACTTCTGTTCCTTCATCCTCCAATGAACAGATAGCTCCTGAGACGTCAAAGGTCAAAGGTTCTCGAAAAAAGAATAAAGTTAACGGGACTACCAAGACGGGTCCCACTTCTGCTCCTGCATCGTCAAATGAACAGATAGCGCCTGAGACGACGCCTGGGCCTTGTTTAACAGAGGTTAAAACTTCTCAAGAAAAAGATAAAGATAATGGGACGACCAAGACAGGCCCCACTTCTATTCCTTTACCGGTTACTAAACAGATGAAGATTAAAACGTTTTGGACCATATGCATGAGATGCAAATTGCAGAATGAATTCGTGAGAAAGTATTTAAACCGAAATATGTTATGCCCCACTTGTTATGGACCGTTTCACGCGACTGAGATTCCACCACCAAATATCAGTGCTTCTTCAGAACTTGCGGGAATTTCACAAGGAACGGGAAATAACATTTCAGCCCCAGAAACGTGTAAGATAACGGGTATTGAGGCTGGCGATGGTACAAGCTCCAAGCGGGGTCCACTAAAAAGGGATCGAGAAGAAGCTGGACTAGACACTAATATAGAGGAAGCTTTGAGAAATAAGATCGCTAAAAAAGAAGCTAAATCCGCATCTAAGAAAGTTAAATCTGTTGAAACAAAGCAAGACATTAACGGGTTTGATGCAGTTAAGGAAACCGGGCCTATAAAGAATCAACTTATAAAGAAGGCGACTACGGAAATAAAGAAGAAACTGGACGAATGGAGTTCAGAGGCCGTAAAAGTTGCTGACATGGCAAACGACTTCTCAAAGAGTAACGAGGCTGACGTACCAGATCAAGATTTCCATGATTTCGATATAGAAAGAAGCGAAAAATGTTTCAAAGAAGGTCAACTCTGGGCTGCTTATGATGATCGTGACGGGATGCCTCGGAACTATGCCATAGTCCACAAAGTAATTTCTTTAAACCCGTTTAAGATGAAAGTATGTTGGCTTAGCTCAAAACCCGAATCATCTTCTCCGGCGCCAGCACATCACCTCAGTCCCAATCAATGGACAAATCACCACCACCACAAACACCCGAATCATCTTCTCCGGCGCCGGTCACCGGTTGAGAGCTCGTCTCCTGCATAATCAGCTGGATATGCAGGTTCTGTAACTGAATATGACTATTTAACTGATTATTATTTTAATTTAATTTTATTTGATTTTTTTATAGCCGTCGTTGACTATTTGACTATAGGATGGAAGTTCTGTTATAAGTAGTAGTTTTTGATCTATAATATTATTAAGAGTTTTACTTAGAGGTGGATACTAGTCTGTTATTACGGAATTTGGTTTCGAGATGAGTGCTATATGGTTTCGTTAGATGAATTTTCATGCGTTCGTCCATTTAAGGAACGCGTGTGAATGTTTCAATGTATGATGGACAGGATGTATCTTATACTAATAATCATCATCATTGTTCTGAATATCTTGAGGATAATTAGGCTATTTATTGTTAGAATAAGTATCTATGTTAACAGTATCGAACCTTCCTTTTCTTTTCACAAGTGTCACTCTTCTTTAGCTGATAAAGATTACAGTAAACGGATATAGATATTAGCTTTTACTTCTGTGAGAAATAATTCTGTGGATACATGTGCATTATGCTTAATTTATCAACTTCGTATATATGTATCAGGTTTGAGATCATCGCTGTCAAAAGTAGAAGCTTGGTTAAGCATTATCGGGCCGGAAGTATGACTGCTTACGTGAACTAGTGAAGGATGGAATACAATAAGGATGAAGCCAAAAGGGCGAAAGAAATCGCTGAAAGTAAGTTTTCTTCAAAGGATGTAAAGGGCGCAAAGAAATTTGCTTTAAAGGCGCTAAATTTGTTTCCTGGTCTTGAGGGTATTTCCCAACTATTAGCAGTTCTGGATGTGCATGTTACTGCCTAAAACAAAGTAAGAGGTGAATCGGATTATTATGGGATACTTGGTGTGAACCCATTAGCCGATGACGATACTGTGAAGAAACATTATAGAAAACTAGCTTTATCACTTCATCCCGATAAGAGCAAGTCTATAGATGCAGAAGGGGCATTCCAGCTCGTTTCTCAAGCATGGAATCTGTTATCCGATAAAGATAAAAGATCGGCGTATGATCATAAAAGGCATGCTCAGTTTTCAAGCATGGAATCTGTTATCTGATAAAGATGAAAGATCGGCGTATGATCATAAAAGGCATGCTCAGTTTTTGAAGCAGAGGGTTCCTAAGAACGTGTTTTCACGAGTGCATATACCTCCAACTCAGAACGGTTTTCACAATGTCACGAAGGGTACAGCTGCCCGGACTGCTGCTGCAGATGCGCAGACAAAGGTTGCAGCTTCTCAAAAGAAGGATAAAACTACTACTCAGACGAAGAAAAAAATGAAGAGTCAAAAGGATGAGACTAATGGGACTACCAAGACCGTTCCCACTTCTGCTCCTTCATCCTCCAATGAACAGATAGCTCCTGAGACGTCAAAGGTCAAAGGTTCTCAAAAAAGAATAAAGTTAACGGGGCTACAAAGACGGGTCCCACTTCTGCTCCTGCATCGTCAAATGAACAGATAGCGCCTGAGACGACGCCCGGGCCTTGTTTAACAGAGGTTAAAACTTCTCAAGTAAAGGATAAAGTTAATGGGACGACCAAGACAGGTCCCACTTCTATTCCTTTACCGGTTACTAAACAGATGAAGATTAAAACGTTTTGGACCGTATGCATGAGATGCAAATTGCAGTACGAATTCTTGAGAAAGTACTAAACAGATGAAGATTAAAACGTTTTGGACCGTTTCACGCAACTGAGATTCCACCACCAAATATCAATGCTTCTTCAGAAGTTGCAGGAATTTCACAAGGAACGGGAAATAACATTTCAGCCCCAGAAACGTGTAAGATAACGGGTATTGAGGCTGGCAATGGTACAAGCTCCAAGCGGGGTCCACTAAAAAGGGATCGAGAAGAAGCTGGACTAGACACTAATATAGAGGAAGCTTTGAGAAATAAGATCGCTAAAAAAGAAGCTAAATCCGCATCTAAGAAAGTCAAATCTGTTGAAACAAAGCAAGACAGTAATGTCTTTGATGCAAAAAAGGAAACGGGCCGGCCTATCAAGAGTCAACTTATAAAGAAGGCGACTACGGAAATAAAGAAGAAACTGGACGAATGGAGCTCAGAAGCCGAAAAAGTTGCTGAAATGGCAAACGGCTACTCAAAGAGTGACGAGGCTGACGTCCCAGATCCAGATTTTTATGATTTTGATATAGAAAGAAGTGGAAAGTGTTTCAAAGAAGGTCAGCTCTGGGCTGCATATGATGATCGTGACGGGATGCCTCGGAACTATGCCATAGTCCACAAAGTAATTTCTTTAAACCCGTTTAAGATGAAAGTATGTTGGCTTAGCTCAAAACCTAACAAGAAACCACTTCCATTTCCCGGGTTCCTGGAAGCATTCGGCGAGTTTCAACCAGGAAAACATGAAACGGTTACCTCCCCAAACTATTTTTCTCACAAAGCTAGCTTTACAAAGCAGAGAAACGGTAACATTCGTGTTTTCCCTAAAAAGGGAAGTGTTTGTGCTCTGTACAAACACGATTACACACCGGATACGATCAAACATACTTATGAACTTTTAGAAGTTGACGAGTCCAGTGAAGAAACAGGCATTACCGTCACGCCACCAGTCAAAGTTGCAGGATTTAAAACAGTGTTTCACCGACATCTCGACAGCAAAGAAACAAAAGTTATCCCGGAAAAAGACTTTCTTAAAATATCGCATCAAATACCTTCATACTTGCTCACGGGTCAAGAATCTGCAAATGCTCCAAAGGGTTGTCTAGAACTCGACCCTGCAGCTATTCCTCCCGAGTTTCTTCATGTTTTAGCATATAATAAGGAAGCCGATACAATGGATGTCGACAATGGTCCAAGTGCTGATGGTGTTTGTTCCATTTAGGTACAAATTTCCCGAACTTGGGAGTTTGGTTTGGTTTTTTGGGTTGTTGGATGGGAAAATAGGTAACATGTAGTGTGCATTATGCAGTTGTAACTTGTGCTTAAAAGGGTTGTACAACTCAGTTTTTGTTAGATGCTGCTGTTATATCTAGACTCTATTTAGAAATGTTTCTTTTGTACTTTTGGAATCCAAACATTGACTGTTACTAAGGAATGAAAATGGAGGAATGTTTTGGTACTTAATGTTGTTTTTTGGCTTTATTTTTTTATCTTTTGTTAGGTTTTGAAGTCTAATAGTTTTAAACTTTTGTTACATGTACTTTATATTATAAAGTAGCCGTGCGCAAATCGGGTTTTTTGGGCTAACCGGTTCGGTTAGTAACCGACCCAGTTTTTGGTCAAACCGGTTATTAACAAAAAAAGGGTTCGGGTCGGTTAGGCTTTTCGGTAGAAAAAACCAAACCCGGTACTAACCGGTTTGTAACCGGTTATAATAAGAAAAACCAGTTATAAACGTCTTTTTTTTTTTTTTTTTTTTTTTTTTTTTTTTTTTTTTTAATGTTTTTGCTACTGTTAAGGACTAAATGGTGCTCGGGTTTTTGGTTTTTTTTTTTTTTTTTGCATTCGCATTTTATACATAATAATTCAATAAACTTCGACTTCTATTAAATAAACTCATAATACGTCAAACATAAACTACTTGAAACATAAGCAAATACATTGAGCGATTTATTAATCGAAAAGCTAATACATTGAGCGATAGTGAGGTCTTATTCGGAGTCTCCGGATCCGGACCTACTTGGTCATCTTGAACGATTTCTTCATCGGAAAGTGAGATTCTATAACCCTCTTACATATAGATCTCAAGTATTTGTGGTTCGATCTCTAAATAATTGGCTTCAATATTAGAAATGTGTTGTATACGTTCTTGTGCGTCTAAGTGATCCTTTAAGCAAATACACATCTCCAAAGATGCCGGCGTGAGTCTTGTTCTTCGAATCGTTAATACCCTTCCACTAAGAGAAAAACATGATTCCGAAGCTACCGTAGAAGTTTGTACGCTTAGTAAATCTCGAACCATCTTGGATAGAACGGGAAATTGAGATTGCCTTCCTTTCCACCAAGACAAAACATCAAAGTTTTCAAATTCTTCTTGTCCCATAGAGCTTATCCAATCGGTTATGATATATCTCCCAAATTCGTTAGTACCGGTTTGGTCACTCCTAGCCCGTTTAACACTTTCTTGTCTTAAAGTTTGAAATAAGTTAAACCTCGAACTCGAAGAGGATGATAAAGCACCACAACTAATTGAAACATTAGTTGAACCATATTTACTAAAATAAATATCAAATAAATCTTTAAAACATTTGTTAAAATAAGCTTTTGCATTCATTGCATAGTTAAGGTTTTCTAATTGCAAATCCAAATCAATCGAAATCTTCTCGATAAGTTCCACCCCACTAATGTTAAAGCGTGGGTCTAATGCGGCGACACAAGTAATTACCGGTGGAATTTCTTTGAAATATTTTTTAAGTTTTTCTTTCATAGGTTCAACTATAATATCATATGGTGGACCACTTGATTCGAATTCGCCTATTTTTGAACCCATTGCAAAAATTTGTTGGATTACCCTATGACTCGTGGGATAATATACACCCGATAATAAAGTAGTTGCACCTTTAAAAACTTCGAGTAATTCGGTTAATTTTTCAATAATTTCTCAATTTTAGACGGAAAATGGTTCAACTAGGTATCACCGGCAAGATCATCATGAAAAGCACTTAAAGCAATTTTTTGGCGTAAAACACTTTTAAACATATAATAAGTCGAGTTCTATCTTGTAGGAACTTCCCAATTAGGTGTTAAAAATTCGGTTTCCGTTTCCACACAAAATCTCATATAACTCTTATATCTTGCTTTAGGCCCACAAAATATATCTTGCAACATTGTTTTAAAAGCGTTTTTTATCGACATTATTTCGGGTACCCCTAATCCGTCTTGCACCACCAAGTTTATGATGTGTGCAACACATCGCCTATGAAAAAATGTCGACATTTTTGTTAAAAGCATTATCAAATGAGATTGAAAAAGCATTATCAAATGAGATTGAAAAAATCTTATGTTTCAATTTAAACTTTTTTAACACATCTCTTAACTTACGAAATAAATTCATACCCGTGTGTGGATAATCAAAGTTTTGAAAATCAATCGTACGCTTCATCATTTGCAAGTTACGGGATTAATCCAATGCGCGGTAAAACAAACGTACGAATGCGGCAAATGATGAGGCGCCAACCAAACATCGGTTGTTAAGTTTACATTTGTATTTAAATTTTCAAAACCTTTTATGATTTCGAGTTTAGCCTTTTTCTACATTTTAAGTGCATCACGTTTAAGAGTAGAACGACTTACGTGACTATATCGCTGTTGAAGATAATTTTGAAGCACCTTGGTTAATCTCGGGTTATCGAAATGGTTGAATGGCAAAGCTTCTTGAATCACAAAGCTTGCAAATTGTTGTCGAGTCCGTTCCGACTCATATGCAA
This sequence comes from Chrysanthemum seticuspe, assembly GCA_019973895.1. NCBI lineage: Eukaryota > Viridiplantae > Streptophyta > Magnoliopsida > Asterales > Asteraceae > Chrysanthemum > Chrysanthemum seticuspe. Next base: position 15,771,103 of record BPTQ01000009.1, read on the forward strand.
ATATACCCCCATCTTGTGACATAGATGCTTGACCCGCATCCGGAACGCCTTTGAGTGCTTGGCAATACTTTTTTTCGATATGTTGCTTCAACGTCGTGTTGGATCCGCTACTTAAAAACTTCTTGCAAAATTTACAATGAGCCTTCATGGTATTATCTAAAAACTCCACGAGCTCAAAATTACACCAAATTTCCTTGTTTCGGTCCGTTTCTAAAACCGCAACAATCGTGGGTTCATTTGAAGAACCAACACCGGTGGAAGTTGAAGAACTTTGAGTTGCCATTTTGTGAGTGATTTTGATTGATTTCAAGAGTGTTTGATTGTTGTAAGTTGTAAGTTGTAAGTAACTAAACCATATTCAAGATTAGTATTTATACTAAACTTTATAAGCATAAATGGTGATTAAATGCCAAAAATAACGGCTATAAACAAAAAAAAGGTCATATTGTGTTTGTCTGTTCCATGTCCCTCGTTAACAGCTTGTTCCCAACGTTCATAAAAAATAACTGGTTACCAACCGGTTTTTCTCTAACCGGTTTCCCAACCAGTTCAGTTAGTAACCGGTTCGTAACCGGCCCAACTTCTAGAACTAAAAACCGGTTCCTAACCGCCGGTTATTATCCTAACAGAACCGGTTATGGTCAAAAACCGGTGTTGACCGGTTCCGGAATCGGTTTTTTTGGGGTTTCGATTTTGGTATTTTTGGTCACGGCTATTATAAAGTGAATCAACTTAACTTAAATCATACTATTAGGCTGGGTGTAATGGTCACTTTGTCAGCACCTCAGCGTCACATCAATTTTTCAGCACACTATTTAACTCAACTTAAATCATACTATTAGGCTGGGTGTAAAAAGAAGTTAGTGCACCACGTTAGGTGGTCTGTACCACCGAACCAACCCCAAAAGACAACTTGACGTGCGGTGGATGGCAGGTCGTAGTGGTAGATGGTGCGTGGTAGAGGCTCACCACAGGTGGTGAGGGCCTCTATTACACCCGGTCTAAATAATTGTGTCACAATTCTCAAATTTCGATCATTTCTTAAACTCAATATTCATCATATTAGTTCATGCATGATTTTTCATTTCACGTTAAACGCATAATTTCATATTAAATAAACGTTATCGCGTGAGTTATTATTTTGAGCATTTAATCCGTTATTTTCAAAAATGATCCCGACATATTTTTAAACTTACATTTAGTTATAAAAACTATATTTTGAGTTTTCCTAGTGTTTTAAATTTATTTTGTATATAAATCGTTAAAGTTATATTATTACGACGTTTTTCTTAAAAATTACTCGATAACTATTTTATCACTCAAATTTCACAAGAAATGTATTTTTACAATGTATATGATCTCAATATACTTTACTTTGATCCATAAAAATTATTTTTAGCTAACTCTATCTTAAATACTCAAATGTATATAAAAGTTACAATTTACCTTAACTTAACTTCTTTTACTTACAAGCAATTACACACATTTATATATATACAAGATAGAAAAGAAAAAAAAAATGTATTGGTGAAACATTGACCCTCAAAAACCGGCCCTAGGGGGGGGGGTTGCATTTAAGATAGTTGGTAAAATTTTCTCTTGGATATATAGATCTACACTCTAAGTAATATTTTCATTCATTTCAATAATTCAACATGTGTTAGTAAAGTCCTCTCTTCTCTTTGTTCCTCCTTCCATAACCGGCCATATAAGCTTTTTTTCAAGAGATCATCAAGTTTCCAAGATCAAGTTATTAACAATCTAGATAATACTCTTTATTAGGTTTTGAAATAAAAACCAAGAGTGTTTAAGTTAAACCTTGTTCCTTGCACCTCATCATATTAACTTGTAAGCATATCATTTATATTTTTCATATCTCCTTTTCATTTCATTAGTATCTCTTCATTTTTGGAGCAAGCATGCATGATTTGTGTTGTTTATACCATTTTTACATGATTTTTAGAAATATATATATATAAGGTCATCCTATAATTATCCCCTTGGTATATGTTGGTCTTGATGATGTCTAGGAACCCATGACACCCTAAGAAGGTGTATGGTAGGATTAGATTAGTTTTGGAGTTGATTTGAAGGGATTGGAATAGGTTTAGTACGAGAAAAACTATTTTCGATAAGTATAAAAAGTGTTCTGTCCTTGTTTTGATTTTCTGGAAAATCCGACAGTAGGCACGAATTTTTGGCCTTGATATTTAGAAAATATACTTTAAAACGAATCCGTGGCCGCTTGAACGGATAAAAACGGAGTTATAACGAAGAAGTTATGGATTTTACAAGTTTGACGACGAAAAATATATTTTTCAGAAAATTCAGCAACCTATTTTTGGTTTGTACGAGTCAAAAATGAGCCTTAAGCTTCACAAATTATTTCGACTTGTCAAAAATATATTAGTATACTTTGATACGAAGCTAAGGACGTATTATACGTAGAAAACGGATTTGAAACGACAAAGATATGCACGTTTTCATAAAATTGCCGTAACTATTATTTTCTGAAAAACTATATTATTTTTACGAGATAAGTGTTACGGTAACTAAAACGACCATGTTGGAGGCTGTTTTTAACCATGATGTGGAACTTTTTGGAACGAATTGTCTTCTAATAAAATCAAGATCACCAAGTATATTTTCCAAAACAACCAACCGTTTGTATAGCGGATTTGTAATAAATTATTTATGGTCGCATAAACTTGGCCGAAACTCATTTTTAACCAACATTTTAGCCAAAATCACCATCTTTAACCCTTATTATCTTTATGTTCGAGACCTTTATGACGAAAACTCCTGAACTGAAACTTCTAGATTTCGATACAAACTTTCCAAAACCGTCGATTTCGTTTTCTAACGATCGACGTACACCATGTTACGACTAGTTTTTCGGAGCCATTTTTGTCACTTTCAAGAAATTTCCGACGACATTGTTTTACGACAAAAAGTGAAAATTTCACCATAAATCATTATAAAACCATTGTAGGATGACATTTTGACGTAAATACTTGAAAAGTCATTTTTGAAGGGTCAAGACGTCAAAAGAGTATTTTTTCGACGATAATTAATATTTTCAAAACTCGCAAATGGTATAAATAACATACGAAATGCATGCATAACATTACATTGCAACTCATTACACATCATATCATTCGTAATAGGTCCCGGTTAAAGCATCACATTATACCTCAGTGTACTCACTCTTGTCATCACACCAGTTTACGAAGTGAGTAATCACATCCCCTTTTTACCGTTTTTAATATATTTTGGGGCGAAATGCATGAACCATACTTGAACTAAATTGATTCCTACTTTTGTGAACTCTTTTGGCTTGAACTTTTGAACTTGAAACAAATCCTTGAACTTAATTATGAAATAATGCCTTACTTGAATTTATTGAACCGTACATGTTATGACCTTGACCTAAAGTCTCCTATGTTCGGAGCATCACTATAAAGTCTCCTATGTTCGGAGCATCACTATAAAGTCTCCTATGTTCGGAGTATATCTTTGGGAAGAGGCACCCATTATATCTTTGGGATGAGGCACCCAGTATATCTTTGGGAAGAGGCACCCATTATATCTTTGGGAAGAGGCACCCAACATAACTTTGGGTAGTGGCACCCAGTTTAATTTGGTTTCATCAGTAGCATCTCTGAATTATTATATTCGCGGTTCTATATTGTGAACTATTATGACCGCTTATACTTGACCACTTCATACGCTATATTTTGTGCAATGGGTTGTGAATACACAGGTTGCAAGTTTTGTATGGGCGGAACTTGGAACTGAGTGGATTTACAATGCTTTTGCTTTGTGGACTATTTTTTCGTTGACCGAAAGCTTTGAATATTTCATACGAGTTTTCTTATTTTACTAAACATGTTTACTCACCAACTATTTTCATAGTTGACCCGTTTTTCTCTCATGCATTTCAGGTGATCGTTAGTAAGCTTTTTCTACCAAGTCTTGCATAATGAAGTTTTCACTTGTCACTACAAATCGTTATGTAATAGAACGAAATATTTTGGAATCTAAACTTTGTAATATATTTGCCGATGTCGGCTAAACTGGTATTGTAATGGTGTACTCTTTCTTTTAAATCTTAATGTTGGTATGTTCTATTATCTTGTGCTTATGTTCCTTTCCGTTACACCTCGTGTTTCCGCCTCTGGCGAGGGTGTGACAGATTGGTATCAGAGACAAAGGTTATAGAGAATGCCGATTTTTCAAAAATAAAAATCACAGCTATAACCGGAATAATTTTTATTTTATTTTATTAAACATTGAACATCATCCGAGTCATCTAGTCCTATCGTTGCATCGTTAATCATAAATTATACATAGCCTGATCAACTATGTCTAATTTATGAAGAACCATACAATGATAAGAGTGGTAGTTTTAAATTATGTTTAGTCGAGTCTTTTGAGTCTGGTCACCTGAAGTTGCATTGGTCGGGTGGGTATGCATAGCATGTTTTTACGTTCACGTCTACATTACCGTACCTTGTTCACATCTTCTCTTTTCCATCTTTCGACTTGTTAGACATAGCATGCCTCTGTTCCTGTCATGTTTCGATCACTATAACACACATTACCACCGTTCTGCACCTCATCTGACTTCGTTAGAATGTCGTTTACTCAACCCGATGTTTTGGTCCACTGTAGGATCATGGCTGCAAGAAACACACGCTCAGGAGGTAGCAACAACGGCAACCCAAACAACAATGACGATCCAAACAACAACGCTGCTGGAATAGCGGATCTACTCACTCAAATTATAACACATCTCGATGCTAGAAGAACCAACGCCGGAGAAGGTACTTCAAACGCTGGTCAAGGATGCAGCTACAAAACTTTCATGACATGTAAGCCAATGGAATTTCATGGTACTGAGGGTGCCATTGGACTGCTAACCTGGTTCGAGAATGTTGAGTCGAAGCTTAGTATCACGAAATGTACTGAAGGAAACAAGGTTGAGTTCTCTGCTGGACTACTACAGGGTCGAGCATTGACCTGGTGGAACAACCAATTGCAGACTAGAGGAAGAGGGGCTGCAAATGCATTATCTTGGGAAGCATTCAAGAAACTACTAACTGATGAGTACTGCAGAAAAGATGAAGTGCAGAAACTGGAAGAAGAATTTTGGAACCACTTGATGGTAGGAGTAGAGATCGACAAGTACACGATCAGGTTCCACGAGTTAACTAGGATGGTTCCTCACATGGTTTCCACTGTGGAGAAGTTGATTGACCGATATATATGGGGATTGATACCAGAAATTAGGAGGGATGTCACTTCGTCGAAACCAACCACTCTGCAAGCCGCTGTGAGTATGGCGTATCGCTTGACAAATGATGTGATCAGGTCTGGAGAACTAACAAAAGCAAACGACAATGGACGAAAGCGACAGGAGGATCACCAGGGAAACCGAGACCAGAATCAGCAAAACAAGAGGCAGCGAATAACTCAGAACTATGGGGCGATCACCCAGGAGCGCAAAGGATATACAGGTCCACATCCTTTGTGTACTCGATGTAATTATCATCACTCAGGAGACTGCCGAAGGTGCGACAAATGTGGACAGACGGGCCACTTCGCGCGAAATTGCTCAAACAGAACTGGAAATCAAGGACAGAGAAAAGCATGTTACGAGTGTGGAAGTCTAGATCACCTTCGCAATACCTGTCCAAAGCTGAAAAGAACTCCCAATCAAGGAGGTAATCGTCCAAACCTGGCGTTGGCAATAGAAGGCCCACAAGATCAGAACATTGAAATTCCTCCCGCACGTGGTCGAGCATTCTATCTGGGCACCGAGGAAGCCCGCAACGCGTAACGGGTACATTCTTGTGAACAACCACTTTATTTCTGTACAACATGATTTTGAGTGCATAACTTCCTTCCAATTCTTACCACGTTCACGACATTGATTAATTTGAGACCTATTGATATCGACCTTAGTTGTTATATATATTTTGTTGATTTGATTTGAATTGTGTAAGCAAATCCAAGATCGAACGAATCTTTCAAAAGACTTCATTCAAGGATGTTGAATCCTACCTTTCTAACAACTTGTTTCCTAGCTTGATCTAGTGACAGTTCTTGTTTGATGAGTTGCGAAAATCAAGCTAAGAGACAAGTTTACTCAAGTCGGTTTAGTTTAATCTCATGACAGTTCTTGTTTGATGAGTCGTGAGATTAGATTAGAATCGACTACCTAAAGGTCTTTTGAGGGCTACGTTCGGTATTGGGTAAGTTTACCCCATCAAATCTAATCACGGGCATGTAATTAGTTGGATGAGGAACCCTTATGCTGGAGCACTGACATGATCATTTAGACTATTCGTACGAGCATGAACTTTTAGAACTCTTGTCGAGGTTCGGACCATAGTATCGTTAATCGAATCACGAGGACGTGATTCCGCTGACATGGGAAGAATGTCACAATTCTCAAATTTCGATCATTTCTTAAACTCAATATTCATCATATTAGTTCATGCATGATTTTTCATTTCACGTTAAACGCATAATTTCATATTAAATAAACGTTATCGCGTGAGTTATTATTTTGAGCATTTAATCCGTTATTTTCAAAAATGATCCCGACATATTTTTAAACTTACATTTAGTTATAAAAACTATATTTTGATTTTTCCTAGTGTTTTAAATTTATTTTGTATATAAATCGTTAAAGTTATATTATTACGACGTTTTTCTTAAAAATTACTCGATAACTATTTTATCACTCAAATTTCACAAGAAATGTATTTTTACAATGTATATGATCTCAATATACTTTACTTTGATCCATAAAAATTATTTTTAGCTAACTCTATCTTAAATACTCAAATGTATATAAAAGTTACAATTTACCTTAACTTAACTTCTTTTACTTACAAGCAATTACACACATTTATATATATACAAGATAGAAAAGAAAGAAAAAAAAAATGTATTGGTGAAACATTGACCCTCAAAAACCGGCCCTAGGGGGGGGGGGGGTTGCATTTAAGATAGTTGGTAAAATTTTCTCTTGGATATATAGATCTACACTCTAAGTAATATTTTCATTCATTTCAATAATTCAACATGTGTTAGTAAAGTCCTCTCTTCTCTTTGTTCCTCCTTCCATAACCGGCCATATAAGCTTTTTTTCAAGAGATCATCAAGTTTCCAAGATCAAGTTATTAACAATCTAGATAATACTCTTTATTAGGTTTTGAAATAAAAACCAAGAGTGTTTAAGTTAAACCTTGTTCCTTGCACCTCATCATATTAACTTGTAAGCATATCATTTATATTTTTCATATCTCCTTTTCATTTCATTAGTATCTCTTCATTTTTGGAGCAAGCATGCATGATTTGTGTTGTTTATACCATTTTTACATGATTTTTAGAAATATATATATATAAGGTCATCCTATAATTATCCCCTTGGTATATGTTGGTCTTGATGATGTCTAGGAACCCATGACACCCTAAGAAGGTGTATGGTAGGATTAGATTAGTTTTGGAGTTGATTTGAAGGGATTGGAATAGGTTTAGTACGAGAAAAACTATTTTCGATAAGTATAAAAAGTGTTCTGTCCTTGTTTTGATTTTCTGGAAAATCCGACAGTAGGCACGAATTTTTGGCCTTGATATTTAGAAAATATACTTTAAAACGAATCCGTGGCCGCTTGAACGGATAAAAACGGAGTTATAACGAAGAAGTTATGGATTTTACAAGTTTGACGACGAAAAATATATTTTTCAGAAAATTCAGCAACCTATTTTTGGTTTGTACGAGTCAAAAATGAGCCTTAAGCTTCACAAATTATTTCGACTTGTCAAAAATATATTAGTATACTTTGATACGAAGCTAAGGACGTATTATACGTAGAAAACGGATTTGAAACGACAAAGATATGCACGTTTTCATAAAATTGCCGTAACTATTATTTTCTGAAAAACTATATTATTTTTACGAGATAAGTGTTACGGTAACTAAAACGACCATGTTGGAGGCTGTTTTTAACCATGATGTGGAACTTTTTGGAACGAATTGTCTTCTAATAAAATCAAGATCACCAAGTATATTTTCCAAAACAACCAACCGTTTGTATAGCGGATTTGTAATAAATTATTTATGGTCGCATAAACTTGGCCGAAACTCATTTTTAACCAACATTTTAGCCAAAATCACCATCTTTAACCCTTATTATCTTTATGTTCGAGACCTTTATGACGAAAACTCCTGAACTGAAACTTCTAGATTTCGATACAAACTTTCCAAAACCGTCGATTTCGTTTTCTAACGATCGACGTACACCATGTTACGACTAGTTTTTCGGAGCCATTTTTGTCACTTTCAAGAAATTTCCGACGACATTGTTTTACGACGAAAAGTGAAAATTTCACCATAAATCATTATAAAACCATTGTAGGATGACATTTTGACGTAAATACTTGAAAAGTCATTTTTGAAGGGTCAAGACGTCAAAAGAGTATTTTTTCGACGATAATTAATATTTTCAAAACTCGCAAATGGTATAAATAACATACGAAATGCATGCATAACATTACATTGCAACTCATTACACATCATATCATTCGTAATAGGTCCCGGTTAAAGCATCACATTATACCTCAGTGTACTCACTCTTGTCATCACACCAGTTTACGAAGTGAGTAATCACATCCCCTTTTTACCGTTTTTAATATATTTTGGGGCGAAATGCATGAACCATACTTGAACTAAATTGATTCCTACTTTTGTGAACTCTTTTGGCTTGAACTTTTGAACTTGAAACAAATCCTTGAACTTAATTATGAAATAATGCCTTACTTGAATTTATTGAACCGTACATGTTATGACCTTGACCTAAAGTCTCCTATGTTCGGAGCATCACTATAAAGTCTCCTATGTTCGGAGCATCACTATAAAGTCTCCTATGTTCGGAGTATATCTTTGGGAAGAGGCACCCAGTATATCTTTGGGAAGAGGCACCCATTATATCTTTGGAAGAGGCACCCAACATAACTTTGGGTAGTGGCACCCAGTTTAATTTGGTTTCATCAGTAGCATCTCTGAATTATTATATTCGCGGTTCTATATTGTGAACTATTATGACCGCTTATACTTGACCACTTCATACGCTATATTTTGTGCAATGGGTTGTGAATACACAGGTTGCAAGTTTTGTATGGGCGGAACTTGGAACTGAGTGGATTTACAATGCCTTTGCTTTGTGGACTATTTTTTCGTTGACCGAAAGCTTTGAATATTTCATACGAGTTTTCTTATTTTACTAAACATGTTTACTCACCAACTATTTTCATAGTTGACCCATTTTTCTCTCATGCATTTCAGGTGATCGTTAGTAAGCTTTTTCTACCAAGTCTTGCATAATGAAGTTTTCACTTGTCACTACAAATCGTTATGTAATAGAACGAAATATTTTGGAATCTAAACTTTGTAATATATTTGCCGATGTCGGCTAAACTGGTATTGTAATGGTGTACTCTTTCTTTTAAATCTTAATGTTGGTATGTTCTATTATCTTGTGCTTATGTTCCTTTCCGTTACACCTCGTGTTTCCGCCTCTGGCGAGGGTGTGACAAATTGGGGTATTTAATTATTTATTCTGGTTCTTGGTTAGTTGAAATGTCATCGTTTTTTTAAGAGAAACACAGATTTAGGATTTTTGTAGTCGATGTAAGGAGTTGTTGAAATGTCTTGCATGTACGAGGTGTTTGCTTTAGCTTATTTTTTGAGCTACCAAGCTTAAATGTATTCGGTTTACGTTTAATAAGCTTACTTTTTCCGGCTTATTTTACAATTTATACTACAGGTTATAAAATAAGTTAGAAAAGTATTATAATCTGAAACCGCGTGAAGTCTCGTAAGCTTTAAAATATGCTTAAACAAAACCCTTAGTATGAATTATGAAGAACTTTGTTAATGGACATGTCCACTTATGGCAGATTATGATAGATAACTTTAAGAAAAATAGAAAATGGATGAATAATGACTTTTTGATGGATAGAGTTTTGTATTTTTCGAAAAAAAATAATACATTGCTCATTTGCACAGTTATCCTAAACAAAAACACTAACAAAACTGATTTTCATCTACGTTCCTTAATAGAAAGCCATTACCAATTGAGTTTCTTTGCTCAACATCAACTAAATATAGCCGCGAGCACTATTTAGTTTTAACTAGAGTGGTAGCAATCTTGCCATCTTACTGTAAATTCATTTACTTACTTAGTTCCGGTTGATCACAAACTTGAGTTCTGTATGGGTACGGTAATTAGTGCTCTTTGAGTATAATGTCTCATGTTCTTTAGCGTATATGAATAGTGTTGATGTAAATTGGATCATGTGTTGGCTTCACCAGTATCATTTTCTTATGGTCTATATGATTATCTCACACATGATACAGTATGCAGGTGATGTGGCTAATTGTTTGCGTTACGGTTGGTGTTTACAACATAGTACTACATACATCTTTGCATTTTTCCTTCTACAAGATTACGAGTGTCATTTGATCAACAAATGATAGCTGACTACTTTAACTATGTTACAAGAAAAAACATAGATGTTTCGTATCAAATGATACCCATCATGACTTTAAATAAAAATGTTTGTATTCAGCAAAAAAGTGAACTTGATAGTATTTTTTTTGTAAAATATTGGGTAAATGATACAATGATTAAATTTAAGTATAAGTTATACTTTGGGTAAATATGCTCTTACTCTTTGCATTTAAATACTGAAAATGTAAAGCATTGTTCATATGTTATGGCGAACACGGTCGTGCCGTCGTCATCACACCATAAGTATTTTTTTTTTAAATAATTTTTCTCCTTAACCTTTTAAAATATATATAATAAAATTAAGCAGCAAATGTCATTTATATTTTCTTACAAAATATGAGAAATTTTCATATTCTTCATTTATATATATTGATTCTTCTACATAAAATGTTTAGAATTTTGAGTGTCATTTGATGATGTACGATTTCTTTCACTTACAATTACGTAAACGAACATTAGAAGTACGCAATGAAATGCAGCTACAAACGAACCTCGTTAGTAGACAAGTTACTTGTCTACGATATATGCAATATAGTTATTATCAGTCAAATTTTCTTGGTCAAGATGAGAAGGAATGTGTGGATGATAGACCATAGGTTGCATATAGTCTTCCCTATCCCATGTCTTCTTTAAAGTCTTGGTCAAGATGATAAGGAAGTTGTGGAAGCCATTCATTTCACCAGTTGCATGTGGACCACAAACCGTTAACATGCAAAACTAAGGATAAGCCAATACTTTTACTTATCCCTATGATTTTAAGTAAATTTCCAAAAATGTCACCACAAGCATTAAGTTACTTATCATCTTCGTATCATATTTTAATTCACTTACTTGGTTTTGGTTAATCAAAAACTTGAGTTTTGTATGGGTACAATAATTAGTGCTCTTTGAGTAAGCTAACAAACAAAAAACAATAGCTACAAAACCCAAAACATTGGCTATAAATCAAATGGTTATAAAACTTCAAAATGTCTGCCCACGATATTCTCCGGTCCACGAAAAATCAATATAGATCTTCCCATCTGACCCTGTCCAAACTATAATAAACGACCCTTTTACCTTTTGACAGGCCAAAAGAGACGAAAAACCACTTCGCTTCAAAATTAATACCAAACACTATATCCTACACAAATAATTACCCATTAACCAAAACTTATAATCTTACCACCATTACAATTTACCTCACATCAAACACTTCCAAAACTCATTACAGGGTCTTCAAATTCCACTTCTGAATGAGGCCACTGAAACCTTGATATTGAGCCGGTACAAACACCATTCATTCCATGATCTGCCAAACAAGATTTTTACCAAAACCCAAAGCCCAGCAGCCTCGCAAATACTCTTCAAACTTAAATACCAACCAGCTAAGTGCCAAGACCAAAAACCACACCAAGACAGTACCCAACAAATTCCAAAATTACTAGTACCCAAGACCACCAGCAGATTTCTATCCCACAAAGAACATTTAGTAGAACATATAAGCCAATTCCATATAACCTTATTCATTTGACAGGATTCAGGTAAAGTATTTTTCATATGTTCTGGCGTCGTCATTTATATATATTTTAATTCTTCTTCATAAAATGTTTAGAGTTTTGAGTGTTATTTTATGATGTTATACGTTGTATTTCACTTACAATTACATGTCTACGATATATGCAATATAAGTGTACATAGTCTTACATATCCCAAGTCTTCTTAAAAGTTTTCTCTGAGTACACGTAGAAAATAGCTACTGTATTTATCAGTCAAATTGTCTTTGTCAAGCTGAGAAGAAATGTGTGGATGATAGACCATAGGTGATGCTAGTCGTGCTACTTGGGTTGCATGATTGATATGTTACAAAAAATCTTTATGTCGTCTTCCCAATCCCAAGTCTTCTTTAAAGTCTTCTAGTATACATACAAACTAGTTATTACCAATCAAATGTTGTTTTGCTCAAGCTGATAAGGATATTGTGGATGCCATTTTCCACAATTTAAGTGTGGTGAACGTTAAACATAGATAATTGAAAATATTATATTCTCTTAAAAGTCTTGGTATTCTCAAGATGATAAGAAATTTGTGGAAGCCATTTATTTCACCATTTGCATGCCAGGAACGTTAACATGCAAAACTAAGTTTAAAAAGCCAATGCATGTTCTTATAATTTTAAGTAAATTTCCAAAAATGAAGTCACCACAAGCAATAATTCACTTATCATCTTCCTCTTGTATTTCTTTTCTCTTTTACGGTCTCGTGATAACATGTATTATTTCCGCCACTGTCTCTGCTTCATATGGCGGTAATGAGACTGATTATCACGCGTTGTTGTCATTTAAGTCACAGATCACCGACCCATACAAAGTTCTAACCTCGTGGAACCATTCCTTTCATTTCTGTGACTGGAGTGGTATTTCATGTGGAAAGCGGCACAAACGAGTGACTGTTTTACGACTCGATTCGCAAGGCTTAGAAGGCTCGTTGTCTCCTCATGTAGGAAACCTCAGCTTCCTCCGCGAGCTTTATCTCGGGAACAACAGCTTTCAAGGAAGCATTCCTCATGAACTTGGTCATCTATTTAGGCTACATCGTCTTTTTCTTTCTGAAAACAACTTCAGTGGAGTCATTCCAACAAACTTATCTAGTTGTTCTAACCTCGAAGAGCTTTGGCTTGCTCGAAATAATCTGGTTGGAAGCATACCCAAGGAGATTAGTTTACTCTCGAAACTTAAAATTCTTAAAATTCACACAAATAAGTTAACAGGTGGAATCCAACCTTTCTTGGGGAATATTACATCAATGGAAGTGTTCTCTGCTGCCGGAAACCCGTTAGGTGGGAGCATTCCAGATACCTTGGGTCAATGGAAAAGCTTGAAGGCATTTGGCTCTGGTGACTGCAACTTATATGGAAGCATCCCTCATTCCATTTTCAACCTCTCACTCCTAGTGACATTTTCCTTAGCTGTTAATCACCTCACTGGTAGTCTTCCTTCAGAAATTGGTAATCAGCTCCCAAATCTTGAGTTCCTTCAGTTAAGGACAAACAAACTGACAGGAGTTCTTCCACCTTCTCTTTCTAATTGTTCTAAATTAGGAATTCTTGAAATGGGTCGCAACAATTTTAGTGGGAAGTTGACAATTGATTTTTCAAAACTAAGAGATATTAATATAATTAGATTACAGAATAACAACTTCCATGAACACGGAGAAGCTGATGACCTGGGGTTTATCGATTCTTTGAATAACTGCACCAGATTAGTTAATTTACAGCTTTATAGTTGCAACCTTATAGGAGTGCTTCCGATATCAATAGGTAATCTCTCGCATCAACTCAGCTCTCTAGTTTTAGGAGACAATCAATTATTTGGAAGGCTCCCTTCAAGTATAGGTAGTCTAGTTGGTTTGACCATTTTAGGTTTACAATCTAATCGTTTCAAAGGAAACATCCCAACTAGCGTAGGTAAACTACAAAAGCTACAAGTTCTTGATCTAGATAGCAATCAATTTTCAGGGCCTATCCCTAATGCCATTGGGAACTTATCAATGTTGATTGTACTTTATTTAGGAACCAACAAATTAGAAGGTCATGTTCCATCAAGCCTTGGGAATTGTAAACAACTTAATGGGTTAAACCTTGCATACAATAGGCTCAGTGGTAACATACCCAAACAACTTTTTCAACTTCCATCACTAAATTATTTTTTAAATCTCTCTCAAAATAGCCTATGTGGTTCTATTCCATCAGAGATTAAAAACCTTAAGATGTTGAGCTATCTCGATTTATCTTACAATGATTTATCAGGCAACATTACTAGTAGCCTTGGAAAGTGCGTTAGCCTTACAAAGTTATACCTTAGTGGCAACCAATTTCAAGGCATAATACCATCTTCATTAAGTTCTTTGGGAGGATTGGAGGTACTCGACATTTCTCAAAATAGTTTATCAGGAAAAATTCCACAATTTTTTGAAAAATGGAGATTCTTGGAGTATTTGAACCTATCCTTTAATGATTTTGAGGGTGAAGTGCCGGTTGTAGGAGTGTTTGCCAATGCAAGTGCATTTTCTGTTTTGGGGAACAATAGGCTTTGTGGTGGTTTGGTTACACTTAAGTTACCCAAATGCAAGGAGACGGGTAGTAAGAAAAAAAGGTTTCCTTTCTTCATATTAGTCATCGTGATTGCAGTCACGTTGCTCGTCATATTATGTTGTGTGTATCTTTTGTGTAAGAAGAAACACAACAGTCAACCATCTCAATCATCAGGGAGTGAACGGTTCATGAAAGTTTCATACCATCAACTTCTCAAGGCAACTGATGGGTTCTCTCCAGAAAATTTGATTGGCGAGGGTGGGCACAGCTCTGTTTATAAGGGAATCCTCGATTCAAGTGATGATAAATCTGTTGCAGTTAAAGTTCTACATCTTCAAAGTCGAGGAGCACACAAAAGCTTTTTAGCAGAATGTGAGGCATGGCGTAATATTAGACACCGTAATCTGTTGAAGATAATAACTTCATGTTCAAGTGTTGATTTTCAAGGCAATGATTTTGAAGCTTTGGTTTATGAGTTTCTGCCTAACGGAACTGTACATGATTGGCTTCATTCAAGTGCAAATACATCAAAACTCAACCTTCTTCAAAGAATAAATATTCTCAGAGATGTTGCCACCGCACTTGATTATCTTCACAATCACTGCCAAACAGCGATTGTTCACGGTGATTTGAAGCCAAGTAACATTCTACTTGATGATGATATGGTGGCTCATGTTGGAGACTTCGGTTTAGCTCGGCTACTTGGTACAGACTTAAACCAAAACAGCTCAACTGGGGTTAAAGGAACAATTGGTTATGCACCTCCAGGTAATATATGATTCTTGTATTTGTACTTGCAGATTATAGTTTTGTAAACTAACTGATCATTGTAATTTCCAGAGTATGGTATCGGGAGTGAGATGACAAGTTGTGGGGACGTCTACAGTTTTGGAATATTTTTACTAGAAGTGATGACCGGGAAAAAGCCAACGGACGACATATTTAATGAAGGTCTTAGCCTTCATAAATTTGCTCACGTGGCATTACCAGATCATGTAGTCGATGTTATTGATGATGATGCAATTGTGTTGCAAAGTACAGAAGCGAATGCAAAGAAAGTGGAAGAATGTCTGGTTGCAGTTATCAAGATTGGAGTATCGTGCTCTGTGAATTCCCCACCAAAACGGATGAAAATTGATATTGTTGTCAACGAGTTGCAGCACATTCTCGATGTGCTTGACAATATATAAGGTACTATGTTCTCCCATTTTTTAGAATCTGATTTTACATGAGTTTGTTAATAAATCATCACTAAAATGGTTTTATTTTTGAACTCTTTCAGTTCTATCATCAAGCTTGTCTGGTGAAGTTGAGAGTAACTGCAACAAGGAGCGGTGCATGTCGTAGTTAAATAAATGTTAAATTGTTAAAGATGTTCGTAATTATGGTTTAATTTTCTTGTTGCATAAGTGTACGAGACATAAGAGTACATTAACATTCCTGGTGACGTATCATATGTATCAAGCATGTTTGTAACTGTGGTTTAATTTCCATGAATCCAATTTGTGGTGTTGAATTCTACTTTAGTTTTACTTGGTGTTCGATTCCTTAATGAACAACCTAATGCTATTCGTGTGCTTTGACTTTCAATTTCATAAATTTGACTTTTTCTTGAATATCGGAATGAGAAAGCTCGAGGCTTCCCCCTCTTCTGGTTTCGAGCAGTGTATGGTTCAATTTTATAGAAAGTTAACCTCATGTTTGGTATACTGTATTATTACTGCAAGTATACTGTATTAAAAATGTGTCAATAATGACAGAAGTGGATTTCTGATACATAACATTAGGTTGTTCATAAAGCTTTATGGATAGTAGAACTAAATTGGTCCAACACACGTACATTCACATTAGAGACTTGAAACTTGAGAGTTGAGAGTGTTGCCAAAGTTACAATGTCAATAAGCTACTTAATGGAAGTTTAATTAACAAAAAAGGTGTAGTTATGTGGAAAGATGTAACTTACAGTAATATGAAATGGGTTAAACATGAAACTGTACACCCACTCTTGTGAAACAAACCAAAGAACAGCGAAAACTAAAACGGGTCAAATTGGTACACTCAAAAAATATCTTTAACTGAACGTGTCATTATTTTGTTCCATTCCATCAGAGATTGAAGACCTCAAGATGTTGAACCATCTCGATTTATCTAATAATAATTTCTCAGATACCATTACTAGTAGCCTTGTTCAGTGCATTAGCCTTACAATGTTAAACCTACAAGGCAACCGCTACAGTTTCTAAAATAAGGAAGATCCAATTGATTCAAATAAGGAAGATCCAATTGACATTACAAATGAGTTGATACATTGAGCTTGCCTACTACTCTTGCAAACAACACATCTAAAAAGATACACGCCAACCTTATTAACTGCTAGAGCAGAAATGAAACTAAAACATACACCATAGACGTCACTGTAAGTATTGTTATCGTCACTGCCTTTGAATAACTCGAGAAAAACAGATGGGGTTTGATGAAGTTGATGTCGTCTCCAATCTGCCTTTAGAATTGAGAAACAGGCCATATGACAAATACATAATAAATCTTGACTTTACCCATCCAAGTACAAGCTCCAAATAATACTAATAACTAGCAATACACCACATTGATCACCTGCACAAACTAAAACAAACACACTTTATCATTCTTTCCAGCTTCAAACATATGAATGGCAGTAAATGTTAAGCCTTGGCATTGGTGATATCACTGAGCCCATTCCAGTAATTTGTTGATCTTTCAAAGGGAAGAAAATATTTACGTTGTTAAGAAACTAACTGTCGAATACAGAGGTCGCAATTTCAAGCATTTTACTTATAAATGGATCAATTTACGTTACGTTATATATAATGGGTTCAACAGGCTGACAACATTCATTAATCATTATTTTTAGCAAGTTTAAGAAAAGGACAGACCACGTTTGCAGGTCAACCTGATCCTGTCCAGACTAAATTTACCAGTTTGACTTGTTTCCCAACTTGACTAGCTGCCCATTATGGAACACCTCTAGTTTAGAATATGTGTAACCTGTAAGGCTCCCTAGCCTGCATTTCCAAGGGTCCACATCTACGGTGTGACTGATAAAGCATTAGCCAATGCTTTTCTGCAATACAAAGAAATGGAAATACCAACGGGTTAGGACTGAAGTGTCATATATATGGTTCACAATGTTAACGAGTCTATGTCAAAAAACAACCATTTACATTAGCAAAATTGGGGATCTTGCAACAAAAGTCAAACATATCAATAATGTTTTAAACGCATAATTTTCTTGTGGAGCTGAAGTAATAACTTATGGAATGGACTCAGTGCAATCACCAATGCCAACGCTTATCATTTACACAAGAAAGAAATACAAGATAAGAAATAATCCCACCTTAGCCATGGCTGAAGTAATAACTTCTGGAATGGGCTCGGTTATATCACCAATACAAAGGCTTATCATTTGTTCATCAGGGTATTTTAGCTTATGTGCAGCAATTCTTCCACGAATATGTAATTCCACCAACACATTTCATGTATCTAAAACTCATGCCCAAATGAAAGTTTCTATATCCACATATTTATTTATAAGAAACGTCTCACAGTAATATCAATGAAAATGGCAAGCAAGTGTTCAAAGATGAAATGCCTAGTAGATCTTCTACTATAGTCTAATCATAAAAGAAATGCACATATACAACATAATTTGAACTTAAACATTTATTTCATACAGCTAACAAATCTAATCATAAAAGAAATGCAAACATGAACCCAAATACAAAAGCTTTACAAATAAACTGCTAGTTTGAGGTCATATGAACAAAGCTGGCAAGGATTCTATGTGGAATCGAGCTTTAAACCAACACTAACGGCGGCGTTAGATCTGTAAACAAAAAGGACCAATAGCCCGTAATTGAACATCAACAGTTGGAATTTTATGATTAAATGGATGTCAGAGAAACATTGCATACCTGGTTGTTGAAGATTTTCAAACCCAAGCCGTCAATTGGAAACATGTAAAAAGTGATTTAAGGGTTTATGTTTATGTGGTCTAGGTGAAAAGAAATAAGAAAGCAAAGTGAAAAAAAAGAAGGGGGAGAAATCCCGCTCAAAAGGGAATAGTTAAAACAAATAAAGCCGGGTTAGACCCCCATTTTTTCATTTCATAACCGGGCTTTATGCCTTTGTTTTTTACGGACACCTTTATTGAGCCTTTCTTTCCTATTAACAGGGCTCTATTAGGGGGGCTTTATTTCAGATTTTGTAGTAGTGAGAAAAGAGAGTTTATGAGTCAAAGAATTTCAGTACCAAGGTACATAGCCATCTGACAAATCTTCAAACCCAAACACTCCTTTAAAGATAACTGCTATTCAATAACTAGATATTTCCAAATCTAACCAGTTAATCGATCAAGGCAGAATATTCTAGCAGACAATGACATTTTACAGCCTGCAAGCCTTTTATCCATAACCATCCAAACAGGAAACTATCCATATGATTTTTACTAGCCAAAGACGTCAGAAGACAATACTGTTGCCTATCCCAAACACACTATATCAGCAGACAGAAAAGCTTGTGAAGCAAAGGTTTTCAAAACCAAGATACATAGCCATCTGTTTAAACCTTTATTCCAAACGCCAGTTAGGCATATAACAACTTTTCTGGTCAACAAGGGAGGTGTGGTTAACAGGACAGTTAGTTAGGAAAAAGTAGCTTCATCTTTCACAGCTCACTAGCCCCCATCATAAAGAAACCACCCCTCACTCTTCACATAATCCCATTCATGTCAATATCCCATATCTTATAAGTTTGAATAAGTGCTACTGATTTCTTAACATTAAAACTCTTATGCTGCAACATCTGAGTACGAACTCAGTAATAGGTATGGGCGCAAACCTGATATAACATTCATACGCAAAATACAACTTTGATTGCCAGTTGCAGATACAAAAATTTCAACATGTTAACAAGATTAAAAACATTATCTCAAACAGCAAAGTTACCTCTGAATGTGAGGTAGAAGCATATCCAGCAGATCGTTCTTCTTCAGTGATACTTTCTGCATCATTAAAAAACATCTCACAATTAGATCAAACTTAAGATAGGATATAAGTAGAGTGTATACCAGAAAAACTAATGAACCTTGCAACTTTTATAACCAAACTTCAGAAGATAAAGTCTTTAGATATGGTTCTTATCTTGATGCAGAACAAGGCAACGTACATTATATTAGCTTCAATCATGCCTAAAAGATACTAAGACGTACTGTATATGGATAACCATATGCTTAACTTATCTAGTTATTCATTATCGAAAAACCCCTTATTCCCCAAAATAACTAATAAGCACTTTGGCATAAGCTTGTAAGTTCTTTATACAAGCTTACCCAAACACCCCCTAAATCCCATATTCTCATGACAGGTATCCCTCACACAAACGCACGCTGCTTTACACATGATAATTAGGGAAAAAAGAAATACATTCCAATGTATAACGCACTTTGACATAAGCTTTACCCAAACACCTTCAATAAGCTTTTTAACTTTTTTTATACCCAATAACTTATTAACCTCTTAAAATAAGCCTATACAGAGTAGTAAAACTCGGATCACAAAGTGATTCAACCATTACTAGCTACAAGGCCAGTGACCGGGGCGAGTTGAGCAGAATCGGCCGAAAGATTCAATTTGGTCACAAGTTGGTCAACTCGGTGCTAACTCGTAAAAAAACTCGGCTTGATGTATTTTAACAAGTGTGTTAAAGTTTCTAAACATATACTTCTAGTGTCCATGAACATTTATATAGTTCTATAAACATGTCATACTCTTACACATAGCTTCAAAACTTATATATAAAAATTCCTATCTAAGACTATGAGTACTCCCTACCTAGACCGATAACTCACTACAAGAAAAACAACATACTCTGGGACGTTTACGTAAGGTAAGAGTTAATAAAACTTATGCATTTTCGAAATACCCCAAACTAATGGAATCAGCTTATTAGCTTAATCATCCCCTCAAAAACACATAAGCCCTTTAAAATAAGAAAAAATTCAATAAGCTTTTTAGCTTCATTAAAAAACAATAAACTATTAATCTCTTTAAATAAGCTCACCGAAACACCCCCTAAATCCCAATGATTCCCATGGCAGTTATCTCTCACACAAAATCAAATTGCTCTGAATAATTATATTGGCTTCAATCATGCCCAAAGGATACTAATATGATGTAATGTATCAGGGTTACCTTATGCTTAACTTATGCATTTATTCATTATCTAAAAACCCCTTATTCCCCCAAATAACTAATAAGCACTTTAACATAAGCTTGCCCAGCCTATATAAGTACTTTATATAAGCTTAACCAAACACCCCCTAAATCCTATATTCCCATGAAGTGTTTTAACAATTGTGTTAATGTTACCAAACATATTTTTTGGTTTTATGAACAATACTATGGTCCTATAAACATGTCATACATATAATTTCAAAACTTGTACATAAAAATTCCAATACCCCCACGTACTCCCCGCCTAAGCCAATTACTCGCTGCCGCCAAGCGAGATTTGCAACCTTAATTTTAGCTTTTTTCAGAACCCAATAATCCAAACACCCACTAAATCATGTACGATCATATTACTATAACACATAATAATCCAAAAAAGGCAAATGCATCATCCCACTGTAATAAACATAAGTCCTGACCTATTAACGATTTCCAACATCAATCTCTCATTTCTTAAAATTAGAGGGTTAGGGTTTTTAATTTTTATAAAATTTGGGGATTTTCTTTAAATTGGGGGAATTTATTAAAGGTTTACTGTTTCGTGCAGCAGAGTGGTGGTTGTTAGAAATTGTTTCAGAAAATGGATAATGAGGAAAGAGGTTGAATGGTTTGGTGTATTAGTTACCGTATTTTGTTAGTAGAGTAGATTGCATTTTTGGTCCCTAAGACTTCTCTAAATTGCAGGTTTGGTTCCTAAGGTTTTGAAAGTGCAATAATGGTCCTCATTTTGATGTTTTTGTTGCATGTTTGGTCCTAATAAACATCAAATGACTAAAATACCCTCGTATTCTTCTTTTTCCATTTTCTTTTCAGTTTGCGTTGCTCATCGTATTTTTTTGTTTGTATCTTTTGTGTAAGAAGAAACGCAACAGTCAACCATCTCAATCACCAATTCATAAGGGGTTGATTTGTACACTATTTTTTTTTCTTTTTCTTTCATCACTTATAGTTTTGTACGGTATGCTATACAGCTAGTAAAAAATTATGTTTTTTTAAAAAAAATAATAAAAAATAAAAAATAAAAAAATGCAAATTATCCCGTATAAACAATTGAGAAACACATATTATATGTACTCTCCACTTTCCGTCTTTAAAAGTCAACTCACCAACAACTTACGTGACCTATAAGTTAGTTTCAAAAGATGAGTTGCCTCAAAGTAAAATACTTAATAGTTGAAAAGCCTTAAAATGCATAATCCCTACAAAGTTTATAGTTCAGTTTAGTAAAATGTGGAGTGAGACTGTTCAATTTGGTAATTTGCTTAAAAAAAAAGTGCAAATCATCCCGTATAACAATTGAGAAACACTTTTATATGTACTCTCAACTTTCCCTTTCTTTAAAAGTCAACTCACCAATAACTTACGTCACCATCACCAATGGCAGTCGCAACCACCAGCCACAGCACCGCACCTCCGTCGCAATCATCTTCTCCGGCGCCGTTCACCGGTTCCCCTCCGTTGGCAGGAAGTTTAGATCCGGTTGAGAGCTCTAATATGGAAAGGGGTTTTTTCGATAATAAATAAATGCATAAGTTAAGCATAAGGTTATCAAATGGTTATACTAATCATCTTCTCCGGCACCGCACCTCCGTCGCAATCATCGTCTCCAGTTCTGTTGAAAAAGTGAAATCAAATGGTTAGGTATAGGATGGAACTTCTGTTATAATATTATTAGTTAAGGCTAAAGATTGATTCTAATATGGTTTTGTTTTTAAAGTTGTGATTCTTCATATGGGTGTTTGATTTTTGTTAGTTTAGTTGATGAATTAAGGTTTTCATTAGTGGTTTATATATCTATGCACACCAAGTGTTTGTTTTTATGCCTCTATGAAATAGATTGTTTGGGGTTAGTGGCCAAACTTTATTTTTTTTAGTTATTCACCAAGTATAGTTAGGATTCTGATGGGCAGCAAAGGTTGGGGTAGAATTTCACCCAAAACTTTCAAAGGGATTTTGCGGTGATATGTTGGCAAGTTACTTCTCAGAGCCTAATGAAAACCACATTTGAGTGAACTTTAGTGGCTTCACTTATGTGTGGGCTTAATTTGACACGTATAGTTTACTGGCTTGGTTAATTATTTGTGGTTTTGGAAAGGTTTATTTTATTGGATTTTATAAGTCCAAATTGCTTGTATAATCTAAGTTATTTACAGACATATGTATGTATTATTTAGTAGTATATTTGCAGACATTATAACATTATATCGACCAATAAGGTTGATATACAAGGATTGATGACCTGTCTAAATGACAATTATTATAGGTAATTGGTTAATGTCGGTTACTTTGGAAAGGCTATGACTTTTCATGAAACGTTGCATCTTTTCATTGTGCCTATACATAACCTATATACACCTTTGTATCCTACAGATTAATATACATTATTACAGTTATAGTTTTGTTTTGTCTTTCCCTCCAAATCTTATATTCTATCCGATTTCCCACTGCACATCTATTTTATAAACAAATTACAAACATCATTTCAATAATGGTTAACACAAACCATTTCATTGAGAACAAATGGTCCTCACCACATCAGAGATCAGTTGGCCTTTCTAACATTTGGCATCAGAGCAAATCTCCTGGAAGGATCATGACCAACAAATCTCAAACTGAATTTGTCCAGAGACAAATTAAGAGAAACAGTGAGGCCTTGATAAGCAATCAAATCAGACAAGTATCCAAAGCATGCAAAGATATGCTAAGGAAGAAGATGGAGGAAATCCATGTGCATAACAACAAACTTGCACAGAAGAAGGCAATGGATGAAAGACACAAAAACTACATATGTTTCACGTGTAGACTGAGGGGACATATAGCAAGAGATTGTCCACAAGAACAAAGTCACACAAAGGCAGAAGGCCCTGGAATCATCACTCACACACCACAAATCCAAATTGCATACCCCGAATCAATTCACCTTTCTACAGATTTCATGATAGAAGGTACTGATGAACAAGATTGGAACCAGATTTGGTATGTAAGCAATAGGATTAACAGGCATGTTTGCTGCAACATGGCCCTTTTCTCAAAACTGAAGGAGAAATTTATGGTGGAAAAGAATGAAGAACAGAAGAAACTCATCTTCATTCATGGAGAGGGAGAAGTGCAAATCAAAATAGGAACAAATGTTCTTATCATCCCTGGCGTTCATTACACTCCAGAGATCACTCTCAATATCCTCTCTGCATCACAAATGGAGGCACAAGGACTGGAACTCACTTTTAAAGGCAATAGATGCAAGCCTGTTCCAATGTTTAAAGACCCTGCAACCTGCTTCTTTGATGCAAATAGGATGAACCAGAGGCACAACGAGTACCTAGAAGGTTACTATAGAATGCTTCATGAAGACTCCAAGGAAGATCACAAGGAAGAACACCACAGAGGAAAAGCAGTCACTTTCACAAACAAATGCAGTATTTGTGAAGAAGATGGGCACACAGATTACATGTGTCCACAACATCCTATGACTGCAGAGGACAATGGCTTTGTCATTGTAAAAGGTGTAAATCTTCCAATCTCAATTAGATCTTTTAATGACTGCATATCTTTTTTAAATTTGCTTGAAAAAGAAAACTTGAACAGTCAAAATTGGAACACTTTTAGAAATAATTTCATGGAAGCATACACTTGGTTCTATTCTGTCTATCTAAAAAGGAGTATACCAATACCATTTCCACCCAAGATTAATGGAAAAGAAATCCATTTAATGGATCTTCACATTCTGGTTGAAACACTAGGGGGATACCTTGGTGTAGATTTTTCAAATAAATTCCCTTACATTGCTGAAATTTTTGGCTTAGAAATGAAACAAGGTCAGGACATAAAAGAATGCTATAACAAATACTTGAATGTATTCATTTGCTTTTATAAAACAGCAAATGTGTCACATAATGGAGCAGAAGGACTTGCATCCAAAGGCAAAGAGATATGCCAAGATGGTCGAGATGATCAAGTGACAAAAACCTCTATGAAGGACATTCAAAAGATGGAGCATTTCGGTGTAAAACTTGAAGACACCACTGACCCTTGCCAAGAACATTACATCAGCACTCAATATGAACAGGGAACAACCAGCAGGAACATCATAGGGACCAAAGAGATCAAAGACAACAAAGATGACTTCTCAGTCATTGTCTGAAGAACAAGACAGAAAGATCACATTTGAACTTAGGGGCAAGTATTGGATTTTATAAGTCCAAATTGCTTGTATAATCTAAGTTATTTACAGACATATGTATGTATTATTTAGTAGTATATTTGCAGACATTATATCGACCAATAAGGTTGATATACAAGGATTGATGACCTGTCTAAATGACAGTTATTATAGGTAATTGGTTAATGTCGGTTACTTTGGAAAGGCTGTGACTTTTCATGAAACGTTGCATCTTTTCATTGTGCCTATACATAACCTATATATACCTTTGTATCCTACAGATTAATATACATTATTACAGTTATAGTTTTGTTTTGTCTTTCCCTCCAAATCTTATATTCTATCCGATTTCCCACTGCACATCTATTTTATAAACAAATTACAAACATCATTTCAATAATGGTTAACACAAACCATTTCATTGAGAACAAATGGTCCTCACCACATCAGAGATCAGTTGGCCTTTCTAACATATTTTGGTTTGGACTTTTTTAGGTTGAATGAATGACGTTTGAATCACAGGTAATGCAATTTAACAGTCAGCCTCTAAGCGTGGATTTAACATCCGGCACTAATGTTATTTCCAATGAATCAATAGCATCTTATTGATTATCAAACAAGTCATTGATTTAACATCACTGGAAGTTGTGAACATCTTTTGTCAAATTTTCCTTGATTTTTATACAGCATGTAATTTTATACCTATTCTAATCATCCGAACTGCTCCAGTTTCGAATGAATGTTTAATGTGTACCCATTTTACAGGCTAAAGGTTAAAGGTAAAAATAACCTGAATCGAACAACTTTCTTGATGGCATAACTTTAGTATATACTAACTTTGTCCATGTTCATGTGGAAAGAAAAGCTAAGCGTGATTATTTTATTAGATTCGCATTTAGGTTTTTCAGTTATTATCTGTTTTCACTTTTCAAATTTTCACTTGATGCAGGTTTTGATGTCACTTGAGATAGAGTTTTTGAGGTACAATAAAAGAATTCACTCAAGTTTTAAATTTGTCAAAAGTGTGAAAATGCCACGGACTTTAATGACACAAGATTTGAGTAAGTTGGATGTAACGAACCAACATCCACTCTTTCCAGAGTTATATCTCGAAAATCTACAATAAATACAAGTAATAAAGGTAAGTTATTCTGAATTTCATAAAATTTGCATGTATTAAGACAATATTTGCATGTGTTAAGACAGTTTTGTTGTCCGTCTTAACAAATAGTCCTCTTTGTGATGTGCTCGAGTTTGAAAAGAGTAAGATGACACTCATAAGACATGTGCCATTTGCTGACTGAAAGTAAGTAACAATATGTTCCAAATTTCCATTTTTGGGGCAATTTACATGAAACGGGTCACTTTTGGTTAGTTTTTATATATAATAGGGCAAACTGGAAATAAATAAAATGAAAAGCAATAGATTACAAGAAAATGGGTTGAAGAAGTCCAGTTGGTGGTTTGTGACTGGTGAACAGGGTATTTGGATACAGTAAAACTTTTAGTTCCGTGACAAGAGGAAAATAGGTGTTTGGATTCTTGTATAGTTTACTATGGTTTTACTTCTGCGAGAAATCATTCTATGAATACTTTATACATGTGCGTTATGCTTAATCTATCAACTTCGTATATCTGTATCAGGTTTGAGAATCGCGATCAAAAGTAGTAGCTTGGTTAAGCATTAGCTCGGGCCAGAATATTGCCTAATCTTCACGTTTACTTGAAACTATTAATGTAGTAGCATTATTAAGGAAGTGGTGAAAAAGATTAACTGCTTACTACGTGAACTCGTGAAGGATGGAATGCAATAAGGATGAAGCCACAAGGGCGAAAGAAATTGTTGAATGTAAAGGGTGCCTAGAAATTTGCTTTAAAGGCCCAAAATTTGTTTCCTGGTCTGGAGGGTATTTCCCAACTATTAGCCTGGATGTGCATGTTGCTGCCGAAAACAAAGTAAGCGGTGAATCGGATTATTATGGGATACTTGGTGTGAACCTGTTAGCAGATGATGATACTGTGAAGAAACATTGTAGGAAACTAGCTTTATCACTTCATCCAGATAAGAACAAGTCTATAGGTGCAGAAGGGGCATTCCAGCTCGTTTCTCAAGCATGGAATCTGTTATCCGATAAAGACAAAAGATTGGCATATGATCATAAAAGGCATGCTCAGTTTTTGAAGCAGAGGGTTCCTCAGAACGTGTTTTCTCGTGTGCATATACCTCCAACTCAGAACGGTTTTCACAATCTCACGAAGAGTGCAGCTGCCCGGACAGCTGGTGCAGATGCGCAGGCAAAGGTTACAACTTCTCAAAAAAGGATAAAACTACTACTCAGAAAAACAAAAAAACGAAGAGTCAAAAGGATGAGATTAATGGGACTGTCAAGACGGTTCCCACTTCTGTTCCTTCATCCTCCAATGAACAGATAGCTCCTGAGATGTCAAAGGTCAAAGCTTCTCGAAAAAAGAATAAAGTTAACGGGACTTCCAAGACGGGTCCCACT
The DNA here is from genome assembly GCA_019973895.1 of Chrysanthemum seticuspe. Lineage (NCBI taxonomy): Eukaryota > Viridiplantae > Streptophyta > Magnoliopsida > Asterales > Asteraceae > Chrysanthemum > Chrysanthemum seticuspe. The sequence goes on from BPTQ01000009.1 coordinate 15,798,693, forward strand.
TCTGCTCCTGCATCGTCCAATGAACAGATAGCGCCTGAGACGATGCCCGGGCCTTGCTTAACAGAGGTTAAAACTTCTCAAGAAAAGGATAAAGTTAATGGGACGACCAAGACGGGTCCCACTTCTATTCCTTTACTGGTTACTAAACAGATGAAGATTAAAACGTTTTGGACCGTATGCATGAGATGCAAATTGCAGTATGAATTCTTGAGAAAGTATCTAAACCAAAATATGTTATGCCCCGCTTGTTATGGAGCGTTTCACGCGACCGAGATTCCACCACCAAATATCAATGCTTATTCAGAAGTTGCGGGAATTTCACAAGGAACTGGAAATAACATTTCAGCCCCAGAAACGTGTAATATAACGGGTATTGAGGCAGGTAATGGTACGAGCTCCCAGCAGGGTCTACTAAAAAGGGATCGAGAAGAAGCTGGACTAGGCACTAATATAGAGGAAGCTTTGAGAAATGACGAAAAACAAATGCAAGGTATAAAACTATACTACTACTAAAAAACAAAAGTAAAACCATAGTAAAGTATACCAAAATCCAAACACACATTTTTTAATCTTATTCATTGCCAAAAGCTTTAGATTTTTAACTAAAAACAAAAGTAAGGTATAAAACTATACTACTACTAAAAAACAAATGCAACTTAATGATGTATATTACTTATTTAGAAAAACCTAGTCAAAAAGTCATTTCTTCCCCCTTTTTCCTTCTTCTATCTCTTCCTTCCGCCGTTCTTCTCCTCCTTTTTCTTAAACATGACCAGTGATTAATTTTTCCTTTTACAGAAATAAAAAACTAATTGATTTAACTAAACCCTTGATCATAAGTAGGCTCCAATATGTTGTTGCCAAGAAACAGACGCTCACGAAATTCAACACTTTTACACTTAGTCAGCGTATAGTCTGCACAAAAAATAGTGATGCCCTGGGCGGTCGCCCGTCTCGCCCAGTGCCAGGGCCGGGCCTGGTCCATAGAGCAATAAAAGGTACTGTTGGTAGTCTGGTTTCCCTTTTAAAACATTCCACAAGCTAGGACCATAGTTTTCTTTTATTCTTAGATGTCTCATGAGGATCACAAGTCACAATAGTGAACTTTTGTGAGTGAATCTGTCACGAAATCCTGATAACAGCTGCAAGCCTTTGTGCCCATGACAATTTATGCCTTGTTGCCATTATATTATCATGTTAACCTTCTATTATTGGGGATAGTTTGTTGGACTTATAAAGTCATGTATATTGGTTCTGCAGCTATATATGTGTGTTTGGTTTTATGGCTTCTGATTGGTGGCTGCTTCTATATTGGTTGTTTTGTCACATGAATTTGAGGTAGGCAGTAAAATTTTATCTTGAATTTGTCCTTTGTATGTCCCTGAACTTTGGCCAAATTGCATGTTTCGTCCCAACCATTACGAAAGTGCAGAAATCGTCCCAGTGGGAAACCTTTGAGCAAATTTTCGTCCCTGTATGGGACGAAAATTGCATGTTTCATCCCAATCAGGGACGAAAATTTACTCAAAGGTCTCCTAGATGGACGATTTCTGCACTTTCGAAATGGTTGGGACGAAACATGCAATCTGGCCAAAGTTCAGGGACTATTTATGCAATTAACTCTTGTTTTAATAAATGGGTTTTTGTGAGTTTGGGTGTATTTTGATAGATAGTTTATGTTCTTTGAATTTACTATTTTTATGTAGGGGACTAGGAGGATGAAGATTATGTTGAGGCTCGAGATGATGTGTAACTGAAGTTTGGATGCTTGATATATTGGTAAAGTCGCCACATAGGGATTCTACAATTGTTGTCAAGCAACTTTTTCTTTCTTTTCTTTTGTACCATCATTGTTGAAAACATATGCAGAAACATAAAGCCCTTTATCTTGTAGTGGATCATGTAAACCCCAAACTTGCACAATTACATTCGTCCATTGATTTTGTTTTTGCTAATTGTTTGTTGTTCCTTGTTACTACTTTATGAAACTATATATCCATGTTTTGAACATCTAATAATCGCACTTAGGAAACTTAATAAGAAACAGTGTTTGGCGACCGTTTTTGAAAAATACTGTTTAGCCACCAGGGGTTTAGCTTTTGAATTTTGTTTAAACACTCCTATTGGAAACACGCTAAGTAGATGTCTCCTATTGGAAATGTTGATACAAAAGATGGACGTTCCTGATTTGGAGCTCCAGTTCTCGTACCAATTGAGAATTGCTGCTTGAGACCTGCGCACTAAGAGACAAGAAACACCGTTAGGCTTACCGTGGGATTGTCTCCCACGATTATCCTCCGGCGTGAGAGTAAGTAATCGGTTTAGGGTTTAAGGAGTTTAGGGTTGTGAGATCGTACCTTCAACGAGGGGTATCATACCCTTTATATATGCACGGAATCCTTGTTGGTTCCGTGTTCCCCAACCTTCGGCGTATCCCGCCTAAGTCGGTTGTGAATAATTATCTTCATATTTTAGAAGATATCTATATCCATTCCGTAAATAGATTTGGGCTTGGGCTTTCATGAGCCCAAACCGTTATTGAAAGTGGCCCAGGTCGTACCGGGCTTTGTTAGTAATGGAGCGTGGTCGGGTTTATGACCCGACACCAGACTATACGTCATCATGTCCCCCCAGTCTAGTATGCGCAGTGCGTAACTGCGGATGCTAGACTAATGACCGTAGTCCCAAAAAACAAATAATATAAGAAACGTATCCAAGAAGCCATATACTTACCCGTAGGTACAATGTATCGAGACATCCATGTGAATAGTCAAAGCCTCGTTAGTCGGGGGAAAGTTACTGCCCCGCTGTCACATCAAGGCATCTCGTCCACACAATGAAGCCTAGTGGGATCCACGTGTCGCCAATCGTGTGGAAGGGGAGAAGTATATAACTTGGGGACTCATTTTCACCGCAATTCTCACAGTAAAAAACACCTTCCGCCATTTCTAAAGCAAAACAAGAGTCTTTATCCCAGAGCAACCAACCACAAAGGTAACCGCGCGTGCGTGATAACAGAAAAATATATCACCATGGTGAAACAGTTGTCTGACTTCACCTCCGACCTTAATTTGATCGACCTGATGGAATTTACCTCTGATTATTTTATACCCCGGGACGTGCATCCAGTGGTCCCGGATGCACGTGCTACGATTGCGGATTTCCCCGAAGGGAAAGTGGGTGTATATACACGGTTATTCGAATTTGCGAATCAACGTGTGCCCCTATCACGCTTTCTGTGCGATGTGTTAAACTATTATACCTTACACATATCGCACAAAAGATGGACGTTCCTGATTTGGAGCTCCAGTTCTCGTACCAATTGAGAATTGCTGCTTGAGACCTGCGCACTAAGAGACAAGAAACACCGTTAGGCTTACCGTGGGATTGTCTCCCACGATTATCCTCCGGCGTGAGAGTAAGTAATCGGTTTAGGGTTTAAGGAGTTTAGGGTTGTGAGATCGTACCTTCAACGAGGGGTATCATACCCTTTATATATGCACGGAATCCTTGTTGGTTCCGTGTTCCCCAACCTTCGGCGTATCCCGCCTAAGTCGGTTGTGAATAATTATCTTCATATTTTAGAAGATATCTATATCCATTCCGTAAATAGATTTGGGCTTGGGCTTTCATGAGCCCAAACCGTTATTGAAAGTGGCCCAGGTCGTACCGGGCTTTGTTAGTAATGGAGCGTGGTCGGGTTTATGACCCGACACCAGACTATACGTCATCAGGAAACAGGCTAAGTAGTTGTGTTTAGCTTTTATGTCAATCTACATTTTATAATACTCTTGCAACTACGATATACAATATATGTGTAGTCTTACATATCCCAAGTCTTTTTAGAAGTATCCTGTGATCCATTATACATGGAAAATAGTTATTTTCAATCAAATTGTCTTGGCCAAGCTTGGAAGGAATATGTGGATAATAGACCATAGGTTGCATAATTAGCGTTAAAACCCTATCCCGAGTCTTCTTAAAAGTCTTCGGTGATTATAGACCATAGGTGATGCTAGTCTTGCCGTGCAAATTGGGTTGCATGATTAATGTCACAATGAAATTTAAATGTCGTCTTCCAAATCAAATCTCAAGTCTTCTTTAAAGTCTTCTTTGAGTATACATACAAACTAGTTATTATCAATCAAATATTCTTTTGCTCAAGCTGATAACGAATTTGTGGATGACATTCTCCTCAAAATTTGCGTGTCGTGAACGTTAAACATTAAATTTAGAAAATATCAGAGTCTCTTCAAGTTTGAAGCTTGTACTAGATAAGTGTCTCAACAACAAAGTATAATAAAGGAATTTATGATTTTCTTATTAGTTATTGTTTATACTAAACTTTTTGTTATTATAATCTATTCATTTTATTTGCAAATATTGGTCCGTCCTATGTATGGAATGGATAAATAACCAATGCATGTTCTTATAATTTTAAGTAAAGAGCAACAAATAGTTACTATCAAAAACACTTATATACATATCATAGCAAAACAGTTTAAACTTTTTAAGTGTTGTTGCTCAAGGTTTAACCTGGAAGGTTTAACAGTTTAAACTATCAAAAACACTTATTTTATTTTTTTTTCTTTTTCTTCTCAAACTCTTTTAATGGGTATACACTCAAATAAGTTCTTCTATCCTATAAGTTCGTATTCCTTCAAATGTCACCAAGATTCATAGAACAAAAGGATTTATGCTAAAATGAGTTATCTTTTAAGTATTTCATTGAGACATTTTATCAAACAGCTGTGCATATTACAACTGACTCGTTTATAATTTACCAGCAAAGAAATAACCAAACCCCCAATTCAAAGCCCAGCAGCCACCAGACTCGGCAATCTAAGCCTCACATTTTCGATCGTAATTCCGCACAGCTTCTTACCACCAAACACTTTCAAACTAGCAGATGAAAAGTATTGTTCATATGTTCTGGCCAACACGGTTATTTATATTTTCTTACAAAATCCGAAAATTTTACATACTCTTTATTTATATATATCTTATGATGTTATACATTGTATTTCACTTACAATTACTTGTACACGTAGAAAATAGCTATTTATCAGTCAAATTGTCTTTGTCAAGCTGAGAAGGAATGTGTGGATGATAGACCATAGGTGCTGCTACTTTGGTTGCATGATTGGTATGTTACAATGAAATCTTAATGTCGTGCTACTTGGGTTACATAGAAAATAGATATTATCAATCAAAATAGATATTATCAATCAAAATCTTAGTGTGGTGAACATTAAACATAGATAATTGAAAATATTATAATCTCTTAAAAGTCTTGGTATTCTCAAGATGATAAGAAATTTGTGGAATCCATAGTTGCATGTCATGAACGTTAACATGCAAAACTAAGTATAAAAAGCCAATGCATGTTCTTATAATTTTAAGTAAATTTCAAAAAATGAAGTCACCACAAGCAATAATTCACTTATCCTCTTCCTCTCTTATTTCTTTTCTCTTTTACGGTCTCGCGATAACATGTCTCACTTCCGCCACTATCTCTGCTTCCTATGGCGGTAATGAGACTGATTATCACGCGTTGTTGTCATTTAAGTCAATGATCACTCAAGATCCATACCAAGTTCTAACCTCGTGGAACCATTCCTTTCATTTCTGTGACTGGAGTGGTATTTCATGTGGAAAGCGGCACAAACGAGTGACTGTTTTACGACTGGATTCGCATGGCTTAGAAGGCTCGTTGTCTCCTCATGTAGGAAACCTCAGCTTCCTCCGTAAGCTTGGTCTCTGGAACAACAGCTTTCAAGGAACCATTCCTCATGAACTTGGTCGTCTATCAAGGCTACGTCTCCTTGTTCTTCATGTAAACAAATTCAGTGGAGTCATTCCAAAAAACTTGTCTGGTTGTTCTAACCTCGAAGGCCTTTGGCTCTATCAAAATGAGCTAGGTGGAAGCATACCCAAGGAGATGAGTTTACTCTCGAAACTTGATACTCTTGAAATTCGCTACAATAAGTTAACAGGTGGAATCGCACCTTTCTTGGGGAATATCACATCAATGGAAGTGTTCGATGCTGTCGGGAACCCATTGGGTGGGAGCATTCCAGATACCTTGGGTCATTGGAAAAGCTTGACGCTATTTTATTGTTATTACTGCAACTTATATGGAAGCATCCCACATTCCATTTTAAACCTCTCACTCCTAGCTAATTTTTCCTTAGCTGTAAATCACCTCACTGGTAGTCTTCCTTCAGAAACTGGTAATCAGCTCCCAAATCTTGAGTTCCTTCAGTTATGGGGTAACGAACTGACCGGAGTTCTTCCACCTTCTCTTTCTAATTGTTCTAAATTATGGTATCTTGTAATGGCAAACAACCGTTTTAGTGGGAAGTTGACAGTGGATTTTTCAAAACTAAGAGATATTTATATAATTAGATTAGTGAATAACAACTTCCATGGACGCGGAGAAGCTGATGACATGAGGTTTGTTGAGTCTTTAAAAAACTGCTCCAAATTAGTAGATTTACAGCTTTATAATTGCAACCTTATAGGAGTGCTTCCAACATCAATAGGTAATCTCTCTCATCAACTCAGCTATCTACATTTAGAAGACAATAAACTATTTGGAAGCCTCCCTTCAAGTATAGGTAGTCTAGTTGGTTTGACCGGTTTATATTTAGAAAATAATAGATTCAAAGGAAACATCCCCACTAGCATTGGTAATCTTCAAAAGCTACAATTTCTTGGTCTAGATAGGAATCAATTTTCAGGGCCTATCCCTGATGCCATCGGGAACCTATCATTGTAAAGAACTTAATGGGTTAAACCTTTCATACAATAGACTCAGTGGTAACATACCCAGGCAACTTCTTCAACTTCCATCAATAACTATTTTTTTAGATCTTTCATACAACAGCATGTTTGGTTCCATTCCATCAGAGATTAAAGATCTCAAGATGTTGAGCTATCTCAGTTTAGCTTATAATAATTTATCAGGTAACATTCCTAGTAGCCTTGGTGAGTGTATTAGCCTTGCAGAGTTGTACCTTAGTGGCAACATATTTCAAGGCATAATACCATCTTCATTAAGTTCCTTAAGAGGATTGGAGATACTCGACATTTCTCAAAATAATTTATCTGGTAAAATTCCTCAATTCCTAGGCAAATGGAATTCCTTAGAATTTTTGAACCTATCCTTTAATGATTTTGAGGGTGAAGTACCGGTTGTAGGAGTGTTTGCCAATACAAGTGCATTTTCAGTTTTGGGGAACAATAAGCTTTGTGGTGGTTTGGTTACACTTGAGTTACCCAAATGCAAGGAGACGGGTAGTAAGAAAAAAAGGTTTCCTTTCTTCATATTAGCCATCGTGATTGCAGTCACGTTGCTAGTCGTATTATGTTGTGTGTATCTTTTGTGTAAGAAGAAACGCAACAGTCAACCATCTCAATCATCAGGGAGTGAACGGTTCATGAAAGTTTCATACCATCAACTTCTCAAGGCTACCAATGGGTTCTCTACAACAAATTTGATCGGAGAGGGTGGGTTCAGTTCTGTTTATAAAGGGATCCTCGATCCTGATGATGACCAATTTGTTGCAATCAAAGTTCTGCATCTTCAAAATAAAGGAGCTCACAAAAGTTTTATAGCAGAATGTGAAGCATGGCGGAATATTCGGCACCGTAATTTGTTGAAGATAATAACTTCATGTTCAAGTGCTGATTTCCAAGGAAATGATTTTAAAGCTCTTGTTTATGAGTTTATGCCGAATGGAAGTGTACACAATTGGCTTCATTCAAGTGAAAATACATCGAAACTGAACCTTCTTCAAAGAATAAATATTCTTAGAGATGTTGCCACTGCACTTGATTATCTTCACAATCGCTGCCAAACAACGATTGTTCACGGTGACTTGAAGCCAAGTAACATTCTACTGGATGATGATATGGTGGCTCATGTTGGAGACTTTGGTTTAGCACGACTACTTGGTACAAACTTAAACCAAAACAGCTCAACCGGGGTTAAAGGAACAATTGGTTATGCGCCTCCAGGTAATTCCACTTTTATTCCATGATGCTTATATTTATTTACAGGTTAAAGTTTTTAGATTAATTAATTGTTTTTCATTTGTAGAGTATGGTATCGGGAGCGAGATGACAAGTTGTGGGGACGTCTACAGTTTTGGAATATTATTACTAGAGGTGATGACCGGTAAAGAGCCAACACACGGCATGTTTATTGAAGGTCTTAGCCTTCATAAATTTGCTTACATGGCATTACCGGATCATGTAATCGATGTTATTGATGATGATGCAATTGTGTTGCAAAGTACGGAAGTGAATGCAAAGAAAGTGGAAGAATGTTTGGTTGCAATTATCAAGATTGGAGTATCGTGCTCTGTTGCTTCCCCACCACAGCGGATGAAAATTGAAATTGTTGTTAACGAGTTGCAGCGCATTCTCGACGTGCTTCAAAATATATACGGTACTCTGTTCCCCATTTTGTAGAATCTGATTTTACATGAGTTTGTTAATAAATCATCACTAAAATGGTTTCATTTTTGAACTCTTTCAGGTCTATCATCAAGCTTGTATGGTGAAGTTGAGAGTAACTACAACAAGGAGTGGTGCATGTCGTAGTTAAATAAATGTTAAGTTGTAAAAGATGTTCGTAATTGTGGTTTAGTTTTCTTGTTGCATAAGTGTACGAGATATAAGAGTACGTTTACTTTCGTGGTGACGTATCATATGTATCAAGCATGTTTGTAAGTGTGGTTTAATTTCCATGAATCCAATTTGTGGTACTGAATTCTACTTAAGTTCTAGTTGGTGTTCTATTCGTTAATGAACAGCCTAATGTTATTCTTGTTCTTTGACTTTCAATTTCATAAATTTGACTTTTTTATGAATATCTGAATGAGAAAGCTCGAGGCTTCCCCCTCTTCTGGTTTCGAGCAGTGTATGGTTCAATTTATAGAAAGTTAACCTCATTTTTGGTTATACACTTGTACCATGCATTCGGCTAGTACAAAATCATTATTATTACTGCAAGTATACTCTATTAAAAATGGGTCAATAATGACCAAAGTGTATTTCTGGTACATAAATCAGCTCGAATACTTTGATACTTTTCATATTCCTTATAGAGTTGGTACAACTCTATTTTCGTCGGATAAGCGTTTGGATAAGCAATCCCAAACTCAAAACTGCGTTTAGTCTAAGCAAGCCCAAACAGCCCTTTAGCAGTTAATGTGCAGCTTTATGGTCATCATTGTTGTTTTAACCATATTTCTAGAAATACAACTGTTTAGCTTTTGGATGTTGTCTCTCCTATTTGAAACGATAATAAACTGAGACTTTAGCTTTTACGTCAGATTATGCTGTATACTTACAGTAGCTATTATGTTACCAAACGCTTTGAAAAAGTAGGCTTGAGACATGCTTCTTAACATGTAACTTGTTTTGAAATGCAGTCCCAAACACCTCTTTAATCTATATGGATGTTATTGATCCTTTATATCGTGACCCATCATCTCGTCATAGATTAGAAAAGAGAAACAGGATGAGGCATGGTATGTAGCGTTTGGGTATTCTGAAAGTTTTACAAATGAGTAATATGCCATATTTACTTTTTTTATGAAATGACCCAAACTGATACGGGTTTTAAGCTATTTTTAATTTCTTATATCTTTTTACATAGCCCGAACCGGCATGTAGGATCTGAATTTTAAGCTATGAAAGACCAGAACCGACATGTTGAACCTGTTTTTTAAGCTATATTTATATCTTTTTAACATAACCTGAACTGAACCATTTTATACAGGTCGATGTAATCAGATTGCAGCTCTGTAAAATAAAGAAAAAAATATATAAATTTTTTGGTACTCTCCATTAATAAGTGGCCAGTATGTTAATTATGAGTACAAAAGCTCAATATATATCAAATCATTAAAATTATTTGATTTGGGAGGTTCTATGTACCGGGCACCGGCTTTTTTCTCCAAGTTTCTTTTTTATTTATCACTCATAAGTAAAATGGGTCAAAATAGCAGCCATCTGTACTAGTGTTGGTTAGTTGGTGTACTGACTGCTTTCGGAACCAGTTAACACTAGCTAACAGATGATTGTGTTTACAAAACAACAAAAATGAGGCATCTAACTTTAAAAGTTCCACCTAATGCATATTCCCGGAAGCCCAAATGAGGCATTTCAAAGCATCTAACTGTAAAGAAATTTATCCAACATTCCTAATTTCAATCAAACATATATTTTGTACCTTTTCGAATGGGCGTCTATGCACTTATCAGTTATATTACAGTTATTAGCATGAAACACCAACATACATTTTCATTTGTCCCATTTTCGTCATTGTACGTTTTTTGTACTTCTGTGTCAAACAAATCTTATTAATTAAAACCAAGACAAGGATTTTGAAGAAAACGATACAGAGTAATTCTTAAGAAAATGTCAATATTACTGGAAATAAAAACACGTGAGTCTCTACAAAACAGGTTAAAGAACAGAAACACCCTAATGTGTTGAAGGCGTCATACCAAGTTAACGAAAAAAGTCATCTATACCATGATAAATAGGTTCATTTAGAATCTACACAGTTGTAACTTTACTACAAGAAAAACAAGAACATTCATTTCATAACTTATACCTGCAATCTAAATTTACATAAAAACAGAATCGGATACAAGCTTTCTTTCTTATCAGATACTAGTCAGTTGCAACAAGCTACATACATAACATCAATATCTATCTAAGTCGTTTTCAATGTCAACTTCCCCATTTTCGACGCTGCTCCAGCAACCCAATCTGAATCTCAACAGCTTCACCATCTATAACCTCAGTATATTCCTTAATAGTTAATACTAACACCATTAGCTTTAATTTCCTAAAAGCTTGCATAAGTGCTTCAGTCATATACATCTCTAACGAAAACAATTTGCTACCTATTGAATCACACGTGGTTCACATTAACTCCCGAAGACTCAAGCATATGAGCTAGCGTAGTATCTTAGAGATGTTTCAACCCCAATTTTTGTAAACAAAACCTTTGCATCATCAGATATGTCAACATCTTCCTCTTGACACCTTATATCAAGAATCTTGCGAATGTCATCTTCAGTGTACGGTTGTGTGGAGTTGATGAGAAGGCGGTCAAGGAAATTGATTGGAATCCCATGGGGGGATTTGTAGTTCGTGCCTTTAATAGTTGTGATTGCTCGGTTGGTGGCAACAAGTATCGGTGCCACACTACTACAAAAAGTGGCATAGAGCCCGGTTGAAAAGGGACATAAAGCCCGGTTTTGGTGACGGGCACAAAGGGGTGGGGACTCTATGCGAAAAGCAAATAGAGCCCGGTTTTGAAAACGGGCTCTATTACATGTTATAGAGCCCGGTTTTCTATCAAAGAACATGGCTCTATATTAGGGGGAAAAAATAAATAAATAAATAAATAAAATAAAATAAAATAAATCTGAAATCCAATTCCTTGCCAAATGAACATTGTATTGATTCAGATAACAAACGATTCACTGATATTACAACATACTTCCTATCGATACATTGAGATTAATCTTGTGACTAGTTTTGCAAACAACACATATCGAAAAGCTACAAGCTACCTGACTACTTGAACGAAAATGAAAGTGAAAAATACACCATTGACGTTACTCTGAAGTCTCATCATTATTCATTTCCCTTGAGTAACCTGACCAAATGAGATGGGATTTGATAAAGTTGATGACGTCCCAATTTTGTCTTTGCCCATTATCAGTCTTGACTTTGCCCAGCATAAAACAAACATAATTTAACCTTTGTTCTTGAGCTTTCGTTGCAGCAATAGTTTAGATCCTGCATATATTAGACTTAATTATTAGATAATTACTTCAGAGATAACATGCCACTTCATAACCAAGCTAACTAGCCATTTGGCCCATTTCTACTCATAACGGACGCTCATAGTAATACAAACCAATATTACTTGAGTGTTGGCTATTATATGATGATAGCAAGTGATAGCTAGTTTAAAGATTCGAAGATCAGTAACAAAATCCATCGAAGACGCAAATTATGTTTCTACAAGTGAGAACCTACAATAAATGTTAATATGCATTTCTAATACTGATTATTCCCCAAGCTCGAATTCAAAAATTGAATGAAGGAACTAAAATAATAAAACACATATACAAATTAACAGAAAATAGTTGTGAAAAAAGTGTTAATTATTCAATTAGGTAATTAGATTATAATTATAAAACAAAAAAAAGCACTCGATCTTCTGAGCATGAAATAGTTTAAGATTGGAATACTAAATGTTGTTTTTTTTTTTTTTTTTTTTTTTTTTATAAAGAATACACCGAACTATATGGCTCATTAGAGAATCTGGAGCAGTTAAATAGGAAGTAATTTGTTTCATTCCTATTTTTTGGGAGGGTAACAAGTAAACATTTTCCTGTAAATCCCTTGTATATCGAAGATAACTACCTTAACCATCCGAATTTTTTGGGGGGCCAATATGTTCCTTTATGCCTAATATCTGAAATTCAACCATATATTTAAGACTGCAATATGTTCGTTGAGATGAACAATACCTGCGGCTTGTATCTTGTATCTTATATTCTCCGTATATGGACATGAATTGTGACAAGAACAGGTGCTAATTTGCTGTGCTTGACCAACTGCAAGAACTAAAATAATGGTTTCGTAAACTCGGATGGCCTGATATAAATAAGACAATAAGATTTGATAGATAGATACATATGAAACAAAAACACAAGTTTCAGTCAACATGTGGACCAAATCACTACATTATAACTTCTTATCTACCATACCTGTACTTTCATTTGAAAACAGAGATAACATGCCGCTTCATAACCAAGCTAACAATCCATTTCTACTCATAACAGAAGCTTATTCTCGAATATCTTCCAGTAACCAAGGATAATCAAAACCTGTGTCGCGTCAAATAATTCCCGAGCCGCGGCTACACCAATAGCATCCCAGAAAAGACACAGTGTCGCAGTGCAGGAGCTGTTTTAGAGAACTTTTGTCGCGGCATGGCATTTTATTATGATTGGTTATATATACCAGAAGCAAATGACAATTAGCAATTAAAAAAAAAAAAAAAAAGAGGAGCTTATTTTAAATAGCAGAGAACATATTGTATCGTATAACTACTTTCGCTAATGCAATACTAAAAAAGAACGGATCATGTAGCAACATATAAATTTAAGCCAAAATTATGCATAAAACTAACCATAAGTTCCAATTAAGCCTATATAAAAGCTTAGTATAAATACCACAAACACAATCCCTACTTATCTGTAACAAGTTACAAAAATCGCAAAACATCAGTAACCCATCAACAATTATGCCTAACAATAACACAAAGTTCCAATTAAACTTCAAAATAACACTACACATACCATCCATACATTAACCCTAAAAATTGAACATATACATTAGCCTAAATTTTAAAATCCATAGAAGAGGAAGACGACTCACCATGGTGGAGGGAGGAATTGAAGGAATGATAGTAGCTTGTTGTAGACAGGAAGAAATGGCGGTGTGTATTATGCCTAAATCTAACCCTATGTCAAAAAAACTTGAATAACCCCGCCCACAAGAATAGAGAAGTAAAAAAACTTGAATAATCCCGCCCATAGGAATAGAGCCCGGTTGTCAATAACAAGTCAGGGCTTTATGAAAAACTGATTATAGATCCCGGTTTATTAATAAGGAACCGGGCTTTATTAGTGACAAAAAATCCGTAGATCCACATAGAGCCCGTTTTTAGGTAAAATGGGGCTTTAATTGGGGGACTCTATTACACTTTTTGTAGTAGTGCCATGCCGTTTTCTAAGGCACGGTTTGGGCATGATAAACGCTCGATAACAAGCATGTGGACTTCATCTATGAACAGAACACCAGGAATGATCTCTGCTTTTCCTTCCTCTCGCCACTCTGCAACTTTTGTATCGATATGTTCCCTCAATTCAGCTTGTATTTCTCCGGTGTCACCAGTGAAAAGAGCAAGAAAACCCTGTGTTCTGCATTTCATAACAAAAATAATTAAGTTTTCAGCACGATCAAGTACCATAGTTATTCATCATCCAAAAGTTCACTTACTCCCCCCTGCCCCATAGACAACAGAAACTAGCGCTGACAATTGCACAAAAAGACCATCTTTGTTTCTATTATCAGAAAGTGTAACTTCAAAAAATGACACAACTTCAGTTATTCATGTTAGCCTAACAACAGTTGTTTTAGCCATGACCATCAAAAGTTCCACCTAATGCATATTTCCAGAAGTCCATATGAGGCATCTAACTTCAAAGCATCCTAACTGTAAAGAAATTAATCCAAAATTCCTAATTTCAATCAAACATTACGTAACTTTGTGAATGGCTTCTATGCTCTTATCAGTTATATTACAGTTATTAGCATGAAACACCAACATACATTTTCATTTGTCCCACTTTTGTTATTGTAAGCTTTTTGTTCTTCTGGGTGAAACAATTCATTAAAACCAAGACAAGGATTTTGAAGAAAATGATACGGGGTAATTCTTAAGAAAATGTCAATATCAGAGGTTACAAAATAACCAAAATCATCAATAATAGAGGTCGCAAAAGTCATCATTTTAACGACATACATGTTTGTATTTTGTAAACAAAAAAAGACTATATTTACCCAAAAAAAAACCCTCGAGCCTCTACAAAATAAGGTAAAGAACAGAAACACTAATGCAATGCGCAATCTAGAAAGGGAAGCATCAGTCATGACTTTGAGAAAATGGCACTTTTGTTCCTAGCAAAAAAGAGTCCTACTAGATTTCAAATCAGTTAAATTATAAACTTTTAAGTCACATGTGTTGAAGGCATCATACCAAATTGTAACCTAATGAACAATGTGTCATATAATCAACACAGTTGTAACCTGAATACAATACTAATGAGCCCCCAAACACAGATAACACCTCTGTAGGCACTAGGATAATTGCAGTACTTTTAAATATTTGAATGAACAAACTTTAAAATTAAACTAATTTACATTTTGACATGAAAACAGAGTAGTATACAAGCTTTCTTTCTTATGAGCTAGTAGTCAGTGCAACAAGCTAAATACCGTAACATATGAAAACATTACATATGGTTCCAAGCAAACTAGCACATGACCATACACAGTCTCCATCTCAGTCGTTTTCAATGTCAGCTTCCCCATTCTCGAAACAACCTAATTACCAAACAATTGCAAAATCTATTGCATGCATACAACTAGAAGCCATGGGGTCATGATCATCATTCACATGTTCGTTATAAAAGCATAATAGTCCGTATCAAGACTATGGTTTATTGGCAGTGATGAGTGACCCCTATCATTTTCGCATTCAACTTATTATTCAATGTGGAAATGTAGTGATCCTTCAGTCTATGGGATGGCAAGGGGTCGGGTATGTCGGGGATTGAATTTCCCATCCCCGTCCCCTATCCCAAGTCCACATCCCCATCCCCATTGGGGAATAGTTTTGCTTCCCCATCCCCATCGCGTATCGGGGATCCGCATCGGATATTGGGGATTTTTAAGTTTCTTAAAAATCAACCGATATGTTATCTTTTACATGTCTACGTACATATAAGCTGATATCAAATGAGGTCATAAGCATACATATAAGCCTACACAAACACCCCCTAAGATTAGCCCTGTGTATCCCTGACCAAGAATTTGGAGGTACCTCAACACTAGCATCAAGTGTAAACACGCAGCTAATTTGAAACAGTAAACCATAGCTTTAAAAATGCAGAGCAATTTCTATAAATTAAAAGTGATACCCATGGGAGAGATGTTAACGACTTAACGCATACAAACACACACACATACGTTAGCTTAATTTGTATAAAACACGCATACAAACATGAATCTTTATACAAACAAGCACAGTAGAATTCATTCTCTTCTAGAGACATAATTAATGTTTAAAGTTGTAGCTGTAACATCCGAAATCCAAAATTAATTCATGTTATTTTAAAAAACCAAAATTCTCATCATTTGAGCCGACAAAACAGGTATTAAACCAAGGTTGTTACACCGTCACTTATTGTCGATTACTAACTAGCCACAAACATCAAAATCAAACTCAAATCAATATCCTAACACCTGACTCCTATATAGAAAAAGTATCCAAACTCAAAATCTCAAAACCGAAAAGCTAAACATCATAACTCAACGATCCAAGCTAAACCCCGTTCATATCCTAAATTCATACCACATTTCCTAAACACCAAAATTCACCCCATTTACACCAGAACCTACGCATCCAACAAGGGTAGTTACACGTCACTTATCATAAAATACTAACAAGCAGTAAACATCAAAAACAATTGTGTTAACGTTACCAAACATACTTTTTGGTTCTATGAACAATACTAACTACAACATTGACCGGCTACCCCAGCGACATTTTGACACTTTCCCAAGCGACAGGGATTCCTTTCCCCAGCGACATATCGCTGGGGAAACGTCGCTGGGGAAGCCTCGTCAGGGATTGTATCCCCAGCGACAATCCCCGGCGACGACGTGGGTCCCACTCATTTTTCAGTCAAAGAAGTAGTGCCACGCTGGCAAATTATCCCCAGCGACATGTCGCTGGGGAAACTTCGGGTTAAGCTAAGGTGATTAGCACGCCTAATTAAAGCTAACATTAATTACATATTAGACGTTCAACGGATGAGTCGATATGTTATGGTTACACATTAGACGTTCAACGGTTGAGTCGTTATGTTATGGTTACACATTAGACATTCAACGGATGAGTCGATATGTTATGGTTAGACATTATACTTTGAACGGATGAGTCATTATGTTATGGTTACACATTAGACATTCAACGGATGAGTCGATATGTTAGGGTTGGACATTAGACGTTCAATGGATGAGTCGATATGTTATGGTTACACATTAGACGTTCAACGGATGAGTCGATATGTTATGGTTACACATTAGACGTTCAACGGTTGAGTCGTTATGTTATGGTTACACATTAGACATTCAACGGACGAGTCGATATGTTAGGGTTGGACATTAGACGTTCAACGGATGAGTCGATATGTTATGGTTAGACATTAGACTTTGAACGGATGAGTCGTTATGTTATGGTTACACATTACACATTCAACGGATGAGTCGATATGTTATGGTTAGACATTAGACTTTGAACGGATGAGTCGTTATGTTATGGTTACACATTAGACATTCAACGGATGAGTCGATATGTTAGGGTTGGACATTAGACGTTCAACGGATGAGTCGATATTTTATGGTTAGACATTAGACATTGAACGGATGAGTCGTTATGTTATTGTTACACATTAGACGTTCAACGGATGAGTCGATATGTTATGGTTGGACATTTGACGTTCAACGGATGACTCGTTATGTTATGGTTGGACATTAGACGTTCAACGGATGAGTCGATATGTTATGGTTAGACATTAGACTTTGAACGGATGAGTCGTTATGTTATGGTTACACATTAGACATTCAACGGATGAGTCGATATGTTAGGGTTGGACATTAGACGTTCAACGGATGAGTTGATATGTTATGGTTACACATTAGACGTTCAACGGATGAGTCGATATGTTATGGTTACACATTAGACGTTCAACGGATGAGTCGTTATGTTATGGTTACACATTAGACATTCAACGGATGAGTCGACATGTTAGGGTTGGACATTAGACGTTCAACGGATGAGTCGATATGTTATGGTTAGACATTAGACTTTGAACGGATGAGTCGTTATGTTATGGTTACACATTAGACATTCAACGGATGAGTCGATATGTTAGGGTTGGACATTAGACGTTCAACGGATGAGTCGATATGTTATGGTTATACATTAGACGTTAAACGGATGAGTCGATATGTTAGGGTTGGACATTAGACGTTCAACGGATGAGTCGGTATGTTAAACGACCAAGTATAGGTGCATTGGTATACGTATCATGTTAAACAACCAAGTATAGGTGCATTGGTATATGTATCATGTTAAACAACCAAGTATTGGTGCATTGGTATACGGATCATGTTAAACGATATGTTAGGGTTGGACATTATACGTTCAACGGATGAGTCGATATGTTATGGTTACACATTGGACGTTCAACGGATGAGTCGATATGTTAGGGTTGGACATTAGACGTTCAACGGATGAGTCGATATTTTATGGTTAGACATTAGACATTGAACGGATGAGTCGTTATGTTATGGTTACACATTAGACGTTCAACGGATGAGTCGATATGTTATGGTTGGACATTTGACGTTCAACGGATGAGTCGTTATGTTATGGTTGGACATTAGACGTTCAACGGATGAGTCGATATGTTATGGTTAGACATTAGACGTTGAACGGATGAGTCGTTATGTTATGGTTACACATTAGACATTCAACGGATGAGTCGATATGTTAGGGTTGGACATTAGACGTTCAACGGATGAGTCGATATGTTATGGTTACACATTAGACGTTGAACGGATGAGTCGTTATGTTATGGTTACACATTAGACATTCAACGGATGAGTCGATATGTTAGGGTTGGACATTAGACGTTCAATGGATGAGTCGATATGTTATGGTTACACATTAGACGTTCAACGGATGAGTCGATATGTTACGGTATACGTATTATTATTATTATTATTATTATTATTATTATTATTATTATTATTATTATTATTATTATTATTATTATTATTATTATTATTAATAAAGTCAAACGAAGTCAAAAGGAATCCCCGGCGACATGTCGCCGGAGAATAGTGCAAAATAAAATTTTAAAGTAATCGAATGAAGAGTAATTAACACTAATTACATATTTTAATTTATCAAACGGAATCCCCGGCGACATGTGGCCGGGGAAAAGTGCAAAATAAAATTTTAAAGTAATCAAATGAAGGGTAATTAACACTAATTACATATTTTAAATAATCAAATGAATCCCCGGCGACATGTCGCTGGAGAAAGGTAAGCGGGAAAAGTTCCCGCCACGTTGCACGAAGAAATTTTCGGTCAAAATATAACAACCGTATCCCCGGCGAGGGTAGTTACACGTCACTTATCATAAAATACTAACAAGCAGTAAACATCAAAAACAATTGTGTTAACGTTACCAAACATACTTTTTGGTTCTATGAACAATACTATCACTACAACATTGACCGGCTACCCCAGCGACATTTTGACACTTTCCCAAGCGACATGTCGCTGGGGATTCCTTTCCCCAGCGACATGTCGCTGGGGAAACGTCGCTGGGGAAGCCTCGTCAGGGATTGTATCCCCAGCGACAATCCCCGGCGACGACGTGGGTCCCACTCATTTTTCAGTCAAAGAAGTAGTGCCACGCTGGCAAATTATCCCAAGCGACATGTCGCTGGGGAAACTTCGGGTTAAGCTAAGGTGATTAGCACGCCTAATTAAAGCTAACGTTAATTACATATTAGACGTTCAACGGATGAGTCGATATGTTATGGTTACACATTAGACGTTCAACGGTTGAGTCGTTATGTTATGGTTACGCATTAGACATTTAACGGATGAGTCGATATGTTATGGTTAGACATTATACTTTGAACGGATGAGTCATTATGTTATGGTTACACATTAGACATTCAACGGATGAGTCGATATGTTAGGGTTGGACATTAGACGTTCAACGGATGAGCCGATATGTTATGGTTACACATTAGACGTTCAACGGATGAGTCGATATGTTATGGTTACACATTAGACGTTCAACGGTTGAGTCGTTATGTTATGGTTACACATTAGACATTCAACGGATGAGTCGATATGTTAGGGTTGGACATTAGACGTGCAACGGATGAGTCGATATGTTATGGTTAGACATTAGACTTTGAACGGATGAGTCGTTATGTTATAGTTACACATTAGACATTCAACGGATGAGTCGATATGTTATGGTTAGACATTAGACTTTGAACGGATGAGTCGTTATGTTATGGTTACACATTAGACATTCAACGGATGAGTCGATATGTTAGGGTTGGACATTAGACGTTCAACGGATGAGTCGATATTTTATGGTTAGACATTAGACATTGAACGGATGAGTCGTTATGTTATGGTTACACATTAGACATTCAACGGATGAGTCGATATGTTATGGTTGGACATTTGACGTTCAACGGATGACTCGTTATGTTATGGTTGGACATTAGACGTTCAACGGATGAGTCGATATGTTATGGTTAGACATTAGACTTTGAACGGATGAGTCGTTATGTTATGGTTACACATTAGACATTCAACGGATGAGTCGATATGTTAGGGTTGGACATTAGACGTTCAACGGATGAGTCGATATGTTATGGTTACACATTAGACGTTCAACGGATGAGTCGATATGTTATGGTTACACATTAGACGTTCAACGGATGAGTCGTTATGTTATGGTTACACATTAGACATTCAACGGATGAGTCGATATGTTAGGGTTGGACATTAGACGTTCAACGGATGAGTCGATATGTTATGGTTAGACATTAGACTTTGAACGGATGTATACGGATCATGTTAAACGATATGTTAGGGTTGGACATTAGACGTTCAACGGATGAGTCGATATGTTATGGTTACACATTAGACGTTCAACGGATGAGTCGATATGTTAGGGTTGGACATTAGACGTTCAACGGATGAGTCGATATTTTATGGTTAGACATTAGACATTGAACGGATGAGTCGTTATGTTATGGTTACACATTAGACGTTCAACGGATGAGTCGATATGTTATGGTTGGACATTTGACGTTCAACGGATGAGTCGTTATGTTATGGTTGGACATTAGACGTTCAACGGATGAGTCGATATGTTATGGTTAGACATTAGACGTTGAACGGATGAGTCGTTATGTTATGGTTACACATTAGACATTCAACGGATGAGTCGATATGTTAGGGTTGGACATTAGACGTTCAACGGATGATTCGATATGTTATGGTTACACATTAGACGTTGAACGGATGAGTCGTTATGTTATGGTTACACATTAGACATTCAACGGATGAGTCGATATATTAGGGTTGGAAATTAGACGTTCAATGGATGAGTTGATATGTTATGGTTACACATTAGACGTTCAACGGATGAGTCGATATGTTATGGTATACGTATTATTATTATTATTATTATTATTATTATTATTATTATTATTATTATTATTATTATTATTATTATTATTATTATTATTTTTTTATTTTTTTTATTTTTATTTTTTTTTTATTATCAACTCATATTTTTATTAAAAACTCATAGGATTACAAAAGATTAGTGGGGAGCCTCGAAACCAACTGAGCCCCCACACCTCTAGCAATGGTAAAACCAATCCTATTAAAGATATAAACTGCTGCACGCGCTCCAATGTCCTGAGTCATCGAGAAACGTCGAATACGCTTGAGTAAGGTGACTGCATCTTTCTCAAGTTCTCCAAAAGAGGAAAAAGAGAAGGGGAGAAACCCATACCCAATATACGCACATTTGGCATCGTACTTGACCCGTTTACGCTGAGCAGCATCACTGATCACTCGCCCTGGTATAAAATCAATCAACCCGGATTGCGTCAAAGGCGACGAACCCGTAAGATCAACACATACATCGCGTCCACTATCCCAAGAGTAGAGTAATATGTCAGCCGGTCGCAAGGATTTGTCCCCATCTCCAAAAAGCCCAATATCCACCTCCTTACGAGCGGAAATCCCAGATCTTGAGCATATGTCAACAAGAACATCACGTACAAGGTTGTGACGATGTTTAATGCCAACAATACCCGCACATGAAACAGCGTGATCCCCGTAAATATCTCCAGGAAAAACCTTAGAGCAGGCAGAACACGGTACCTGAACAGTGAAAAGAGGAACACCCAAACGATAACACAATACACACCGATAAGCCCTGGCACTCATAGTTTGTCCCAATCCAGATACCGGAGCCACCCTAAGCCAATCCGAAGTGTGATCCTCCTTTAAAGAGCTCCATAACGCCATCTGTCGAGGGGAAAGATGGAAAGTAGATTCAACAGTTTGGGAAACCCGACCGAAATATATATCTGCCAATTTCTTCATAAGTTTGGGGGCAGCGACCTCGCTAGGGTTATTCAAAAGGTCAATATCCATATTCACGTTGAAAGTACATAGAGCATCATCAAAAGAGGGACCAGCAGTTATAATACCCGAACCATGAAGAAGCTTAGTCTGAAGGCCAGCTGATTGAAGTCTAGAAGCAATGAAGGCATAGTTCAAGACATCACCTGCAGAATATAAACCAAGTCCCCCAAAAGCAAAAGGTAAGGTGGCGAGTCTCCACTGCCAGTCACCAAAACCAGGTCCAGATGCAGTAACAATACGCTCCAAAGAAGAACAAAGTGCCGCATCAAAAGAAACCTGAGCACACTCAAAGACCCGGGGAGAACATGTGCGCATAGAAAAATAGAGCTTAGAAATACCAGCACATGCACGGATTAACAACAACTCGCATTGAGGGTCATTAAGTTTGGCAACTGCCTCCATAAGTTCAATAGTTTTAGCAACCCTTTTCAGGACCAACTTACTACCAAACTCAAAATCCACACTAACAGGTCCACCCAATAATTTAACACCATGTGAGGGGCGAGAAATATTAGGGGGAAAAACACCATCATACCTGCTTCTGGGATCCTCTTGTGGCCAAAAGACTTCAGTTTTATCAACATTGAGGTGTAAACCACGACAAGGTCCGTCTGCCATAATCAACTCTAAAACCTTACCCACAACCAAGGTATCACCAATAATAGTACCATCATCCAAATACCAAGCTAGAAAGGAAAGGTCAAAAGAATCTCTAATCTTACAAGCTAAGGGATGTAAGACTAAAGCAAAAAGAAGAGGCCCAAGCGGATCACCTTGTTGCACACCTTGATGAGACCAAAGAGTATGCTCACCATAATATAATCTAGCAGGACTAGAGTAGCAAAACTCCACCCACTGTGAAATAGCCGGGAAATGCAAACGAACCTCACGTAACATAACAGCCCGGTCCACCATGTTGAAAGTGTTTTTAAAATCAACCAACAACATGGACAAACCAACCTCACCCCCACGGTCCTCAACCAAACGGTTCACAGCATGAAGAATAGCTTCCCCACCCCCAGACACCCCAACACCAAGTTGTAAATCATCGAAATAACTGCCTGAAGAGTGGCTAAGCATGGAAGCACAAACCTTGGAAACTAACCGCCTCCAAACAGTCCCAACAGCAATAGGACGGATACCCCCTCCTGGTTTGACTAAGGGTGTGAGAGGAGCACTAGCAATATACTCCCCCAACGCCCTCGGACAGTTACCAGCAAGAAAAAGGTTCACCACTTGGGTAATAGAAGTGATCAACTCGTCAGAAATAGCCACAGCTGCACCACTCAAACAATCCAAAAGGTGTTGGGCACGCAACCCATCTCGCCCACAAGAAGTACCACGAGGGAAACTCTTGATCATGTCAAGAACGATGGAAGAGGATGCGATAAGGTGATGATGATCAATAGGTATATCAGGCAAGAGAGGAGCAGACTGAAAAGGGTGCTTAGCTTTTAAGTCTTCAAGAGTAGAAGCATCATAAGGTGCAACACCAGAAGACGAAAGAACTCTGACCGCAGCAGTATAATGACCATCACAAATCTTCCTCTTACATTTCTTGACATTACGATCACCCAAATCCAAACTATCATCATCAACAGTAGACCATGATGGAAGGGGCTCAGCTAAAACCTCACGCACAACCTGCAAACTGCCACCAGGAGAACCCCATGCATGAATAGCATTAACAATATACTCTTCCTGACGTTGACGCTTAGTGACCGACCTACTCTCTTGACTACTCCTCGGGCAAAAGGTTTTAAGTAGACAAAGCGGCAGGACAAATAAACTAACCCAACAAGAAATGTCACCAGGCGTGCAGATCACCTTATAAAGAGCTCTTTTCAAAGTACGAAAGAACTCCAACCGACATTTGGGAGGGATAGATTTGACAGTCCGCAACCCCATGGAGAATAATAATAATTATTATTATTATTATTATTATTATTATTATTATTAATAAAGTCAAACGAAGTCAAAAGGAATCCCCGGCGACATGTCGCCGGAGAAAAGTGCAAAATAAAATTTTAAAGTAATCGAATGAAGAGTAATTAACACTAATTACATATTTTAAATAATCAAACGGAATCCCCGGCGACATGTCGCCGGGGAAAAGTGCAAAATAAAATTTTAAAGTAATCAAATGAAGGGTAATTAACACTAATTACATATTTTAAATAATCAAATGAATCCCCGGCGACATGACGCTGGGGAAAGGTAAGCGGAAAAAGTTCCCGCCACGTTGCACAAAGAAATTTTCGGTCAAAATATAACAACCGTATCCCCGGCGACATGTCGCCGGGGAAAACCTCTCCATAATTTAGCTGACTTTTCTAGGAGACTTCGTGCCACGTAGGATATATTTTTGTCGTTTAGTGATGAGTCAATATGTTAGGGTTGGACATTAGACGTTCAACGGATGAGTCGATATGTTATGGTTACACATTAGACGTTCAACGGATGAGTCGATATGTTAGGGTTGGACATTAGACGTTCAACGGATGAGTCGATATTTTATGGTTAGACATTAGACATTGAACGGATGAGTCGTTATGTTATGGTTACACATTAGACGTTCAACGGATGAGTCGATATGTTATGGTTGGACATTTGACGTTCAACGGATGAGTCGTTATGTTATGGTTGGACATTAGACGTTCAACAGATGAGTCGATATGTTATGGTTAGACATTAGACGTTGAACGGATAAGTCGTTATGTTATGTTTACACATTAGACATTCAACGGATGAGTCGATATGTTAGGGTTGGACATTAGACGTTCAACGGATGAGTCGATATGTTATGGTTACACATTAGACGTTGAACGGATGAGTCGTTATGTTATGGTTACACATTAGACATTCAACGGATGAGTCGATATGTTAGGGTTGGACATTAGACGTTCAATGGATGAGTCGATATGTTATGGTTACACATTAGACGTTCAACGGATGAGTCGATATGTTACGGTATACGTATTATTATTATTATTATTATTATTATTATTATTATTATTATTATTATTATTATTATTATTATTATTAATAAAGTCAAACGAAGTCAAAAGGAATCCCCGGCGACATGTCGCCGGAGAATAGTGCAAAATAAAATTTTAAAGTAATCGAATGAAGAGTAATTAACACTAATTACATATTTTAAATAATCAAACAGAATCCCCGGCGACATGTGGCCGGGGAAAAGTGCAAAATAAAATTTTAAAGTAATCAAATGAAGGGTAATTAACACTAATTACATATTTTAAATAATTAAATGAATCCCCGGCGACATGTCGCTGGGGAAAGGTAAGCGGGAAAAGTTCCCGCCACGTTGCACGAAGAAATTTTCGGTCAAAATATAACAACCGTATCCCCGGCGAGGGTAGTTACACGTCACTTATCATAAAATACTAACAAGCAGTAAACATCAAAAACAATTGTGTTAACGTTACCAAACATACTTTTTGGTTCTATGAACAACACTATCACTACAACATTGACCGGCTACCCCAGCGACATTTTGACACTTTCCCAAGCGACATGTCGCTGGGGATTCCTTTCCCCAGCGACATGTCGCTGGGGAAACGTCGCTGGGGAAGCCTCGTCAGGGATTGTATCCCCAACGACAATCCCCGGCGACGACGTGGGTCCCACTCATTTTTCAATCAAAGAAGTAGTGCCACGCTGGCAAATTATCCCCAGCGACATGTCGCTGGGGAAACTTCGGGTTAAGCTAAGGTGATTAGCACGCCTAATTAAAGCTAACGTTAATTACATATTAGACGTTCAACGGATGAGTCGATATGTTATGGTTACACATTAGACGTTCAACGGTTGAGTCGTTATGTTATGGTTACACATTAGACATTCAACGGATGAGTCGATATGTTATGGTTAGACATTATACTTTGAACGGATGAGTCATTATGTTATGGTTACACATTAGACATTCAACGGATGAGTCGATATGTTAGGGTTGGACATTAGACGTTCAACGGATGAGCCGATATGTTATGGTTACACATTAGACGTTCAACGGATGAGTCGATATGTTATGGTTACACATTAGACGTTCAACGGTTGAGTCGTTATGTTATGGTTACACATTAGACATTCAACGGATGAGTCGATATGTTAGGGTTGGACATTAGACGTGCAACGGATGAGTCGATATGTTATGGTTAGACATTAGACTTTGAACGGATGAGTCGTTATGTTATGGTTACACATTAGACATTCAACGGATGAGTCGATATGTTATGGTTAGACATTAGACTTTGAACGGATGAGTCGTTATGTTATGGTTACACATTAGACATTCAACGGATGAGTCGATATGTTAGGTTTGGACATTAGACGTTCAACGGATGAGTCGATATTTTATGGTTAGACATTAGACATTGAACGGATGAGTCGTTATGTTATGGTTACACATTAGACGTTCAACGGATGAGTCGATATGTTATGGTTGGACATGGTTAGACATTAGACTTTGAACGGATGAGTCGTTATGTTATGGTTACACATTAGACATTCAACGGATGAGTCGATATGTTAGGGTTGGACATTAGACGTTCAACGGATGAGTCGATATGTTATGGTTACAACATTAGACGTTAAACGGATGAGTCGATATGTTAGGGTTGGACATTAGACGTTCAACGGATGAGTCGGTATGTTAAACGACCAAGTATAGGTGCATTGGTATACGTATCATGTTAAACAACCAAGTATAGGTGCATTGGTATACGTATCATGTTAAACAACCAAGTATAGGTGCATTGGTATACGGATCATGTTAAACGATATGTTAGGGTTGGACATTAGACGTTCAACGGATGAGTCGATATGTTATGGTTACACATTAGACGTTCAACGGATGAGTCGATATGTTAGGGTTGGACATTAGACGTTCAACGGATGAGTCGATATTTTATGGTTAGACATTAGACATTGAACGGATGAGTCGTTATGTTATGGTTACACATTAGACGTTCAACGGATGAGTCGATATGTTATGGTTGGACATTTGACGTTCAACGGATGAGTCGTTATGTTATGGTTGGACATTAGACGTTCAACGGATGAGTCGATATGTTATGGTTAGACATTAGACGTTGAACGGATGAGTCGTTATGTTATGGTTACACATTAGACTTTCAACGGATGAGTCGATATGTTAGGGTTGGACATTAGACGTTCAACGGATGATTCGATATGTTATGGTTACACATTAGACGTTGAACGGATGAGTCGTTATGTTATGGTTACACATTAGACATTCAACGGATGAGTCTATATATTAGGGTTGGACATTAGACGTTCAATGGATGAGTCGATATGTTATGGTTACACATTAGACGTTCAACGGATGAGTCGATATGTTATGGTATACGTATTATTATTATTATTATTATTATTATTATTATTATTATTATTATTATTGTTATTATTATTATTATTATTAATAAAGTCAAACGAAGTCAAAAGGAATCCCCGGCGACATGTCGCCGGAGAATAGTGCAAAACAACCACCTCCAATTAATATAATTGGCAAACCCCAATTAGTCCATATTTCTAATCAAACATTCCGATGAGCTAGAAAAAAACCCGGATAAAGATGAGCTTATGAGATATAAGCCGAACCAAATAAGATCATAAGCCCAAAATAAGCTTAAACAAATCCCCCTAAGTTCAATGTTTTCACCTGAGTAATCTCCAATTAAAAAAATTGGCAAAACCCAATTAGTCCATGGTTCTAATCTCCATCTCGATGTATGTAACACTAATAAATTGTGACAAACAATTAGAAAAGAAAGAGAACGTACCATCATTTATCAAAAATAAATGATACTAACGCATAGTAGCAAAAATTAACGGCAATTGGTCAAAGGCCGTTTAATATGACGGAAAAAAGAAAGAAATTACGAACCAGGCCCACAAAGTATGTAACAAGTTGTGAAAACTATCCTACACTTCTTATTATTTCACACATTTTTACTCGAAAAGGCAAAACTAAGGTATTTTGTTCTTCATCAAACAAATCTTATTAAAACTAAGACAAGGATTTTACAGAAAATGACACGTAGTACTTTTAAGAAAATGTCAATATCAGATGTTACAAAACAACCAAAAATCATCAATGTTACAGGTTGTAAAGGTCATCATTTTAACAAAGACACATGTTCGTATTTTGTACAACAATATATTAATGGATCTAAAATCCTTTTATTTTTCTAGTATTTATAAGCCTAGTTTCAGACCATATATCTGCTATAAAATACTAAGATTAGCCTCTTGTATCCCTGATCAAGAATTTGCAAGTATCACAACAATAGGATCAACTGTAAATATGTAGCTAATTTGAAACAGTAAACCATAACTTTAAAAATGCACAGCAATTTCTTTAAATTAAAAGTGATGCCAATGGGAGAGATGTTGACGACTTAACGCATACAAACATGTATCCTTATACAATCACACCGCAAGTAGAGATCTTAAATTTGTAGCTGTAACATCTAAATTCATAATTACGTCATGTTATTCTAAAAAACCAAAATCCACCTCATTGAGCTCACAAAACGGGTATTAAACCAGGGTCGTTACATCCTTACTGATCGTCAAATTCTAACAAGCCACAAACATCAACAGCAATGTCAAATCAATATCCTAACAACTGACTCCTATATAGAAAAAGCATCAAAACTCAAATTCTCAAAACTGAAAACCTAAACATCATAACTCAAAAATCCAAGCTAAACCTAGTTCATATCCTAAATTCATACCACATTTTCTCTTTTTTTTGGGTAAAGGGGAGTAATCCCGCACCCTGGTAAATATATTAACCAAATAAACGTTTAAGTACAATGGATATGAGTGAAATCCCATATCTCAGCCCGTTACATAGGCATAAAGCTTACACATACCACATTTATCCAACAAGGGTAGTTACATAGTTGCACCATCATTTATCGTCAAATACTAACAAGCACTAAACATCAAAAGCAATCTTAAATCCATATAAAAACAATTCAAATCTTAAAAAATATTCATAGACTTGGCAAAATCTCGAAAACCAAAACCCGAAAAGTCAATCAGTTAACTATTAAAGCTAATAAATCTAAGCTCGCAAGAACATCAACAAATCTCACCATTATCTAAACATCATTTACACCAAAATCTAAAAAATAATCAACCTAAAAATAAATTCTAGTTTTTTCTTCTACAAAAAATCATAAGAACCTTTTCATCAAACATCTCGTGAATACCTGTCAAGAACACAGATACTTAAAGAACCATCGATTACACATACTTTAATATAGCTATAAGCCCCCTGCTAAATGATAGTTGCTACAAAATAATACAATGAAATGAGTGAAACAATTGTCCTTGGTTGTAAAAAAAAAGATAGTGTTGTGAATAAGCCTTTTTGTTACTGCCAAGAAAAGGACAGTTATGCTATGTTATTGGGTCATATTATACAAAACCCCTTATGGGGTCAAATATGTCTTTTGTTCCCCCTTTATTTCTAGTACAACACAGTTATTTCTGACAATTTTAACCGTTTGACTTATTAAACTTTATATTTTATGTTCCGTACCTTCAGGTTTATAGTTTTTGATATAAAAAAAATTAAAAAAAAAATAAAAAAAGGCAAAAAAAGAGGGGGGTGCCCTTTGTAAAAAAAAGGGTTTGTATAAACCTACCCCTATGTTATTCTCATGATGGTTGGAAGTTAATATTATTCATCTTTTGTGCAAAAAAAAGGACACTTATTTCTACCATTATGGTTTGTTTGTTTCAATAGGAAAAAAGAGGGATGTGCGAATGGTGGAGAAAAAAAAGGGGATGTTTTTATAAAAAGGGGATTGGGGTTGTGAATGGGCGGGAAGATGTGAAAATTTGGAGTGATGGGAGGCGTTGGATTGAAAGGGTTCAATTGTGATAAGTGTGAAGTGATTTGCAACAATAAATATTTACACGTGTATATTACCATTTACATAGCATGTGATTGCGTAACATTTGAAAGGCGTGGTGTTCTTGTAGTCATGTGTGAAAATCGGTTAATGAGTCGGGTATGGTTAACATTTGAAAGGCGTCCATCGAGCTGTGTAGTCGGAATGGTTTCGAGTACACCAGACAGTGTCTCGTTTGACTTGAATCCAACCCCAAGTCGGTGGCATTTTTACTCGAAATCCTGCCGAGCCTTAAATTACCAATTTCAGAAAAGTGTTAGTCTTCACCAAAAAACTCATTGGTACACCATACGGGTCGCAGCCCATGGAGTGCTTGGGGCCGTTTGTTTGACTTTGGGCCGAAGCCCACTTATGCAGTTGGGTACTATCTGGGCCACAGCCCACTCGAGGAGTAGGTGTATGTACTCCAAATTTAAAGTCTCTTGTCCAAGTATCGTTAAAAAGAAAATGATCGCATAATAATTCCAGCAATTAACTTTAGAAGCCTTAGAATGTTTTAGTAACCCGTATCATCCTTCTTCAAATCGGCATTATACTTAATTGGATGTCATCATCACGAAAATGTTACTAATTCAAATTATAAATACTCGAGGAGTGGGTGTATGTACTCCAAATTTAAAGTCTCTTGTCAAAGTATCGTTAAAAAGAAAATGATCACATAATAATTCCAGCAATTAACTTTAGAAGCCTTAGAATGTTTTAGTAACCCGTATCATCCTTCAAATCGGGATTATACTTAATTGGATGTCATCATCACGAAAATGTTACCAATTCAAATTATAACTCAAATTTAGAATTCTACTACCTAAACTTTCTTATGGGTTCAATCGAATACTTGTCCATTTCACCTAATTTCTAGCACGTGCTATTTAAATTGGTTGTTATATTTAACAACCCGACATGTAAAGGTTTACACGAGTATCATGCCTAATTCCGTCATATATATATTAACCAACTATATAACCATTTCAAATGGGTACATTATATGTAACATCACTTTATGTAATTTTGATAAAACAAATATGTGTTAACATGGATAATATTATCTACATGTATGTTATCATTAGCGAACTAATAGAAACCAAACTTATGACATATGCTATATAGGTTGATAACCTTTTATTATTGAAAAACTTGTTCGAGTCCGATGCATTCAGATTAATTATACTCTTAAGATAGAAAACCCTTATGAATAATTGAAAAACAAAATTGGGTTTAATAACAACATCAAAATATAATCTAACCATTTTTTTAAGAACACCTTACTAATTCAAAACTAAGTAACGAACTAAACTTTGCCCTACTTACTTAGGTCGCGTGTCGGTGCAGTTCCACAACACACATTGAATTCCACCTTCGGACTACAAATCTCTAAGGTGAGTTTATAGCCCCACTTTTATTAATTGTTTACTAAATTTGGGGTGAGAAAACATGCAAAACTTTTAAGGACCTAAATTATTATTTGAATGATATTACGCAGATTAGCCTAAGCCATTAAATCCCTAAATGCCCATTTTCATGAACCGTCAATTCCTGCTGGGAAGCGCGAATGTTATAAATAGATTTATTGGGGTGACTCCCCTGTTCGGTTAGCCCCGCATGGGCCAAGGTGAAATGTATAGCATGTCGGATTCGAGTGTATCGGGATAGACACTCGCTTTGGGCCAAATTAGTATGACTACATTTTGCATACAGAAACTGTCGTAGCTTCGGTTGCATGAACTTAGTGCTAGCGTAAATTGTTTACTATTTATTATCTAAATTGGTCCTACACTGTTTAAATATTGAAACCTATGAACTCTCCAGCTTTTTGCTGACTTTTAGCATGTTTTTCTCAGGTTTTCCTTTTGTAGGCAAGGTGGTGGCAAGGCAAGGGTCATAGGCTAACCTCCGAGGTTTTTTAAAATAAAATCATGACTCAATAGATACGGGTCAACTTAAATTTATGGGCCACTCTTTTTGAATATGTAAATTGATGAAAATATTTATATATTTTAATGAAATGAGTATTCTATTCTTTATTTCTTGTGTTGTGATCTCCAATTCTGTAGCACCCGTGTCCCGATTGCTTTCGCTAAACCAGTTTTGCTAGTGTTACAACATGTAGTATATTAAATTGTTTTGCATCGCGGTTGGTGTTTAGAGTATAGTACTACAAGTATCATTTGATCAACAAATGAAAGCCGACTACCGTAACCAAGTACGTATGTAACATAGGAAAAACCTTAGATATTTCTTATCAAATTATATAATGGGCAACGACAATTAGTTGACCCAATCCATCATCATTCCAAACAAAAAAAGAAAATTTCAACCCAAAAGTGAACTTGATTGATTTTTTTAGTAAAATATTAGGTAAATGATATAAAAGTAAAGTAACTCTCAATACCATTTTTCACTGGTTATGGGTCACGATACGGTCTTCCATGGTGTATGTGGAGGTTGAGATGTGGACAGTCCTACCCTTACCAAAGGTAGATAGACTGTTTTTGGTTCTACCAAAGGTAGAAAAGAACTTACAGCCTTGCAAAGAGTAAGGATCGAACCCTTGACCTCTGTCTCCAGAGGCAAAGGTGTTAACCACTTAATCATTATATCATTGGGTAATGATATGATGATTAAATTTAAGTATAAGTTATTCTTTGTAAAAATATGCTCTTACTCTTTGCATTTACACACTGAAAAAGTAAAGTATTGTTTATCTCTTACTCTTTTAGAATATACATAATAAAATTAAGCAAACTAAGCATCTATCTTTTATACTTTATTTCTTCTTCATAAAATATTTAGAGTTTTGAGTGTTATTTGACGATGTTATACGATCTGTTTCACTTAAAAGTACGCAACAAAGTGCGGCCTACACACAATACTCGTTAGTTACTTGTCTACGATATATGCAATATAAGTGTAGTCTTCCATATCCCAAGTCAGGGCCGGTCATGAGGTTTTTATGCCCAGAACGATCGAGATGATCGAAACACGCCCCTAATATATGTTATAAACAGGTAACATACTGTTTTTTTGAGTTTTCACGTAAAAAAAATGCAGATATCAGCTAAATACAAGTGTATTATAACTTTAAAAGACGGTATAAAACAAATATGAATTAATCCTTACCTTTGTAAGGATCAAGAAAGGAAAAAAAATAAAAATAAAAAATAAATAAATAAAAAGCTATCCAAGTAAAAACAAAACAACCACACAAATTTAGCGAAGTACCCAACCATGTACAAATTGTATATGCTATATCCCACGACAGCAAATGTACTCTCCAAGCAATGATAAAAAAGAAAAACATACGATTCCACACACCTAATGTGTTTTTTGTGATTAATAAATGAAAGCAATGTCTTTATATATGCTTACGAAATGAGAAGCATGTAAAGATAAAGAAAACTCAATTGCGATAGCAACTCAGAGGTGATTTAGTGACAAAATGACTTGTGACTATCACTTTAAGATTTGTGAGACCTCAAGTCTAAATTTTCATAGGTGTAAACAACCCTGAAGTGGCCACACCAACCTACTAAGAAGTGAGGGTTTTACCCGGTTTTAGTCTGTGTGACGGTAGGTTCAAATCTTGTGAATTAGTCGGCCAAAAATTCGAAAACCGTGATTACTAAAAATAAACTTAATTGCCACGAATCTTGTAATAATACTTGGCTAAAGTAAAAATGTAAAACCTGAAAAACTTAGTAACAATTCTTTAAAAAATATACAAGTAAAATAAATTCAAAATCAAGCAAAAAACAAATACTTAGGTCAAACAAATTCCACGTGATGTTGTTTATATGCCCGAAACAAAAATCACAAAAGTCAACTCAACACAAACTTTACACTATTCATCTTATTCCTCTAGTTTTCATTTCTATTCCTCCAACATGCATTCTAATTTCTTCTTCAAGATCGAACACCAAAAATACTTCAACTCATTTTTTTTCCATGTTATGCCCTTCTTCCTGAGATGTGTAGAAAAAAAAAAAAAAAAAAAAAAATACTCACCTTTTTACACATCGAACCTCAAACACGATGATGCCCTGGGCCATCGCATGCCTCGCCGTATGCCGGCCCTGTCCCAAGACTTCTTAAAAGTCTTCCCTATCTCAAGTCTTCTTAAAAGTCTTCGGTGATTATACAAAATTTTGTTGATGGCCGGCATCCTCTTCACAATTTGCATGTCATGAACCTTAAATATTAAAGTTAAGGAATTTGTTGATGGCCGGCATCCTCTTCACAAAAGTTAAACACTAGAGTTAAGGAACTTTTATTATTTGATAAAATTGGTTCGTCTTATATATAAATGATTGTAGACGTATATTTTTCACCAATTCATTTCACCAGTATCATGTTATTAAAAAATTTAACATTCAAAAATAAGGATAAAAAGCCAATACTGTAAATTTCCAAAAATGAAGTCACCACAATCATTAAGTTACTTATTATCTTCCTCTCATATTTCAGTTCTCTTTTATGGTCTCGCCATTATATGTCTTATTTCCGCCACTGTCTCAGCTTCCTACGGTGGTAACGAGACTGATTATCACGCGTTGTTGTCATTTAAATCAAAGATCACCCATGATCCATACCAAGTTCTAACCTCGTGGAACCATTCCTTTCATTTCTGTGACTGGAGTGGTATTTCATGTGGAAAGCGGCACAAACGAGTGACTGTTTTAAGGCTGGTTTCGCAAGGCTTAGAAGGCTCCTTGTCTCCACATGTAGGAAACCTCAGCTTCCTCCGTGATCTTATTCTCGGGAACAACAGCTTTCAAGGAACCATTCCTCGTGAACTTGGTCATCTATCAAGGCTACGTCGCCTTGCTCTTCATGTAAACAAATTCAGTGGAGTCATTCCAAAAAACTTGTCTGGTTGTTCTAACCTCGAAGGCCTTTGGCTCTATCAAAATGAGCTAGCTGGAAGCATACCCAAGGAGATGAGTTTATTCTCGAAACTTACTAATCTTGTAATTAGCAGAAATAACTTAACAGGTGGAATCCCGCCTTTCTTGGGGAATATTACATCAATGGAAGTGTTCTCAGTTGTCGATAACCCATTGGGTGGGAACATACCAGATACCTTAGGTCATTGGAAAAGCTTGACGGAATTTTACGCTGGTGAGTGCAACTTATATGGAAGCATCCCTCATTCCATTTTCAACCTCTCACTCCTAGCTAATTTTTCCTTAGCTGTAAATCACCTCACTGGTAGTCTTCCTTCAGAAATTGGTAATCAGCTTCCAAATCTTGAGGGGCTTCAGTTACGGGATAACGAACTGACAGGAGTTCTTCCACCTTCTCTTTCTAATTGTTCTAAATTATGGTATCTTGAAATGGCTAACAACAATTTTAGTGGGAAGTTGACAATTGATTTTTCAAAACTAAGAGATATTAATATAATTAGATTACAGTATAACAACTTCCATGGACACGGAGAAGCTGATGACATGACGTTTGTGGATTCTTTGAAAAACTGCACCAAATTAGTATGGTTGGATCTTTCAAATTGAGACTTTGTAGGAGTGCTTCCTATGTCAATAGGTAATCTCTCTCATCAACGCAGCTATCTAAATTTAGAATTCAATAAAATATTTGGAAGCCTCCCTTCAAGTATAGGTAGTCTAGTTGGTTTGACCACTTTAGGTTTAGGAGCTAATCGATTCAAAGGAAACATCCCCACAACCATTGGTAAACTAAAAAAGCTACAACTTCTTGATCTAGATAGCAATCAATTTTCAGGGCTTATCCCTGATGCCATTGGGAACTTATCATTATTGACTTTACTTTATTTAGATGTCAACAAATTAGAAGGTCATATTCCATCAAGCCTCGGGAATTGTAAAGAACTTAATGGGTTAAACCTTGCATACAATAGACTTAGTGGTAACATACCCAAACAACCTTTTCAACTTCCATCACTAAATTATTTTTTAAATCTCTCTCAAAATAGCCTATGTGGTTCTATTCCATCAGAGATTAAAAACCTCAAGACGTTGAGCTATCTTGAATTATCTTACAATAATTTATCAGGCAGCATTACTAGTAGCCTTGGTGAGTGCGTTAGCCTTACAACGTTAAACCTAAGAGGCAACAGATTTCAAGGCTTAATACCATCTTCATTCAGTTCCTTGGGAGGATTGGGGGTACTCGACATTTCTGAAAATAATTTATCAGGTAGAATTCCACAATTTTTAAGCAAATGGAAATCCTTAGAGTATTTGAACCTATCCTTTAATGATTTTGAGGGTGAAGTACCGACTGTAGGAGTGTTTGCCAATGGAAGTGCATTTTCAGTTTTGGGGAACGACAAGCTTTGTGGTGGTTTGGTTACACTTGAGTTACCCAAATGCAAGGAGGCGGGTAGTAAGAAAAAAAGGTTTCCTTTCTTCATATTAGTCATCGTGATTGCAGTCACGTTGCTCGTCGTATTATGTTGTGTCTATCTTTTGTGTAAGAAGAAACGCAAAAGTCAACCATCTCAATCATCAGGGAGTGAACGGTTCATGAAAGTTTCGTACCATCGACTTCTTAAGGCTACCGATGGGTTCTCTACAACAAATTTGATTGGAGAGGGTGGCTTCAGTTCTGTTAATAAAGGGATCCTCGATCCCGATGATGACAAATTTGTTGCAATCAAAGTTCTGCATCTTCATACTAGAGGAGCTCACAAAAGTTTTAGAGCAGAATGTGAAGCATGGCGGAATATTCGGCACCGTAATTTGTTGAAGATAATAACTTCTTGTTCAAGTACTAATTTCCAAGGCAATGACTTTAAAGCTTTGGTTTACGAGTTCATGCTGAATGGAAGTGTACACAACTGGCTTCATTCAAGTGCAAATATGTCGAAACTGAACCTTCTTCAAAGAATAAGCATTCTCAGAGATGTTGCAACAGCACTTGATTATCTTCACAATCGCTGCCAAACAACGATTGTTCACGGTGACTTGAAGCCTAGTAACATTCTACTTGATGATGATATGGTGGCTCATGTTGGAGACTTTGGTTTAGCCCGACTACTTGGTACTGACTTAAACCAAAATAGCACAACCGGGGTTAAAGGAACAATTGGTTATGCGCCTCCAGGTAGTATTCCATGATGCTTATATTTACTTACAAATTACAGTTTGTAAATTAACTAACTGTTTTTCATTCACAGAGTATGGTCTCGGGAGCGAGATGACAAGTATTGGGGATGTCTACAGTTTTGGAGTATTATTACTAGAGGTGATGACCGGGAAAAAGCCGACAGATGACATGTTCAACGATGGTCTTAGCCTTCATAAATTTGCTTACATGGCATTACCGGATCATGTAATCGATGTTATTGATGATGCTGTAATTGTGTTGCAAAGTACAGAAGCAAATGCAAAGAAAGTGGAAGAATGTTTGGTTGCAATTATCAAGATTGGAGTATCGTGCTCTGTGGATTCACCACCACAACGGATGAAAATAGAAATTGTTGTCAATGAGTTGCAGCGTATTTTTGACGTGCTTCAAAATATATAAGGTACTCTGTTCTATCCTTTTGCAGAATATGATTTTAAATGAGTTTGTTAATAAACAATCACTAACTTGGTTTTATTTTTGAACGCTTTCAGGTCTAGTACCAAGCTTTCTTTGTGAAATTTGAAAGTAAGTGCAGCAAGGAGGAGTGCATGTCGTAGTTATATAAACGTTACTTTGTCAAATATGTTTGTAAGTGTGTTTTAATTTTATTGTTGCATAAGTACTGTAAGAGACGTGAGGGTGCATTTACATTGCTGATGACTTATCATATGTATCAACCATGTTTATGATCAAGTGTGTCTATTTGAATGAGAAAGTCTGTTGGTTACATCACTGGATCCTTTCATGGGGGCAAAGCTTGTTGTTTTATTGGATCTAACCCTTGACATCTTAGCGTATCTGCATAGTGAATATTGTTGATAGTTGTAGTCAGATTACACTAACTTGGCTAGATTTAGGTCTTGTAGTTTGTTTACTATTAGGCCCGGTACATGTTACTGTCTTTTTAACCGAAAACGCGTACAAAAAAGAAATGCTTCGACAACCCCATCCCAGAAATCTGGAGGGTTCTGAAGTAGTCAAAAATCAAAAATTTACTTGATTTCGAGTTCATGGACCCGCCACCTAAACTTAACATTCTTAACTACATGTATCAAGTATGGATATTGGAACAAGTGAAAGCTCTACGAAAGGCTCGGGATGTGAGTTATCAGTTACTCGACATCTTGAAAAAGCTCATGATCCGGCTGACATCATGTGGGTCGAATTGGAACGTCATCAGAAAAGCGATATGCTCAGTTACTTCCATAACGTTGCAAAGCGTAAAGGGATCTTGATACATAAGTATTAGGAACCGGATGCCATGCCATATGCACCGGACCTCAGCTTTATGTTGCAACATCTTGGATGGTTATGGCTGCTCTTTAAATATATATTCGTAAGGGTGGGAAAATGGGCGGGTCTAGCGCTTGTGTAACGGGTCAAAACAAGAACATTTTTAGTATGGATCAGGTTGGCCCGGAATGTTTTTTTTTCCCAGTTTAATTACAATCCCCTATAGATGTTATCATGCTAAATATGATTGGAAAAGTAATTATTTGGTTTTGGGAATAAAACAATTTAGGAGTTTATATACAGTCATAAAGTTATTATGCCTTTAACTTAAGGGTAAAAGCTAAATATGCTTAATGTACCTTCCTCAATACCTTACTTCATCTAAAAAATATGTTGTGATTTAACTTAAAATACTTCTCATCAGAACTCATTATACATAATCGGGCATACATTTTTCACATGAAAAAACACAAATACCCTGATCTTCTTCACTTCACCATTGCTGCCATTTATATACATAATGTCTACCAAAAACTTGATGTTTTCAAAGGCACCGAAAGATGGTTGGTCGAGTGTTTTTGTATTCCCATGTATATTTAGAAGTAAAATATATTATGGCGTTGTTATAAGATAGTGAAAAAAGGAAAGAAAGATAAGAGTTGATGAATAATTATATTTATTATCAGATCTAACCAAGAGGGTAGTGAACTTCTAAACTGCGGTCATTCCTATGACATATTTCTGAGTCGCGTAACATACATAAGACAAGATGGGTTGGGTACGTATAGAAAAACGAGAAGCATACACATGTATCTATATAAATTAAGACATAAATGATCTATCCTTATGTCAATTTAGTGTTAAGGAATGGTTTTTTATTCAAGGAGCTAAAAAAATTATTAAAAAATCTGAAAACCTAAAGAGGAAGAAGATGTATAAGTGTTGAAATGTCCACCCTCAACCATTATGTATAATGAGTTTTGGTGGGAAGTACTTTAAGTTAAATGACAATATATTTGGTAAATGAAGCATAATGAGTTATTGAGGGAAGTACATTAAGCATATTTAGCATTTACCCTTAACTTAATCTGGTATTCATGTTAGCTTCATACTTCATAAGCTGAGAGAAAGAACTGATATCGTGCACCGAAAAGGTTCGTACAACATAATGCATGGAAACATGGATGGGTTAGGTAACGGGTCAAAACAGGATCAGGTTGAAATGTATCACTTTTAGGAGTGGTTGAAACTGGACACTCATATGGTGTATGCTGATTCATTTCTGTAGGTTCATCATTGTGAGTAATATTATCAGTTTGTTTTGGTTTCTTACCATACATATTTCTACCATCCATTTTTCCAATTCATTTTTTTGTTGTTATAGTGTAAAATGTTGCAAATATAGGAAAAGATTCATTCGCATACAACCAAATACATGCTTAAACCAGTTGCATAAAATGTCAGCTTTACCTCAGCCAGACACTCGCTCTAAAACTACATATAAGAAAAGTTATACCGCACCCCGTCAGGGTTCGTCAAGTGTTTTGGGTGTATAGGACTGTAATCTATTCCAAAACAAGGCCATGCCATGAATTTACCACAAACTCTACTCGTTTAAGACTCGTGTATGGCCAAACGAGCATAGTTCACTGGACTATACCAAAACAAATAGGCACTGAACCAAATGGATTTGCTCTCATATTATCAGCATTAGTCAATAAGTAGCAAAAAGAAAGTCGCTGACTTGGGAGAGAGTACTCCAATCTATTTTAAAAGACTGCCAAGTAAAAAAGTAGAAACCGTAAATGGGGACTGCTGATGAATTCAAGACTAGTCAACCACTGCAGGATCTCATCCTGGTCCAACAAGCACACACAAACAAACGACACCTATTTAAGATAGGCAATTGACTTCAAATCATATTAATACAATCCTATTTGTTTATGCAACTCAATGATAAGTATCTAATAAATAAGACGACACACAGTTGAAAAGGTACAACACCTTCTAAGAAGACTTAGCCCAGCAACTCACTGGGTGACACATGCATGTAAAAGTAAAAAATCTCTTAAAGACCACAAATCGCGATTTTTATATGCTACAATCTGACAACACAAATCACAAAGCAAGGTAACTCGATAACCGCAGCAACAGGAAGACGAAGACAACGACGACATGACTGACTTTCAGACCCATACTGAGCAACAGCTGGACAACTCTGGACCTTCTTAAACATGTCCTAGTACTCACTGGAACAGTAGACACATAAACACATATTAATAAAAAATAGACGGATGACCATGTGCTTCATTATAGCATAATTCACAGCAAGATAATAAACAAACGAGAAAGTGAATCGTTAAAGAAAGAAATTGACCAGAAAGTATTTCCGCTTTACATTCATGGGGACTGCAAGCATGCAAAAACATAACTTAATAAAACATTCGACAAAAACAATACAGACCTGATCATTGTTTTCTTCTTCTGTAAGGGAATTCTGGGATTCTAATGGTTTGTCTGCACCGCAGTTTTGTCGGTTACATTTGGTCCAAAAAGGATAGTTTATGTTGTTACATTTGTCACACTTCGAGCTCCCTTCTCGCATATCCGCTTCTGAAACAAAATAAGATACATATATAAGTTCTAGAATCGAACATTAAATATAGGTAACCAAATATATATAGATGAAGTACTTACTGGAACTCTTGGCTGGCTTTGCAACCTGCATATTAGCGTCATAAAAATAAATTAGAACGGCACGTTATATTTAACATAGCTAAAAGTTTCAATGTGTCAAAAATAAAGCTGGTATAAAGATGGGGTCTCAGACCTGAGATCCTGGTTTAGGTGAGTTGCATTTCCACATTTTGGGCATTCTCAGTCATTTTCTCGTCTTCCATCTGTTAAGAAGCAAGTGAAACAATGAAAAACGGATCACAAATTACAATCATGTGCTAGTCTGTGTAGCAGTATATGAAAAAGTTAGATATAACATACCTTTCCTTTGAGATGGCTCTTCTGGGAAAAATCCAGGCCGTGGTCCCTATAAAAATTCAAAAACTAAATGATCGATCAATATACATCACATGTTTATATTTTAGAGACCCAAGAGAGAGTACACATGTTGTCAACATAGGGGGTAGGTGAACGAATAATCAAATTTAATCGTTGCAATTAGTCGATTGATATAACAAAATTCAGACATACCATGGCAGCCTGAGCAATGGGCAATCGCAGACCAAATTGTTCCATCAGCTGAGGTAAACTATACAAAGCACCTGCAATAAACGGAGACTTTAGCTTTTACATCACTTTACGCTGTATACGTACTTACAGTAGCTATTATGTTACCAAACGCTTTGAAAAAACAAATAACCACTGCTAATAACTGTTAATAATTGGTACTACAACTACCGCTAGTTTTGCAAACAATAGCCTTAGAGTTTATTAGTAGTTTTGAAAAAATAGGCTTGAGACATGCTTCTTGGATAACACGTAACCTCTTTTGAAATGCAGTCCCAAACACCTCTTTATCTGTATGGATTGATTGACAATAGGTGAACTTAAGGGGTTATTCTAGAAACTGAAAATACTTAGGGGTACATGTGTATTGATTCAAATGAACATTGTATCGATTCAAATAAGCAGATCCATTGACATTACAAATGAGTTGATATATAGTTTGATACATTGAGTTTGCCTACTCTATGACTACTCTTGCAAACAACACATCTAAAAAGACACAAGCCAACCTTATTAACTACTTGTGCAGAAATGAAAATAAAACATACACCATAGACGTCACCGTAAGTATCGTTATCATCACTGCCTTTGAATAACTCGAGAAAAACAGATGGGGTTTGATGAAGTTGATGTCGCCTCCAATCTGCCTTTAGAATTGAGAATCAGGCCATATGACGAATACAGAATAAATCTTGACTTTACCCATCCAAGTACAAGCTCCAGATAACAATAATAACTAGCAATACACCACATTGACCACCTGCACAAACTAAAACAACTCTCGAATACAGAGGTCGCAATTTCAAGCATTTTACTTATAAATGGATGAATTTACGTTATGTTATATTTAATGGGTTCAACAGGCTTAAAACATTCATTAAACATTATTTTTAAGCAAGTTTAAGAAAAGGACAGACCACGTTTGCAGGTCAACCTGATCCAGTCCAGACTAAAATTACCAGTTTGACTTGTTTCCCAGACTAAAAGTAAAGTAAAATTACAAGTAGGGTGGAAAACCCCTTGCCTCTCAACCGAGAGGTCAGGGGTTCGATCCTCACTCCCTACAAAAGGCCGGAGGTCCTTTCTACCTTTGGTAGAACTGGAAGCAGCCTCTCTACCTTAGGTAGGGGTAAGGTTGTCTACATCTTAACCTCCCCCATACACCGGAAACGGTATTGGGTACCCATAAC
Source organism: Chrysanthemum seticuspe (assembly GCA_019973895.1). NCBI lineage: Eukaryota > Viridiplantae > Streptophyta > Magnoliopsida > Asterales > Asteraceae > Chrysanthemum > Chrysanthemum seticuspe. The sequence goes on from BPTQ01000009.1 coordinate 15,841,604, forward strand.
CCGTGGAAGACGGCATTGGGCGTTACTTTACTTTACTTTTTTTTTTGACTTGTTTCCCAACCTGACTAGCTGCCCGTTATGGAACACCTCTAGTTTAGATCATGTGTTACCTATAAGGCTCCCAAGCCTGCATTTCCAAGGGTCCACATCTACGGTGTGACTGATAAAGCATTAACCAATGCTTTTCTGCAATACAAAGAAATGGGAATACCAACGGGTTAGGACTGACATGTCATATATATGATTTACAATGTTAACGAGTCTGTCAAAAACAACCATTTACAGTAGCAAAATTGGGGATCTTGCAACAAAAGTCAAACATATCAATAATGTTTTAAACACATAATTTTCTTGTGGAGCTGAAGTAATAACTTATAGAATGGGGTCAGAGCTATCACCAATGCCAAGGCTTATCATTTACACAAAAAAAATACAAGATAAGAAATAATCCTACCTTAATAAGCGATATGGGCTCAGTTATATCACCAATGCCAAGGCTTATCATTTGTTCACCAGGGTATGTAATTCCACCAACACATATCATGTATCTAAGTTTCTATATCCATGTCTTTATTTAGAAGAAACATGTGATAGTGATACCGATGTAAACCTGAATCTATAGTTACAAAAAAACATGTATAAGCTGAACCAAATAAGATCATAAGCCCAAAATAAGCTTAAAACACGACCCCGTAAGTTGAACGTTTCACCTAAGTAACCTCCAATTACACTAAAAGTTAAACTAAATCATGTCAACCTCTAAAACCTCTATCTAATCTACCATTTTCATATAATCAAATCATACAAAAAGAGGAAGTTTGACGGCAGGGCTCTATTTTGTGGCCGAATTAGACCCCGGTTTTCTCATTTCATAGCCGGGCTTTATGCCTTTGTTTTTGACGGACACCTTTATAGAGACCTTTTTTCCTATTAACAGGGCTCTATTAAGGGGGCTTTGTTTCAGATTTTGTAGTAGTGTGAGAAAAGAGTTCTTATGAGTCAAAGAATTTCAGTACCAACTACCAAGCACATAGCCATCTGACCAATCTTCAAACCCAAACACTCCTTTAAAGATAACTGCTATTCAAACTTAATTTGGCACAAAGAATTTCAGAGAAACTAATCCTTAAAGCTTTTAAAACCAAACTTAACAAAGATAACGCCTTTATATATGTGCTTCTTATCTCGAGGCAGAACAAGGCTACATACATTATATTGGCTTCAATCATGCCCAAAGGATACTAAGATGATGTAATGTATCAGGATAACCTTATGCTTAACTTATGCGTTTATTCATTATCGAAAAAACCCCTGTTCCCCCCAATAACTAATAAGCACTTTGGCATAAGCTTGCCCAGCCTATTCCCATGACAGGTATCCATCTCACAAACTCACGCTGCTCTACACATGATAATTAGGAAAATTACAAATACATCCCAATGTATAAAGCACTTTGACATGAGCTTACCCAAACATCTTCAATAAGTTTTGTACATTTTTTTATACCGAAAAACCCATCTTCTTCCCTCAAACAGTTTTGAAGCTTTGTAATTTTTATAAAATTTGGGGATTTTCTTTAAATTGAGGGAATTTAGGTGTTTGGTGGTGACTGCTGGAGATGGTTGTTAATAACCAGATATTTCCAAATCTAACCCGTTAATCACTCGAGGCAGATTATTCTAGCAAACAATTTCATGACCTGTCCAGTCTGCAAGCCTTTTATCCCTAACCATCCAAATTAATGATCATTTCATTTCCAAATCTGTCAAAGAAAATTGCAGATAGAACGTATTAGAAAGTGTTTGTATATACAACAAAACTAAATCGTATTAAAAAGTGCCATGTTAATTCCATACTTTTGACTACTACTACAGTGACCTTCAAACAAAAAACCTAATAAGCCCATTCTTAAAGTGTTTCGCTAAGCTATTTTGAATACAACATAAACTTGGCAATCTTGACCCAACCTGAACCAATTGACTCACGACCCGTTTGACCTGTGTTTTCATTTGACCCGTTTCGACCCATGACCCATTTGACCTATAACTAAACGATCATGGTAACAATTAAATCAATGTTTTGCCTATTAAACTAAACATGTTAAAAGAGGTCACAAATTCTGAAGCAGATGTAGTTCATCTAGTCTGCATATAATTTTAAACTACTTTTAGCTTTATTTAGATTAATTATTATGTGATGTGGACCACAGAAAAATACATATTAATAACTTATGGTTTAATGCAAGCAGCGCCTGCTTCACATTACCATATCTATAAGATTCAACTTATTCAGCAAGGTATCAACCATATCTAAGTTAGGACAATAGTTCCATTTTGTTTTGTGTACCAAAAATAGAACTAGATAATCGAATGGTGTGTTGATTGCAATTAACAGTTCATATTTATGCATATATTATAGCAGCAATAGCACATTTCATATTTATTACTTTTTGGGTTGTATATTTCATACCTGAAGTTTCTTTTCCAGTTCCTCATGCCTATTATAGCCAGAAGCTCTACCAGCCACCTCATTTACATGACTCATCCTCTGAGTAACTTCTGCCTATAAAAAGAAACAGCATATAATGTGATTAATAAGTAGGATTAGAAAACCAAATTGTCATGCAGCTGAGCGTTCAGGTCCTATTAGTTGGTTCGCAGCAAAAGTTATGACAAAGTAATTCGGGCGGCATAAATGATATAATATTATCTTCATTGACAATCATAAAAAATTAAATAGTATTTACTTGTTGGTACACATTGCCATGATGCAAAAAAATTACAAGCCTTACTTCGGATACAAATAAGATACAACATATAGACAGTCGCTCTGCACAAATAGACCAAGCAAGAAGTAGAGTTGACTACTTGACTTTGTCCATTTCACCCTTATAAGGGGATAGGTAAGCATAACCAACTGTAAATGTGCCTACGCACACAAGATAGTTTCATGCTATCAGCAGTTACCCAACCATTTTGCTAACTTTAAGCATCTTTTAGCCCACATTGTGTTATGCGCCTGCCATGGTAAAGTTTATGTGACTGCAAGTCACATGAAAAGTAATGTAACACTCTTGCTAAATTTGCAGTTGCTTTGGTAGATATGTATAGACATGTTAACGGTCACTCAAAGAACAACACACGAAATGCCCTTTTGCTCCGGAATACGTAAGGGCAATTTAAAAAACAATATCTGTCGATTCAAACAGTAAGTGATAAACTAGCCAGTAGATGCGAAAACGTAACAGCAAAACTAAACCTAAAACTGTTTTATCCAATGACTAAAAATGTTTTCGGAGTTGATTATCATACTAACGACTAAAACTTATTATTTCATTCTAATAGGACACGCCAAACAATTTTTGCATGTCAAAATCTAACGATAAATACTACGCAAGTATCATTCTCTAATGGACATTTCATCAAACACCTTTCGTGCACAACCTAAACCCGAGCTTCAAACCATAGCCGCAAGTAACACATCTAATTAACCTCTATCGCACTATAATATCACAAATCTCTATAACTAACACCTAATTGAAACAAACACAAAAATCAATGAATTCAGTTGAAAAGTATACCTGAGAGCATCACAAAACCAGCAACTTCATCTCACGATTAACTGAAAATAAGCCTACTGAGTGTTATAAGGTCAGCAACCAAAAACCCACCATCAAACAGTTTTGAAGTTAAATTAGCGGGTTAGGGTTTTCAATTTTTATAAAATTTGGGGATTTTGCTTCAGTAAAGTGAATAATGAGGAAAGAGGTTGAAAGGTTGGGTGTATTAGTTTAGTGTATTTTGTTAGTATCAAAGTACCCTCTTAATTAACTTTCAACATAGTCAAACTAATGGTGTCAAACTTGGAACGAATGTTTAACTTTTTGACTGACAATACTTTAAAAAATTAGACCAAAAGTGAAATACTCAACAAACCATAATGATAAAAAATGTAGTTAACTCTTAACTGAATTAAAACCTTGTGAATTGATTTGTATAGTTGATGTTTTTAATTATAGATAGTATTTAATTTAGGATGCTTTTGTTAATTTTATATAAATTGAAGGGTCAAAAGTGAAAAATTGTGATAAGATAAAGGATAATGAACATTACAACATACAATAACAATACTTAATCACGTCAAAGCGAGTTATGGAGATGTGAGATGTAAACAAGTACCCCTCTAAATATAGTGAAATTATTTTTATGTGATTTATGAAGGGAGTTTTTTTTATTTTAAAATGAAAGTTGAAGGGGTAAGAGTGTAAATTTAAATAAGATGAAGGATCAAAAAAGTAACGTTGTTTTCTTATGCTATTTAAAGTGTGTTTTTTATGTGATTTGAAGAGGTGGTAATTCTCGACACCTACTAGACCCATACTCATTACGAATGTGTTCACCAGATATCTTACTTGTAACGATAAATGATACGAATCTGACACGCAGTGGCGGACCTAGATCAAAAACCAAGGTGGTTCCTTGATTGCTCAAGGTAAAAAGAATTTAACCGGTCAACCTATCAACTTGTCTTTATGCGAGTCGGGTCGGGTCAAATACTCACATTTATCACAACTACAGTAGTGAAGCGAAAAGCTACAATAAATATGGGCCAAGAAATATTTCCACGCCTAGCACAAAACAAATACAGAATCCAAATTTCTTTCTCAACGCCACAACATCAATGATTTGAATAACGGGTCAAAAAGAGTTCTAGTCTAAAAGATCATGAAAACTTAATTTGATACACTTAAAAGATCATGATGTAAATTATAGAAATCAATTACACTATATAAAAACTACAGATCTTGGAGATATAAGTACATTATGATGTACAAACTATAAAAATAGTTTGACTGCATATATTTTTCAACTGCTAGAGACATTTTTATGTAAAAAGCAAATGATTTTTGTAACACTTGCAAAAGAATACACTCTTGTTTCTTTTTTGATGTTTAAAATATATAAAAGATACTTGGTACAGTAAAAAGGGAAAATCCTTATACTTAACAACACAAAAGTACCAATATATTATATTAAATTATCTACTTTTTCTAACACATACAGTGACACAGACATACTCCCAAAGTCCCAATAACTTTTCTTCTTCATCTTCTCTGTCGAAAGGTTCTCTTTATTTCTTCCATTTTTCTTTCTTATTTATATCTAAGTACAATTTTTATTGTGCTTTTTTATCCTTTTGATCTCCAAGGTGGTTCCTAAAAAAATTTCAAGGTAGATCCCGATTTTTCTTCCTACATCACTTCTTAGCGATTTCCCTTCCTAAGGTGGTTCCCCGGGAACCACCTTGTTCAGGCATAGGTCCGCCTCTGCCGATACAAAGTTAAACGTGTTTTGGGTTGAGGATAAATAAGTTTGAGTCAAAACCAGGTCAACCCGTCAAACCCATTTTATAAACGAGTCGTATTTGGGTTGATCAAAGATTAAGCCAATACCCCGTGAATCCGTTTAAGTATGTAACCCATAAAAAATAAAATACATAACTTGGTTTTTATGTGAAATTTGGATTTGAATGTATTTCTTGGGAGGTGATTTGTACATCAAATTTTTTTTGCCATCCACCAATAAATTACACCAGTGATGCACATAGCACAACACTACTATGCATGATTTAGTGGTGGATGGAAAAAAAGTGATGTACAAATCACCTCCATTTTTATAACTAGGGATTAGACTTTTGCACGTCGTGGGGGAGCATTTGGAGTTGCGTAATTTTATAGTGCTTCTTGGACACCTTAATCCGACACAAATCCGCTTTCTTATGAAAATTCAGATATATACGCATAGATTTATTTATACATTTAGATAGAGTAAGGTTTGGTACTTGTTATCCAAATGTTACATAATTGAACAATTCACATCATTTACAATCCTGGTCGTAACAACTTGAGTAACATTGCCACCCTATAACATACATATATCAATATTCCAAGTTTTTCTACTTCGGTGGTGTCAGACCACATCTTAATGCGTTTTCTAGGATGTCATATTTCGTGCGGAGACTATGTTCATCGTTCCAAACTTGAAGATACAAATCATGTCCCAGGTATCCCCATGGCCAGATTGTAGACCTCAGATTCCACATGCCCGTTACACTTCATGATTTAGGATGCTAGTTTCTTTCATCCCACTCGGTGTTCCTTTTCTATTTGCTTCCAATATGGTATCTACTATCCAATGACTACATAAACGTAACTAGACTCGAGATACACATGTGCCTGCCACATTATTCCTGATAAAAGAGAGTTTATGAGTCAAAGAATTTCAGTACCAAGGTACATAGCCATCTGACCAATCTTCAAACCCAAACACTCCTTTAAAGATAACAACGATTCAGTAAAAAGATATTTCCAAATCTATCTAGTGAATCACTCAAGGCAGATTATTCTAGCAGATAATTTCATGATGTTTTCTAGTCTGCAAGCTTTTTATCCATAACCATCCAAATTAATGATCATTTCATTGACTACCAAACAATAAACTATCCTTATGATTTCTACTAGCCAAAGACATCATAAGACAATACAGTTTTATATCCAAACACATTGTATGAGAAGATAGAAAAGCTTGTGAAGCAAAGGTTTTCAAAACCATGATACATTGCCATGCATCTATTTAAACCTTTATTCCAAACACTAGTTAGACATATAACAACTTTTCTGATCAACAAGGGAGGTATGGTTAAACGGACTGTTAGTTAGGGCAAAATTCACATCATTTGAGTTGTAGATATCATTCTAGTCTAGAGACATAATTATTGCTTAAAGTTGTAGCTGTAACATCTAAATCCAAAATTAATTCATGTTATTTTAAAAAACCAGAATTAACATCATCTGAGCACACAAAACGGGTATTAAACTAGGATAGTTGCACCGTCACTTATTGTCAAATACTAGCAAGCTATAAACATCCAAAGCAATCTCAAATCAATATCCTAACAACGGACAATAAAATCTCAGAAATTTAAATCCAATCCAAGTCCCATCTTAACTACATATAAAGAGAAAATGGTCAAAGTTGAAATGTTGAATGTTGAAAAGTCAAGCAATGTGAAATGTTGAAAATTTTAATCTATATTAGGCAGGTATTTAATTCTCACAAACCTTGATACTCTATTAACGGTTGGAATTATTGTTTAATTAGAAAGTATTGCATCATTCAAATGCAGCTACCTTCTTTGTACACGGTTGGATTTAATGTGTATTTGAAAAGTATTGAATCATCATATCAAATGCAGCTACCTTCTTTGTACAAGGCTTGATTTAATGTGTATTTGAAAAGTATTGAATCATTCAATTGCAATAGCTACCTTCTTTGTACACGGCTGGAATTATGAAAATTCAATTTGTACAAGGCGGAAGAGTTATGAAAAATCAAGTTGAAACTTATGAAAGAACCTAACCCCTTTATATATTACACACACACTCATTAATTTTACAAAAACAAAATACACACACAAGTAACACATCTCAACTCTCTCTCCCACCTCCTTGCAGGCCAACAAATAAACATGCGCGCCGCCAGCCTCTTTGATGCCGCCGATCCCTTTGCTTATGTGACGATGGTGACGGGTGTGTGACGATTGTGAGCTAAGGTGGGTGGTGTCGGCTATTTTTGCTGTGGCTGATGTTTTTTTTGTGTGCGACTTTGAATTTGTTTTGGGTATTGAAGGCTAACGATGTTTGAATCTATTTTATATGTTTGGTTTTGCCATACGACACCATCATTTTACTTTTATGTAAGATCTACATGTTTGTGGCTCCATAACTCAATTTGGTTCGATCTAAAGGTTTGTTGCTCGAAGCCTTTTATGTGTTCAATATTTTAGAGTTTCTTAGCTATGGTCTGTTTGATTGATGATGATCTTTTGATTCATTGTATATTTAAAGGTTTTTGGAGTATTTTTTGGCCATTCATGTTGTTCGGGCTAATGGTTGCGAATATGATTAGATGTAGGTAGTATATCTAAGGTTTTATGTTTTTTTATAAATTGTCCTTTTGTTAGATCTAAAAAATCATGGTTGTCTAATTTGTATTTTGGTAAATGTAAAAAGGACTCTATTGTTTTCTATTGAACATAGAACAGAGGCAAAGTTTTGTTGGTTTTAAGACCAAGATCAGTGTTGGTTTTGATCTTTTTGTTGGTTGCTAAAAACCGGATCTCGCTAAATTGGCTTTTAATTTGTGTTTCTTCTTGGTAGTTACAATATCTTTGACATATGATTATAGTCAAAATCTGTTAGCCTTTGGTTCTTTTTAATTTTTGATATTTTTTCCAAGGATGATGATGACCTTTTGAGGCAAATGATGAAAACTAAATCCTACATATCAAGAACTGAGTACATTTGATCTTGTAGTTTATGATACATTTAAATGCTATAGCTTTTTTAAGGTTGTGTTTAGATATGAGATTTGTTGTGTTGGTGATTTGTAGTTATGATTGGCTTGGCAAAATTTTTTTGATATGTAGTGTATGAGGTCTTCTATATATTGCTACATATTTTTTTCACTCATTGTTTTACTAATAAAAAATTTAAGGTCAATGATGATATACCTTTTTTGATTTCACTTTTGTTGAATTTTTTTTACTTTTAAAGGATGTTACCGAGGCCTATGTTTTTCAAATTGGTTTTCTTTCTTTGAAAATTGAGTTATAGATGATGCGTAAAAATGGGGCCAATGCTTGTGAAATTGTTTTAGAAAACATTTGACAACAAATGGAAGTTGTTTTAGAATTGGGTTTTTGTAGTGGAAAATATGAACTTTCTTACAACTTTGTGATAAAATAAATGTTTTGAAATGTTATACCCCTGTCCCGGAATACCAATAGGTCCCACCATGGTTGAATTTGGTCTAAGGACCTAGTTTTATTGACTAGTTAACCCGATAGTCAAACTAATAGTTAGGGATGAGCACGGTACCGATCCCGTACCGAATTAGTGGTACCGATTTTTTCCCGAGCATAAATTAGTGGTACTGGTACCGTACCGAACGGGATTCGGATAACGGTACCGGTATCAGTATCGGTATCGGTACCGGGAAATCGGGTTTTCCCCACTTTTTTTCGGGAATTTCCCGATTTGGCACCGGTCCCGTACAAAATTAGTGGTCCCGAACTTTTTTCACCTTATTTCGTAGTCCCGGTACCGTACCGTATATCAAGAATTGATACCGTTTCGGTACGGTACCGGTACGGTTCCGGTTCAGTTTCGGTTCGGTTCCAGGATTCGGTTAGAAATGCTCATCCCTACTAATAGTTAACGAATTTTATGTTTTTTGTCATATAAAGAAGGGGGACCTATGTTGCCAAGTGATAAACTTGTTATAATGCATTAGTGGCCAAATTAGAAAGAATAGGACTTGAGGAACCATTTGTGTCAAATGGCCAAAGTTACCACCTACTTATTACTAGATACTTCCACTAGTATCAAAAGATTTCCAGAAACGTGTTGGTGTTTGTGTGTGTCGAACATAGAAGAAAAAGAAGAAGGCCATCATGTCTTGATGGTCAAATGGAAAGAGGATTCTTAGTCTAATATTAGCAATGAGCCCTAGTGTTCATCCTTAATCAAGATGTCTTGTATGAAAGATGATGTGATGGTGGAGATGATGAAGATGATGGTATTTGTTTGTAGCTTAGCTTCGGAAGCTAATGTAAGTAACTCGATTAATGTGTGTTTAAGATGGTTGTTTTCGCATCATGTGATATGAATATGTATGTTATAGTTGATAGCCTTGGATTGATGAGTATGGGTGTAACACCCCAACCCGACAAGGGTCCGAATATCACAATATGGAGTCATATCAGAATATACTAATAAAATACAGCGGAAGTCTCGTATTAAAATCATAAAAAGTCACAAAACATATGACTCCAAAAAGGTACAAAATATAACAACCAATTAAAAGCCCAAAATACTAAAACAAAAGGTAGTCTAAAATGCATAAGTCCAAATAATGAGGGTTCACTAAGGTAGGTCTTCTAAGCCCCTATTCTCACACTCTTTCCTTAGAATCCCTGCTTCCAGCTAAATACGTGCCACATGGAAAATAAAACGCGGCTGAGCTAACGCTCAGTAAAAAGATCTAAACAATAATGGACAATAAGACCATCAAATTAAATACGAATCAAATATGTCGAATTAAAGAAATGGAAAAGATTTTGTAGAGAGAATGTCAGATGAACAGAATACGAAACACATATGAATTAAATACCGAATTAGAGTGCATAACAAATATAATTCAACCTAGGATCGGAGTGCATTGCCAAATTGCCTAAGCATGACACATGAATAGGCCAAAATAATCATATCACAAATCATATACCGTCAATTCATAAGTTGTACATGGAGTAGCTAGCTCACAATGAACCAGAGTATGATGGGGTGTAGGAACATACACTGACCAATCACCAGATACGGATACAGATTCCCTAAGATGCATCTATACGCTCCCTGCAAAACAATGTAGTACATACGCTAGCTCAAGGCTAACATACATACTCAGATAATCATAATGGCCAAAGCATATACAAAATGGGAACGCCAGGGACTAATCACACCGCCCCAGATAGTGTCATGCCACCGGTGCCTCAATGACATGGCCATGGTACCTTCATGGCTAAGGATACATATACAGAAGCTGGGCAATACAAGAGCAATTATAATCATATCAAATACTGAACTGAAGCATATCATATCAAATACTGAAGTGAATTGTATCAAACGTATAACCAATGAAATGAGATAGCAAATTAATTATCACGATGAACATCAAAACGGATATCAATCAGATAACAGAACGAAAATCAATAGTAATAATGGGTAACGATACCAATGGATGTTCTTACTGAAAAAGGACGGAATATCTGCACTTTCGAAATAGTTGAGATGAAACATGCAAGTTGACAAAAGTTCAGGGATGATTTACTCCATTTGCACACTAAATTTTTTTGTCGTATATAACAAGGGGTTGATTTGCACACTAAATGTTTTTGTTCTTCCACCACTTATAATGTTGAACGATATGCTATACAGCTTGTATAAAATAATTGTTTTATTAAAAAAAGAAAAAGAAAAGTGCAAATCATCTGGTAAAACAATTGAGAAACACTATTATATGTACTCTCCAATTTACCGTCTTTAAAAGTCAACTCACCAACAACTTACGTCACCATCACCAATGGCAGTCGCAACCACCAACGACAGCACCGCACCTCCGTCACAATCTTCTCCGGCGCCGGTCACCGGTTTACCTCCGTTGACCGGAAGTTTAGATCCGGTTAAGAGCTCGAGTTCATCTCCTGCATAATCAGCTGGATATGCAGGTTCTGGTTCTGTAACTAAATTTGACTATTTTACTGATTATTATTTTAATTTAATTTATAACTGATTTTATTATAGTCGTCTTTGAGAAAAAGTGAAATTAAATGGTTAGGTATAGGATGGAAGTTCTGTTATAAGTAGTAGTTAAGGTTTAAGATTGATAGACGCCGAGACGCGGTGTGGCGGTTATTGATCTATAATATTATTAAGAGTTTTACTTAGAGGTGGATACTAGTATGTTATTATGGAATTTGGTTTCGAGATGAGTGTTATATTTTTCGTTAGGTGCTTTGTGAAAAGTTACATAATATAGATGAATTTTCATGCGTTAGTCCATTTAAGGAATGCGTGTGAATGTTTCAATGTCTGATGGACATGATATATCTTATATTAGAGAAAAACAATATATAGTACGACCACAGTAGTATTGAGGGGATTTGATGGTGGTGCTGGGTGGGTTACACTGTGGTGTGAGAGTATCGAAGAAGACAAGGGTATATTAGTCATTTTACATGCGATTGACCTTGACTAACGAGGGTAGTGACGATCATAGCTTTCCTTAGCTCTCGGTGACATAAAATGAACGCAACTTTGCTCTCAGTGGCTAATTTGCAATTTACCCTGTTGATTAAAAATGGTGTGTGATGTGTGTTTATTAATCAAAAATGTAACCGGCTTACAATATTCAAGCTCTTATGAACACTTAGCTACAAAAGAATTTAGTGTACTAAACAACAATTTATTATATAGGCAGGGCCGGAGACATTAAATGCCCTAATACAAAGGAATTGTAATATGTCAAAGGAATTGTAATTTGAATGAATTGTAATTCAAAGAGTTGGAATGTGTTGTAATTGTAATGTGTTAGAATTGTAATTGATAGATTATGTCATTGTGTTTGGTTGGATCTCAACGTAATTTAATTAAAAAAAACTTAATAATAATAATAATAATAATAATAATAATAATAATAATAATAATAATAATAATAATAATAATAATAATATTATTATTATTATATAAATATTAAAATAATAATAATAAAAATTATAAATATTATTATTATTATTATTATTATTATTATTATTATTATTATTATTATATGAATATTTTATTTTAAAATAATATAAAAATTTACATAAAATAATAATAATAATAATAATAATTATTATTATTATTATTATTATTATTATTATTATTATTATTATTATTATTATTATTATTATTATTATTATTACTATCATTATTATTATTATTATTATATAAATATTAATATTTTAATATTATATTAAAATCATATTTTTATTATTATTAATTATTATTATTATTATTATCACCACTTTATTAAAAGCTTAAAGAATTTACAAGAAGTTAGTGGGAAGCCGAGAAATCAACTGGGCCCCCACTCCTCTAGCAATAGCAAAACCAATACGATTAAAAATATGAACCTCAACACGAGCCCCAATGTCTTTAGTCAAGGAGAAAAGTCTAATACACTTTAGTAAGGTTACCGCCTCTTTCTCGAGTTCTCCAAAAGAAGGAAAAGAAAAGGGGAGGAACCCATATCCGATATCTGCGCATTTAGCCTCATACTTGACACGTCTACGTCGTGCGGCCTCCCTAACCGCACGCCCTGGCACAAAATCAAGCAACCCCGATTGCGTCAAAGGTGACGAACCTGTAAGATCAACACAAACATCACGCCCACCATCCCAAGAGTAAAGCAATATATCAGCCGGACGCAAGGATCTGTTCCTGTCTCCATAAAGCCCAATATCCACCTCCTTACGAACAGAAATCCCGGACGGAGAACATATATCAACAAGAACATCACGTACAATGTTATGCCGATGTTTAATGCCAACAATACCCGCACAAGAAACTGCATGATCCCCATAAATATGCCCAGTAAAAACCCTAGAACATGCTGAGCACGGTACCTGACAGTGAAAAGGGGAACACCCAGTGTAATCACGATTCAGAATTACTACGTAATTCTAAACTTTCCATCCAACATCCTGTGTAATCTGAATTCCCTCCTTTGATGTAATTGTAATGACTGAATTACAATTACAAAGCAAACCAAACGGCCTACGTAATGTAATCTGAATTACAATTCCCTCCATTCTGCGAACCAAACAGACTACGTAATGTAATCAAATTACAATTACATCCAATTACGTCGGATTACGGCGAATCAAACACCCCCTAAATGTCATATTAGCTTATTAACCTATTAGATTTTGTTTTTAACATCATTCACATGACCCCTTAAGTTTACTTAACCACCATGCTATCTCCTAAACTTATAATGCTTTATATTTAACATCTTACTAAGTTTAGTAATATAACAAATTAACATCGTCACCTGGTAAACTCTATATTTCTTTACATCATTTTCTTTATTAGTGTTACATTTATTCTTGGAAAAATAAATATATCATTGTTATAACTATATTTTTTAACTTTAAAATAAATGTTTTCATACCCGCTCCAACACGTAGGCCAATAAACCTGATATTTGTATATGGTTATCTTGTGTTTAACTTATTTTTTTATACCTATGCACTAGAAGCATGGTATCTGTTGCGATTAACTTTGATCATGTCCTCCATTCATGAATACTTAACATAAAACGCAGCAAGATCTAGAATACCCAATCCATTATAATTAAACATGGTAACAGAACCCAGCTGGTTCATTTTTTGATTGAAAATCCTTCCAATTTAATAAAAATCATTTCTTGATTGGTTGTGTTTTTTCAGTCACGCATTTTATAATCAAACACATGCATGGCAGACAAACAAAATAGCTTTATGTTATTAGTCAAGAAGGTACTGCTAGCTGCTTTGGGTCCTTATTGGCAGACTAATGAGTCTTTGGTAAGTTTCTTCCATTGTTAAATTATTTAACGTTATCTAATAAACATCTTGGACCGTTATCCCTTAAATTAATGTTATAATGCAATAGAAGTCTAGTCTTCCTACTCCCAAGTTTTCTTCAATGTCTTTATCACCAATAATTGCTATAAAAACTTTGACTAGTTATAGTGTATTCTCAATCAAAAGTCATTCATTTCACCAGCTGTCTTCACAAACTGTTAACATGCAAAACTAAGGATAAAAAGCGAATGCTTATTCTTATAATTTTAAGTAAGTTTCCCAAAATGAAGTCACCACAAGCAATAATTCACTTATCATCTTCCTCTCTTATTTCTTTTCTCTTTTTCGGTCTCGCGATAACGTGTCTTACTTCCGCCACTGTCACTGCTTCCAATGGCGGTAATGAGACTGATTATCACGCGTTGTTGTCATTCAAGTCAAAGATCACCCATGATCCATACAAAGTTCTTACCACGTGGAACCATTCCTTTCATTTCTGGAGTGGTATTTCATGTGGAAAGCGGCACAAACGAGTGACTGCTTTACGTATACCAAACATGAGGTTAACTTTCTATAAAATTGAACCATACAGATATTCAAGAAAAAGTCAAATTTATGAAATTGAAAGTCAAAGAACACGAATAACATTAGGCTGTTCATTAAGGAATCAAACACCAAGTAGAACTTAAGTAGAATTCAGTACCACAAATTGGATTCAAGGAAATAAAACCACACTTACAAACATGCTTGATACATGTGATACGTGACCAGATATGTAATCGTACTTTTATATCTCGTACACTTATGCAACAAGAAAATTAAACCACAATTACGAACATCTTTAACAACTTAACATTTATTTAACTACGACATGCACCGCTCCTTGTAGCAGTTTCCTACAACTTAGCCATAAATAGACCTGAAAGAGTTGAAAAATAAAACCATTTTAGTGATGATTTTTAACAAACTCATGTAAAATCAGATTTTATAAAATGGGAGAACAGAGTACCTTATATATTTTGAAGCACATAGACAATACGCTGCAACTCATTGACAACAATTTCTATTTTCATTCGTTGTGGCGGTGAATCCACAGAGCATGATACTCCAATCTTGATAGTTGCAACCAAACATTCTTCCACTCTCTTTGCATTCGCTTCGGAACTTTGCAACACAATTGCATCACCATCAATAACATCGATTACCTGATCTGGGAATGCCATGTAAGCAAATTTATGAAGGCTAAGACCTTCAATAAACATGCCGTCTGTCGGCTTTTTACCAGTCATCATCTCTAGTAATAATATTCCAAAACTGTAGACGTCCCCACAACTTGTCATCTCGCTCCCGATACCATACTCTACAAATGAAAAATAATTAATTAATTTACAAAGTTTAACCTGCAAATAAATATAAGCGTCATGGAATAAAAGTGGAATTACCTTGAGGTGCATAACCAATAGTTCCTTTAACCCCGGTTGAGCTGTTTTGGTTTAAGTCTGTACCAAGTAGTCGAGCTAAACCAAAGTCTCCAACATGAGCCACCATATCATCATCAAGTAGAATGTTACTTGGCTTCAAGTCACCGTGAACAATCGTTGGTCGGCAGCGATTGTGAAGATAATCAAGTGCAGTGGCAACATCTCTAAGAATATTTATTCTTTGAAGAAGGTTCAGTTTCGATGTATTTTCACTTGAATGAAGCCAATCATGTACACTTCCATTAGGCATAAACTCATAAACCAGAGCTTTAAAATCATTTCCTTGGAAATCAGCACTTGAACATGAAGTTATTATCTTCAACAGATTACGGTGTCGAATATTCTGCCATGCTTCACATTCTGCTAGAAAACTTCTGTGAGCTCCTTTATTTTGAAGATGCAAAACTTTGACTGCAACAGGTTTATTATGATTAGAATCGAGGATTCCTTTGTAAACCGAGCTAAACCCACCCTCCCCAATCAAATTTTCTGCAGAGAAGCCATCAGTAGCCTTGAGAAGTTGATGGTATGAAACTTTCATGAACCGTTCACCCCCTGATAATACGAAGAGCAACGTGACTACTGCAATCACGATGACTAATATGAAGAAAGGAAACCTTTTTTTCTTACTACCCGTCTCCTTGCATTTGGGTAACTCAAGTGTAACCAAACCACCACAAAGCTTATGGTTCCCCAAAACTGAAAATGCACTTGCATTGGCAAACACTCCTACAACCGGTACTTCACCCTCAAAATCATTAAAGGATAGGTTCAAATATCCTAAGGATTTCCATTTTTCTAAAAATTGTGGAATTTTGCCTGATAAATCATTTTGAGAAATGTCGAGTGCCTCCAATCCTCGCAAGGAACTTATTGAAGATGGTATTATGCCTTGAAATTGGTTGCCGTTAAGGTATAATATTGTAAGGCTAACGCACTCACCAAGGCTACTAGGAATGGGGCCTGATATATTATTATAAGATAAATAGAGCTCGCTCAACTTATTGAGGTTTTTAATCCCTGATGGAATGGAACCAGAAAAGCGGTTTTGAGAAAGATCTAAAAAATAATTTAGTGATGGAAGTTGAAAAAGCTGTTTGGGTATGTTTCCACTGAGTCTATTGTTTCTAAGGCTTAACCCATTAAGTTCTTTACAATTCCCAAGGCTTGATGGAACATGACCTTCTAATTTGTTGGCTCCTAAATAAAGTAAAGTCAACAATGATAAGTTCCCAATGGCATCCGGGATAGGCCCTGAAAATTGATTGCTATCTAGATCAAGAACTTGTAGCTTTTCTAGTTTACCAAATGTAGTGGGGATATTTCCTTTGAATAAATTAGGCCCTAAATCTAAAGTGGTCAAACCAACTAGACTACCTATACTTGAAGGGAGGCTTCCAAATAATTGATTGTCTCCTAAATATAGAGAGCTGAGTTGATGAGAGAGATTACCTATTGATATAGGAAGCACTCCTATAAGCTTGCAATTATGAAGATTCAGATGTGCTAATCTGGTGCAGTTTTTCAAGGAATCAATAAACCTCATGTCATCACCATCTCCGCGTCCATGGAAGTTGTTATCAAATAATCTAATTATTTTAATATCTCTTAGTTTTGAATAGTCGATTTTCAGCTTCCCACTAAAATTGTTGTTACTCATTTCAAGAAACCATAATTTAGAACAATTAGAAAGAGAAGGTGGAAGAACTCCTGTCAGTTCATTTTCCCTTAACTGAAGGAACTCAAGATTTGGGAGCTGATTACCAATTTTTGAAGGAAGACTACCAGTGAGGTGATTTTCAGGTAAGGAAAGATTAACTAGGAGTGAGAGGTTGAAAATGGAATGAGGGATGCTTCCATATAAGTTGCAGCCACCAGAGTGAAATACCGTCAAGCTTTTCCAATGACCCAAGGTATCTGGAATGCTCCCACCCAACGGGTTCCCGGCAACAGAGAACACTTCCATTGATGTGATATTCCCCAAGAAAGGTGGGATTCCACCTGTTAGCTTATTTGCCTCAATTACAAGATGAGTAAGTTTCGACAGTAAACTAATCTCCTTGGGTATGACTCCACTGAATTTGTTTCTATGAAGATAAAGACCACGTAACCTAGATAGATGACCAAGTTCATGTGGAATGCTTCCTTGAAAGCTGTTGTTCCCGAGATAAAGCTCGCGGAGGAAGTTGAGGTTTCCTACGTGAGGAGACAACAAGCCTTCTAAGCCTTTCGAAGGCAGTCGTAAAACCGTCACTCGTTTGTGCCGCTTTCCACATGAAATACCACTCCAGTCACAGAAATGAAAGGAATGGTTCCACGAGGTTAGAACATTGTATGGATCATGGGTGATCTTTGACTTGAAGGACAACAACGCATGATAATCAGTCTCATTACCGCCATATGAAGCAGAGACGGTGGTGGAAATAAGACATGTTATCGCGAGACCGAAAAAGAGAAAAGAAATAAGAGAGGAAGATGATAAGTGAATTATTGTTTGTGGTGAGTTCATTTTTGGAATTTTACTTCCAATTGTGAGAACAAGTATTGGCTTTTTATCCTTAGTTTTGCATGTTAACGTTCCTGGCATGCAAATGGTGAAATAAATGGCTTCCACAAATTCCTTATCATCTTGACCAAGACTTTTAAGAGATTATAATATTTTCAAATATTAATGTTTAATGTTCAGCACACTTAAATTGTGAAGAGAATGGCATCCACAAATATCTTATCAGCTTGAGCAAAACAATATTTGATTGATAATATCTATTTTCTATGTAAGAGAAGACTTTTAAAAAGACATGGGATTGGGAAGAAGACATTAAGATTAATTATATGTGGAACCCATGTAGCACAACTAGCATCATCTGTATATGGTCTATCATCCACACATTCCTTCTCAGCTTGACCAAGACAATTTGACTTATAAAATAACTATTCTCTACGTGTATACAGAGAAGACTTTTAAGAAGACTTGGGAATGGGGTTTTGGTTATTTCTTTGCTGGTAAATTATAATTTGAAGGTATTGCATTTCTTTAATCGTTTAAACAAGTGAGTTGTAATAAGCACATAAGGAGTTTGATAAAATGTCTCAATAAAAATACTTGCAAGATAACTCATTTTAGCATAAATCCTTTTGTTCTATGAATCTTGGTGACATTTGAAGGAATACGAACTTATAGGATAGAAGAACTTATTTGAGTGTATACCCATTAAAAGAGTTTGAGAAGAAAAAGAAAAAAGAAAAAAAAAAAAAAAAAGGTTTTTGATCTGATATGTATATAAGTGTTTTTGATAGTTTAAAGTTTTAAACTGTTAAACCTTCCAGGTTAAACCTTGAGCAACAACACTTAAAAAGTTTAAACTGTTTTGCTATGATATGTATATAAGTGTTTTTGATAGTAACTATTTGTTGCTCTTTACTTAAAATTATAAGAACATGCATTGGCTTTTTATCCATAGTTTTGCATCTTAACGTTCGTGACATGCAATTGATGAAATGAATGGCTTCCACAAATTCCTTATCATCTTACCAAGACTTTTAAGAGATTGTGATATTTTCAGATATTAATGTTTAACGTTCGCGACACGTAAACTGTGAATAGAATGCCATCCACAAATTTCTTATCGGCCTGGTCTATTATCTATATATACTCAGAGAAGACTTTTAGGAAGACTTGGGATATGGAAGACAGCTAAAAAAAGTACCCCATAATGTTTCTGTTGGAATTATATAACATGACTAATCATAAATATAAACAATAAACATCAAAGTAAGTGCGGAAGCGTATAGGAACATATAATGAATAATTAATTAACTAAAGAATAAAGTATGCGTACCTTTCTTGATTCTAGCCGAACAAGAATCAAATCCACAAACTAGCAATTAGGATGAACCCTAATTAGGGTTTATAGGATTATAAGAATTACCCCTTACCGTTTTGTAATTCAATCCAAGATAATAACAAAAGTATGTTATTACTATGTTCTTGTACACACGTACTAAACCGAATTAAAGTAATGCTAGTTTTTATAAAACAAATAACTTGTTTTGTGGAAAAGGTTTTGGATCGACACACTAAAGGTGTGGCCGATCGGTTTGGACAAAGAAAACACACACAAAACAATTTTTTAGGGTTTAGCTTATGAGCACAAGAGATAGAAAAATAAAACCCCTAGCCTTGTATATATACACAAGCAAACTTGGTGAACAAGTTGGGTTTTTCTTTCCTTGTTTTGTCCCTTGGCCGATCGTTATAGGAATCCCCAAAGGAATTCCGGAACCTTCCCAACTTTTGCAATTTAGTCCTTTTCCATAAACATTTAACGACCGTTAGTCCATTACATTAATTACTTAACGTTCATTAGTTATTTCGTTTAATAAATAAATAAATACAACATTTATATTTAATTATTAACTTTAAATTCTCATACGTAAAGCGTGCAATCCCATAGTCTCGAGTTCGATCCTAACTCACGTCTACTAATTTATATCCATAAAACCAACAGCTCCCACTTGGACATATCTTAATAGAGTGATCACATTCGGTTAGCGTCTAGCAACACTTCGATGCCTCTAGTACAACTCGAGCAAGGCTCCTAGAAAACCTTTTAATGATTTCTCATTATTATTATCCTTTTGTTTCTAATACCATGTTAAATAAAGATATGGAATTAAGTCATTCTTTATCCAACTATTCTGTTTCTCGTTATAAGTGATTGAGCAAGATTACCAAATCTTCTGAACATATTCAGGGGAGAACTTTGGGTGTGGCCACACAAACATCTTGTCAACCCTACGAGGGCCCCAGCAGTATTAAACTCCAAAATAAATTTGAAGGAACAAATTCTATCTTGACTACGAGAATAACCCACGAACTTTGCAACACTTCAGGAAACAACCCTTATGACTACCAGTTACGTATAGCGTTAAGTTGTTCCACAGAAGTGCACTACATTCATGACACTTATCTGGTATCTCAAGTCTGAGGATAACTATTCATAATTTACTTATAACAATATCCACAAAGTAAATTATGTAGTTGGGATAAGTCCTATATTCAATCCATTGAATATCATCTGAAATTGGTATGCATTCTCATCAATATACTTTCAAGTATATTCTACCACATCTCTCAGATTTGTCTTAATTTAATGATACTCCCATATCATTAATCGACAACGGACGATTTAGAATAAATAAATTTATTCACGGATTAAACATGCAAATATAGGATACAATATATTATAAAATCAAATATACCAAGTATTTGATTTATATTATAACAATTGTTTAACATCCCTTATCCAAATACCAAATAGATCAATGCATGAAAATTCCAGTTGATGAATTATGCTTCAAGTAATGACAATCAAACTTGTTGACAAGGCATGAATCAACCAACGTGATCTATCATAATTTTGAGAATACTTATTTCAAGAATTCAATTAATGAAGTCCTTGTATGTGTGCATTCAACAATCCACATAATAATTCATAAAGTGTGTGACATCCTCTATCACAAATTTATGACAATTTAAACTTTCAAACATTTCAAAGTTTAAAGTATTCTTATTCTTTTAATGTATAATGCAACTGTGCTCTTAGATAAGCACCACTAGTTCACATGGCCATTAACAAGGATGAAATCCTACCACGACTAGTATTGAGTGTCATCTCAATTAAACCAGCATCATTGTATACAAACAACAATATGCTTATTAAAACTCCGTAAACTTTAATATCTTATTGTGTAATGTTTTATGTCTTCCAAACATTCAAGTTTGAAGCTGATGACAATTTGCACAACAATTGACATATTGTTCATCCATAGAATCTAGGAGCAATTCCAGGCTGAGGATGTAATTCTATTAGAATATTCATTACACAAGTTATCTAATAACTGTTAGTTAGATATCAATGTTGTCAAATCACTTCTTATTCAAGAATGATACAACAATTTTAATACACTACATGATGTACATGATGAATCTACAGGTCAAACTTAGACTTCATTCACGTTCTATCTTGTCAAAAGATATTTATCAATTTCCCAAATGATATATCATGTTTTATTAGAATCATTTATTTTACTGCACATGTTTATTAACAATAAACATATATTCCAAGGTTGTATGTTTTAATTCTTAAATCTTATAAGTGAAGTTTCATTCCAATCTAAGACTTAACATTTAGCTTATAAGGAATGTTACTTCTCATATGTTATACAACATATAAGATTTAAAACCTTAACATAATACTCCCACTAGCTTTCAGGAATACTTAAAATTTATCTTATTTTAATTATAAATCGAAAATGGATTTAATAATTTAATATAAGAATAATTTCATAGATGCATGCATTTATCCATTCATGAATTATTTCACTTCGTACACTTCCAAAGATTATATGAATTCAAAAAATCTTTCAATTACTTACCGTCCTCGCTCAAGTAATTTCTCAAGAAAGAGTTTTGATATTCCATTGTCATATTTCATATTAATGAAAACAAGTATGACAATTATCATCTTTATATATTTAATGTGTCTTGAAAAGAATATTCAATCACAATTAATTGCTTAAATATGATTAATAATCTTGTCATAAAACATGCATTAAATATGTGTACAAATTTTGTCCATATGATTTCTACATAGAAATTCAAACCACTAGGGTTTTTCATCTCTTTGAAGAACTCATTTCCATTCTCTAGTCTAACTATTAAGATAAACCAAATTTCCAAAATTGATTATCTTTATGGACAGCATCTTTAACATTCATAGTATGAGTAATTTACCCAATTCAATATTTGGTAATCCATCATAATGATTATCAGGTTTACTATAATCCTGTAACTCATATTTCTCAGCATATAAGTCAAATATCTGAGATATCCTTGCAGATCTATGAATGAAAATTCCATCATCTTGAGGTCTATCAATTACATGTCTAACCTCATCATGATATTTACTAGTGTGTTTTAGAAGATTATGTATCTTGTAATTTTATCTTTCAAGATAAAAAAAAACTCCCACTTGCCTTTTGTAATATATAGACTATCTATATATACTTAGCAATTAGAGCAAAACTACATTGTTCTCTTTTTGGGACATTACAAATACACATTGATAATTCCTGATTTTACTTTGTTAATAACCTATTCATTAATAGTTTAACAAATTCAGAATCTTCAATTTAAAAACTTAATGTGATTCATCACATTCCATAATGAAATGGTGTTTTATTAATCTTCTAGGTTGGAGTCATATTGAGTATATCCAATCCATACTCAATTTTCTAACCTTGTTACTTTTTAAGAAAGAAGTTATGGTTATCTTGAATCAAACAAATCAAATAGAGTCTGATTCTCCTAACTGAAAATACCATCAACTTGTGGTATTCATTAGAATTAATATTGTAAGACAATCTAACAATATTTAAGATAAACATATTCCTTTTGGCTTACCTATTTACCAACTAAGTCAACTTAATGGTATAATAGACTTTCCAAGCCAATTGCATGCTTTACAACACAAGTACTCTTTAAACAAGTTACTTCATATCCATGTTTCAACAAGAAACATAAACTGTTATAATCCCATTATACGTTATAAATCAATGATCAACTCAATGACTTCTTGTATATGTCTTAATTAAAAAAACATAACAAGTTAACGTCTTACTTTATTATAAGTCTTAAAAGACTTTATGTTTATGTCTTTACAATGAATCATAAACATGTTTAACTAAAGTAATTATGAACACAACTCTTGGTTTCAATAGTAATTTCAAGTTAATTTATATTACTTCATAATAATGTAGGACTACATTATTTTTCATTTATGTCATTCCAAAATTCATAAATAAACAAATTGAAGTAGTATTAGATTACTTCATTTATGTCATAAATATAAACAATAAACATCAAAGTAAGTGCGGAAGCGTATAGGAACATATAATGAATAATTAATTAACTAAAGAATAAAGTATGCGTACCTTTCTTGATTCTAGCCGAACAAGAATCAAATCCACAAACTAGCAATTAGGATGAACCCTAATTAGGGTTTATAGGATTATAAGAATTACCCCTTACCGTTTTGTAATTCAATCCAAGATAATAACAAAAGTATGTTATTACTATGTTCTTGTACACACGTACTAAACCGAATTAAAGTAATGCTAGTTTTTATAAAACAAATAACTTGTTTTGTGGAAAAGGTTTTGGATCGACACACTAAAGGTGTGGCCGATCGGTTTGGACAAAGAAAACACACACAAAACAATTTTTTAGGGTTTAGCTTATGAGCACAAGAGATAGAAAAATAAAACCCCTAGCCTTGTATATATACACAAGCAAACTTGGTGAACAAGTTGGGTTTTTCTTTCCTTGTTTTGTCCCTTGGCCGATCGTTATAGGAATCCCCAAAGGAATTCCGGAACCTTCCCAACTTTTGCAATTTAGTCCTTTTCCATAAACATTTAACGACCGTTAGTCCATTACATTAATTACTTAACGTTCATTAGTTATTTCGTTTAATAAATAAATAAATACAACATTTATATTTAATTATTAACTTTAAATTCTCATACGTAAAGCGTGCAATCCCATAGTCTCGAGTTCGATCCTAACTCACGTCTACTAATTTATATCCATAAAACCAACAGTTTCTAAATATTTAACTATCGAAGGTAAAATAAGTTACACAGAAAGTTTGTTTGGCCAGCCTAACTATTTAAACTTGTATCAGACTGACCCAATTTGACCCATTTGCCACTGTCACGTATTTTAAAAAATCCGTGTACTTTAAGTTCTTAGAAGCTTGTTTTCTATTTTATTTTATAGGTCGTTGCTTCAATGGACTGACCACAAGTGACAGGTACAAGGCACTAGTATCATCTGCACAGCTACACAACCTTAACTGATAAATCATCAATGATTTATACACAACCTTAACTGATAACTGGATTAGGTAATCAGTTAAACTATTTAAAAATAATTTCGATTTGGTCTTATATCAAGTTTAGGATAACTGGATTCTTATTTTACTCGTTTGTAGGGAACGTTTGATATCGTTTAAGAAGTCAACTGGCCATAAGCGTCACCGCGTAATATTCTATAGGTGGCATTTCATTCCATATCCTATCCTATCTTAGTGATATATTGTAATTTTTTGTTGTGTTAAATCTAATAACCATATTGAATGTTACAGGTGTTGCTGAATAAAATGGACAAGATCCGCAAGGTAGTTCTCCTTTCTACATTTATTATTATAAAACACGTCAAAAGCACGTCTGTTCTCTTTTTTAACATATGCAGTTGGGTGATACAACCAGACTTGTCTTTCACTGGAAGAAAACTACAGGCCACCTGTAACATTCATTGTAAATTTTTCAGGAACTGTTGTGGACAGTAAACCCTAAGATATGTCGCCCAACCGAGTTTGATTTCTATTTGTGTAACAACATTACAATATAAATGAAACATGTCAACCGTTTTAAACTAAAATCTCCAAAACAATATGATAACCAAGACAGACTCACGATATCACATACTGGAAAAAATAAGTTAAACACATACGATAACCATATATAAATAACGAGTTTATTGGCCCGCGTGTTGCAGCGGATATGAAAACATTGGTGGGTTATGTTATTTGGGTTGCGTTTGATGTAAAATCTATTAAAGCAAGAAAGTGGATCACCCTTTTGATTTTGGGCTATTTACGGAATTTTCTCATCTTATTTTCTGTCGATTCTGAAAGTGCAAGAATTTTTTTTCTCTGCGTTGAGGATGGCGTTATTTATTATTTATCAATTTCAGATTATGTTGAGGTGCAACCATTGTGACATCACAATACAAGGTTTTTTTTTTTTTTTTTTTTTTTTTTTTTTTTTTTTTTATAATTACTGACGTAATTAAAAAGTATAATTTGATGGTATTGCGTTTCTTTATTCGAGTTCATTTGCATATTTTTAATCGTTTAAACAAGTCAGTTGTAATATGCAAATAAGCCATTAGATAAAATGTCTCAATGAAATACTTACAAGATAACTCATTTTACAAGATAACTCATTTTAGCATAAATCCTTTTGGTTCTATGAATCTTGGTGACACTTGAAGGAATACGAACTTATAGGATAGAAGAACTTATTTGAGTGTATACCCATAAAAGAATTTGGGAAAAAAAAACACGGAATTTTGACAGCTTGATTAGATTCAAAATAACAATGAAATTGATTAAACTGTTTAATGCAGACACTTTAATTTCAGTGGTGTAAATATACTTGATGGGTGAAATTAAGAAGGTTTTACTAAAATATGTATATGAGTGTTTTCAATAGTAACTATTTTTTGCTCTTTAGATATTTGATGTTTTAGTTTTGAAACAATAATTACGATAGAAATCTGCTGGTGGTCTTGGATACTAGTAATTTTGGAATTTGTTGGTTACCGTCTTTTTGGTCTTGGCACTTAGCTGGTTGGTATTTATGTTTGGAATTTGTTGGTTACCGTCTTTTTGGTCTTTTTGGTCTTGGCACTTAGCTAGCTGGTTGGGTTATGTTATTTGGGTTGCGTTTAATATAAGGAATGATATTGGGTTAGATTCCTCTTCTGTATGCTGGTTTGAAAGTGTTTGGTGGTAAGAAGCTGTGTGGAATTATGAGCATAAATGTGAGGCTTAGATTGCCTACTTTGGTGGCTGCTGGGTTTTGAGGTTTTGGTTATTTCTTTGCTGGTAAAAATCTTGTTAAGATGGCTGAATTTCATTACTTTGAAGAGTGTTTGGCAGATCATGGAGTGAATGGTGTTTGGACCGGCTCAATATCAAGGTTTCCGTGGCCTAATTCAGAAGTGGAATTTGAAGACCCTGTAAAGAGTTTTGCGATGTTTAATTGTGGTGTTTGGAAGGTAATTTGAGAGGGAAATATGTTTATGAAAATGTGAGACTTGGTTTGCTTTGTTTGACAAGATATCATAATGGTGGTAAGATTATAAGTTTTGGTTAATGGGTAATTATTTGTGCAGGATATATAAAGTGTTTGGGTGATGGGTTATATAGTGATATGGGTCGGTTTGGTATTTAATTTTGGAGGGAAGTGGTTGTTTGTCTCTTTTGGCCGGGTAGATCGTGGGTGGCCTTGGTCAAAAGGTAAAGGGTCGTTTATTATAGTTTGGACCGGACCACATAGTATTGTGGCCTGTTAGATCGTGGGTGGCCTAGTACTTCATTTTCCACTATAACAACAACAAACTGAAGTGGAAAAATGGACGGTATAGTAAGAAACCAAAACAAACTGATTTCATTACTCACAATATTCGATCTTAAGTGTCCCGTTTCAACAACTACTAAAAGTGATACATTTCAACGTGATCGTGTTTTGACCCATTACCCAACCCATCCATGTTTCCATGCATTATGTTGTACAAACCTTTTCGGTGCACGATATCAGTTCTTTCTCATATGTCATATAATTTGCATGAACTCGAATTACCTTTTTATAAAAACCATTAAGTTATTGCACAAAGAAATTTACTCTTCCAGTCCTTTTGCGCCCATTTGGGCCAAATGAAGCAATATTTCAAACTATAGGACAGTCCAGATTCAACATATAAATTGTTCTCAGCTTATGAAGCATGAAGCTAACATGAATATCTGATTAATAAAGTTAACGGCAAAATAACTATCTTAATGGGTCCTATGTGGTAAAAATGAATATGTAACGTACCCATGAACTCAGTTGAATATTTTGGATTTGTTCACTCCCTGTCATTGAGCTTGGTTTTCAATTTGTTATGAAAGGTGATATTTGTAACGTACCCATGAACTCAGTTGGAAATACTAACTAGTACAATAGATAAATATAAGGAGAGTTTTGGTGCCATAGCCAAAAGTGATGCCATGAGAAAAAGGTGCTAAGGTGGCACCACTTTTTCCCATGGCACCACACGATACCTAGCCCTCTTACTAAGGCTTTGTTTCTTTTTTGTTTCTAGATACATGGCCTTATATATATGTGGGTCCTAATGTGGGTCCACGTCTCTTAATGGGTCTAGATGGGGAGGTGCAAGTTTTTTAAGCCTTTATGATAAGAGATTGTAACATATTTGTGTGGGGACCCCAACACAAAAAAAACATTAATATATTATTTGGGCCCATTCGGGTTACCACTAAGACAATTTAACAAAAAAATAAACGACCCCTAAGTTGCTTTGCATAAGTGTGTATGAACGGTAAGGGACACAAAATTGACTTGTAGTTTCACTAGAAACTCAAAGATGCCATATCTTCCATTCACCGTGACAATGTGACAAAATATCCATAAATACAAGAAAAGAAAATATGCGCATTCCTTAAATGACTAATATACCCTCGTCTTCTTCGCCACTCTCACACCACATCCCAAACCCACCCAGCACCACCACCCTCTAGCACCACCATCAAATCCCCTCAATACTACTGTGGTCGTACTATTGTTTTTCTCTAAAAGAAACTTGACCACCTCAAAAGGTTTCACCACCACCATCAGTCAAATTAATATAGGATATATCTTGTCCATCATACACTGAAACATTCACACGCACTCCTTAAATGGACGAACGCATGAAAATTCATCTACATTATGTAACTTCTTCACATATGATGTGTGTCTAAATACACATCATTTTATACCCATCTAGACTGCTAAAACACATCTGAAAACATTCAGAAATGTCATATAAATGCTATAAATATCATTGAAATGTGTTTTTATGTGTTACAAGTGCAAAAGGATTGAAAACTGATGAAAAACAACAAAGTTTACATAATTTACAGTTTCAGTCCCTAAACTTTCATAAATTGGCAAAACTAGTCCCTGGTAATTCAAAACTTGTAAAATATCATTAAAGGTCCTTGGGGATTCACAAGTTGTTAGAAATAGTCCTTTGAAGTTAAAATTTCATATTTACAACTTTGGTCCCTCAACTTTGAAAAGTGTCAAAAATAGTCCTTGGGTATTTAAAAAAATGTAAACTTATCAAATTATACCCTTGTACTATTCACATGTTACAATTTAAGCCCTTGGAATAACTTTGGAATATTGGCAGGTTCAGTCCCTCATTTTCAGAATATTGCATAAATGGTCCTTGTGATTAAACTAAAACCAAACGGACCCTTTTGTATTATTAACCCAGCCAAAGCCCAAAATAAAACCCAAGCCCAATGCAAGCCCAATCCCTTTATTAATAAAACCGGTTAAAACCAGTCAACCCATCTTCCCTCTCCCATCAAAACCAAAACCAGATACTGCCCTCCACCTTCATGGTTTCACCACCACCTTTCCACCTGTCTCCCAGCTGTCTACCCACTCTCCTTCCACCTCCACATCCACCCAAAATTCCTTAATTGCAAAAACCTGCTCAAGACTTTTGGCGCCAAATTTACAAGTGCACGTATGGGATTAATTGAAGACATTTCAAGGGGTGGGATTGAAGCAGAGGAAAGAGATGAAGCTATTGGGGTGATTATTTAAGAAAAAAGAAGACAGGGAGATAGGTTGTCACTGTTTTAGACCTTTCTTTTAATTTTCTTGTAATCGTTTTTAATTTTGAATGTTAAAGATTTCTGGGTTTCATGTTAATTGTACCTTACAAGTTAATTCAAGTGTAATTTAAGAGTTTTCTGCAAGTAATTTCTATTTTCCTGCCTTATCTGTCTTTCCCGCCAAAAATCATTTCTTGTCAAAATTAAGTTTTAATCTGTTTAAGTGATTCAAAATAGTTTGTTTTAGCTTCTCAAAACTTAATTAAGTTAAGTGGAGCAATTTCTGTGGGTATTGCACAATTTTCATATTCAGTCAACAAAAGTCAAAGGAGGAGGAAAGCAGTGCTAGGTTATTGGAGTAGGTCTGGAAATGGGTAAAGGGAACCTGTGATCTTGTTTAAGCCAATTCCAAAGTGTGGTTAAGGTTCTTAGCTTGATTCTCTCATTTTCAGTTTTTAGAATAAAAATAGTTTAATTGGATCCTGTAGAGATATTGTTGTTAGAATTACTTGTTTAGGATGTATTTAGCTTAAAGTTAGTAGAATTAATCAGTTTTATTGATTCCATGGCTTGATACTGAGTTGTGCTGCATAAAATCTCAAATAGACCTACTTAAAGGAGTGTTTGGATTATCTTATAAATCTAGGTTAGAAGCTACTTAGGACCTGATTTACTATTGCATCATGATAATATAGGCTTATCCAATATTTTTAGCTCAATAACTTGCATCTTAGAACAACCTAAGTCAAAATTACTATATATCTGATCTAACTTCCATTCATGTTTGAATTAGTGATTTGAATCTTGCATATAGGTTTAGAATTAGTTAATCTAGCTTATTTCAGTCTTATTTTGTCTTAAAACATCATTCACATTCCATTTCATAAGCTCACAAGTTCAATAAAGTCAAAATTTCAAAAAACTTCAAAAAGTCAAAATTTCATAGAAACCCATTTTTGAATAAACTTGTGAATTTCATGTAGGACTTAATATTAGGATTGAAGACTTGTGCTTTTGGCTATTTGTCATTCTGTTGCTTGTCTTCATCATAGTATTTTTTATAATTTTTAGTTAGTGTTGTAAACTGCTTATTTGCTAGCTTCTTTTAAGCTCTTTTTCACAAACCTCCCTTTTTGCTTATTCCTTATTTCTGCTTATTCAGTGTGTTTTTCTTGTTGTTGTTGCTTATTCTAAGTTCCCATAGCTTGTTTATAGCTTATTCAACCTTTGATTCAGTAGTGGTAGCTTATTGAGGCTTTTAGCTTAATTTCAAGTGCTTATTCATATTAGTTGTGTGCCCAAATCATAGTTCCTGCCTTCCATAGTTGTTTCTGTTAATTTTCCCTTGTTCTCAGTTTTATTTTATAATATTCTGAAAGTTGTCTTATTTTTCCCTGTTCATCTTCTATTTTTCTGCATTTAATCTCATTTTTAAGCCTTTTTAAATAGCATTTTATTCAAATAAATTAGAAAAAGCTCAGAAAAATACAATTTCAATTTTCTTAGTTTTATAATATTCAAAAAGTCATAAAAAGTATTTTTCCTGAATTATCTTAGTTAAAATAGATTTTCTAGCATTTTAATTAGTTTTAAATAGTATTAAATTCATAATAAATTGAGAAAAAGTCAAAAAAAAATATATTTTCAGTTTTAAAATAAGTTTTATAATATTTTAGATTTTTCTAAGTCATAATTTCATTTTTCTAGGTTTATTTCATATTTTCTTATATTTTAGGGTATTATTAAATAGTTAAAAATAGTTTTTAATTAATAATAATTAAATAAATAGTCATAAAAATAATTTTCTTTTTCCAATAATTTTCTTTTATTATTAGGATTGTAAAAATATCATTTTCATATCCGTAGGTGTTTTATTCTTTTAAATTTACGTTTTATTTTGTACGTTTACGTAAAATTCAGTAAACGTACGCGTTTTTAGGTTTTAAACGTTTTTAAGTATTTTGCTTTCACGTACTTGTTCTTATAGCTTGTTTAAGCTATTTTATTTTATTCCCCAGTATAAATCACTCAAAACCCTTTCCTGTTCAATATTCACCCGATCACAGATTCGTTGTATTACAGTGTTCACACCTCGTTGGGACTTAACGACCCGGGGAAACACTAAACTCCTCTATTGCGTTCTCAAGTGATTGACTCTTGTTGACCATTCACCTGGTTAATTTGGGTTGACCGTTTGGGACCAATCAAATTTTGGCGCCGCTGCCGGGGAGGTGTGCTGCGTACTACGAATTTGAAGCATCAGTGATTGTTGAATATACATCCATTGTATATTTACCATCCTTGTTCATATTTTCTTATTATTATCATATAAAAACAAAACGGTTCCCGAAAACATTTTAAAATCAGTTTTCAACAAAATCAAAAACCCAAAAAGATTTTCTTACTTATATTTACAAAATGTTTATCCAAAAATCCAAAAATATCCATCTTTACCCTCTCACATATTTGATTCTTCATCCCAACCCCTCTGTAAACCTTTGATTCTTTCTATGTCTTATCATCACCCTCTTGGTTGTCAATGGTGTGGTGGTCCTTATAATGGTGGCAATTGCCCCAGTTGTAGCATGGTGGAATCAGGAAACGGGTCTGTCTATAACCAGGATCCCTATTCCTACCATAACACAACTGATTTATTCCATCAGCTACCACACTGTGAGACTCAGCAGTTTTACTGTTGTGAGTACTGTGGTGGTTCACACTCCAGTTCTGATTGTCAATCGGGAAACACGCTTGTCTATGAGCAGGTTCCTGATAACAATTATGACTACAACACATATAGCTCACAGCTACATCAGTTTTACTGTTGTGAGTATTGTGGAGGTCCTCACTCTAGCTCTGATTGTCAAACAAGGAATCCATTTCCTTGTAACAATTACGACTCTTCGTATCATGACCAACCTCTACAGTACCAAATGAATCAGGTACCACCTCAGCCTAAGCCACTTCCTCAAAATCTTCTCCTTGATCTTTTGGATTTAGTGAAAGATTTGAAGGAATGTAAACATTCCCAAGATAATCCAAATCAAAAATCCATGGAAGAATTGTTAGCTGAAGAGCAGGCTGCTAAATTAGATTCCCAGATTGCCAGTGAAAACTCTATTAGGGAATTAATTAAAATACAAAAAGCAGCCAAATCTAGCTCTCGATTCCGTTTCATTCTGATGACGATGATGATGAAGTTACCCTTGATATTCGTCAATTTTGTGCGGGTTCATCAAGTTCATCAGTTGAAATTCCTTCCATGAAAAATCAGGGAGAAAAGACTATGATGGAATTACTAGCAGAAGAACAAATGGAAATTGTAAAACATATGTATGCTAGTCCTTCTCAACTTCCTCAGTCTGTTGTTATCACACCCGATATTCCCACTCACTCTCTAAACATGGGGGATGAGCATCTTGACACTGTTCCTGAAAAGGAATCGAACGAATTCATAAAGTCTAGTGTTGAGAACCTTGTCCCAATCCCGAGAGAGTCACAGGGAACTTCTAAGCATATGTGTGATTCTATTTCTCCTCTTGAGTATTCTCTAGATCATTTTGAAACTTTCTCTGATCTTAGCGACGATTGTGCTTCCTATGGAAACATCGAGTATGTTGAGGCATCACTTTCACATTTTGATGTTGATCCTTTTCTTGAGGAGTTCGCCGATGAACTCACTCACATTGTTCCACTTTCATCAGAAAGTGACGATGATCTCTTTGATTTCGAAGCCGATCTTGGAGAAATTGAAAGTCTCCTATATAATGATCATTCACTCAATTCTTGTCCCATTTCTGACTCTTCCATTCCTTCTCTCACTCCAGATGAGGAAGATGACAACTTTTGGAAGGAGGTCGATGCTTTTCTTAGTGATGAGTCAATTCCAACAGGGATTGACAATACTTGCTTTGATTCGGAGGGAGACATCCTCTTTCTTGAAAATCTGTTGATTGAAGAACCATTTCTAGCTCTCCCTCCCGGAAATTTTGTTGCCAATCACCATTCAAGCTTCAAGTCTAAGCTTAAAAATCTAACAAATGGTGATTTGCTCCTCACTAATGAAGAATGGGATTGCATTGTGATGCACATCTTTATTCCATTTTTCACAGATGGTGTGGTTTCTCGTTCCCTTTTCTCCTTCGGGAATGAGGACACTATCTTTGACCCCGGCATTTTCATTTATCATTTGTGAGCCGGTTCTATGTATATCTCATCGGTGTGGAACTTTCACGTACTTCAATGTTTATACAAACATCTTGAATGAAAGTCCGATGGAGATTGTCTCTTCCACTTACTTCCCCATGAACAAATTAATTCGGGGTCGAGTCAAGCTAGCGACTCGGGAATCAAAAACAGTAGCACACCATATGGGTTTTCACCCATATTTCTGACTTCTTTCTACTTTCTACCACCCTAGTGTGGGGGAGTTGCCCCCCCCCCCCCTATTGTATATACGTTTCCATGATGAAAAAAAATAATAAAAAAATAGAAAAAAAATGAATGAAAATTGTAAATATAAAAAAAAACAGAATAATTGTTGTGTTTCTACACTTAGCTAGTAATGTTATCTTTTTACGTTCAAGGATTCGGCATAATAGCCGGGAATTTGAATATTGAGGACAATATTCATTTCTAAGTGTGGGGGGGGGGGGAAATTCTGGCGAATTTGATCATAAATGTACCCTTTTAGTCCCTTTTTCCCCCAAAATGGCCAAATTAAATTTTTTTTAGTGGAAGTACTATGTACTAACCACAACAAATGGTAATCAGTCCGCCATGTCTAATAAACGAAAGGATTGGCTAATCCAGGAGCAAACGGCTCTTGGTAAAGATTTCTCAAATCCGTTGACGGCTTGCAATTTGCCCAAAATTGTATGGTGTTCAGCTCACCATATCTTTAATTAGTGAAGAGTTGGCTAGCCCGCAAGTTTTTGGCTTGTGGTAAAGGCAGTTGGAAAACCATAATTGGTAATCGACTCACCAAAGATATTTTATCTAAGAGTTGGCTAGTCTAGAAGCAAACGGCTTCTGGTAAAGACAAATCAAAACCGTTTACAGCTGGTGATTTGCTCAAAATCATTTGGTTATCATTGTACCAAGGTTCTTACTTGAACTGAAACAATTGGCTACTCCAGAAGTAATGGCTTTTGGTAAAGAGATAAAATCCATTAAATTTTCATAAAAGATTGCTAGGGACTACCAATAGTTTAGTGTGAGGGATTGATGTGTGTCTAAATACACATCATTTTATACCCATCTAGACTGCTAAAACATCTGAAAACATTCAGAAATGCCATATAAATGCTATATATATCATTAAAATGTGTTTTTATGTGTTACAAGTGCAAAAGGATTGAAAACTGATGAAAAACAACAAAGTTTACATAATTTACAGTTTCAGTCCCTAAACTTTCATAAATTGGCAAAACTAGTCCCTGGTAATTCAAAACTTGTAAAATATCATTAAAGGTCCTTGGGGATTCACAAGTTGTTAGAACTAGTCCTTTGAAGTTAAAATTTCATATTTACAACTTTGGTCCCTCAACTTTGAAAAATGTCAAAAATAGTCCTTGGGTATTTAAAAAAAATGTAAACTTATCAAATTATACCCTTGTACTATTCACATGTTACAATTTAGGCCCTTGGAATAACTTTGGAATATTGGCAGGTTCAGTCCCTCATTTTCAGAATATTGCATAAATGGTCCTTGTGATTAAACTAAAACCAAACGGACCCTTTTGTATTATTAACCCAGCCAAAGCCCAAAATAAAACCCAAGCCCAATGCAAGCCCAATCCCTTTATTAATAAAACCAGTCAACCCATCTTCCCTCTCCCATCAAAACCAAAACCAGATACTGCCCTCCACCTCCATGGTTTCACCACCACCTTTCCACCTGTCTCCCAGCTGTCTACCCACTCTCCTTCCACCTCCACATCCACCCAAAATTCCTTAATTGCAAAAACCTGCTCAAGACTTTTGGCGCCAAATTTACAAGTGCACGTATGGGATTAATTGAAGACATTTCAAGGGGTGGGATTGAAGCAGAGGAAAGAGATGAAGCTATTGGGGTGATTATTTAAGAAAAAAGAAGACAGGGAGATAGGTTGTCACTGTTTTAGACCTTTCTTTTAATTTTCTTGTAATCGTTTTTAATTTTGAATGTTAAAGATTTCTGGGTTTCATGTTAATTGTACCTTACAAGTTAATTCAAGTGTAATTTAAGAGTTTTCTGCAAGTAATTTCTATTTTCCTGCCTTATCTGTCTTTCCCGCCAAAAATCATTTCTTGTCAAAATTAAGTTTTAATCTGTTTAAGTGATTCAAAATAGTTTGTTTTAGCTTCTCAAAACTTAATTAAGTTAAGTGGAGCAATTTCTGTGGGTATTGCACAATTTTCATATTCAGTCAACAAAAGTCAAAGGAGGAGGAAAGCAGTGCTAGGTTATTGGAGTAGGTCTGGAAATGGGTAAAGGGAACCTGTGATCTTGTTTAAGCCAATTCCAAAGTGTGGTTAAGGTTCTTAGCTTGATTCTCTCATTTTCAGTTTTTAGAATAAAAATAGTTTAATTGGATCCTGTTGAGATATTGTTGTTAGAATTACTTGTTTAGGATGTATTTAGCTTAAAGTTAGTAGAATTAATCAGTTTTATTGATTCCATGGCTTGATACTGAGTTGTGCTGCATAAAATCTC
Organism: Chrysanthemum seticuspe; assembly: GCA_019973895.1. Taxonomy (NCBI): domain Eukaryota; kingdom Viridiplantae; phylum Streptophyta; class Magnoliopsida; order Asterales; family Asteraceae; genus Chrysanthemum; species Chrysanthemum seticuspe. The sequence goes on from BPTQ01000009.1 coordinate 15,877,528, forward strand.
AAATAGACCTACTTAAAGGAGTGTTTGGATTATCTTATAAATCTAGGTTAGAAGCTACTTAGGACATGATTTACTATTGCATCATGATAATATAGGCTTATCCAGTATTTTTAGCTCAATAACTTGCATCTTAGAACAACCTAAGTCAAAATTACTATATATCTGATCTAACTTCCATTCATGTTTGAATTAGTGATTTGAATCTTGCATATAGGTTTAGAATTAGTTAATCTAGCTTATTTCAGTCTTATTTTGTCTTAAAACATCATTCACATTCCATTTCATAAGCTCACAAGTTCAATAAAGTCAAAATTTCAAAAAACTTCAAAAAGTCAAAATTTCATAGAAACCCATTTTTGAATAAACTTGTGAATTTCATGTAGGACTTAATATTAGGATTGAAGACTTGTGCTTTTGGATATTTGTCATTCTGTTGCTTGTCTTCATCATTGTATTTTTTATAATTTTTAGTTAGTGTTGTAAACTGCTTATTTGCTAGCTTCTTTTAAGCTCTTTTTCACAAACCTCCCTTTTTGCTTATTCCTTATTTCTGCTTATTCAGTGTGTTTTTCTTGTTGTTGTTGCTTATTCTAAGTTCCCATAGCTTGTTTATAGCTTATTCAACCTTTGATTCAGTAGTGGTAGCTTGTTGAGGCTTTTAGCTTAATTTCAAGTGCTTATTCATATTAGTTGTGTGCCCAAATCATAGTTCCTGCCTTCCATAGTTGTTTCTGTTAATTTTCCCTTGTTCTCAGTTTTATTTTATAATATTCTGAAAGTTGTCTTATTTTTCCCTGTTCATCTTCTATTTTTCTGCATTTAATCTCATTTTTAAGCCTTTTTAAATAGCATTTTATTCAAATAAATTAGAAAAAGCTCAGAAAAATACAATTTCAATTTTCTTAGTTTTATAATATTCAAAAAGTCATAAAAAGTATTTTTCCTGAATTATCTTAGTTAAAATAGATTTTCTAGCATTTTAATTAGTTTTAAATAGTATTAAATTCATAATAAATTGAGAAAAAGTCAAAAAAAAATATATATTTTCAGTTTTAAAATAAGTTTTATAATATTTTAGATTTTTCTAAGTCATAATTTCATTTTTCTAGGTTTATTTCATATTTTCTTATATTTTAGGGTATTATTAAATAGTTAAAAATAGTTTTTAATTAATAATAATTAAATAAATAGTCATAAAAATAATTTTCTTTTTCCAATAATTTTCTTTTATTATTAGGATTGTAAAAATATCATTTTCATATCCGTAGGTGTTTTATTCTTTTAAATTTACGTTTTATTTTGTACGTTTACGTAAAATTCAGTAAACGTACGCGTTTTTAGGTTTTAAACGTTTTTAAGTATTTTGCTTTCACGTACTTGTTCTTATAGCTTGTTTAAGCTATTTTATTTTATTCCTCAGTATAAATCACTCAAAACCCTTTCCTGTTCAATATTCACCCGATCACAGATTCGTTGTATTACAGTGTTCACACCTCGTTGGGACTTAACGACCCGGGGAAACACTAAACTCCTCTATTGCGTTCTCAAGTGATTGACTCTTGTTGACCATTCACCTGGTTAATTTGGGTTGACCGTTTGGGACCAATCAACATAGCACCTAACGAAACATATAACGCTCATCTCGAAACCAAAATCCATATTAACAGACTAGTATCCACCTCTAAGTAAAACTCTTAATAATATTATAGATCAATAACCGCCACACCGCGTCTCAGCGTCTATCAATACTTTAAGCCTTGATTTGCAATTGTTAAACCGGATGATTTGCAACTTCTTTTTATTTATTTATTTATTTATTTATTTATTTATAAAAACATCATTTTATACAAGCTGTATAGCATATGATTGGTGCAAAACCGTCAAGTTTTCTCACGCAAGCTAGCCACTTGTGAATGACCAGCCGTAAGGAACTTAAAACAGCTCAGAAACAAATGCAATGAAGATCAAGAGGAGTACACAGTTATCCCCGGGTCGTTAAGTCCCAACGAGGTGTGAACACTGTAGTACAACGAATCTGTGATCGGGTGAATATTGAACAGGAAAAAGGGTGATGATTGATTTATACTAAGGAATAAAAGAAAATAGCTTAAACAAGCTATAAGAACAAGTACGTGAAAGCAAAATACTTAGAAACGATTAAAACATACAAAATAAAACGTGAGATTAAAGAAATAAAAGGCCTACAACTGTGAAAATGATATTTTTACAATCCTAATAATAAAATAAAATTATTAGAAAAAGAAAATTATTTTTATTACTATTTATTTAATTATTATTAATTAAAAACTATTTTTAACTATTTAATAATACCTTAAAATATAAGAAAATATGAAATAAAGCTAGAAAAGTGAAATTATGACTTAGAAAAATCTAAAATATTATAAAAGTTATTTTAAAACTGAAAATATATTTTTTAGACTTTTTAAATAATTATTATTAATTAAAAAAACTAATTTAAACTAATTAAAATTAAGAAAAATAACAAATGAACAGTAAAAATTATGAGACTTTACAGGAAAATCTAAAATATTATTCTAAGCCTAGGAAAAATATAAAAAGTTAGATAAGCCCACTAATAAGCTGAATTGGGCAAATAAGCAGTTTGAATAAGCACTTGAAATAAGCTAAAAGCTAACTATAAGCTACCATAAGCTACTAAAGCCTAAATCTAACCTAACATGAGCTAATGCAACTGATGGGAACCTAAAAAGCACAAGCTACAGAAAAAAAGCTCGAGACCAGATTTCAAGTCTCAACACGCCAAACGGCCCTTATAGCCCTACTTTAAGCACTAATTAAGCTAGCTAGAAAAATTCCTAAAAATAAACTAAAATGGCCATGATGTTCACAACCAACCAAAGATCTTGTATCCCAAATTTGAGCTCAAATGGACTTATAATGAATCCGTGAAAATTCCACAAAGTTTTGCAAAAAAAACACTTTTTCACCTTTTGACTTTTGTTATAAATAAGCACTTAAAAATAAGCAAATAAGCACTAGAATGCACCGAAAGATCATGTATAGTGTAATAGACCTAAAAAAACCTAATTCAACAAAAAAAACTAAAATAAGCCTAGGCCGTTAGCTAGAAAAGCAATCTACAATGATCTAATTCCAATTAAGCCTAGAGTAAATAAGCTCTAACTGCCTAACTTTAAGCTACTGCACAGGCTTATCCAATAAGCTATAGAGGAAAACAGAACCTAGGTCCTCTAGCCAACCAACCAGTGAGCTTAAGTCCAGATTTTCAGCCTAAAAGGATAAAAAATGACGATATTAAAATTCAAAAACTAAAGCTACTTAGGCGAAACCTAAACTGATAAAGCAACTTAACATGGGATATGCAGACCTAAATAAGCACTACAGATAAGCTCTATGACCCTAACTAAAGGTAGATAAGTAAAAACCAGATCTAAAGCTACCCTAAGAAACTATCATTCAACAATTAACGCAATACAATAATCACAAAATGACCTTGAAAACAAGCTGACATGACAGAATAACAAGCAGAAATGCAGATGAGCAGAACAGAAACAGGAATGATGGGTACTTGTAGGCTAATCAGAGCTAAACTAAGGAAAGACATAAGATTAATGATTTCTAAACTATAAATGGAATCAAACATCAATCAATAAAACTAATTGGATAAGCAGCAAGGAATGAACTAAGTACCTGAATCAGTGTATGCTAATGATGCACAGGACAAAATCAAGTCACAGATCCAACTTCAAGACACTGGCAGCTTATTTAAAACAGTTTTTGGATTTTTTTTTCTTTTGAGACTATTGAAACAAGCTAATGAAAAATCTATTTTTGATTTTTTATGATTTTAATAACTAATAAAAATGGATTAAAATTGCTAGTGAAGACTTGATGAAAAACCTGTTTGACAGAAAACTTAATAACAGATGTTGAAGAAAAAGTGGGTAACTAAATGAAACCTTTAACCACAAAGAACCTAAGGACTTAAGACAACATCTAAACTTAGATTTAAAACTTATAACTACAATCTACGCTTTCAAAGAGGCATTCTAGATTATTTAACCACTTGTGCCAAACACCCCTTAAAACATTTAAATGCACTTAAAACTCAACATAACTTGATGAAATCTAATGAAACATGAACTTAGTTACTCAAATTATCATCCAAACAACACTTCTTAACCGATTTTAAACAGAAACTAACCCATACCTGTTTGACTTTTTACTTTGACCAAAATTGACTTTTTTGAAGAAAACAGGATTAAGAACAGTTGAATGCATGGATAAGCTTATATAAGCTTAGATGAGCTTATTTAAGCTTAACAAAACAGACTTGAACTTGTGAAATCAGAACTTAACATCAAATTAAAGCTTTTAATTAAAAATGAGATAAGGCAAGATTAAATTGTATTTAACAAACTGAAATTACATCTTTAACTTGAAATTACACTAAAATTAAACAGTAAATAATAATCTAAACTAAACCGGTAACAATTCTCTAAAACATGAGAAATTGGACCAAGAACAGTTTTGGCGGGAAACACAAAGGCAACAAGAAACTGGAAATTGATGATTAAAACTGCTTAATTAAGACTTGAAATGACTTGTAAATTACATTAAACATAAAACCCAGAAATCTTTAACATTAAAACATTAAAAACGATTACAATAAATTAGAGAAAAATGGTCTAAAGCAGTGACAAGTGCTACTTCTGTCTTCTTTCTTCTTTTATAGGCTTCATTAGGGTCTCTGTCTCTATTCTTGGCCTTTGATTGGGTTGAATTGATCACAGCAGTTGATTTTGCTTTTGGCGCCAAGAATATCAAAAGTAGGTTTTTTGCAATAAAAGATTTTTGGGAGGATGTGGAGGTGGAGGGGACAAGGTAGGATAAGGTTGGTGATGAGCTGGTGGTGAAGGACAGGTGTGGTGGTGAAACCAGAGATGTGGAGGATGGTATTGGTTTACAGTGAATGGGAGGGAAGGGCACAGTGAAGATGGTTTGTCTGGGTTTGACCCCGTTTTTTATACAAAGGGTTGGGCTTTGTTTAATGGGTTTGTTTGTTGGGTTATTTATAAAACAAGGGTCCATTTGATTATTTAGTGAAACATAAGCCCAGGGACCAATGTTGTAATTTTTTGAAAATGAGGGGCTGAACCTGCACTTTTTCCAAAGTTAACACAAGGACCAATTATACCAGTCTTTAATAGTACAAGGACCACATTTGGTTATTTTCACTTTTAAAATTACCAAGGACTATATTTGATAATTTTCAAAGTTGAGGGACTAAAGTTGTCATTTTGCAATTTTAAAACTTTGAAGGGTTTGTTTTGACAACTTTTGAATCCCATGGACCTTAAATGATATTTTACTTTATTTTGATTTACCAGTTTTGACAACTTTTGAAACTTGGGGGACTAAAACTGCCAATTATGCAAACTTGATATGTTTTTCACCTGATTTTGGTATTTTTGCATTTAAAACACATAAAACACTTATTTGTGATATTTTCATCATTTTAATGCATTTCTGAGTGTTTTCAGATGTTTTTGCAGTCTAAAAGGTATAAAAATGATGAGTATTTAGACACTCATCAGCATACTTTACAACACTATAAGTGGTGAAAGAACAAAAAAATTTAGTGTGCAAATCAACCCCTTATTATTATCTCTATATTCTAAAGCACTATGTCGTTGAATATTAAAAAAACATGTCGGTACATTTTTATATTCATGCTATCCTTTTTATATTAACGCAGTCTTTATAAGATTGATTGTATTTATATTATAACTTCTCTTGGAAAATAGTAATAAAATACTTGGGCAAAGCAATAGCCCACTTTCATTTTTGTCCGCTGGGCTTTTTATATCAGCTTTGCCGACTCCCTTTGTGGTCATTGTTAAACACGTGGCTTCACCGCTTGTGATTCACCAAAAAGACACAATCCTCATAAACCTTCTTCTTAAAATAGATCGTTTTTTACACATGTACCAAAAATGTGAGGTGGGTTTTTGGTATTTTTTGTGGTTTTTTTATTTTGTTGATGAGTTGATGAGATTGTCGATGTGTGTTAATGCTTCACCCAATTAAGAAGCATTAAGGGTTTAAGTCCGCATTTCTTCTCGATTAAAAAGAAAAGAAACACTCCTTAGTACCCACATACACATAGTCGCCACACTTGATGGTTAAATGCCAAGCTTGCACTAAAATCCCATTTCATAATTAGGTCGTATTATTATTTTTATAACTATATGATGTAATTTTGACCAATTTATTTTGAGCTTGGGGAGGGGTTTACCCCGATTCGAGTCTCACAAGTGACAAAGAAAATCTGGATTTTCCTCTTAGTGCGAAGCCGTGAGCTCTAGGAGTTTCCCTTTGCGGGTCTCTCCTAGTGATTCGGGTCCCGGTATCTAGGGCCTGCCCATTTTGATGGTTTAACTCGGGGGTCGAATTTTAAGTGTGGTGCCATTTTAAAAAAATAATTTATTTTGAAATGGGTTGGTTTTGTTGATCTTTCATATCTAACGGATCAAAAGTAAAAAAAGTGAAAAGTAAATTAGTCAATTGGGTTAAAGGTTGTCCAAAGTGCATTGTTACACAAAAGCACTAAATGAGTTTACCACGAAACACCAACCAAACACCCACCAAATAGTAACCCTCTAACTTGAAGAAATGAGATATTGGTGGAGTTGAAGATGATTAAATGTGTGTGTGATGCTGGAAATCGTTATTAGGTGAGGACTTATGTTTATTACATTGGGATGATGTATTTGATTTTTTTTTTACTATTATGTGTTATAGTAATATGATCATTTGGGATTTAGGGGGTGTTTGAGTAAGCTTATTTAAATAGCTTAATAGGTTATTGGGTTTTAAAAAACCTTAAATTAAGGTTGCAAATCTCGCTAGGCGGCAGCGAGTAATTGGCCTACACAGGGAGTATGTGGGGGTATTGGAATTTTTATGTACAAGTTTTGAAATTATATGTATGACATGTTTATAGGACCATAGTATTGTTCATAGAACCAAAAAGTATGTTTGGTAACATTAACACAATTGTTAAAACACTTCAAACCGAGTTTTGTACGAATTAGCACCGAGCTGACCAAGTTGTGACCATATTGAATCTTTTGGCCGATTCTGCTCAACTCGCCCCGGTCATTGACCTTGTGGCTTGTAATCGCCGATTTTTTGTAGTCAGAGCTTTACAACATGGGTAGGCTTATTTTAAGAGGTTAATAAGCTATTGGGTTTTAAAAAAAAGGTACAATGCTTATTGAATGTGTTTGGGTAAGCTCATGTGTCAAAGTGCTTTGTACATTGGGATGTATTTGTATTTTTCCTAATTATCATGTGTAGATCAACGTGAGTTTGTGAGAGAGATAACTGTCATGGGAATATGGGATTTAGGGGGTGTTTAGTTAAGCTTATATAAAGAACTTATATGGGTTGGGCAAGCTTATGCCAAAGTGCTTATTAGTTATTTGGGGGAATAAGGGGTTTTTTCGATAATGAATAAATGCATAAGTTAAGCATAAGGTTATCCTAATACAGTACATCATATTATTATCCTTTGGGCATGATTGAAGCCAATATATTGTATGTAGCCTTGTTCTGCCTAGAGATAAGAACAACATATCTAAAGGCATCGTATAGGGCAATATGAGGTCTAAGTGCTATAATATGTGGTCATACGTGCTGATTTTATAGGTTGTTAAAAGCTGTGTATAAGTTGTCCTTTTATACATTTATGGTGCTAACGACGCCGTTTCATGCTTGAATCAAAACAACGTGTTTTATTTTATTTTATTTATTTTTTCTTTAGTCGGCTGCAAATGACGCCGTTTCATGTTTGGATATAGCCTTGGATCAAAACAATGTCGTTTTTGGCTAAAAATTGTCGGTGGGCTGCTATTTGTCGTTTTCATAAAAAGGTTATATGGAATCCTCTATCATGTGTTATGGAAGCTGCTCTTAGATCAAAACGATGTCATTTTTGGATAAAAATTGTCGTTTTGGGCTTCTATTTGTCGTTTTTGTTAAAAGATTATGTGGAATCCTCTATCATGGGTTATAGAAGCTCCTGCTATTATGGCAATTGCTCTTGCTAATGGTGGTGTAAGTTTCTGCAATTTGATTATCTAATTATTGCATTTTGATGATGGGTTTTTGTTAGATCTTATATTGGTTACATTGAAGAATGAGATGAGTGAACAATGGATGAGGGGTTTTGGTTTGTAGACACATAGGCTATTTTTATTTATTTATTTATTTTTTATTTTTTATTTTTTTAGAACGGCTACATGTGGATACTTTGAAGACGTATGGCAAAAACTTTAGCGCAAGCACTAAAACAACAATTTTTTGGCATAACCCATGGTCATAAGTTTATGCGTATATAACTGAATTTTTATAAGAAAGCAGATTTGCATCGTATTAAGGCGTCCGAGAAGCACTATAAACATTACGCAACTCCAAATGCTCCGCCGCAACGCCCGAAAGCCTAATCCCTGTTTGTGTACATAAGAAAATACATTTAAATCCAAAGTGCACATAAAAATCAAGTTATATATTTTATTTGTTTAAGGCTTACATACTTAAACGGGTTCACGGATTGTTAGTTTAATACTTGCTTAAACCAAAAATGACCTGTTTATTAAATGGGTTATACGGGTTGACTTGTTTGTGAACCAAACTTGCTTATCCTCAACCCAAAACCCGTTTAACTTCATGCCAGATTCGTATCGTTTATCGTTTCGTGTCGAGAATTGCCACCTCTACTTTAAATCACATAAAAACACACTTTAAATAGCATAAGAAAACACCATTACTTTCTTGATCCTTCGTCTTATTTAAATTTACACTTTTACCCCTTCAACTTTCATTTTAAAAACAAAAAAACTTCCTTCATAAATCACATAAAAACATTTTTCACTATCTCTATTTAGTGGTGTGCTAGTTTCACTATCACAAAAAATTAAAATACACCGTACATACCCTTCAACCTCTTTCCTCATTATCACTTTCTGAAACAATTTCTAACAACCACCGGCAGCCACCACCACCCTGCTGCTCTAACACCAACAAAACAAAATCCCCAAATTTAACTTCAAAATTGTTTGGTAGTCAAAGTTTGAAGAAGTGAGAGATTTGGTGAGATGGGTTTTTGGTTGCTGACCTTGTGGCTTCTAATCACCGATTACTTACTTTGTAGCCCAAGCTTTACAACACTGGGTAGGCTTATTTTAAGAGGTTAATAAGCTATTGGGTATAAGTGCTTATTAGTTATTTGGGGGAATAGGGGTTTTTCGATAATGAATAAATGCATAAGTTAAGCATAAGGTTATCATGATACATTACATCATCTTAGTATCCTTTGGTCATGATTGAAGCCAATATAATGTATGTGGCCTTGTTCTAACTCGAGATAAGAACCACATATCTAAAGGCGTTATCTTGGTTAAATTTGGTTATAAAAGCTGTAAGGATTAGTTTCTCTGGTTTACACTCTACTTGTATCTTGTTTGAGTGTTAACATTTTGAATTGTCATTCATTTTCAGTTTCTTTAATAACACAAAGTTTACTACGTTTCAGGATCAGACGTTCTTGCAATTGCAAAATGAGTTGAAGGATCATTTAATGTTCTCAGACTAAAAGTTTCCTGCATGATGGAAACTTTTGATTCAGCAGTGGGCAAAATCGAAACAGAAAGTACCGTGATTCAAGTGGAAGCAAAACGTTTGATTCAGGTAAGACCGTAAGAGTTGTTGGAAAATTTAGTGCACTTGTGGGATTAGTTCACACCTTGTAATGGGTTAGGAGGTACGGAGTGTACACCCATAAGGTCCATGAACGCCCTGACTCTAATAGTGGTTTGTATTGGTAGTGCTTGGTGAAAGTATTGTTGTGGTTAACACTGATTATCAGTGTTTCCACTGAAGCAGTACTTCCACAGGACCAGTGTTTTCGCTGAAGTGGTGTTTCCACTGAATTAGTGTTTACACTGAAGCAGTGGTGTTTCCACTGAATCTGTGTAACCACTGATAGCACTATGAAAGTACTGATGATAGTACTGCTTGTAACGGCTTTGACCTATTCAAGTGGCAGTTTAAACTGCATTATGACCACATTTAATTGGTCATGTAACCACTAACGGCTATAATGGGGATAATTATGAGGCTATTAATGGGCCGATTAATACTCATAATTCCATGGACAAGCCAAGAGTATTTTCCTATAAATAGGAGGTCTGTTTTATGCATGAGTACGCTTGAAATACATACTGAAAACACTAAACACTTATTAGCGTAAGGGTTATTCCATTCCTAAACCATGCCTTAGAAAATGAAATGGCACCAATACTTGTTGCCACCAACCGAGGAATCACAACTATTCAAGGCACAAACTACAAATCCCTCCATGGGATTCCAATCAATTTCCTTGACCGCCTTCTCATCATCTCCACACAACCGTACACTGAAGATGACATTCGCAAGATTCTTGAGATAAGGTGTCAAGAGGAAGATGTTGACATATCTGATGATGCAAAGGTTTTGTTTACAAAAATTGGGGTTGAAACATCTCTGAGATACGCCATAAACGTGATCACATTAGCTGCATTGGCTTGCCAGAGGAGGAAAGGGAAGGATGTGGAAATGGAAGACGTGAGCTGAGTTTATTAGCTGTTTTGGGATGTGTGAAGATCTACACAGTACTTGATCGAGTATCAAAGCGAGTACATGTTCTATGAAGCAGCAACAGGGGAGGAAGATGAATCCAACATGATGGTTTGACAATGACGTGCTTGTAATTCCCTTTTATTAGTTTCAGTTTCAAGTCTGGTTGTTTTTTGAGCCTATTTATGGTGTGAATTTACAATGTAGAACGGTAGAATCAGCTAATCATGTCCGATGGCAACATGAAGACCATGCTACTCCCTCCGTCCAATATTAAGTGTCCACAATGGAATCTTTGGATGTCCCAAATTAAGTGTCCATATTCTATTTCAACCAATAAGAGGAGACTTTAGTGGGTAAAAATGATATTTGATTGGTGGAGAGTGTAGATAGTGGAATTTTCTAAAACTTTGTGCATGATGTAAGCGGACACTTAATATGGGACGGAGGTAGTACTTTTTTGATCCTTCGTCTTATTTAAATTTACACTCTTACCCCTTCAACTTTCATTTTAAAAACAAAAAACTTCCTTCATAAATCACATAAAATCATTTTTCACTATCTCTAAATAGAGGTGTGCTTGTTTCACTGTCACAAAAAATTAAAATACACCGTACACATACCCTTCAACCTCTTCACCACCCATCCGCCACCACCACCCTGCTGCTCTAACACCAACGAAACATTAACCCTTTATTAAATTCCCTCAATTTAAACAAGATCCCCAAATTTAACTTCAAAATTGTTTGGTAGTCAAAGTTTGAAGAAATGAGAGATTTGGTGAGATGGTTTTTGGTTGCTGACCTTGTGGCTTCTAATCACCGATTTCTTTGTAGCCCGAGATTTACAACATTGGGTAGGCTTATTTTAAGAGGCTAATAAGCTATTGGGTATAAAAAAGAAATGTACTTTATACATTGGGATGTATTTGTATTTTTCCTAATTATCATGTGTAAAGCAGTGTGAGTTTGTGAGAGAGATAACTGCCATGGGAATATGGGATTTAGAGGGTGTTTGGGTAAGCTTGTATAAAGAACTTACAGGCTGGGTGAGCTTATGCCAAAGTGCTTATAGTTATTTGGGGGAATAGGGGTTTTTTCGATAATGAGTAAATGCATAAGTTAAGTGTAAGGATATCCTGATATATTACACCATCTTAGTATCATTTGGGCATGATTGAAGCCAATATAATGTTTGTAGCCTTGTTATAAAATCATAATTATTCAGAGCAATTTGATTTTGTGTGAGAGATAGCTGCCATGGGAATCATTGGGATTTAGGGGGTGTTTCAATGAGCTTAGTTAAAGAGCTTAATAGTTTATTGTGTTTTAATAAAGCTAAAAAGCTTATTGAATTTTTTCTTATTTTAAAGGGCTTATGTATTTTTGAGGGGAGGATTAAGCTTATAAGCTGATTCCATTAGTTTGGGGTATTTCGAAAATGCATAAGTTTTATTTACTCTTACCTTACCTAAACGTCTCCCTAGTATATTGTGAGCATGATTGAAGGCACATACTGTCTGTTGTTTTGCTTGTAGTGAGTTATCGGCCTAGGCGGGGAGTACTCATAGTCTTAGATAGGAATTTTTATATATAAGTTTTGAAGCTATGTGTATGAGTATGACATGTTTATAGAACTATATAAATGTTCATGGACACTAGAAGTATATGTTTAGAAACTTTAACACACTTGTTAAAATACATCGAGCTGAGTTATTTTACGAGTTAGCACCGAGCTGACCAACTTGTGACCAAATTGAATCTTTTGGCCGATTCTGCTCAACTCGCCCTGGTCACTGGCCTTGTAGCTAGTAATGGTTGATCACTTTGTGATCCGAGTTTTACTACTCTGTGTAGGCTTATTTTAAGAGGTTAATAAGTTATTGGGTATAAAAAAGGTTAAAAAGCTTATTAAAGGTGTTTGGGTAAAGCTTATGTCAAAGTGCGTTATACATTGGAATTTCATTTTTCCCTAATTATCATGTGTAAAGCAGCGTGTGTTTGTGCGAGGGATACCTGTCATGAGAATATGGGATTTAGGGGGTGTTTGGGTAAGCTTGTATAAAGAACTTACAAACTTATGCCAAAGTGCTTATTCGTTATTTGGGGAATAAGGGGTTTTTCGATAATGAATAACTAGGTAAGTTAAGCATATGGTTATCCATATACAATACGTCTTAGTATCTTTTAGCCATGATTGAAGCTAATATAATGTGCGTTGCCTTGTTCTGCATCAAGATAAGAACCATATCTAAAGACTTTATCTTCTGAAGTTTGGTTATAAAAGTTGCAAGGTTCATTAGTTTTTCTGGTGTACACTCCACTTATATCCTATCTTAAGTTTGATCTAATTGTGAGATGTTTTTTAATGTTCCAAAGTATCACTGAAGAAGAACGATATACTAGATATGCAACCTCACATTAAGGTAACTTGGGTATTTGAGATAATGTTTCTAATCTTGTTAACATGATGAAACTTTTTTATCTGCAACTAGCAATCAAAGTAGTATTTTGAGTATGAATGGTATATCAGGTTTGCGTCCATACCTAATACTGAGTTTGTACTCGGATGTTGCAGTGTGTTACTCCTTCATCTAGAAGTTCCAAAAGTGGTGATCATCGGCGTTCTAGGCGTGATTGACCAGAATATGATAGGCGTGAAGGTAGGGTGGTCTCAAGGTGATATAGTGATGATAGGGATTATCGAGACCGTTCAGAACCATCACCTCGTCATGAAACCTGGTATAGCTCAAGTTTAATTGACTCTGAAAGTCGAAAGTTTGCAACTGGTGGCTACAGTATTTTGGTAGAATTGGAACTGGTGCTTGTGTGTACAACATATGTCAGGACTTGAAGAGAAATGATGAAACTCTTCTAAAGGTATTGAAAGAAGAGATTAAATGGAAACTTATGACCCTTAATGTGAAGAAATCAAACTTATAAGACATGAATTGGAGTATGTGAAGAGTGAGGTGTGGTTACTTTAGGATGTGGGAGAAAAGTTGTTATATGCCTAACTAGTGTTTGGAATAAAGGTTTAAACAGATGGCTATGTATCATGGTTTTGAAAACCTTTGCTTCACAAGCTTTTCTATCTTCTGATACAGTGTGTTTGGGATAAGCTATCTATCTTCATAAGGACAGTTTCCTGTTTGGCAGTAAATGAAATGATCATCTGGCGAGACAGTGGGTTCAACAGTGGTTTCAGCAGCAAATATTATGCAGTTCTACTTTTGTGGTTTAGCAGTAGTCTAGCAGGTCTGCAAATTTTGGTCTTCTGTTGTAGTTTGACAATTCAAGTATTTCGTTTTGCTATTTATACATTCATAAAGATGAAAATATAATTAATTATGTTTGGATATTTATACTCACAAAGATGAAGGCCCTGTTTGACTAAGTTTATTTAACATAAGCCGATTTGGGCTTATTTTTTATAAGCTTCGATTTTCTGGCTTATTTTGAGACTTGTTGGCTTATATAAGTTTATTATGATATGATAAGCTTATAAAAGCCGACAAGCGTCAAAATAAGTTGTAAAATTGAGGCTTATTAAAATACACCATACATACCCTTCAACCTGTTTCCTCATTATCACTTTCTGAAACAATTTCTTACAACCACCACCAAACAAATTAACTCAATTTTAACAAATCCCCAAATTTTATAAAAATTTTAACCCTCTAATTTAACTTCAAAACTGTTTGGTAGTCAAAGTTTGAAGAAATGAGAGATTTGGTGACATGGGTTTTTGGTAGTCAAAATGTTTGATTCAGGTAATGTGAGATACCCAACAAACCACAATGACCAAAAACGTTTGATTCGTTGCAACATCTTCAGGTACCTGTTTAATTTTGATATTTGTTACAACATCTTTGGTTTTTTTTATTAATTTTGATATTTGTTGCATAATTTTTTAATTAATTTGTGCTTATTTGATTTGGTGAGACAGAGATAACTGTCATGGGAATATGTGATTTAGGGGGTGTTTGGTTAAGCTTATATAAAGAATTTATATAGGTTGGGCAAGCTTATGCCAAAGTGCTTATTAGTTATTTGGGGAATAAGGGTTTTTTTGATAATGAGTAAATGCATAAGTTAAGCATAAGGTGATCCTGATACATTGCATCATCTTAGTATCTTTTTGGCATGATTGAAGCTAATATAATGTATGTAGCCTTGTTCTGCCTCGAGATAAGAACCTGTACGAAAGTATAGGCAACAGTAGATAAACAATAGAACCTTTATTCAGATCTAAGCTGCAATAGTCAGCTTAGATTAATAGTATCCAAATGTTACAAGATTAGATTAATGTCAATGAGACAATAATCATATGAATGTAAAGACAAGACAAGATCAGTGAAATGATCTAAGAGAAGAGAAGAGAGTGATACAAAAGACTGCACACTCAAGTGTTTCTAACCCTAGATAAGGGGACTTATTAAATAGGAGATTAAGTTTCACTAAGACCCCTCTAACGGCTAGTAGTAACTCATCAGCAGAAACGAAGAAAGGCTTTAGCAGAAATGAGATTCTTGGAACTTTAAATCTTTAATCTTTTGTCCAGGTTAAACCCCTGTAATCAATCCTGCAATAAGCCATAACTTGAAAGCCATTAGCAATTGATAGAATGATATGTTTGCTACAGATTACCAACCCAAAATTTAACATTCCCCCTTAATCTGATGAGCAAACATATCAAACAATATCAATTTTTCACACAAAAATTTATGCTGATAGACAGGGAGGTTCTTTGTGAGTATGTCTGCAGTTTGGTTTGAAGAGCCAATCTTTTTAGCATTTATAACACCTCTAGCAATTTTTTCCCTGATGAAGTGAACATCAATTTCAAAGTGTTTTGATCTTTCATGGAAAACAGGGTTGACAGCAAGTTGTAAAGCAGATTTGTTATCACAAAAAAGATCAACAGGAAGATTGATATCAACTTTTAGGTCTTTTAGGATTTTTTGAATCCAAATGATTTCACAGGCAGCAGTAGACATAGATCTATATTCTGCTTCTGTGGAAGATTTTGAAAGAGTGTTTTGTTTTTTACTTTTCCATGAGATTAAACAATCATTAAAGAAAACACAATAACCTGTGACAGATTTTCTGGTTTTCTTGCATTTGGCCCAATCAGCATCACTATATCCTTCAAGATGATTTTCAGAGTTGCTGAAATTGTACCTTAGACCTTTTCCTGGAGCTCCTTTTAGATATCTCAGAACATTGAGGGCACATTCCAGATGAGACTTTAAAGGAGAATGCATATATTGTGCCAGACAATGAACTGAGTATGAGATGTCAGGTCTTGTATGGGTGAGATAGATAAGTTTCCCAAGTAACTTCTGATAACCAGTGATGTTGACAAGCAAGGGGTCATCAGTAGTGGGAATGTATGGAAGGACAGAGTTGGGTTCCATAGGAGTGGACACAGGTTTGCACCCAAGGAGACCAAATTCTTTGAGGAGTTCAAGACAATATTTTCTTTGGGAGAGACAAATGTCATTCCCAGTTTTTAGAACCTCAATGCCAAGAAAGTATTTTAGATTTCCCAAGTCTTTAATATGAAACTTTGTTTTTAGGAACTCTTTGAATCGGTTTATCTCATCAGTACAATTTCCAGTAAGGACAATATCATCCACATAAACAAGCAGAGCAATAAACTTGTTATTCTCTGTTTTGGTGAACAAAGAGTGATCATTAACAGATTGAACAAAGTTATTTTCTTTTAAAACACTGACAAGTTTTTCATTCCATTTCCTGGGAGCTTGTTTTAAGCCATATAGGGATTTGACAAGTTTACAAACTTTATTCTTATTGTTCTCATTACAGAACCCTTTGGGAATGGTCATATAGATATCCTCATCAAGATCTCCATACAAGAAAGCATTATTAACATCAAGTTGAAAAAGAGGCCATTTGTTTTTTACGGCTAAGGCAATAAGACACCTGACAGTAGACATTTTTACAACAGGAGAAAAAGTTTCATCATAGTCTATTCCTTCCCTTTGGTTATAGCCTTTAACAACTAGTCTAGCCTTGTATCTATCAACTTCACCATTGGCTTTATATTTGATTTTAAATATCCATTTGTAGCCAATAGGAATTCTATTAGGAGGTAGATCAGTTATATCCCAAGCATGGTTTTCATTTAAGGCCTCAATTTCAGAATTTATAGCATCAACCCAATTACTATCATGGATAGCTTCTTCATAACAGGTAGGTTCAATACTTTTATTAAGACTAGATGCAAAGCAGTAATTATCTTTGTTAAGGTTGGAGTAATTAACAACCTTTTCAACACCATATTTGACTTTTCCTTCTATAATAAAGTCATTAAGATTACTGGGCAATTTGGAAACTCTGGTTGACCTTCTAGTAGTAATGGCTGGCAAGCCTCTTTCTTGTTCAGCATAATCAGGTGTTGTATCAGCAGGATCAGAAACTGCATCAGCAGAATGTGAATCATGTGATATGTTGCCCTCAGGGTGTGTATTATCATCTATAGATGTTGCAACTGGTTCGTCAATCCTAGTGGGATGACTTACCACTGTGCCATCATCATAGGATGTCACTCTCCCTTCATCATTGGGACTTATTTGTGAGTCAAAGAAGTTTTTGTGATTTAAATCTTTTGGTACAAAGGTTTCAACAAAAGGTTTTGACACAGAATTTTTCATTTTGAAGGGAAAAACAGTTTCATAAAATTTGACATCTCTGGAGTAAAAGATATTTTTTGTTTCAAGGCTCAAGAGTTTATGGCCTTTCTTCTCATTTGAGTAACCAATAAAGACACTTTTTTCAGACCTACTACCAAATTTATCAGAGATGTTGAGAATGGTGGCATAGCATAAGCAGCCAAAGACTCTAAGGAGAGAGAGTGAAGGGTCATGCCCATACACAAGGAAGAACGGGGACTTGCCAGACAGAACTGAAGAGGGCAACCTGTTTATGACATAGGCAGCAGTTAGAACACATTCAGACCAAAGATTTAGAGGTAATTCCCCCTGAAACATGAGGGATCTAGCTACATTAAGGAGATGCCTATGTTTCCTTTCTGCAATACCATTTTGTTGTGGTGTATAGACACAAGAGGTTTGATGTAAAATTCCTTTTTCATGGAAAAAAACTTGAAGTTTATTATTGACAAATTCTGTCCCATTATCACTTCTAAAGATCTTGACATTGTGTTCAAATTGATTTGATAGCATGTGAGTAAAGTTAACAATGGAAACATAAACATCATCCTTCCCCTTAAGCATATAAACCCACACTGCCCTGGAATAGTCATCAACAACAGTTAAAAAATATTTGTAACCATCTCTGCTAGTGACTTTATATGGTCCCCATACATCAAGATGGACAAGTTGACCAATTTTAGTTGATTTATGTTCACTTAGAGGGAATGGTTCCCTGGTTTGTTTAGCTTTATTACAAGTATCACAGAGATGATCAGTTTCAGATGTACTATCAAATTTAAGAGTGGGTTTAAGTATGTGTAGGACTTGGTCAGAGGGATGAACAAGTCTTTGATGCCAAAGATTTTTAGAAACATGACAAACAGATATGCAATTATTAGATATAATCTTACATGAAGAATCAATATCAAACATATATAACCCATTGTGTTGTTTACCAATCCCCACAATCCTTTTTTGATGTAAATCCTGTATATAGCAATTAGATTCATTAAACCCGACAAACATCTTATTGTCTCTAGCAATTTTATGAACAGACAGCAAACTAACATTGTACTCAGGAACAACAAGTACATCAAAGAGAGTTAGATCATTATTGATCTTTAAATCACCAATTTTTGTAATTAAGGCCTGAGTACCGTTGGGATGTCCAACAGTTAAGCCAAGATTTGAAATGTTAACAACATTGATTAAAAAATTTTCAGTCACAGTCATGTGCTGATTTGCACCAGAATCAACAATCCAACCAAGACTGATGTTTCCAGATAATGTCTTAGTGTTGTTGTTAAAAAACTTGTTGAAGTTTATATTAAACTTGACACTGCCATTAAAGAAGGTTCCTGAAAAAATTTTACCTGCCAAGTTGGCATTAGCAGATGACACATTGTTGTCATTGAGAAGACTCATAAGTCTTGAGAGCTGTTCATTAGACAAGGAGACAGGAGAGTTGCTGGCACTATTATCAGTGACAAGATTGGTTTCAGCAGAAACATTGTTACTGCTGAAAGGTTTACCATTAAAATTTCTTTTAGCATATCCAGCAGGATAGCCAACAAGATCATAACATCTATCAATGGTGTGACCAGGTTT
This sequence comes from Chrysanthemum seticuspe, assembly GCA_019973895.1. Classification (NCBI taxonomy): domain Eukaryota; kingdom Viridiplantae; phylum Streptophyta; class Magnoliopsida; order Asterales; family Asteraceae; genus Chrysanthemum; species Chrysanthemum seticuspe. The sequence continues at coordinate 15,896,498 of BPTQ01000009.1, forward strand.
TTTACAATTGGTACATTTGAGGTTCATGTTTGGTCCTCTGCTATTGGATCTGTTACCAGTATTATGACCATAAACTTTGTTGTTAAAACTTCTTTTATTATCAAAAAATTTTCCACCATCAGAAGTTTTTGCAGCAAAAGCTGTAGCATTGGGTTTAGCAGAGCTATTCCCCGATGATACATTTCTGTGAGACTCTTCTCCAGAGACAACAGAGAAGGCAGTTTTGACATTAGGTAAAGGGTCTCTGGTTAAAATATTGCTTCTGATGGGAACATAGGAGTCATCAAGACCCATAAGAAATTGCATTAACTTGATTAGCTGATTATGTTTTTCAAAATGTTTTGCAGCCTCACAAGTGCAAGGAGGCAAGCTAATCATACAATCAAATTGTTTCCATAAAGAGTTAAGATTGTTGTAGTAATCAGCAAGAGAGGACCCACTTTGACTAAGAGAGTTTATATTTTTATGCAAATTGAAAATAGCTGAACCATCAACCTTATCATAAGTATCTTTAAGATCATTCCACATTTCATAAGCAGTTTTGGCATAGATAGCCCCAGCAAATAATTCAGGGCTGAGAGAATTAAGAATCCAAGTAACCACAACTGAGTTACAAGTATCCCATTGATTAGCAAGATTAGGGTTTGAATCGTTTCTTATGCAAGTACCATCAATAAACCCTAACTTATTATGGTTCCTTAAGGCAAAGGTCATGGCCATATTCCATATTTTATAATTTTCAGTTCCTGTGAGTTTGATAGAAATAATGGGAGTCCCATTAGTGTTATTAGGGTGTAAGTACAAAGCATCCCCAAAGGATAAGCCTTTCTCAGTGGAACCACCACCACCAGCACTATCACCATCAACCATAATAAAGACAGTAAGACAGAAAAATAAAACAGACATAGATAATAATAAGACCAAATAGATAGATAAGTAAGATTTTGAATTTAAGAAACAACAAGCACCAAGCCTGTGGACTAGGGTAAACCAGAGCAGGTATTCGTACCACTCAAAGGTGGCAGATCAAGATGTTAGTGTACCCGTTTGCACCCACAAAGACTTAAGTACTGTATGTTTGAAGAAGAGACAAGATATAGACTTACAGAGAAATATGCAGCGGAAGAACAAATCACAATTACCCTAGATTCACTTAGTCTAGGGCTAATTGTAAGTAGAAGATAACCAGTGATTACGCCAATAGCAATAACCCCAAACCACCAATAGTTGCCGAAGAGAATCAATGAGCCTGAAGCTCTGATACCATGTACGAAAGTATAGGCAACAGTAGATAAACAATAGAACCTTTATTCAGATCTAAGCTGCAATAGTCAGCTTAGATTAATAGTATCCAAATGTTACAAGATTAGATTAATGTCAATGAGACAATAATCATATGAATGTAAAGACAAGACAAGATCAGTGAAATGATCTAAGAGAAGAGAAGAGAGTGATACAAAAGACTGCACACTCAAGTGTTTCTAACCCTAGATAAGGGGACTTATTAAATAGGAGATTAAGTTTCACTAAGACCCCTCTAACGGCTAGTAGTAACTCATCAGCATAAACGAAGAAAGGCTTCAGCAGAAATGAGATTCTTGGAACTTTAAATCTTTAATCTTTTGTCCAGGTTAAACCCCTGTAATCAATCCTGCAATAAGCCATAACTTGAAAGCCATTAGCAATTGATAGAATGATATGTTTGCTACAGATTACCAACCCAAAATTTAACAGAACCACATATATAAAGGCGTTAAGTTTGGTTTTAAAAGATGTAAGGATTAGTTTCTCTGAAATTCTTTGTGCCAAATTAAGTTTGAATAGCAGTTATCTTTAAAGGAGTGTTTGGGTTTGAAGATTGGTCAGATGATTATGTGCCTTGGTACTGAAAGAGAACATGAAAGCATATATTTACACTGAATAAGGTGGACCAAAGCGAATAGACATTTAACAGGACCTGTACACAGCCAAGACCAGCTGATCATAACTCAGTAAGTTACACAATCTGTTTATTACACATATTGCAGTTGTTATCGTTTTTGGCCTTAAGAGAATAGACATTTAACAGGACCTGTAACGAATTGATTGCTCATCAATGCATATTGGTAGTTTTGGTAACTAATAGTTGAACTTATACTGTATTTTAGTCCTACGATGAGTGTAATCAAGTTTAAAATACTTTATTATGCTGTATCCGTCTGCTGATGTGTCTTTTGTGCTACAGTCATATATTAATTATAATCTTACAACAAAATGTTTGTTTTACAGAAATCTGCTCAAAGGCAAATGCTGACCCCACAAGGCTACTCCTTGTCTTCTCCTTACGCTGGTTCCGGTGCACCCTCTTCAATGTATATGGGTGTAACACCTTATGCTACATCTCCCTTTTAATGGAACATCTATGCCTCCTTATGATGGTTCCGCTTATCATTAAATTACAACAGCCGTCTGCCTGGAGGGAACCCTTATCGTCCTGTCCTTTGCAACTCTCTGCCACACCTGCTTATTCAGGTGGGCCCATGATAGGAACTGGCATGTGTTTTATTTTTGGGTTGATTTTGGCCTTTTTATTCTTTACCGTGTATTGTTTAGACGTTATGGTATTCTGATACTTATTTTGTTCAATAATCTTATTCGGGTTGTTTGGGTCAACCCGGATGCTAAATAGGGTTGGGTATCGGGTTAGATATTTTTGGCTAACTCGGGGGGGGGGGGGGGGTGGTGTTTATTTTTTTTATATATAAATTATCTATCTAAATTAGAACAAATAGGCAATTTTATGACTATTTTACTCATATTCGGGTTGGCCCAAACCCGAATAGAACCGACGCGAGTGGACCCGAACCCAACTAACCCGAGTTCAAATAGGGTCGGGTTCGGGTATGTTATATTTAACCTCGACCCGAGTAACACCGCTACCTGCTACTATGTGGCATCTTGCTGAAACTGGAATTACATCTTTTTTGCAGGTGTGTTGTTTGGTTTACCTCAGCTGATGGAACAATTCGGTTTGCAGTTGCCCATTGCTCAGGGTGCCATTGCCATGGTATGTCTGAATTTTTATGTAAAAGTTTTTATGTAAAAGTTTTGAAATTATATGCAGCGAGTAATTGGCCTAGGCTGGGAGTACATGGGGGTATTGGAATTTTTATGTAAAAGTTTTGAAATTATATGCATGACATGTTTATAGGACCATAGTATTGTTTATAGAACCAAAAAGTATGTTTGGAAACATTAACACTATTGTTAAAACACTTCAAACTGAGTTTTGTACGAATTAGCACCGAGCTGACCAAATTTTGACCAAATTGAATCTATTGGGTATAAAAAAAGGTACAGAGCTTATTGAATGTGTTTGGGTAAGCTCATGTCAAAGTCCTTTATACATTGAGATGTATTTGTATTTTTCCTAATTATCATGTGTAGATTGGCGTGAGTTTGTGAGAGAGAGATAATTGTCATGGGAATATGGGATTTAGGGGGTGTTTGGTTAAGCTTATATAAAGAACTTAGATAGGCTGGGCAAGCTTACGCCAAAGTGCTTATTAGTTATTTGGGGGAATAAGGTGTTTTTCGATAATGAATACATGTGTAAGTTAAGCATAAGGTTATCCTGATTGTAGTCAATATAATGTATGTAGCCTTGTTGTGCCTTGAGATAAGAACCACATATCTAAAGGCGTTATCTTTGTTAAGTTTGGTTATAAAAGTTATAGGGATTAGTTTCTCTGGTTTACACTCTACTTATATCGTGTTTTAGTGTTAACATTTTGAATAGTCATTCATTTTCAGTTTCTTTAATAACACAAAGTTTACTACGTTTTAGGATTAGATGTTCTTGCAAATGCAAAACGAGTTGAAGGGTCATCTAAATTTCCCAGACCAAAAGTTTCCTCTCTATGATGGAATCTATAGACGAAGATTTAGAAAAATCCTCACTCGCTGATCAAGATGACGTTCGAGGTGGTGTATCCAGCAGTGGACGTAATAAAAGCATAAAGTACCGTGATTCAAGTGGAAGCAAAACGTTTGATTCAGGTAAGAGTTGGTTACTTCAAGTCATCATTTTAATGTAATGTAATGTAACCTGTACAGTATGATCTAATTGTGAGATGTTTTTTAATGTTGCCGAAAGTATCACTGAAGAAGAACGATCTGAAAGATATGCAACGACCTCACATTAAGGTAACTTGGGTGTTTGAGATAATGTTTCTAATCTTGTTAACATGATGAAACTTTTGTATCTGCAACTAGCACTCAAAGTTGTATTTTGCGTATGAATGTTATATCAGATTTGCGCCCATACCTAATACGGAGTTTGTACACGGATGTTGCAGCGTGTTACTCCTTCATCTAGATGTTTCAGAAGTGGTGATCATCGGCGCTCTAGGCGTGACTCACCAGAATATGATAGGCGTGAAGGTAGGGTGGTCTCAAGGAGATATAGTGATGATAGGGATTATCGAGACCGTTCATAAAAATGAGTATTAGTTTTCATGAATGAAATGGTTGGTGATTTAATTCGCAAGTTATAACTAAATTGAATGAATCAGATATCGGATATTAGAATAACTTGCTTATCGTTGGTTTTGATGTTCACTTGGTACGTTTCGGATATAAATTAGACTTGGGATTATTGGAATATAACTTGGTCCCGTATTTGGATTCACTTTGGACTTATCGGATGTTACATGTGATACGGCTTTATATTGATAATGACTTTGGAAAGTGAATATTTATTGAACGTTGGACAAATTGGACTTATTGGACTCGAAACGAATACAATATATTAGACTCGTTATGAATTTAATATGTTTGATTCGCGATAGATACAATAAAGAAAAACTGTCTAATAACCAATGAATACTTTTATGAAATTGTCTTGAGAAATTTGATTTTAATAAAGTCACGATGACTTGTGAATATTTTATAAATAGACGCGTCACGCCGAAATTTATAAAAACATCTTTTTACTTATAAGTTTATTTTCAAATCTCTTTTATTATTATAAAACTCGACGAGAATCAACCGTATCGTTTTGCTTGATTATAAAAGTCTATGCTTAGACTTTAGCTCAAAAATCCCTTTATTTATAAAACTTGAATGTTTTTCACGAGCTATTTGGGATTATTGGGTAAACACCGAAACTACCAATTAACTTACTTTCTTTGCATATTTATGTGTCATCAGTTCCCCAATTTCTTTCTAGTCGTTGTTTACTCGAGTTGAGTCTTGGTCAATACTTCTTGACTATTCCTCATAATGTATTGGGATATATATTAGGTTTGGCGTGAGTTATGTTTGGTGTGAGTTATATCTTCGGTGTGAGTTGCATTTTTGGTATATTTTAGCGTGAGTTGTACTTGGAGTCGTTGCTTTCTTACCACCACACGAAACGTTAAAACTAAACTTTTTGAGATATTGATACTGGAATTTTTGGAAACATTTGATACAAATAATCCACGAAAACTAAGACACGTTGTCTTTCGGATATTATATTATTTTACTTTTTGAGACGTATTTTGAGATAATACGTATACTATTAGGTCGTGACAATGTTGTACCGATGTATTTGTATTCTTTGGATATCGATGTGCCTTTCTTCGTGATTTGGTTGTGCTTGCTCTTTGATGCCAGTCTTGTTAGTTGTGATTCGTGCGTTGCTCGTATCGAGGTGAGTTCATGGCCCCTACATTTACTTGCTTTTAAACTGTTTTGGGGGAGAATACATGCTCGTTTTTATTAAATGCAAATGCTCGATTTATTTGAATAAATGATTGTTACTTGGTTTGATGAAATGCGTGATTTGGTTTAAATATGTTTTATGTGGACACAAGTGCTTGAAAACTGTTTTGATTGGACCTGAAAATGTTTTTGTGAGCTATTACGTGCTAGGTTAAGGTTAGAAACCCAAGCGTTGTTATGAATTGTTACATCCTGGCTCAGGATGGTGCGAATGTTATGGATAGATCTATTGGGAATGGCCACCCCGTCTGGACTTTGGTTGCCCAACTTGCCAAGGACTTTACTTGGATTTGTGGATGCACCAACTTGCCATGACGTATAACATGTCGATTGTTATTTGAGAAAACATGCAAGTCTCATGGATGTTTATACCACTTTTTCATTAATTTTAAGAGTTATGTATATATAAGTCATCCTATAATTACTCCTTGTTATATATTATTTTTGGTGATGTCTAGGAACCCATGACACCCTAAGAAGGTGTATGGTAGGATTAGAATAGCTTCGGAGTTGTTTTGAATGGGTTAGAATAGGTTTGACGCGAGAAAAACTCATTTCGAAAAGTTTGCAAAAGGGTATGTCCTTATTTTAAAAATCCGGAAAATCCGAAAGTAGGTAAAAATTTTTGGCCTAGATATTTAGAAAATACACTTTAAAACGAAAACGTGGCCGCTTGAACGGATTAAAACGGAGCTATAACGAAGAAGTTATGAATTTTTCAAATTGGCGACGAAAACTATAATTTTCTGGAAATTTCAGCATGTATTGTTTATTTTGTACGAGTCAAAAATGAAACTTAGGTGTTATAAATTATGTCGACTTGTCAAAAATATATTAGTATACTTTGATATGAAGCTAAGGACATATAAAACGTAGAAAACGGATTTGTAACGATTAAATTATACACGTTTTCACAAAGTTGCTGTAACTTTATTATATAAGAAAAACTATATTAATTTTAATAGGCAAGTATTACGTCAAACTAGTCACCATGTTGGAGGACGTTTTTAACATTAATGTAGAACTCTTTATAAAGTGATGTCTTCTAGTAAAAGTAAGTTCGCCAAGCATATTTTCCAAAATGTCCGACCGTTTGTCTAGCGGAGTTATAACGAATAATATACGGTCACTTACACTTGGCCGAAAACCACCCTTAAACTATATTTTTTCTTTGTGATCGAGACCTCTAGGATGGGAACTTAAATACTAAAACTTTGAGATAATGATACAAGCTTTCCAAAACTGTTGGGTTCGTTTCCTAACACTCGATGTGCACCATTTTGCGACTATCGTAGGAAGTTGTTTCAACGTAACTACTTGTAAAGTATTTTAATACGACGGGATGTCATAAACATATATTTCGATGATAAACTTTATTTTCCAAAAGGTACAAGTGGTATGGATATCATATGAGTTTGCATGCACGACGTTGTTTCATGACTTACATTAGAGCATATCATTCATTATAGGTCGCGGTTAGACTGTTGCGTCTCATTTCTGTGCATCCACTTTGTCATCATAACTATTGCAACAGGTGAGTTCGTAGCCCCACTTTTACTCGTTTAATTGTTTTATAAACTCTTCGGGGGAGATACATGCTCAACTACTTGCTTTTACTTTACATCTATATGAACTTAAATATCTTTTGTTTCACTACTTATGCTAGTAAGTAGATTGTGCCCGAACTAAATTGATCACTATGTTATGAACACTATTAATTGAAATACTTTCCTTGAATTTGAACCTTTCGACATGTATATTTGAGCTCTTTTAAATTGATTCGAACCCTTTAACATATAAGTGAACACTTTGGACCTGATATGAACCTTTTGACATATAGTTAAACTCTTTTAACTTGTACATGGACCCTTTTGATATATTTTAAACTTGTTTGACGTGATTTTGAACGCTTCGACTATCTTGAAACTTTTGATATTATTCGAGCTCTTTGACTGTTTTGAACTTTTGAACTCGACTTAAATCTTTGAACTTAATTACGAATTTTTGAACGGAACTCTTGAACTTAAATACAAACTTATGACTTGTTTGAACTTATTAAACCGGATGTGTTATGACCTTGACCTAAAGTCTCCTATGATCGGAGCATCACTATAAAGTCTCCCATATTCGGAGCATCACTATAAGGTCTCGCCTTATTGGTGGAGCGTACAAAGTCTCCCTTGTTCGGAGCAACCTTAAGCCTCCCCGGTCCGGAGCAGAATGTCTCCCTATGGGAATGGAGCATTTTCAATCTAAGTCTCCCTTGTTCGGAGCAGTACAAATTCTCCCATGTTCGGAGTGTTCTTGGTTGTATATTAATAGTTGTATGATGTACTGTTCGTACATTCGCATTGTTAGTCTCCTATTAGTAGGTAGTATGGATAGCGCTATTAGAGGTCGGCCAACCTCTCGTCCACTATGTTACGGGACGCATATTATTTATTCTAGGGGCTTTGCCTGGCATACATTATTATATACGTGGTACTATATTGTGAATTATTGTGGTAACTTTTAATCGACTATTAGACACACTATACATATTTTGGCAGTGGATTGTGAACACACAGGTTGCAAGTTTTGTATGGGCGGAACTTGGAACTGAGTGGATTTACAATGCCTTTGCTTTGTGAACTCTTATGATAATGTGCACTTTACTAATAGACATACATATTTTGGCAGTGGGTTGTGAACACACAGGTTGCAAGTTTTGTATGGGCGGAACTTGGAACTGAGTGGATTTACAATGCCTTTGCTTTGTGGACTATTCTAAATGACCAAAAACTTTGCCTTTGTTGCATGAACGCTCTTTAAAAGCTTTACTTGTTAACCAAACTCTATGAACTCACTCAACCATTGTGTTGACACTTTTAGCATGTTTTATCTCAGGTATCTAACGCATTCACTTCATGGCATGCATGTGGACTTATCATAGAGTCGCGGTGTCGACTCGTCTCACCTACATTTTTGCACTTAACTATCGTTTGGTTGTAACAAACTTATTTTGGTATCTTGGAAATCTATTGGGACCTATGTTTTGTAAACTCTGATTATTTTACTGAATCAAACGATATTTTCAAAACGACACTTTAGGTCGTTCGATATAACTGTAACTTTGATGCTATGATCGTCATCCCCCAGGAATTCCATTCCGCTGCAAAACAGGTAATTTGGGGGTGTGACACCTATGAACTCACCAACCTCGTGTTGACATTTTTAGCGTGTATTCTCAGGTATTGAGGCGATTGTTTACTCTTGGAGGCGCTTGGGCAGTGGCATGGCATGGTCATAGACGACTCTGATTTTTGCATTTGGGGACCGCTTATTTATTTTGGGCCTATTTCCGTCTTAAATTTTATTGTAAACATTGATTTTATTAAATAAATGAGTTTTCTTAAGAAAACCCTTTTCTTCTATGCTTGTGTTGTGATACCGATTAGTAGCACCCAAAACTTGTATGCTTTCACTAAAACCCGATTTTTTTTTGGGGTGTTACAGATAGTTACCCGGTCGGTGGTAAGTTAGTTGGTAAGTAGGGTATCGATCACTAAGAGTGGATTTCTAATATACTAATTCTAAAGGTATTTTGCTCTACTAATTAACCTAAACTAATGCAAAAGAGGATTTCTACCTGAAAGACTGACACGAGTTTGGTTTCTAATAAGCTAATAAAGTAAAACAAACAATAAAAGTAAGAAAACACTAAATAAGGATAGGAAAAACACATTAACCAAGTTAATCGTATAAGAGGCCAGATTTGTCTAATTGTTGTAACGATGATACTCACTTCGTTGGTGGATTTCTAATGTAGGCTAGATGGTACTTCTTCCTAAACCCTAACTTTACTATTTAAGTCTTTCAATAGATTTAATCCCGTCACGATTAATCAAACCCAACATAAAGTGTAACTTAATGATTATAATTTATCATTTATCCAACTAGGGCTTACATTACATATTTATACCCTAACTTATTACTAGTAGCCTAATAGTCATAATAGCACTATTAACTTTTGCTTACTCGTTTATCAAAAGTATAAAACTTTATATGATAACATTGTCTAAAAAAGATATTTATGTTCATATTAGAATAAAAATATAATTTTTTTCTCTTGTTTTCTTTAAGCTCGAGTTAGTTAACCATGTTAAAATATTTCTTTTATCGTGACAGATAAGTTAGGAGTTTCCATTATATTTCTATTATCGTTACAAATTTTTTACTTGACAATAGGTAGCAAGATATTTCTTTATTGTAAAAGTCTAGGAAATTTCATGTACCGTGTAGAAATTGTCAAAAAGACAAGAAATTTCCATAGATAAAATAAAAAGTCATTATTTTTTTAAGAAAATATAATTAAAGCTCCCTCTAATTATTTCATCTTCATTCTCTATAATTTTCCGGTACCCAAAAAAAAGGATATAACACCACCATAGCCGCCCTTGCCTTTTTCCGTCGAGTTAAAACACCACCACCGGATAGCTGCTTTTCTCTCGACCAAAACACCTCACCAAGTCATTTAAATCCCGGTCACGCGCCTCCACGCGCCGGCGTTAACTTCAGGCTACAGTTTGTCTTTCTTATTTTTTCCGGCGAGTTGGATATCACCTCCGGCGAGTGAAGCTTCCCTACACTTTTCTGAGGCAGACCTAAGTTTCCCTACACTGGTGACCGGAATATATTTTCCGGCAGTATAGTTGTATATATCCGCCACTGGTTATTTCTTTTGCTATTTGTTTATAGGGTCTTGTTTTTATTACTGTAGCTTAATTTACAATATATTTTCCGGCAGTATAGTTGTATCTATCGTTCCCCCCTTTTAGCTTCTAGTGCCTTAGACTTTGGCTGGCGTTGTTTTCTTGAGGGTAGCAGCTTAGAGGCCTTATATACCTGATGGTCCTGTCTTTTCTTTTTCATTGACCAAAAGACCAAACGAATAGCTTTTGTTTCTCAACATCATCATTCCACTATACTTCCAATGTCCTCCAACAAGCGGTTACGCTTTTCTGATCCTTCATCCGTAACTCCTGAGGCGTCCGCTTCAAGCTCATCCATTCCAAATAGCTTTAAGTATGATGTGTTTTTAAGCTTCAGGGGTGAAGACACTCGCAAAACCTTTGTTGGCCATCTTTATCAAGCTCTTGAGGCAAAATGCATAGAAACATACAAAGATGATGAGAAAATCGAAAAAGGGGAAAAGATCGACGATCAACTCCTCAAATCCATTCAAGAGTCAAGATTTTTCATCATTGTTTTCTCAAAGACATATGCATCTTCATCTTGGTGTCTAGATGAGCTTGTCAAGATTATCGAGTGTCAGAAGAAGATACCTGAGCAGACTGCTTATCCAATATTCTATGATGTGGATCCCACTCAAGTCCGCAAACAAAATGGGGCAGTAAAAGAAGCCTTTGCCCAACACGAAAAGAAGGAGGCTGCTGGGAAATGGAGAGACGCTATGAAAGAATTAGCCGATCTGGCTGGGTGGGAGTTGAAGGCTACAACTAACGGGTAATTCAATTTCTTCATCATATCTCTGTATTATTCTTTCTAATCTACATTAATTTAAATGTTAATCCTTTTAAGTTATAATTCTAATTGATACAGGGATGAATCTAAATCGATCCAAATAATTGTTGATGCTATTTTCAAGAAGTTACATTCCACTAATTCGAGCGCTGATGGAAAGTTAGTGGGCATGGAGACCCGAATCAGTAAAGTCCTTTCATCTTTAGAGATTGGTACTGAAGATGTTCGCATGATCGGAATCAGGGGGATAGGAGGTGGGGGGAAGACAACTTTAGCCGGAGCTGTTTATGATCGAATATCAACTATGTTTGAAGGAAAAAGCTTTGTTGAAAATGTAAGGGAAGTTTCAAAGCCTTCTTTGTCCGGTTTAAAGGAGCTTCAAAAACGGATACTAGAAGATGTGTTAAATAAAAAAGACATCACTGTTAGTAGCGTTCATGATGGGAAAAACATGTTGAAAGCCACGATGCGGCGTAGAAAGATACTTGTTGTTTTAGATGATGTTGATCGTATAGAACAGCTTGAGGCGTTAGCAGACGAGCCTGACTGGTTTAAATCAGGAAGCAGAATTATCATTACCACAAGAGATGAGCAAGTGCTGAGAGCCCACAGAGTGAACTTTGTTCATGATGTCGATTTGTTATCGTCTAGGGAAGCGATTTGCCTCTTCAGTAGGTATGTTTTTCGAAAAGACATTCCAATTCAAGGATATGAAGAGCTATCAGGGCAAGTTGTACGATATGCTGATGGTCTCCCCTTAACAGTCAAAGTCTTGGGTTCATTTCTCTGTGGCAAAGATGAGCTTGAATGGGTAGATGCCATAGACAGGTTAAAAAGAATTCCCTTAAAGGAGACTCTGGAAAAGCTAGAATTAAGTTATATCAGCCTGGAAGATGAATATAAGGAAATATTTCTAGACATTGCATGCATATTGAAAGGCATGTTCAAAGAAGTTGCAATCAGAATTCTTGAAAGCTGTGGATTTCATGCTAGAAATGGTTTAAAAGTTCTTGAGCAGAGATCTCTCATAACTATCTCTGAATCTAAGCGCTTGGGCATGCATGACCATATAGAAGAAATGGGAAAGAACATTGTTCGTCGATCGCATCCCGAGGAGCCTAACAAACATAGCCGACTGTGGATTAGAGAGGAAATTGAAGATATATTGGCTAATGACATGGTAACGATCAGTTTACTTGTATGGTGGAGAAAACTAATACATTTTCATATGTTCTGACTTGTGACACTGTTTTTGGATTGCAGGGTACTGAAGAAACAAGATGTCTAAAACTTTCGTTGCTGATAGGAAATCCTATAATTCATTGGAAAGGTTTTGGAAAAATGAAGAAACTTCGATATCTTGAAGTGAATAATGATTTTACCCTATACTTTCCAAATTCTGAATCTGACCGTGAGAGTGATGGCGAATCACTTGGCAGTGATCAGAAATTTGATGATACCAGCCAATTGGATGAATCTACCCAATACTTTCCAAATTCTTTAAAATTTCTAAAATGTTTGGATTACCCTTTCTTGTATTTACCCAAAACATTTCAAGCAAACAATCTTGTCGGACTTGATATGTATAAAAGCAGAATGGTACAACTTTGGGAAGAGGGAGAAAAAAAGGTAGAATAGTTGTTGATTGGTTGTTTTGCATAATTCGTAATAATGTTATTGATTTATTGGTTTGTTAATACGCTAATATTAATCTTTTTGTCTTATTTTTGCTGGCAGATTCTAAAAAAACTGAAATTCCTTTCTCTCTCTCAGTCAAAATTGACGACTTTTGACTTTGGGTTGACTCCGAATATTGAGACGTTATTTCTTGAAAGTTCTGGTAATTTAGAAGAACTTTGCATGCCATTTAGTTGTCAAAATCTCAAGCATATCGTTATCAGTAAATCAAAGTTAAGAACCTTTGACCTTGGGTTGACTCCGAATCTCGAAACGTTATATCTTTATGATTGTGCTGTTTTTGAAGAACTTCACGTGTCTGCTGCATGTCCAAATCTCAAATTCCTCTACCTTAATAAATTAAGGTTGAGGAGCCTTGAACTTGAGATGATTCCCAATCTTGAGAGGTTAGATCTTGAAGAATGTCATGAGTTGGTAGAAATTAACGCTCCAGTCATGCCATTTAGTTGTCAAAAGCTCAAGCATCTCGTTATCAGTAAATCAAAGTTAAGAACCTTTGACCTGGGGTTGACTCCGAATCTCGAAACGTTATCTCTTTATGATTGTGCTGTTTTTGAAGAGCTTCACGTGTCTGCTGCATGTCTAAATCTCGAATTCCTCAACCTTTATAAATCAAGGTTGAGGAGCCTTGACCTTGAGCTGATTCCAAATCTTGAGAGGTTAGAACTTAAAGAATGTCATGAGCTGGTAGAAATTAACGCTCCAGTTGGATTTCTGAAAAAGGTTGGCTACTTTTACTTAAGTGGTTGTTTGAGGTTTACTGATTTTGAGTTTTTCGGTAGATGGGAACCCAAGATTAATTGTTCTTCGGCTACTTTAGATCTGGTTGGTAAGCCCCTAGATTTATGCCCATTACACCCCAACAGTAATCTTCCAAAGTTTCGGTTTCGTTGTAATTATAAAGAAGATATACCGTCATCAGTTGGAAATATTGAGAAGCTTATGTCTTTTGGTCTATGTGCTTGCACAGACTTTAAGAAATTTTCAGATATGATTTGTAGTTTACAATGTTTAAAAAAACTTGCACTCAAATGCAATATTCCAGAGCTTCCTAAAGATCTTGGCAAGTTAGAATGTCTAGAGGAGCTCTCTCTGTCATCTACAAAGATAAAACATCTTCCGGATAGCATTTGCATGCTGAAACATCTCAAATATCTCACAATTTATTACGGTGCTCTTGAAAAGTTACCAGACGATCTTGGCCGATTAGAATGTTTAGAGAAGCTATATGTGAGTAGTAAGAAAATTGAATATCTTCCGGATAGCATCTGCATGCTAAAACGTCTGAAGTCGCTCGATGTTAGAAATTGTTGTCTTGGGAAGTTGCCTGAGGACATTGGCCGGTTAGAATCTCTGGAGAGACTAGCTTTGTGGGGTACAACGATTAAACATCTGCCGGATAGCATTTGTATGTTAAAACATCTGAAGTTTCTCAACCTTCATCGTTGTGCACTTCTTGAGAAGTTACCTGAAGGTCTTGGCCGATTAGAATGTTTAGAAAAGCTAGATATAGCATACACAGGCATAAGTCATCTTCCGCAAAGCATTTTTGGGTTAAAAGGTCTGCGTATCACTGCATCTCCAGAGCTTCTTCAGTTGTATAATTTTCCTTCAGAGATAAACCATAGCGTGTTTGGAGTCTTCTCTACTGTGCTTTAAAGGTACTTTCTTTGTTTTCTATATGAATTTGATAGTTGCTTTTCTAAAAAAAAGAACTAATTGGTGCATCCTTTGCTAATCAGGACTTGGCAAATGCTGTTCCGGATCTTGAAAACACTGGTCTTGACCTCTTACGGGTAATTTTAAACTAATTACTACCTCATTTCTCACCTGTAAAGGGTTATCGATATACTTTAGTTATCATATGCTGCGCACAGCTTTAAATTTCCCATTAACTCTAATTTAGCTTCGATCAAATTTTTTTACAGATAATGATTATCTTTTTTTTTTGGTGCCAAAGGTGAATTATATTAACGCCAAAAATTTTGTACATGATAACATAAAACTGAACGAAATTTATTTAGATAATGATTATCTAATACAGTAGAACATTAGTTTCAATGATTCTGTTGGAATGCTTACTATTTTCTCATGACATTTAATGTTGTAATTATCAAATATCTAAAGCACCTTGGATAACGACAGAATCATAATCTTGAATTGTAACTTTTGCTATGTTCTTTAGGATATTCTTGAAATTTCGTTCCAACGTTTAGGGTAACCATTTGTCTATGAATGAATGAGTCATCCAATCTTCTTATTAGCATTTCAGAAAATGACGTCTTGGATCCCAAAAAAAGAATTACAGCTGAGGCTGCACTGGAGCATGAATACTTCATGGATAACTGGTTGTGCCGCAAGACTTCACCAGGTACGCACTTTATTTTATTCATTATTAGATCCTAAACAAGTGTACATGTTATCTAATCATCCATTAACTGACTATAGCACCATATTGACCAATGCAGGACTTGACCGCACGATCTTCAGCTCTGTAAGAACATAAAATGCTTTATTACAATCACCAAAATAAAAAATAATCAATGTGTGTGCACTCCAAAAATTTGGACAAACTATATGATTGGTGCTATTATTTTTGAAAACATGATGCGTATTTCTATATGAGTTTGGTGCAGACTGAGAATGCATCAGTTGGTGACTATATTGTTAGGCAACCTGAATTAAGAGTGGACACTGGACAGCTGGACTAAACTTATGAATTGGGTAATCGCGGCTCACAACAAACTGGCGTTACCTAATGAAATATTGTACAAAACAATCAACATCGTTGACCGTTTCTTGGTGGCTAAAACTATTACTGATAAAGATTCACAATGTGTTGACTCGAGTGCAATGTACATTGCATCAAAATGCCAAGATACCTATTATCACGACCCGTACACTTTCTACTGTTACTTCTCTGGCGGACCTGTTGATATTCAAGATGTTATCAACATGGAGGTACAGATTTTGATTTTACTGGATTGGAAACTAAACGTCCCTACACCGTTTCTTTTTCTCACTTTTTTAATCGAAGCTACCCAAATCAAGCTTAAAACCACAGTGAGTGTTTAGTAAAGTTCTTTAGCAAATGATAAGATCTTTTTCTCTATTTTCTTTTCTTATCTGGAAATTATCTGAAATCAGAAATATATATTGTTTTGATAATGAAATTATTTTTAATGTTATCTTTTTCGGGCAGATTGTGTATATGGTGCATTTCTACACGGAATTAGGGATGACATGTTATCATATAATTAAAAGCTTTTGTCCAGCAATGGTGGTGGCTGCAGCAGTGTATGCAGCACGTGCGACGTTAAAAGAAGAACACCTGTGGCACAAGACTTTACAAATGCACATGGGATTTAAGAAAAATGAAGTGAGGAGATGTGCAAAGATTATGATGGAGAATCATTCGGGTCTCAAGGATGATAACTTGAGGTTGCATCTTTACGAAAAGTATTCAAGTAAGACCCGAGGTGCAGTGGCACTTTACCCGCCTGTCAAATTGTTGCCTGCTGCCCAAAGTGGTACTAATACAAGGGATAACATTCCTCCAAATATGGGAGCTTTGACACCATCCCTGTCCCGATGTCTGGTGATTTCCCAGTCGTAGGTATAGTCGGGATAGGATATTATGTATAGATGGAAGACTAGAAATATGATCTAGCTAGTGATGAAACTATTTGTTTTTTCTAGATGTTCTTCCTTATGTTGTTCTGAATGAATCAATGATGTTAAGTTATCGTGCTAGTTATTGGTGTCTGTCAAAGGTGTCGAGCTAGTATTTGGTGTTTTCTATCGGGTGTCGTTTGGTTTTGTTTTAGTAGAAGTTCTCGTGTCGAGAATAGGTTTTTTAGTTAGGTGTTTTTTATTTGGTGCTTGTAATCGTAGCTTCTCGCTAGTTATATATTTCAATGAAATTATTTTACCGTTTAAAAAAGAGGAAATGATGACTACTTTTTCAAGTAGGTAATTGCCTACTTTCTTTTGTAAAAAAAAGAAGAAACATGTATGCGTGATATAATGAAAGAGCTTAGTTGTAAAATCTTGTAAATTTTTTTTCCCTTTTTTAAAGATAAAAGTAGGCAAATTGACTATTTGGAAAAGTAGGCTATCATTTCCTTTTAAATTTTTTTTATCGAAGTTCACGAAATATGATATTCTAGATTGTTTGTTCTAATAGCAATTGATAAAAACCGAAATTTATGTACATTATAACTTGTTGTCTTGTTGGATCATCTAATACAATTACAAAAGCAAACCTTCACATATATGGTACGGAGTAAATAAGACGAATGTGGTCTCATCGATTTTGGTGGCCCCATACGATTACCACAAAAAGCCTTTAAACACACATAATACATATATATCAGTAATGCATGAACTAATTATAACATGAATTTTTAACATCTTTCTCATGAAAAAGTGTATGTGACTTATATTTGTAACTTTAATCTAATTAAGACAAATTTCTTAAACATTGAGGTTTGCTGAGTAAAACGTTAATTGGACAAGGGTATGGGATGAAAATATTGTTTGAATTGGTTTTTCGAATATATAGTTAGAACAACTTTTCAAGGGTCCCGTGACACTCATGAAATAATGTCATAACGCCACTTTTGTATAAGAACATTTTTTTTCTTAAATGCACCATGTAAAATAGAGAAAATATGTCAGTCTTGTTTAGTTATGTAACGTAACTGAACAAAAATACAAAGCTAGTAACTGAACAAAAATACAAAGCTAGTAAACCTCATGTCATGTGTATTAACTAGTTATTGAGTTGTATGTTATCGTTTTCTCGACAAGTATTGTAGGAACTAATATAAGTTTTACGTTTGTTGTTTGTTAAATACGCAGTTAAATGAGGGGTGTTTGGATGTGTGTTTTGAGGTGCATTATGTGAATATGGGGACTCTAAGTAAGGTCGTGTTTGTTTTTTTTCATGTTTTATGTCTAATCTGCAGGAATAAATAGATTTTGCCTTACTGTTATAGTCGACTATTGTTCATCTCAATTTGAGCTTTATTATGGTAAAAATACTTGTGATATAATACAAATCAACAATCTCAAACACTAAAGAGGAATTTATTAATAAGCAAATTTATTTGACATTTTTCAATAAACAATCTCAAACACTACAAACCAACAATATAATACAAATCTCAACTTACATAGAAAATACACATCACAATATACTAATAAGCAAATTTTCCATCTTATGACCTATGTGGGACAACTTGGTTACTTGAAACAAGTTGTTTCAGCAAAAATGGTCCATATAAAAATTTGTTCTAAAGACATAATGTAAACTGAATTATTTCTCAAATTTTAATATTATTTCAAGTGATAGTATAAATACATGACAAGAGTAAGGATCAAATAAGAAATAAAAGTAAAATGAGAAAGATGAGAAATAACCACAACCGCACATTTCAGATGCACCTACAAAAAGAGATGCATCTTTCATGAAATTCTCCTTCTTCATTTGAAATGTGTGGCTGAAAACATTTCTCATTCTTCTTATTTTTATTTTTCTTCTTAGTGGATCCATTCCCTACATGACAAATACTAAACATGCTAAGCTTAATATAAACAAACTCTTTCAGTATAATAACCTGCTAACAACCCTTAATGTAGGACAAGATTATTTCTCATAACCGAATAATAGTTCAAGTGATAAATACTAAACGGGCTAAGTCCAATACAAACAAACATTCTTAATATAAAATCCCGCTAACTGTAACACCCGCCATTTTATAAGTTTTAGAAATAAACTTTTATATTAATATTAGAAATTATAGGGGACCAAATGATAGTATTTTATGAAGAAAAGGACTTAGATTCACCTTTTTTTTAAAAAAAAAAAAACAACATATCTTGCAAACTGTTAGGTTCCCATTTATGTAACACAAGCATCAATATGAAGAAATGAGATAAGAAAAGTGATCGGTTGAACACAAGACACAATATGCGTAGGAGTATATGAAAGGATATGCGTAGATATTGAATACAAGTGAACAACCAACTCTCAAATGAGAGTTTACAAGGCTTATTTATAGGAGAGGGAGCTAGGGCAACACACCTAGACCCTTCCTTTCCTTATTAGGCTTGGGCCTAGGCTTATGGGCCTTCTACATAAGCCTAAGCATGAAACAAACATAAATGCCTAATTAAGCTAACTATTACATATTAATTACTAACACTTGTAATCTAGTTTAGGAGTGATTCCAACAATCTCCCCCTAAGTGTTGGTGATTAATGATATGAGTAATAACGTTGTAGGTGCTGATGTAATAGTAGCTTTGACGTCTTCTGACATTCTTCTTTCTTGCGAGAAGAAGTGCCTTGATTCGAACAATCTCCCCAGTGTAGAGAAATTGTTTCCTTTGAAGTATTCTGCTTCAACGTCTTTGATTTCTTTGTTCTTTGATCTTTGTTCTTTGTGGTGGTAGTGATAGTATGTTGTGGTTATCTGCATCAGGTCCGCTTCGTTGCTCCAGTGTCTCAACGTCTTTCTCTAACATGCTCACACACTCTTTAACGTTGGATTTTAGTGTTGGTGTAGTTCTCTAAGTCTTTAAACTTTGTAGATTCTTAATTTGATGAAGAATCATTTTGACTTTGTGTTGCCTTTGATTTTGTGAGAACTTTATATATGATGTGGTTGGTATGAGCATGTGGAGAATCTGCACGATCTTTTCCACCCGCAAGCATCCATAAGAAGAAAACATAAAACATGGGTTAGAAATAATCCAACGCTTACAAGTTTGAACTTCGAGTGTGTTAACAGCATAGTGTGAAAACACGTCTCTAATTCTCACTAAGGCTGTTCCTGAACTGGAGTCCCACAAGTGAGATAACGCGATGTACCGAAGTACACCTACAGTTCAGGTGAGTCGCTGAGGTACACTGAAGAGATTAACCGACCACCATTTTCATTCGTGTTTAGCCACTGTTGTGTGTTTACATCGAAGTGAGTTTTTTGTTTTTTAAAGATGATGAGAGATTGTTGTTCTTGTTTGTGTTAAGATTTGTGTGTGTCGATTTTGTATATTTTTTGTGATAAGGTTTTGTTTGTTCTAATGTGAGGGAGCTGGTTATGATTTTGTGTTATGTGGTGTTTAGATCTGGATTGGTGTGAGGGTTTTTAGAAGAGTAAATTGTAAAAATCGTTCTTGTGGTTTGGCCAAATTGCACGTTTCGTCTTTGTGGTTCATTAGGTGCAAAAATCGTCCGGATTTGGCACTATTACGTTCACTTTTGGTCCTCCATCATTGCAAAAACCGTCCTTGTGGTTTGCCAAATTTCACTGTTGAAGGAACAAAAGTGCACGTGACAGTGCAAAATAAGGAATATATTTGCACTTATTGATTTACAAGGACGAAACATGCAATTCGACCAAACCACAAGGACGATTCTTGCAATTTACTCGTTTTTAGATCAAGAGTGATGTTTGATTTGTTTTTTTGTTTGTGTGAGTGTTTGGATAGGATCGTGGTTGTTGATGCGTGTGTCCGTGGTGGTGAACCAAAAACAGCCCACACGGTGGTGGTGGCCGGTTAAAAGAGAGACACTTGAAAAGACCAAAATACCTATTTAAGTAATTAACTCTTTTAATTATAACTGGACACAAGTGGGCCCAATAAGCTTAAACGGTCATATAGCCTAACATTGAAGGCTTCAACAAGTTTCGTTGGTTATATTAGTATGTTTGAGAGTTCGTTACCTAACATTAGAAATTTCTGAAAGTTCATGGGTAATCAATATAATTAACCCTTTATTTATTTCATTTTCTACGCTTAAGCTTGTCTTACGCCTAAGAAAATATTACGCACAAGGTTTCTACTACTAAGTCTTTGGTTTACGCCTAAGCTACGTTTTTTCTCAAGTTTACGCGTAAACAAGTTCTACGCGTAAGCTTCAATTCTACGCGTAAGTTGGGTATTACGCGTAAGGTACTTTCTACGCATAAGCTGTTTTCTACGCTTAAGGTTACTTCATCAACAAAGTTTCATTCGACTACAAAGATCCATCATCAACACAACTTTCAAGATGTCTCAACCACCATACTCTAGCTACTTTCCTCATGAGTATCCTCAACAACAACAACAACTACAACAACAACAACAACAATACTATCAACAACTTCATCAACAACAACCTCAACAACCATCTCAAATGTACTCTCCGTAAGGAGCAAACCCTCTTCCACCACAAATGCCTCAACCTAATCCTCGTCAACAAGTACAACATTGTAACTACTTCCAATATCAGTATCCAGGTAAGTATGCTAAGAATGTCACAACGCAAAAGGAACCCACTTGGTTTGCAAAGATGTGTGAAGCTTTAAGTAGCCAACAGTCCATTCATGAAGCTGGATCCCTTGATAGACCTCCAATGCTCACTCCCGGAAATTACGATCAATGGGTGATAAGGTTCTTTAGGTTTTGTGATCTCAAGAAACCACATGGTAAGTTTTTGAAGAAAGTCATCCTAGAAGGTCCTTTTCAAATGCCTACTATCACTGTACCCGGAGATCCGAATGCTAATCCACCAAGAGATGATGTTACCAACGTTGTCGGCATTGATCAACTCACTATTGATCAACTTCTTCACTTAGAAGCTGATGAAATTGCTATGCAATATATCCTTTTGGGTTTACCCAATCCGATACTTTGTAGTTGATGCTCAGAAGACTGCTAAAGCAATGTGGGAGCACATTCATCTTCTAATGGAAGACACTGCACTCAATCAAGAAGACATGGAATCCAAAATCGACCTAGCATATGAAAACTTCATGATTGAACTAGGGGAGACACTAGAGTCATATCATCATCGGTTCTCAGACATCATCAATGACTTGGACAAACATAATATCATTATGCCAAGGATTGCAATCAACACAAAGTTCCTGAGTTGTCTTGGTCCTGATTGGGAGAAGTATGTTACATTCATCCGTCAAGCGAAGAACCTTCATCAAGCTACTTACGGATTGTTGTATGACTACTTGAAGTATCATCAAAAGGAAGTAGACAAAGAAAGAATTATCCGTGGAGTCCCTGCTTCACCTTCACTCCCGGATAATCAAACTCTTGCTTTGTGGGCTCAAGCATGTTATCCTCAATTTCCGACACTGTCAACTGTCTTCACAAACCCTCCACAACCAACTGCTCATGTAACACCCCAACCCGACAAGGGTAAAGATATCACAAATACGGTTTCATATCAGAACCTTAAGTACTATACAATAGCGGAAGCCTTTACAAAATTTACAAAAGAAAATATAAATAACTTAATAATCAAAATAAATCTAAGATCCCTATTTTCAAATCTTGCTCTCAGCTCTACTCTCAACCCAGATCAGCTATCCCATAAGCTCATCTTGAATGCTTAACACCTGCCGCAGGAAAAGAAAATGCGGCTGAGCTTACAAAGCCCAGTGAACAGATATAACGAAACCAAAACTAAACAAAAACAGAAATACGAAATGAAATAAAGAAACGAATAACGAAGTCACAACGGAATGAGGATAATGAATCACTGAGGATTCTGCTGAAACACAAACATACAGAAATCCGAAAGAACACATAACAGATAAGAATAACACATAGCACATTAATGACACAAACGTAAACACAATAAAATAACCAGGCACTTAACACATCAAGAAAATAGAGTACATATAAGCCAAACGAAAAGTCTAAAGGCTAACGGAAATAATTTCTAGAAAATAAACATGGCATTCCTTCAAGTCAATAAATCTACATTTAACACACTCAGTCCAATATTGTAGCAGCGGAAATAGCAGACAAATCATAGCAGTCATATATGCATATAGAAACACAATAGAGAAACTATAACTAAATGAACAAAAGACATAGCATAACAATTAGCAAGTTATCAAGTCAGATATCATAAGTTAAACCATTTCCCAGATCAAACTTTAGTATAGACAGAATTTAAACATGGCAGATCAAACATAAGCAGATACGAACACCAACGGATAATCAAAGTTCATGAATTATCTGAACAATTATACATAATGAACTTACAGAACAATCAATTATACACTAGCATAATCATCATACAGATCAACAAGGTCACATAATGGTAAACTAACATATAATCAGATGACAATATGCGAATCACATTTAAGCATATTAATCATATCCTAGCATGGCAAACAGTAGTCACATAAACATGTCAAAGCATAAACACATTCAATAAACATATAATAATTCAGTATGTAAATGGAAACATTGACAAATACGGAATCATAAACAGAATATCTAACACAGAAATAACAGATACATATTTAGTTATCTACCACGAGCCCAGAACATATCATATCAGAAGTAACCTTCTTATTCGGAGGGGTGACCTCGGAATACCTTATATAATATGAGGGGAGACCTCAATAACAAATGGAGTAGCTAGCTCCCAGAATTTGTGAAGACGCGTATTGCACACGACATCATTCACCAGACAAATCATATCAGATAAAAGATCAGATCTAGGATGCATCCATACGCCCCAACAGACAGATAGTGGCCAAACTATCAATAAACAGATAACAGAAAGGGACGTGGCAGAGCATCACTCTACTGCCCTAGAGTCATATCAGAGGTGCATCACTGACACGGACATGGAACCCCCATGACTAGTGAAATAATGGCTCGGGTGTCAAACTAACTTAGGTCAAACAGATTGTCATAAATGACACAGATCATAATTCATCATAAAGGTCAAACAGATTTACAAATCAGAGTTTTCATATCATAAGTTCAAATCAGATGTTTCATGGTTCAATAAACAGAGATTTCAGATAAGCAACGGATCAAACAAATCAGAAAGGGTTCATATCAAATGTTCAGAAATCAAAGGTTCATATCACAGTCACATATCATACGTTCATAATCAGAGGTTCATAATCATATGTTCATAATCAGAAGTTCATAATCAGAAATTCATACTCAACCATAGCAAGGTTCAACAAACAGAAGTTCAGACAAACAGAGATTCACATAAACAGAAGGGAATCATAGCAATGGCATAGGGAATCCTAATAAGCATAAGGAAATGACAAGAAAAGGAGATCATGAGAAAACCTTTACTAAAAAAGGTGAGAATATCTGTACCTTAACGCAAATGAGGGAAAGCAAATGAATGAACGAACACGAAGATACGACACCACGTCTTCTTCAATGAATCTACACGGATTACGATTCGTATAATACTTTTTAGCTTCTTTTATAAGCTTCTTATGCCTTTGTAAGTGTGTTACTCATTGATATCATGTTTTATCTTTCATTTTCTTAAACTCATATTTGGACCAGACTTTAACGATTTTTATAAAATACTTACTTAGCTCAAATGAAATCAAGTAAAATCCCAGGGGTTCCCATAAGAGTTAAAAGACTCTCCAAAAATTGAGGGGTTCTATTTCCAAGTAAAATGGCCTATGGAAAATCATAAGTCCAGACCTGCCCAGAAAGTGATCAGAAAATACACCTTAAAAGTTTACGCTTATTAGACCTGTTTAGACACCTTAGAAAAATTCCCAAAACTCCCAAAAATTCATTTATAACCTAGATGTCACTTCTGGAAAAGGAGAGCTCCCAATTCCTTATGGTTTGAAAATGAAAAATCAAACAATCCAACCAAATTTCAGACCCGTTTTCTCAGCTTTGACACTTGATCTTGTAAAATTCAAAAATACGACTTAGACAACTCCAAATTCGACCAAACCACTCGGAAGACTTAACTAAGACATAAAATAAACTTTCCCCACAAAAACCCAGATTATTGCACTTATAAAATTGGATCTATAACACACACAAATTCGACATATGATGCTGTCCAGTTTTAGGGTTTATTAAAACCATTATAATCACATGTTTTACCTACCCAAACGCACCCATGACCCATGAAAGCCATGAAATCTGTTTTAATAGCATCTTGACATGCCCAATACTTTATATTTTCCAGCTTATGAATTTTATACACACACTTATAAAATTAACGAATCAATTATTCCCATAAAATCATAACACCAATTCTTACAAATGACCTAGGGTTTCTATGTGTCGACTCCCGTCTTATATGATCAATTGCGATTACTAAAACTTGCATTAGTATCCATGAGGGTCGATAAAAAGGGGCTGAAAACAGGAGGTATCGAGGCTAAAACAAGGATTTGGGTCGAATACACTCAAAACATCAAGGTTACGTATGGGTCGACTGAAAAAGTAACAAAAGAGACGAGAATACACGATACCTTGGTCGATTGCTAGGACAAGAACACGGACTCAACAAGCCCACAAGACCCTCTACAGATTATTCGATCACACACCCTCCCCCATGACTCTTGCTGTTGTAACCTTCAAAACGTGCCCTAGGATTGTGAAAATTTCTTTTTGCCGCTTCTTGTTGTTAATCCGAATTAGGGTTTTCTTCTTATTTTTTTTTTGTGAATGATGAAAAGATACGGTCTAGGGTTTTGAAGGGGAGGGATATTCGGTTTCAAAATAAATGGGGAGGGGATTTTCGGTTGTTTTAGCCGCACCAAAAGAAAAAGAAACATGGGCCAAGAACCAAACTTAGTTGGGCTTCAATTAGGTTGCAATGTTTATGTAAAACTCGGCCCATGTACATGAGTTTTAATGTGTGATGTAAATTTTTAGACGTAAGTGTCGACTTTATTTATTTTGCACATTAGGCTTTATAATCTTTTACAAGTTATATTAGAATTTCATTTAATGAGCTTGACATATTTTACGTATTTTGTAAATTTTAAATTAGAGGGCAAAATAGTCTTTTTACATGTTTTAGATTTTCGGGTTTTACAGCTCATATCACACCATATGATCCATCACAGCAACAATCACAAGAAACTCAACTGGTTCCCTATAACAACAATACTGATTCAGCACTTTACAGTGAAACTCCAGATGAGGATGTTGCGGCCTTCGATGCATTGAATCAAGGATTCGTCATGATTGCTAGAGCCTTCGGCCGATTTGCTAACAAATCCAACAATCACATTCGAACCTCGTCCAACACACGAAATCAAGCTGTTGTTAACAATGGAAGAGTTGAAGTTCAGAATCGTGGAAATGGTCGTCAAATGGGTATTGGTCAAGGGTTTAATGTTAATGGACAGAATAACATGGCTGCTCCACAACAAAGGGTTCAAATTGTTGAATATGGAAATGCTCAGAATGGGGTTAATGGTCTCCGATGCTATAACTGTAATGAGAAGGGTCATCTGGAAAATGCATGTCCAAAGCCGAGGAAAAGAGGCAGCGCTTATCACAAAGAAGCTTTACTCTTGGCTCTCAAGGATGAAGCTGGTGGAACTCTTACAAACAAGGAACAGAGCTTCATGGTTAATGCATATTCTGATGATGACATGGAGGACTTGCAGGCTAACGCAGCTGTGATGTTAATGGAAAACATGCAAGAACTCCACATGAGTGACACAGGCCCAGTGTATGACACTGATGGCTTGTCTCAGGTACCGGATCCTAACATTCTTTATACATGATCTGATATCTCCGCCAACATCTGTATCCGACAAGGCTCAGAGTGTTCAACATGAGTCGTCCAAATCTCATTCCGATGAAAATCAAATAGATCCCGTAGTTACATTTGACGATTAAGATGACCTAATGGTTAATATTGATAATCAAGTTGACTCTGTGGTTATATTTGACGATCTAAAGAATGAAAATGTTGAAACTCAAATTGAACATGATGAACCTTTGCCTAATCCAGATCTTGAGCTCATGACCAACTTAATTCATACCACCCAATCTCAACTCGAAAAGTGCAATGACATCAACAAGAAACTGCAAGATAAAATTGCACTGTTTACTAAGGATAATGAATGCTATAAGTTCCAACTCAACATTTTTGAAACCAAAGAAAAACGTGAAAAAGGTTTTGAAGTCGCTTTTGCTAAATCATACCAAAATGAAAAATCCTTGAAAAAACATATATGTGATCTAGTTGCCTCCAAGAATGCATTGCTTTCTCAAATAGAACAATTAAAATACGATCATAAACAACAACTTAACGCTCTTACTTTAGAAACTCAAAAAAGCCTGAGTTGTTAACTTGTCAAAAACAGTTTTATGAGTACAAAAAGCATTCAAGGAAACAAATAGACGACTATCTTGAGGAAATTGTCGACATACAACACAAAATCAAAGAGTTTCGAAATGTTGTATACAAACATGGTGAGTCAATCAAAATAATTCAAAAGAATTTCAATACCAACTACCAAGGCACATAGCCATCTGACCAATCTTCAAACCCAAACACTCATTTAAAGATAACTGCTATTCAAACTTAATTTGCCACAAAGAATTTCAGAGAAACTAATCCTTACAGCTTTTAAAACCAAACTTAACAAAGATAACACCTTTATATATATGTTTCTTATCTCGAGGCAGAACAAGGCTACATACATTATATTGGCTTCAATCATACCCAAAGGATACTAAGATGATGTAATGTATCAGTTAAACCTTATGCTTAACTTATGCGTTTATTCATTATCGAAAAAACCCATGTTCCCCCAAATAACTAATAAGCACATTGGCATTAGCTTGCCCAGCATATTCCCATATTCCCATGACAGGTATCCATCTCACAAACTCACGCTGCTCTACACATGATAATTAGGAAAAATACAAATACAACCCAATGTATAAGGTACTTTGACATGAGCTTACCTAAACATCTTCAATAAGCTTTGAACATTTTTTATACCCAAAAACCCATCTTCTTCCCTCAAAGAGTTTTAAAGTTAAATAAGAGAGTTAGGGTTTTTAATTTTTATAAAATTTGGGGATTTTCTTTAAATTGAGGGAATTTAGGTGTTTGGTGTTGACTGCTGAAGATGGTTGTTAATAACCAGATATTTCCAAATCTAACCCGTTAATCACTCGAGGGATTATTCTAGCAAACAATTTCATGACATGTCCAGTCTGCAAGCCTTTTATCCATAACCATCCAAATTAATGATCATTTCATTTCCAAATCTGTCAAAGAAAATTGCAGATATAACGTATTAGAAAGTGTTTGTATACACAACAAAACTAAATCGTATTAAAAAGTGCCATGTTAATTCCATACTTTGGACTACTACTACAGTGACCTTCAAACAAAAAACCTAATAAGCCCATTCTTAAAGTGTTTCGCTAAGCTATTTTGAATACAACATAAACTTGGCAATCTTGACCCAACCCGAACCAGTTGACCCACGACCCGTTTGACCTGTGTTTCCATTTGACCCGTTTCGACCCATGACCTATTTCACCTATAACTAAACCATCACGGTAACAACTAAATCAACGTTTTGCCTATTAAACTAAACATGTTAAAAGAGGTCAAATTCTGAAGCAGATGTAGTTCATCTAGTCTGCATATAACTTTAAATTACTTTTAGTTTTATTTAAGTGAACAGCTACAGCTGATTCAGCATTCTATTTATTTAGATTAATGACTGTGTAATGTGGACCACAAAAATACATATTAATAAACATAACTAGATCACATCCTGATGTATTTCAGCACTGGGCATATTTAAACTAACAACCTGACAGGCGACAACACATATGGTTTAATGCAAGCAGCGCCTGCTTCACATTGCCATATATATAAGATTCAACAAGGTATCAACCATATCTAAGTTAGGACAATAGTTCCATTTTGTTTTGTGTACCAAAAATACAACTAGATAATCGAATGGTGTATTGATTGCAATTAATAGTTTGGCTGATAAGAGAGGGGGAGTCACAACTCACAATATGCATATATTATAGCAGCAGTATTACTTTTTGGGTTATATATTTCATACCTGAAGTTTCTTTGCCAGTTCCTCATGCTTATTATAGCCAGAAGCTCTACCAGCCACCTCATTTACATGACTCATCCTCTGAGTAACTTCTGCCTATAAAAAGAAATAGCATATAATGTGATTGATAAGTAGGAATAGAAAACCAGGTTGTCATGCACCTGCGCGTTCAGGTCCTATTAGTTGGTTCGCAGAAAACGTTATGACAAAGTAATTCGGGCTGCATAAATGATATATATTATCTTTATTGACAATCATAAACAATTAAATAGTATTTATTTGTTGGTACACATTGCCATGATGCAAAAAATTTACAAGCCTTACTTCGGATACAAATAAGATACAGCAACATAAATAGACCAAGCAAGAAGTAGAGTTGACTACTTGACTTTGTCCATTTCATCCTTAGTTGTAGGACATTGATGCAAGTTTTCAGTCAATAAATCCAGTTTTAAGATATATACAACAAGCAAGGACACACATGATGCACGGAAATGACACTATTCACATATTACATGTCTGCGCCACATCATTAAGTAAAGAGAAAATGTTTCAAGCATATGCTACCAAATTGTTAATGTGCATGTTATTATGAAATAAAAAACCTAGCCAAAAGGAAAACAAGATAAATTTAAGCTAAACAACGGAAAGAAGGGTATAACTTGACAATTTCGCGCAACCACTTAAAAAGGAGAATGGCCAATAAAGTTTTAGTAAAGAACTAATTCAACAGTTAGTTAATATCCGGGTCGCATTAAATATACGGGTCGCATTAAATATACGTTAGCATTACGTGCCAATTAATTACATAATTGGAGCACCTCTTAATGTAATTCAAACAATTATTTAAAATTAAGCCTGACTTTATATGAGGTTTAATACAAGTAGCACCTACTTCATGAGATCTCTTGATGCATCTTGAACTTAAGATCCTTATGTTGTTTTATGTAAAATCTCAAAGAGCTCGACATAATGTGGCGATCTTTTGTTCTTCGATTTCTGTGGAATATTACATTAGAGTAGCACGTGTAAAGAGTTAACTTTTCATACAATAAAGGTTACACATTCATATTTCATAAGTAATGTGAATATACTCGATAAAACAGTTAACAACTATCATTCACAAGAAGGCAACAGTATGATGATTCTATCCATATAATTCAAAACCTTCCTGGTTCTCAATATGTCAAAATCACACAAAGTGTGACTTTCGACACATTCAAATTGTTCCCTTAAAAACTAACTCATTCCTTTTCCCCTGTTGACCCGTTGTAAGAGAAACCCAAACCAGAGTTGGCCCATTTACACGTAGATGATAAGAAGTCCCCCCCCCCCCCTCTAATTCGTTTTACAAATTTAAAAGAGCTGAAAAAAATTAAAGTTGACCAGATTTAGTTAGCTCGAAAAAACTACTAATGTCAGTCCAAGTATCAGTATCCTTCACTTTCAATACCCACTCCAAACTCATAATAAATATATGAAAAGTAAAACTAAACTTGGAAAATTTCTAGGAGAAACTGTGTTTCATGAACTAATCTCTCACTCAAATGGCTCTTTAGCGCCTATTGTAGTACAGGCAGTCCATATTGGTAAGCTGGATCGATTCACACATAATATCTACTCTAGTATCTTACTTGGTAATTGATATATATACACTTTATGGTATCAAACAGAGTAGTACATCAGTCTGGGTTGATGCAAGAATAAACGGATGATTAGCTGACAGATTAGAAAAATCCGAGGTAAATAAAAAGTTATCCAGATGAAAAACATTTCTTAGCTGCCATTTTTAAAATCCTTATTCACCATTACAAGTGCTATCAACTTTTAGTCTTTTAACATTGCTGAACGATATTTTTAGCATAGCGTAAAGGCAGAAGGTGCATTGAACTATATATCCTTTCTACACGCTAAAATGAATAAAAATAAAAATAAAGTAAAGTAACTCCTAATACCGTCTTCCACGGTTTATGGGTCCCAATACCGTCTTTCACGGTGTATGGGGGAGGTTGAGACGTAGACAAGCTTACCCCTACCTAAGGTAGAGAGGCTGCTTTCGGTTCTACCAAAGGTAGAAAAGGACCTCCAGCCTTGCAAGGGGTGAGGATCGAACCCTTGACCTCTGTCTCCAGAGGCACGCTAAAATGAACGAAAATAGTAAAAAGTATAATGATTTGGTATGTATTATGGTACTTCGCCTAATTTCATTATCCAATAGTGAAAAGCTATGACATTATCATCTCCATTAAGCTAGACTTACCTATATGCAAACTTAATACTAATTCATTTTGTGCTGTAAGATTCTTTTATATTGTCAATATCGAACAATATTTCTAGTAATCTATATATTAGGTCTTTGGTTTTACACATATTAAAGTACTCGTATGTTTATAAAAAAGTTTTCAAATAACAAATGTGCCTACGCACACAAGATAATTTCATGTTATCAGAAGTTACCCAACCCAACCATTTTGTAACTTTAAGCATCTATTAGCCCATATTGTGTTATGTGCCTGCAATGATAAAGTTTTTGTGACTGCAAATCACATGAAAACTAATGTAACACTGTTGCTAAATTTGCAGTTGCATTGGTAGATATGTATAGACATGTTAACGGTTACTCAAAGAAAAGCACACAAAATTCCTTTTTGCTCCGGAATACATAAGGGCAATTTAAAAAACAATAACTTTCGATTCAAACAGTAAGTGATAAACTAGCCCGTAGATGCGAAAACGTAACAGCAAAACTTCCCATTTCTGCACCTGACAGGAAAAACTAAACCTAAAACTGTTTTATCCAACGACTAAAAATGTTTTCGGGGTTGATTATCATACTAACGACTAAAACTTATTATTTCATTATAAATGACACGCCAAACAATTTTTGCATGTCAAAATCTAACTATAAATATTAGGCAAGTATCATTCTCTAATGGACATTTCATCAAACACCTTTCGTGCACAACCTAAACCCGAGCTTCAAACCATAGCCGCATGTAACCGACCTAATTCACCTCTATCGCACTATAATATCACAAATCTCCATAACTAACACCTAACTGAAGCAAACACAAAAATCACGAATTCAGTTCAAAAGTATACCTTGCTCACGATTAACCGAATCTATTTGAATCGTTAGGGTTTGTCTTTATGGACCGATGTATGTAACACTAATATGAGAAAAGATTAATAAATTATCACAACCAATTGGTCAAAGGCTGTTTAATATGACGGAAAAAAGAAAGAAATTACGAACCAGGCCCCCAAAGTATGCAACAAGTTGTGAGAACTATCCTAAACTTTTTGTTATTTACGATTTTTTTATATAACAAACTTAGTTTACCAAATATCTAACAAATATCTTGTTATTTCACACATTTTTACTCGAAAACGCAAAACTAAGGTATTTTGTTCTTCATCAAACAAATCTTATTAAAACCAAGACAAGGATTTTACAGAAAATGATACGTAGTACTTTTAAGAAAATGTCAATATTAGATGTTACAAAACAACCAAAAATAAACAACCAAAAATCATCAATGTTACATGTTGCAAAGGTCATCATTTTAACAAAGACACATGTTCCTATTTTGTACAGCAATATATTAATGGATCTAAAATCCTTTTATTTTTCTAGTATTTATAAGCCTAGTTTCAGACCATATATCTACTATAAAAGACTAACATTAGCCCCTTGTATCCCTGATCAAGAATTTGCAAGGTACCACAACACTAGCATCAACTGTGAACATGTAGCTAATTTGAAAGAGTAAACCATAACTTTAAAAATGCAGAGCAATTTCTTTAAATTAAAAGTGATACCCATGGGAGAGATGTTAACGACTTAACGCATACAAACATGTATCCTTTATACAATCACACCGCAAGTAGAGATCTTAAATTTGTAGCTGTAACATCTAAATTCATAATTACGTCATGTTATTCTAAAAAACCAAAATCCACCTCCTTGAGCTCACAAAACGGGCATTAAACTAGGGTCGTTACATCCCCACTTATCGTCAAATTCTAACAAGCCACAAACATCAAAAGCAATGTCAAATCAATATCCTAACAACTGACTCCTATATAGAAAAAGCATCCAAACTCAACATCTCAAAACCGAAAACCTAAACATATAACTCAACAATCCAAGCTAAATCTAGTTCATATCCTAAATTCATACCACATTTTCTCAAAATACCAAAATTCACCCCATCTACACACACAACATACAAATCCAACAAGGGTAGTTACATAGTTACACCGTCACTTATCGTCAAATACTAACAAGCAGTAAACATCAAAAGCAATCTTAAATCCATATAAAAACAATTCAAATCTTAAAAAAAATTCATAGACTTGGCAAAATCTCGAAAACCAAAACCCGAAAAGTCAATCAGTTAACTATTAAAGCTAATAAATCTAAGCTCGCAAGAACATTAACACATCTCACCATTATCTAAACATCATTTACACCAAAATATAAAAAATAATCAAACTAAAAATAAATTCTAGCTTTTTCTTCTACAAACGATCATAAGAACCTTTTCATCAAACATCTCGTGAATACCTGTCAAGAACACAGATACTTAAAGAACCATCGATTGACTGATTTTACACATATTTTAATATAGCTGTAAGCCGCCTGCTAAATGATAGTGTTGTGAATAAGCCTTTTTGTTACTGCCAAGAAAAAGGACATTTATGCTATGTTATTGGGTCATACTATACAAAACCTCCTATGGGGTCAAATATGTCTTTTGTCCCCCCTTAATTTCCACTACAACACAGTTTTTTGTTTGTTTTTGTTATGTATTTCTGACAATTTTAACCGTTTGACTTATTAAACTTTATATTTTATGTTCCGTACTTTCAGGTATATAGTTTTTTGATATAAACAAAATTATAAAAAAATAAAAATAAAAATAAAAAAAAGGCAAAAAAAGAGGGGGGGGGGGGGGGTGCCCGTTTAAAAAAAAAGGGTTTGTATAAACCTACCCCTATGTTATTCTCATGATGGTTGGAAGTTAATATTATTCATCTTTTGTGCAAAAAAAAAAAAAAAAAAAAAAAAAAAAAAACAGTTATTTCTACCATTATGGTTTGTTTGTTTCAATAGGAAAAAAGAGGGATGTGCGAATGCTGGAGAAAAAAAAGGGGGTGTTTAAAAAAAAAAAAGGGGGGGATGTTTTTATAAAAAGGGGATTGGGGTTGTGAATGGGCTGGAAGATGTGAAAATTTGGAGTGATGGGAGGCGTTGGATTGAAAGGGTTCAATTGTGATAAGTGTGAGGTGATTTGCAACAATAAGATATTTACACGTGCTTATTACCATTTACATACCATGTGATTGTGCTTTCCACCAATTCACTCTTCACACATCTTTTTGCTTACTCATTTTTATATCCTAAAAAAATTAAG
The DNA here is from genome assembly GCA_019973895.1 of Chrysanthemum seticuspe. Lineage (NCBI taxonomy): Eukaryota > Viridiplantae > Streptophyta > Magnoliopsida > Asterales > Asteraceae > Chrysanthemum > Chrysanthemum seticuspe. The sequence continues at coordinate 15,930,752 of BPTQ01000009.1, forward strand.
GGTGTGCTTGGTTTAAATTCGGGAAAGAGAAAGAGAAAGGCAATGATGGTGGGAAAAAGGAAAAAAGAAAGAAACGCATTCCTCACAATTTATTGAGTAATGGTCCATTACCCACTATTGGTAATGAGTCATTGCATTATACTCTACCAAACACATTTTTTTAATTAATTACCTTTCTCATTCCTTACCCCCCCCCCAACCTCCTACCACCTAAATGAATTGTTACTTCTAGACAAAAAAAAAAAAAAAAAAAGTTTTAAGTAGTTTGGTTTTTAAGAAAATACTTCATAATTTGAAATGATCAAAAGTACAATAAACTATTAAGCTTAAAAAGGTGTTTGTTTAAAGTTTATTTGTTGCTAACAAGCTAGTTAGACTTACTCTTATACTATGTATTTTATTAGCTAGATTTTTCGGTTATTTTTTACGCCTATTTCCTTATATTTTAATCTTAGGTTGTGTCTAATGGCCACATTTTCACCATCTTCACCTCAGTGGCACATCAGTTCAATCCATCACCTAACAACCATAGTGGTAATCACTCAACTAAATACATAAAAATATCTCACTTTATATAACATATATACCCTACGATATACCCCACACACTCATTAAAAAAAAGGTAGTGCACCACGTTAGATGGTCTGCACTATCGAACCAACCCTAAATGGCACCTTTGTGAGCGGTGGATGAGAGGTCGTAGTGGCTGATGGCGCGTTGTACAAGCTCACCATGGGTGGTGGATGCATCCATCAGGCCCGATCTTAATTTTTTTCAAAATCTCACTTGAAGGCTTGAACCAAATAAAAGAATTGTCTTCTTTTTGTATGAAAAACATAGATTTAGGATTTTATTTTTTTAACCGATGTAATGATTTGTTGAAATGTGTTCGATTAAGATTATTTTTGAGCTATTAAGCTTAAATGATTTCGGTTTACGTTTAATAAGCTTACTTTTACCGGCTTATTTTAAATTTTGTAGGCTGATATAAGTCTATAGGTCTTAAAATAAGTTAGAAAAGTAACTTATCAAAAATAAGTTGAAATCACGTGAACTCGTTAGCTTAAAAGTAAGCTTAAAGAATACCTCTTAGCAGATTAAGATAAATAACTTTAAGAAAAATAGAAAATGGATGGATAATGACATTGGGATGGATAGTTTTGTATTTTTTGTAAGAAAATAATGGACGACATATGATTGATGAGTCTTTGTGTTCAACAAAAAGAGATAACACAAAGTGGTGGCCCCACATGGCTTACTTTCATAAAATAATGTTAAGAATTTGGTTGAAAAATAATTAGATAAGAAATTTTAAATGAACAAGACATGGGCATTTGCGTCATTTTACACTTATTTAACAATCATATATAACACTGTTAGAAATTTGGATAAGATCCGTAAAAGATCAATACCATGAAGATATCACATGCTGAAGAAAAAAAAGTACATGGACTATATCTAAGAAACCCGTCAAACACAAGGACGATTCCGAATGATTTTGGTAGCCCCGTGCGAAACTACGAATGGGGTCTCTTAAATCACGAAAATCTTAACTATTATGAAAAATTCAAAACATTGATTTGGGTAATCCCAAGAACACATAAACTTGACAGTTCACATCCGGAAACATTTGGGTCATCTTAACTATTCTGCAAGTATACTGTATTAAAAATGGGTCAATAATGACCAAAGTGTATTTCTAGGTGGTAGTTGCGCAGCCGGGTACTGCCTAGCGATTAATCGGTTGGGTAGGGATTAATTGGGAATTAACCAGATTAGATTTTTTTATACGTAAAATTATAAAATTTTGAAACTATATGCTCAATTTGGCCGATCTAGCCGATTTTTTCTAATTTGGCCGACTTTTATCCGATTAATCAGTATGTTGTCAGATTTTTGACCAAATCGATTAATAAGGCCGATTAGTGAAAATCGGAGCGGTTAATACCTTTCTAGCGATTAATCGCCGATTAATTGGCCGCGCTAGACCGACTTTTGCAACACTGCTTTTGATTCTCAAATTATTATGTGTTTAAGGACCGAGCATGGGCTACTCGAATGTTTGACGCCGACAACATACTTTTCGTATTCAAGACTATCTACGTGTTGAATGACGATACATGCACGTTATGTATTTTAATAATTATAAATCAAATATATTATCATACAAATATTAAACTTATTATTCTCTTGATGAAATGATGAAACATATTACGTTCATTGTTGTTTCTTACTTTATTCGTGCACGTAACTACTTACTGAATAATTTCTTTAAAATTTTCGGTGAATTCACGGATCTCCAATACATATTATTTTTCGTCCAAAACGATGACGTTTTACACTTAAAAAAAAAATGAACCGACAATTTGGCGAACAAAAGAAAACGTAAAACCACGCCGATAATGCAACGTCATATGAAGAAAAATGAAAAAAGTGGAAACGGTACCCCCCTAACTATGCGAAGACTTACAAAAATAATCTCTGGCTTTTTAGTATTTACGATTTTTTTTATATATCAAATTTCATTCGTCAAATATCTAGCAAATTCTTTAATAAAAAAATACTATTGCATAGAGCTCTGGATTACGAAGAATATGAGCTTAATACTGATATGCTTTCGATGTACGATTTTATAAAAATATTGAAGTTTAATATGTTTAAAAAAAATTAACTACCTAAAGTTTGTGTGCAAATAGTCTAGAGACTATTTTCGGACAAAATATATGATAGTTTACAATTTTTGGCTTTATTTAGTTGTTACTACAATTTTTTTAATGGACTGACTAAGTCTACAAAAATGGAATTCAAATGTGTATAACATAACACATTACAACTTTATACTTTATAAATAATATAAAAGATTGAAATGGACCACACGCAAGCCCACAACGAACGATCCAAAGTTCAAATAAAAGCACTACTTATAACATATACATAAGGATTTTCGCATACAATTTAGGCACAAAGAGCAAAAAAATATTAAAAACAAAAAGCCTCGTAAGTGTCATCCACTTAAAATAGAACCCACATATGTGTAGACATAAGCAATAAACAAAAAAAGTACACTCACATTTACATAAGATTTTCGCACACAATTTAGGCACCAAACATATAACAAAACATAGGCAACATAAAAACTAGAAGGAACGCGCGGATGCAACCACCTCATTATGTATGATATGTAGGGATGGCAATGGGTTGGGTTCGGGGCGGGTTTTAGTGAACCCGTACCCATACCAGTTTATAATTTCCAAAGCCGAACCCGCCCCAATACCCGATGGGTACCCGATTATTATTATCCATCGGGTTATCGGTTTTTCCCACGGGTATCGGCTATCCCAATTAAAATCATCGTTGTACAACTCAACCTAAAAAAACCAAAGCACCCTAATATATTCAAAGTTTTTAGAAGTTAAAGAAAACGACTTCAATATTCGTAATGTTTGAAGATTAAAGAGTTAATGTGTCATGTGTGTGAGAATTAAAGCGTCAAGCGTAAGTTTTAATTTAATAGTTTATAATTACCAAGATATATGCTATTAAGGAGTAGAGTAGAAAAAAATTGTACAAGGTTAAGAGCTCAAAACTTATTAGGACCTTATATAAATTAGCAAAAAAAAACGGGTACAAATTCGGGTATACGGGTACGGGTAAACGGGCGGGTATTACTAGAACCCGTACCCGAAAAGAAAAGAATATATCTACCCGAACCCGTATCCAAACCCGCGAACCCGCCCTCGAACCCGACCCAACTGATTCGGGTTTCGGTTTTCCCCATCGGTTTCGGGTGCTTTTGCCTTCCCTAATGATATGGGTTGTGAATTTTAATTTGAGTTTTGTGTTGAAGAATACTATTGTTTTTTTAGGTAAAAGGTCAAAGACCCGATAAATATATTACTCCAAAAAACGTTTAAGTACAAAGGATATGAGTGAATCCCATATCTCAGCCCGTTACATAGGCAAAAAAGCTTACATAACAAGATACTTCCTATTCTCTAAACAAGAAAATAAACCACTACTCAAAACATAACATTAGAATCCTATGAAAAAAAAATTACTTCCTACCAAGGCCTTGGAGCTTGATACCATAAGTGTCTGTTAGTTTTATGGATATAAATTAGTAGACGTGAGTTAGGATCGAACTCGAGACTATGGGATTTCACACTTTACATATGAGAATTTAAAGTTAAATAATTAAATATAAACGTTGTATTTATTTATTTATTAAATGAAATAACTAACGGACGTTAAGTAATTAATGTAATGGATTAACGGGCGTTAATGTTTATTGGAAAAGGACTAGATTGCAAAGTTTGGAATTTTCCGGAATCCCTTGGGGATGTGATGCACCGATCGGCCAAGGAAAAAGGAAACAAAGACACAACTTGTTCACCAAGTTTGCTTGGGTATATATACAAGGCTAGGGGTCTTGTTTTTGCATCTCTTGTGCTCATTGCTAAACCCTAAAAATTGTTTTGTGTGTTTCTCTTCTCTAAACCGATCGTACAACCCCTTGGGTGTCGATCCAAAACTTTTTCACAAACCAAGTTATTTTGTTTGATAAAACTAGCATTACTTTAATTCGGTTTAGTACGTGTGTACAAGAACATAGTAATAACACACTATTGTTAATATCTTGGATTGAATTACAAAACAGTAAGGGGTAATTCATATAATCCTAATTAAATCAAATTAGGGTTCATCCGTTGCTAGTTTGTGGATTTGATTCTTGTTCGGCTAGAATCAATAAAAGGTACGCATATTCTTTTATGTTAATTAATTGTTCATTAATAAATCCTATACGCTTCCGCTTGAATACTTTGATATTTTGTGGTTATTTATTTGAATGTCATGTTATATAATTCCAACAGTGGCATCACGAGTCATTGGTTTTTAATGAGTAATTAATTACATAAACGCGTAATAAAACAAATAATTGTATGTTGTTTGATATGTTTATCTAGGGTTTATGTTTAATTTATTGTTTGGTCGAATTTTTTTAAGAATTGGGGCGTACCCCTATTTTTTTTTGTCGACACATGTATAAATTTTTTAGGGTTTTGAAAATTGTTTGCTAACCTTATTAAAACCTAGAATTAATATATTGGTTACGTGATTAATTCGTGAATAATTTGTTATGTGTCATGGAATTTTTTATATGCGATCTTGTGACTTATTTGTATAATTGTTATGATATCCATTATTATACATGCATGTTAGTCATGGATAAGTTGCTTTGATAATTGTTTAATTGTTGAGACATATTTAATTACAATAAATCTTGAATTGGGGAAGACTCCAATTATGTATATTAATGAATCAATTATGTGCACTTTGGTATATTATTAATTATGGGTTTACGCAATCGATTCGTCGATGTATGTGGCTCACTCTCAATTGAGAGAGTGAAAGCCCTAATTAATATATACATTAATTTTAACCTAGATATCGATTGTTAATAGGGTTTTATCGAATAAGTTGCATGTGGCTACTTGTTTACACGTATAAATTGTTTATTATATGCGCATTGTTTTTTAGTAGTTTATTTTTTATTTGTTACTTGTTTGTTTATTATGTTAGACAGTTTTAAGTAAAGGGTAATTTTGAATAGAAAAATAATACGGACTAAACAATGGCGAAATTTGATTTGTTTTGGAAGAGTTAAGTTTTCAATAGTTTAATTGATTGGTGACTTTGGTACAAATGGTCTGAACGGCTCACCCACTAGAATGAACTATAAAGGGGTTAATAAAGAAGTGCACACAGTCACACTGAAAGGATGTCTTAGGTTATGCTTTGCGCTTACCTGGTCCTCTGCCCCCTGTAAGTTCGAATGGAGCTACTTAGTAAGCCATAAAATGTGCAAACTCATCTTAAGTGCGAATTATTTTTAATTCCATGCGCCACTTCGGTGGTAATTACCCGAAACACTAAGTGTTTACACTTATGCAAAAGTACGGTATAATGGACGATAATTAACACTAAATTCCTTGATTGGTGAACCCAATACTTCAATCAAAACTTTGAGAATTTGATCTTTATGAATTGGTAATAAAAAGTTTTTTATTAAATTTATGCTACAAGATGAATGCATGACATCTTTGTACATATTTGATTTGACCACATAAAATCAAAACCAGTATCCTTTTAAATTAAGTTATATGCCATCTAATTAAAAGGAACACTTGAAGTTGCAATTTATGTCATGAGAGTACTTGGCTAGATTGTGATGGAGAGGTAAATCTCTATGTAAAGTGAGACCTTACATGGACATATTTGCAGTTCTTTAAGTTAGACACTTAAGTTGAGTAGGAAGTGAGACTTGGACTCAATGGCATAAGATGGGATGAAACATGTTTATATTTGCAATAGCGTTGGAAAATATAAATCCCATAATGATCTAGGAGTTGAAAATTGTTTGCCAATTAATGTTCGACAGGTTACCTTATTTTATGCGTTCGTTGCTAGCAGATCAACTGATGTAATGAACCTATGATAATTTGGATCCTAGTTTTCGAGAAAATTATATGGTTATATGTTTATATTACAGTTGGGTATATTTCATTTTCTTGAAAAGTTGTATTATCGAAAATACTAATACTTGAACTTTTTTCTGTAGAAATGGCTCAAAATAACGATAACACTAACATTGCACTAAGTTCTGCGTTCAAAAGTTTTTTTGATCGAGAAAAGTTGACTGGCTCTAAGAATTTCAATGATTGGCACCGCTCTTTGAGAATTGTCTGTAGAATTGCTGACAGGTTGAAATATCTTTATGAACCTTGCCCTGAACAACCAACTGGTCCTGATGCTACTCAAGCTCAAAAGGACGCTTGGCAACTTGAGTATAAGCGTCATAATGATGTGCCTTGTCTTATGTTTGGAAAAATGGAATCTGCTCTTCAAAAGCAGTTCGAACATTATTTCCCATATAATATGCTCAATGAACTTCGGACTATGTTTGAGAAGCCAGCTGCCGTCGAGATTTATGACTTGACCGACGCGTTACACAGCTGTAGGCAAGGTGAGGGTAAACCCGTAAGTGCTCATGTACTATACTGGAAATGAAAGGTTACATGGACCAGCTAAAAGAACTTGGCAAAACTTATGATGATGACATGGCTGTAAATCTTATTAATAGATCCCTTAACAAGGATTTTAATGGTTTTGTCAGAAATTTCAATATGCACTGCGTGGGGAAGACAGTTACTGACCTACACGCATTGCTAATTGACTATGAGAAAGGTTTTCCTCAAAAGGTTCCTACTGCCCAGGTACTTGCTATTCAGGGTGGAAGGATTAATAAGCCAAAACAGCAGCGTGCGAACAACAAGAAGGGGAAGGGTAAGGGTAAGGGAAAGGTTGACAAAGGCAAACAGGTTATGGCCTATCAAACTCAACCCAAGAAGAACCCTACTCCTAGGAAGGATAATCCTAAAAAGGATCAAGCATGCCACCATTGCAAGTCAGTTGGGTATTGGAAGAGAAACTGTGCTCTCTATCTTGATGAATTGCGGGCAAATAAGATGAAGTACGACGGGTCCTCGGGTGCCGGTCCTTCAGGTAATTTATTTGTCATTGAATTATTTACTCTAAATCATAAAAATTCCTGGGTATATGATACGGGCTGTGGTATTCACATTTGTAATACACTGCAGGGGTTTAGAGTGGAAAGGAAGCTTGCCTATGGGGAGCAATATCTGCACGTGGGAAATGGCGCACATGCAGCTGTTGAAGCCATAGGAACGTTTAGTTTAGTATTGCCTTCGGGCTTAGTACTGTTATTGAACAATTGTCATTACGCACCTTCTATAATTAGAGGTGTTGTTTCCTTTTCAGTTTTGTTGGATGATGGTTTTACTCATACTATTTCACGTAATGGAATTGATGTTTCTTTAAATGGTGTATTTTATTTTAAAGCAATTACTGTGAATGCTGTGTTTGAAATTGATGTGATTGGAAATGAATCTAACAATAATAAGAATTCAATGTTTAGCATTAACAAGAAGATAAAGTTAGACTTGAATTCTTCTTATCTTTGGCATTGTAGACTTGCTCATATAGGCAAGGCTCGCATGCATAAGCTGCAACAAGAAGGGCTTTTGCAAAATATCAATGATGAATCATTTGATAAATGTGAGTCATGCATATCTAGGAAGATGACTAAGAAACCTTTTCATAGCAATATGAAGAGGGCTTCTGATCTACTGGGTCTTATTCATACTGATGTGTGTGGACCACTTAGACATGTGTCAAAGAGAGGTGCTAGCTACTTCTTAACCTTTACTGATGATTTCAGTCGTTATGGTTATGTTTATTTACTTAAGCATAAACATGAGGTGTTTGAAACATTTAAGGATTTCAAAGCTGAAGTAGAACTGCAATTGGGAAAGAAGATTAAAGCTCTTCGATCCGATAGAGGAGGCGAGTATCTAAGCCAAGAGTTTAAAGATTACTTAGCTGAGAATGGAATTGTCCAGAATCTCACTTCTCCATATACTCCACAACAAAATGGTGTATCTGAGAGAAGAAATCGTACATTGTTGGACATGATACGATCTATGTTTAATCTTACCACTCTACCTTTATCCTTTTGGGATTATGCTTTGGAATCAGCTGTTCGCATTCTAAATATGGTTCCCACAAAGAAGGTTGATAAGACACCATATGAAATATGGCATGGTAAAGCTCCTAACCTGTCTTATTTAAAGGTCTGGGGTTGCGAGGCGTATGTTAAACGTGACTCAGCAGATAAACTCCAAAAAAGATCTGTAAAGTGTATCTTCATAGGATACCCTAAGGAAACTATGGGTTACTACTTTTACTATCCAACTGAAAATAAAGTAATTGTTGCTAGTGTTGAGATTTTCTTGAAAGAGATCTCGTATCTCAAGAATTCAGTGGGAGAGTTTATGATCTGGAAGATGATCAAAAAGATGCATTACCTTCTGAAAACACTAACGTACTTCCGGTAGAACCTGATAGTCTGGGTCCTCCACCAGAAGTTGAAGTGATTCCCGTTCGTAGATCCGTAAGGAATACGCGTGCACCTGAACGTCTATGTCTTAACGTAGAGGTTGAGGAAACTATGTTAGGAGATCTTGGAGAGCCTACTAGTTATAAAGGTGCCATGGCAATTCCTGATAAGGATAAATGGCAAGTTGCAATGAATGGGGAAATGCAATCCATGAGAGAAAATGAAGTCTGGGTAGAGGTCGATTTACCTCCAAACGCCAAGGTGGTTGGAAGTAAGTGGCTCTATAAGATTAAGACTGACATGGGTGGCAATGTACACGTCTATAAAGTTCGTCTAGTTGCGCAAGGTTTTACTCAAACTTATGGCATTGGTTACAAGGAGACCTTTTCTCCTGTAGCAGACATTAGAGCTATTAGAATTCTCATAGCTATAGCTGCGTACTATGACTATGAGATATGGCAAATGGATGTCAAAACCGCCTTCTTAAATGGCCGCTTAGATGAAGACATCTATATGAAGCAACCTGAGGGGTTTGTGAATCCACAATTTCCAAACCGTGTATGCAAACTTCAAAGGTCCATTTATGGATTGAAGCAAGCATCAAGGCAATGGAATAAAAGATTTGATGAAGAAATCAAAAGGTATGGATTTATTCAAAATCTTGATGAGCCATGTGTATATCACAAAGTTAGTAGGACTGATGTAATTTTCCTAATTCTTTATGTCGATGACTGTTAGGAATTAGAAATTCCCGGTATTAAAGAGTCGGTCACCTCAAGTATATGTAATCATTAGAAAGCTCGTAGTCGTAGTAATTCTTAAGTTAGGTAGTATTTAGTTAAGTAACACCGTGGAGGACGGACGGGTCTTTACCCACTGTATGCCTGATCCACAGCCCGATGTGTGGCGATTTATGTAAGACTATAAATACTCTCTACCTTCCAAGGTAGAGAGTTGGAGCTCATAATAATATCTTTCACTTTCTCTCACTAAGTTCCCTAAACCTCTAACTTTCTCTCTCTAGAATTCCATCTATATGCTACTTTGTGTTATGGTTTGATGTGTATGTGAAAAGTTATATCTTACAATTGGTATCAAGAGCCATGGTTAGATCATATCTTGCACATCTTTGGATTTATAGTGGTTTTTAGGTGGTTTTTGAGTTTGAAAAAGTTTAGTGGTTTTTGCATCATTTGGTTGATTTCTTGTGTTAAAGTTTGAATTTTGTTGGTACTTTTATGTTTAGAATCATCACAAGTGTTTAGGTTTTCATTTGGTAAGCTTGAATCATCTTGGTTGGGTTGTTTTTGGATTGAAAAGTGATGTTTATATGGTTTTTCAAGCTAGCGACTTAGCTCACGGAGTATTTTCTTGGTAGCGACTTGCTTCACATTTTCTTAGCGACTTACAGTGTTGGAGCTAGCGAGTTAGATCTAGCGAGTTAAAGTACAAGTAGTGGACTCTCCACTACGAGTAGCGACTTGGTCTGTAGCGAGTTGCTCTTTAGCGACTTGCATCGTTAGCGACTTGTGTAGCGAATTGCTGCCGAAATTTTGCTAGCGACTTGTGTGTTAGCGAGTTACTACTTAGCGAGTTACTACTTAGCGACTTACATCTGGCTAGCGACTTGGAACTCTAGCGACTTAGCTTGGTGGCGAATTAAGTGTTAGCGACTTAGAGCATTACTTTCTAGCGACTTAGTGCATTATCTGTTAGCGATTTAGTGCATTATCTTCTAGCGACTTGAGTGATTGTTTACGGTTTTCTCTTGATTTAGTAAAATCCCGTGAAAGAATCTATTTCCCGGTTTAATCATAGAGTTATAAAATCCCGTATAATCTGTTAACATGTCTACCAACGTCCCTACTGTCATCTCCACTGTTGCCGAGGATGTTCAAGCAGCTGGTTCAGATACTCGTCCACCCATGCTTGACAGAACTGACTACGATTCTTGGGCTCAACGAATCAGATTGTATTGCCTTGGAAAGGAAAACGGTGTCAACATTCTCAAATCCATTGATGAAGGACCATATCGAGTTGAGACGACTAGAGACATACTTGATACTAATGAAGATGGTACTCCTGTTTACGGAATGGACAGACCTAAGATGTACGATGAGCTTGATGATAAGGAGAAAAAGAGATTTGATGCAGATATCAGGGCTTCAAACATTGTTCTTCAAGGTCTTCCTAAAGACATCTACAAGCTGATCAATCATAACACTGATGCAAAGGCAGTTTGGGATAATGTTAAGATGCTTCTCTCAGGTTCAGAATTAACTATGGAAGACAGAGAATCACAACTCTATGACGAATTCGAGCACTTCAAGATGAAACCAGATGAGAGTGTCTATGAGTACTATGTGAGATTTCATAAGTTAGTGAATGACATGAGGAACATCAGAATGACTATGCCTAACATTCAGCTGAACTCAAAGTTTGTGAACAACATGAATCCCGAATGGCACAAGTTTGTCACAGCTGTGAAGCTCACTAAAGGATTGAAGAATACAAACTATGAGCAACTCTATGCCTTCCTCCTTCAGAATGAGAGACATGCTATGTTTGAAAAGTTGATTCTCAATCAGTTCAAAACCAACCAGGGAGAGACAAGCTCGTCTAATGACTCAACAGCTTTCTACTCAAACATCGGAATCACAACCAAAGCATCACAAGTCATACCCTTGGGTAATGGTAATCACAAACTCATCCCTGATCCTATGTTCAAACAAGCTGATGCTGATGCACACGTGGGTAACATCATTAATAAACTAGCTCTTCTCATTAGTCAAAACATGAATTCTCTCCCACAAACCAACAACAACCTCAGAACTGCATCTAACCCACATAATCAAGCCACTGTTAAAGATGGAAGGATCGTGGTGCAACCAGTTCAGGAAAGACAGTATGATCAGGGAAGAGGTGGAGCTGGGAGAGGTTATGTTGGCAACCAGAATCGAGGAAGAAATGGTAACCAAGGTCAAGCTAAGTCAATCAAATGTTACAACTGTGGGGGTGAAGGACACATTGCAAGGAACTGCACATCTCCAAAGCGTCCACAGAATGCTGATTACTTCAGAGATAAGATGTTGCTGGCACAAGCTCAGGACAATGGTGCTGCTTTGGATGAAGAGGAATTGCTGTTTCTTGCTGAGGGCAATGCCAAGACCTATGATACAGATGTGGATGAGCAGCCTATTCAGGAGATAGGTCACAATCATCAGAATGCCTTTCAAGTCGCTGACTGTGATGCATACAACTCTGATGTAGATGATGGACCTACTGCACACACAATTTTCATGGCTAGCATTTCTCCAATGGTTTCTCCCAAGGTCTCTTCTTCACCACAAGCTGGCACATCCAAGGACAAACTAATCTTAGAGGTATTAAAACTATACGATGATGCTGATGTGCAACAGATGCATGACAAAGTACAATCAACTTAAACTTTTGAATCAAACGTTGAAAATATGGGTAATAACAATATTGTCCCATACGATCAATACGTGAAACAAAGTGAAAGTGAAGTTGTACCAAGTGATGCATCTTCTGCAGTCAACAATGACTATGTCTTTGATGAATACACTGCATGTGCTCCTGATGATTCCGTAATTTCTGAACTAAATGCCTATAAGGAACGTGTTGCTATTTATGAACAACGTGCAAAATTTGAGTTGACCACTCGTGAGCAGGAAATGGATGACCAAGTAAGTACAGTAATTAGAAAAAGTAAGTTTAGAGAAGAAGTATTGAAACAAGAATTACATTCCTTGCAAGAAAAACTTTCTAAAACAGCTAAGCAAAAACAAGAACTTCAAGAAAATGTGAAAATGCTTAAGCAAGAATTTAATGCAAAGGAATCAAAACTCTTGAGAGATTTTTCTAATCTGAAAACTTTGAAAAACAAACTTGAAAACAAGTTGTACATACAAGGAAACACCATTCAGACTGCTCACATGGTCACGAAACATCGTGTCTTAAGCGATAAGCATAGCATTCCCCTTGTTGAGGAACCAAATCCAGAGGTAATTAAAAAGGCTAGAAATGCTCATAAGGTGCTTTATGATGGCAATGAAGTCCTTAAGCCTAGGCAGAAACCTAGTTGCGTTGAGTGCACTGAGGAAGATAAGATATTAAATGAAATCACTAAGGAAAAGATGAATAAGAAACAAAATGATCCCAAATGCAAAGAGAAAAACATAATCATCTCTCCTCATGATTACAAGAAGGAAAACTGGATTTCCTTAAACAAGTTTAAGCCTCAGACTTTGTTGACTCCCGAACAAGTCTTCTGGAAAAAGGATTTAGATAAGCAGAAAGCGGAAAGTATTATTGAAACAAACCCTCCCCTTTTGAAAATGCCTAGAGCGACTGTGTATCCTCCTAATACACCAATGCATCTTGTTCCTAGAACAATTGCCACTAAAAGCAAGACATTAATTAGCCAATACGTTATATTTCAACTATTTGTTGATTTTGAGAAAACTTGCAAGAAAAGGATCACACCCACTGGTATAACTGAAGGAGAAAGAGGTTTTGAACAAATGAAAGAATGTTATTTAACTGAGGTCATGCCCTTCTTTAAACTTCTAAAAGATCACTTTGAGAGTCTTAAAAAGGGGGTAGAAACTGATATTAAGGGTATGGAAAAGGAATTTGATGCAATGGTTGTTGAAGTTAGTGACTATGAGCGTGCACTGAAATATAATGAGATTGAGAGAAAGAACCTGCATACATTAAATGAGAATCTTATTACTGAATGTGTTGCTCAAGATGTTTTTTTCACTGCTTCAAATTGCTCTATTAATGCTTCCAAATTTCATGAACTATCTGTGGCCCTGAAAGTCTCCCATGATCGTGTCATTGAGCTTGAAAAAACTAATTCTAAACTAAATGAGAAAATTGAACTGGATGATCATGACAATTTGGTTAAACATTTTTCTAAACTAGAAGTTGAGTATTTTAATCTACAACTAAAATATCAACATCTCAAAGAAAATGTCAAAACTTCAAATATCAAGACATCTTCAGATGCTCCAGAGTTTGATGCAGTTTTTCAAATTAACAAACGAGATGAACAGATTCAAGCTCAGTGTAACACGATCAGAAAGTTGAAAGCCCAAATCTCTCAATTAAAGGGTCAAACGAACAATATGACAGGCTCCCAAATACCTCCTCCTTTAGATTCTCATAATTCTCAAACGTTTCATCTTCAAAACCTAGTAAATGCTTTACAAAAGGAAAACGAAAGTTTTCTAGAAGAAAATGAAAAGGTTAAACGTCATTTCAATGAGTTATTTGAATCAATTAAAGTCACTCGTAACAAAAACAACGGACAAATAGCTTCATTGCAAAAGGAAATTGAGAATCTGAAGAGTCAGGTAAAAGGGAAAATGCCAATGATCAATGGGGAGAATGTTGTATCTATAACATATGTCCCTCCTCATCTAAGGAACAACAAACTTGCCATTCAAACATACTTCTCATCCCTTAAGGATTGCCTAGAATGTCTGCGTGAGATTGTTGAAGAGGATAAGCTAGAGAAACCTCATGATAATGCAATTGGACATGCATGCTTATATGCCAAACGATCTCAAGAAATCTTAGAATGCTTGATCACAATATGCCCAAAGACATTAGGTGAGAGAGTTAATCCTTTGATTCCATGCTCGATGCCTAAGGCCAAATATGATATGCACTCGATTCCCAATGTTTTGAATGTGAACCGTAGTGTACCCTTGAGTAGCTCAGATTCTAGATCTGTCAATGCTAAGAGAGAGAACTCAAAGATGCCTTCTAGGAGTACTAATCTCAGTACCTCTAGTTTTAAGAAAGTGAACCTTAGTGCACCTGCATGTAGTTCAGATCCCAACACATCTAAACAGGTGGTGCAAAGAGTAGTAAACCAAACTAATGTTCCCATTCCCTCTACAGGAGTAATCAGTGACATTAAAGGGAGCAGGTCAAAGTCTCAAGACAATACAAGGAATGATAGGACCTCGCAAGCTAAGAATGTCCACTGGAAAAGAGTAGAAGAACAATCTAGGAACTTTATGTTTGAATCGAATAAAACGAATCGTGTTGATTCTAGTATTAGCCATAGGCGTACTGTAATTAATTCGAATTCTGATACTATTTGCAAACCTTGTACTGATGTCTGCTTGAATTCTGTTTCTAATCATGAATGTGGTGTTAATGTTCTGCCCAATGATGTTAATTGTCCAGTTAATATTGTTAATGCTAAAGTTCATGCTAGGAAGGCTAAAAGGCAAAAACGTAAGAAAGTTAGAAAACAGTGGAAACCCACAGGAAGAACATTCAGTAAAATAGGCTTTTATTGGACACCTGTTGGTCTTAAGACTAATCAGATAATGCCCACTAGAAAATGGATGCCTACTGGTAGAACTATTCCTTTAAGAAGTGATCACACTGTGAACAGGGCTAATACTGACACTAGTACTGCATCTATTCACATCGATTCCATTGCCTCACTTTCTGATATGAATGCTTCTATTTCTGATGTGGGTGTTCCAAACATTGTTACTAACCAAATGGAACCCATTCTTGCATGGGGATCCCAATTATCCAGTTATCCATTCTTGTCTGTGTTCAACTGCAGATCGTTCAAATCGTTTTGTGGTACCTGGACTCAGGCTGTTCCAAGCATATGACTGGAGACCGGTCGCGGCTCATGAACTTCGTGAGCAAATTTATCGGGACTGTTAGATTTGGTAATGATCATTTCGGTGCTATTATGGGTTATGGAGATTATGTTGTTGGTGATAGTGTCATCTCTAGAGTGTATTATGTGGAAGGTTTAGGTCATAATCTGTTCTCTGTTGGTCAATTCTGTGATTCTGATCTAGAAGTAGCCTTCAGAAAACATACCTGCTTTGTTAGAGATCTTAATGGTAAGGAACTGTTGAAAGGAACTCGTGGCTCAAACCTTTACACCATCTCTATCGATGACATGATGAGGGACTCTCCAATCTGCTTGTTATCTAAGGCTTCAAAAACAAAGTCATGGTTATGGCATCGTCGTCTGAATCACTTGAACTTCGGCACCATCAACGATCTTTCCAGAAAGGACTTAGTTGTAGGTTTACCCAGACTAAAGTATGAAAAGGATCATCTTTGTTCAGCATGTCAACTGGGAAAAAGCAAGAAGTATGCCCATAAACCCAAACCTACTAACTCCGTCACGGAAGTTCTTCATATGATTCATATGGATTTATGTGGACCAATGAGGGTGCAGAATATCTTTGGGAAGAAATATATGTTAGTTGTGGTTGATGATTACTCTAGATTCACCTGGGTCAAGTTCTTAAGGACAAAGGATGAAACTCCTGATATCATCATCAAACTCATCAAACAGCTGCAGGTTCGACTAAACAAAACTGTCAGAATTATCAGAACAGACAATGGAACTGAGTTTGTCAACAAACAACTTAGTGAATTCTATGAAAGCGTTGGAATCAGCCATCAAAGAAGTGTTCCACGAACCCCTCAACAGAACGGTGTAGTTGAAAGACGAAATCGTACTCTTGTTGAAGCTGCTAGAACAATGCTGATCTACTCAAAGGTTCCAATGTTTCTCTGGGCTGAAGCAATTGCCACTGCATGCTACACACAAAATCGTTCCCTGATTCACACTATTCATGGAAAAACTCCATATGAACTCGTCCACAACAGAAAACCTAATATATCTTTCCTTCGTGTGTTTGGTGCATTGTGCTATCCAACTAATGAGGGTCAAGACTTAGGCAAACTTAGGGCCAAAGCTGACATTGGAGTATTTGTAGGATATGCATCAAACAAAAAGGGATACCGAATCTACAACAAAAGAACCCGAAATATCATGGAAACAATTCACGTTTCGTTTGATGAGCTGACCGGTCAAATGGCTCCTGGACACTCCAGCTCAGGACCCGCACTTCAAAACAGTCCCATTGGTTCATCCCTTGTTCCAAACTCCTCTCAAGAAACTCCATATGTACCTCCATCTGAAGATGATGTAAAGAAATTGTTTGATCCTATGTTTGATGAACTGTATGACTCAATTACTAATGAGGTGCTGATCCCTACAACAGAGGATGCTCATATTCCAGTGAATGAAGTCAATCCCTCAGTCTCAATATCTTTAAGTCAAGAAGCACCTGCTGCTGATCCTTCGGTCTCATCAACAAATCATCATTCTTCAAATATACATCATGGAAATGTTTCTGGCATCAATGATGAAGTTAATCCCTTTGCTACTCCTGAAGATGCTCCATTTGAAAACATATTTGCTACTCCTGAATCATCATCAGAACCATCTTCTTCAGGAGACATCGACTCAGCTACCTCAGTTCCTCAACAAATGCCACATGAACACCTCAGAAAATGGACTCACGATCATCCATTAGACAACATCATTGGTAATCCCTCTCGTCCTGTATCAACCCGGAAACAACTTGCAACCGATGCCTTATGGTGTTTCTTCAACTCCGTACTATCTAAGATCAAACCAAAAGATGTTAAAACCGCCATGAATGAAGACAGCTGGTTCAATGCTATGCAAGATGAAATTCATGAGTTTGATCGACTTGATGTATGGGAGTTAGTACCTGCTCCAGACTGTGCTATGATTATAGCTCTAAAATGGATCTTCAAAGTAAAACTTGATGAGCATGGTGATGTGTTGAAGAACAAGGCTCGATTAGTTGCTAAAGGATATCGTCAAGAGGAGGGTATAGACTTTGAAGAATCTTTTGCTCCAGTTGCTCGAATCGAGGCAATCAGAATCTTTCTGGCTAATGCTGCTAGTAAGAACATGGTAGTTTATCAGATGGATGTAAAGACGGCATTTCTGAACGGAGATCTTAAAGAAGTCGTCTACGTCAGCCAACCTGAAGGATTTGTGAATCAAGAGCATCCTACTCACGTTTATCGTTTGAAGAAGGCTCTTTACGGTTTAAAGCAAGCTCCAAGGGCATGGTATGATACACTGTCAAAGTTTCTTCTATCAACCGGATTCATCAAAGGAGCAGTTGATCCTACATTGTTCACCAGGAAGTCAGGCAAACATTTGATTCATGTTCAAATTTATGTTGATGATATTATTTTTGCCTCGACTGACCCAATGGAATGTGATCGTTTTTCAAATGAAATGAGTTCAAAGTTTCAAATGTCAATGATGGGACAAATGTCATTTTTCTTGGGATTACAAATTTCACAAAGTCCCGGAGGCATTTTCATAAATCAATCTAAATATGCAACAGAGATTTTAAAGAAATTTGGATTTGATTCATGTGACCTTGTTGACACCCCCATGATTGACCGAACCAAATTAGATGAGGACCTCTCAGGGATCATGATTGACCAAACGAAATATCGGAGTATGATTGGATCCCTGATGTATCTCACTGCTAGTAGACCAGACATCTTGTTCGCTGTTTGCATGTGTGCTAGATACCAGGCTAAGCCTACTAAAAAGCACCTTGAAGCAGTTAAACGGGTCTTTCGGTATCTTCAAGGAACCATCAATATGGGTCTTTGGTACCCGAAGGACACCGGTATGTCACTAACGGCCTATGCAGATGCTGATCATGCAGGTTGTCAAGATACACGTCGAAGTACGTCAGGAGGTGCTCAGTTTTTGGGTGATAAGCTTGTGAGCTGGTCTTCAAAGAAGCAAATGAGTACTTCTATTTCCTCTACAGAGGCTGAATACATAGCCATGTCATCTTGTTGTGCTCAAATCTTATGGATGAGATCTCAATTATCTGACTATGGCTTTGAATTCAACAAAATCCCTCTGTACTGTGATAATAAAAGTGCTATTGCTCTCTCATGCAACAACGTTCAACACTCAAGAGCAAAACATATCGACATTCGACATCATTTCATCAGGGAACAAGTGGAAAAAGGTGTGGTGGAACTATATTTTGTGAGGTCTGAATATCAGTTAGCAGACATCTTCACCAAAGCTCTTCCAAGAGAACGTTTTGAGTTTATTCTTCCACGACTTGGCTTGAAAAGCCTTCAACCAGAAACTCTCAAACGTCTTCAGGAGGAAGACGAGGAGTAAAGGTCTATCTTCATCTATCTCTTGTAAATAGTTATTTGAAAAACAAAATACAAAATTATAAAACCCTAAAAAATCAAATAGAAAAATATAAAACTTTCAAAATCCATAAAAATTTGAAAAATTCGAAAAAAATCTTCAAAAATATTGTCATTTTGTCATGTTTCTCTCGGTTCGATAATATCTACGGTCTTTGTGTTGTCATTCAAAGAATGACACGGGACTTTAGATGGTGTTCGAATTCTTAAAAAAAAAAAAAAAAAAAAAAAAAAAAAAAAAAAAAAAAAAATTAATTAAAAAAATAAAAAAATCAAAAAATATTTTTGGGAGAAAGAGAAATGGTTTATTGTCATTTTCAGGCAATAACCCGGTTTTAATAGAAAGAACAGAGCCATGTCTTACCATGTTTTCACATTCCATGCTCTGATTCTATAAACATTTATCTGCTGAAAACCAAATGCTTTGAAAAATAACTCGATCTCTATTTTTGATAATCATCTGGACTTATTTGTCAAAATCTCTATCTCTCAATCAACAACCTATGTCATTGATTGAGGGGGAGAATGATTTCAATTAAATCAAAAAGTTATTTGGCATTAAATTGTTTTCAAAAGATATACATGCATGTTTTATCAATGGAGTTTAAAGTCTTAAAATCCGATCCTTATCAGTTCAAACGCTTTCACAATCAAGTCACAATTCTCCTTAAAAGCTTTCAAAATCAATTTAAATCTATACGAGATCACAAATCTCAAATGATTTGATAATTGTGATCGGGGGAGAATGTGTGATTTAAATTAGATTTAAACTGATAATTCGGTAAATGGTTTCATAAGAGTGTACATGCTGTCCTTCCCACATGTGACAAACGATTTCAAATTTTACATGCACATGTTAAGGGGGAGCATCTATATTAAACCTTTGATTTGAAACGTGATCATTCATCCCAATGTGCAGGTTCCCTCTAGTATGTGCAAAACTCTTTTCAAACCTCGAGGCACATATTGAGGGGGAGCAAATTTATGGAAACCTCATCCTTCCCGGAAATACTATATCTACTTGATTTGATGTGGGAAGTGATGTTGATATCTTTTAGAAAATGGTAATCAAAGAAGTTAATTCTTTCTCTTGCCTCCGTGTGCAAAACATTTTCAAATATTTGATGCACATGTTGAGGGGGAGTTCTCGTTCTAGAAATATCAAAAACAATTCAGGTACAAAATGCTTTGATAATATATCACAAGTATCTGAATTGATTTTCAAATGGTTTTCAATTGGATCCATTGGCAGACGAACAATACCAAATAGACCGACCAACTTTACTTCATGTACGGTGATATAAGGATGATAAGGTTAGGTATATGTTCCCATGATCCGCCAGAACCGGAGGGATCTACCCAGGGACAATCCACTAGTTAGTGTAGAAGTCCTTAGGTATGATGATAAAAGGAGAAAAATGAGATATGGGAAGAGTGCGGACTAAGACTGAGCTAGTACTGGAATAAACCCAACAAGGTTCTAGCTATGAAGTCTCGGTAAGCACTGAAGGGGTTGAAGAATTAAAAAGAATTGAATGAGAAAAGGGTGAAAACAAATAGCCCTCCATTTATTCAACCTTAGGGCAGAAACCGGGTTCACTTCATATGCTACTGATGGTAACATCGGTATTGAAGACAAAGACGTCATGGACCCAGTGACGCACTGCACTTCAACTTTCCAAACCACTCAAGTTCCTCTTAAAAGGACTTGTTTCATTCTCACGGGGAACCGACATTATCTATCGACTTTCTCTTAGAGATGGTTGATATTGAAGAAGGAGACCCTCTCCCTAGTCTCCGGCACAGGATCCAAATATGCACATATTGAGTCTAGAGCCACGAGATCATCAATAAATCTCATTAGGACACTCTCAATGAAGACTCTCTGTTTCACACAGTGTGGAAAGAGAGATTATATCTTGAGTCCTACGCATTATCCTTGTGGTATTGCCTGAACATCTGAGTGATGTGTTTACATATTCACTATGAAGATGGAAAGCCTTCTGGAGCCAACATCAAGCAAGCTCCTGGTAGGTGGCATGTGAGATCTATTATATAGATTAACCATGTGACAACTGAACAGAAACAATGGGGCGATTCAATCTCTTGAATCAATCCTGGTTCAGGTTATGGATTGACGGATACCTTTGAAAAACCGGTCATTGTGCTTAAAAACTCTTTTCTTTAGCACATCGACCGTGTACTCATTTTTCAAACCAAAAGGTGTTTTTATGATTGATAATTGATTTTTCAATAAAACCTTCGTTGTACTGCAAAAACAATTTCTATTGAGCAATACACGATTGTTTTTCAAATCTCTTTTCATCAATCAGTGGACTTAAAATTCGTTGGTTCACTCACTCCGTGTTGTCTTCTTTGAGATGTTCCGGTTTGAGAACAGCTAGAACAGCTGCGAAACCCTGTCAAGGAGATTCTTAGGAATCCTACCTGATCACAGGCAGTACTTGTACTGATCAACGGGGAACCGTGGGCCGTGTACCTCAATTCAACGAAAGTGATCAAAGACACTTTCGTGCGATTTATTGCTAACTGTTGTATACAGGTACACCCGACGTTTGCAGCTGATCAGAATGAAGCGGTCAATCCATAGCCACATGCTCACACTAATACATTCATCTCAAAAGAAATCATGATTAGTGCATCAATGACTCTGATATTTTCACTCCATGCTTCTGCTACGCTGCTGCCAATATCATGATTCAACAAATGCTTCCGCTACTCTGATGAGAAGATATCATGATCCAGAATGTGAGCATGTCGGTCCTAAAGTCACAACATCACATAATACCAACACCACAAAGGATGTGTCAGAGATTGTTGATAGCTGATGATCTCACAAGATGGCTCAAAATTATTATCACGTGGATCAGTAAAAGACCTCCACTTGGAGTATCCAAACATGCAATGTGAAGAACCAATGACTACGAGCTGAGGAGCAAAGGACTACATCAAGAATGCAAGATCAATTGTTAATGTATTATCTGGTTGCATTCAATGTATTTTTGGTACATGATTGAGGTGACCTCCCTTAGGGGGAGATTGTTAGGAATTAGAAATTCCCGGTATTAAAGAGTCGGTCACCTCAAGTATATGTAATCATTAGAAAGCTCGTAGTCGTAGTAATTCTTAAGTTAGGTAGTATTTAGTTAAGTAACACCGTGGAGGACGGACGGGTCTTTACCCACTGTATGCCTGATCCACAGCCCGATGTGTGGCGATTTATGTAAGACTATAAATACTCTCTACCTTCCAAGGTAGAGAGTTGGAGCTCATAATAATATCTTTCCCTTTCTCTCACTAAGTTCCCTAAACCTCTAACTTTCTCTCTCTAGAATTCCATCTATATGCTACTTTGTGTTATGGTTTGATGTGTATGTGAAAAGTTATATCTTACAATGACATATTAATTATGGGAAAAGACATTCCGAGTTTGCAAAATGTTAAGGCATATCTTGGGAAGTGTTTTTACATGAAGGATTTAGGAGAAGCTGCATACATTCTGGGAATCAAGGTCTACCGTGATAGGTCAAAGCGGTTAATTGGTTTAAGTCAAAGCGCTTACATTGATAAAATATAGAAGAGATTCAATATGCAAAATTCCAAGAAAGGATATTTGCCGATGGAAGTAAAGCATGGCTTATGTAGCGATATGTGTGCTTCAACACCTGCTGAGGTGGCACGCATGCAGAAAGTTCCTTATGCTTCTGCTGTAGGATCTATTATGTATACTGTGAGATGCACAAGGCCAGATGTGGCATTCGCTCAAAACATGACCAGTCGATATCAACAGAATCCGGGTGAACTTCACTGGATTGCTGTTAAACATATTCTGAAGTATCTTAGGAATACAAAAGATATGTTTTTAGTGTATGGAGGAAATCCAGACACAGAACTTGGTGTTACAGGTTACTGTGATGCATCCTGGAAATGTGATAAAGATGATACGAAGTCTCAGACGGGTTATGTCTTTGTCATCAATGGAGGAGCAGTTGAATGGAAGAGCAAGAAGCAGAGTACGATTGCGATGTCTGCAACAGAAGCCGAATACATAGCTGCTTTGGAAGCTGCAATGGAGGCTGTTTGGATTAGGAAATTCATTTCGGGACTTGGTGTTATGCCTTCAATTGAATCACCTATTGATATGTATTGTGACAATTCTGCTGCAATCATATTTGCCAATGAACCTGGAGTCATGAAGGGCACCAGACATTTTCTACGGAAGTATCACTATGTTCGGGAACAAGTCCGGGAAGGTGAAATAAATCTACTGAAAGTTCACACAGATGATAACTTAGCTGATCCGTCCACTAAGGCTTTAGCTAAAGACAAGCTTGTAGGACTTGCCAATGGAATTGGACTTCGTATAGCTAATAGTTTCATGCATAACTGTGATTAGTATTTAGATAAAGGATATTGTAAAACATTAATTATTTTCAATGAAATAAAGTTTGGATTATGTTTATTTTCATTTATAATATTGTTGTCCTATATTTGCATGTTTAATCCGTGAGTAAATAAGTTATTCTAAATGTCTGTTGTCGATTAATGATATCGGAGTATCATTAAATGAAGACAAATCTGAGAGATGTGGTAGAATATACTTGAAAGTATATTGATGAAAATGCATACCAATTTCAGATGATATTCAATGAATTGAATATAGGACTTATCCCAACTATATAATTTACTTTGTGGATATTGTTATAAGTAAATTATGAATAGTTATCCTCAGACTTGAGATACCAGATAAGTGTCATGAATGTAGTGCATTTCTGTGAAGCAACTTAAGGCTATACGTAACTGGTAGTCATAAGGGTTGTTTTCAGAAATGTTACAAAGTTTGTGGGTTATTCTTGTAGTCAAGATAGAATTTGTTCCTTCAAATTTATTTGGAGTTTAATATTGCTGGCCCCCTCGTAGGGTTGACAAGATGTTTGTGCGGCCGCACCCAAATCTCCCCTAAATATGTTTAGATAATTCGGTAATCTTGGTCAATCACTTACAAACGAGAAACATAATAGTTTTATAAAGAATGACTTAATTCCATATCTTTATTTAACGTGGTATTAGAAAAAAAAGGATAATAATAATGAGAAATCATTAAAAGGTTTTCCAGGAGCCTTACTCGATTCGTACTAGAGGCATCGAAGTCTTGCTAGACGCTAACCGATGTGATCACTCTATTAAGATATATCCAAGTGGGAGCTGTTAGTTTTATGGATATAAATTAGTAGACGTGAGGTAGGATCGAACTCGAGACTATGGGATTGCACACTTTACGTATGAGAATTTAAAGTTAAATAATTAAATATAAACGTTGTATTTATTTATTTATTAAATGAAATAACTAACGGACGTTAAGTAATTAATGTAATGGATTAACGGGCGTTAATGTTTATTGGAAAAGGACTAGATTGCAAAGTTTGGAAGTTTCCGGAATCCCTTGGGGATGTGATGCACCGATCGGCCAAGGAAAAAGGAAACAAAGACACAACTTGTTCACCAAGTTTGCTTGGGTATATATACAAGGCTAGGGGTCTTGTTTTTGCATCTCTTGTGCTCATTGCTAAACCCTAAAAATTGTTTTGTGTGTTTCTCTTCTCCAAACCGATTGTACAACCCCTTGGGTGTCGATCCAAACCTTTTCCACAAACCAAGTTATTTTGTTTGATAAAACTAGCATTACTTTAATTCGGTTTAGTACGTGTGTACAAGAACATAGTAATAACACACTATTGTTATTATCTTGGATTGAATTACAAAACGGTAAGGGGTAATTCATATAATCATAATTAAATCAAATTAGGGTTCATCCGTTGCTAGTTTGTAGATTTGATCCTTGTTCGGCTAGAATCAAGAAAAGGTACGCATATTCTTTTATGTTAATTAATTGTTCATTAATAAATCCTATACGCTTCCGCTTGAATACTTTGATGTTTTGTGGTTATTTATTTGAATGTCGTGTTATATAATTCCAACAGTGTCATGATAAGCATCCAAATTCCCTGAAAGATCGTCGACCTGATCTGCATAGTCATCATAATCATAATCATCATAATCATCTTCACGGTCATAACCACCACCAAATAGGTTCAATGACTCATCAAAAGTGTTCATAACCTCCTCTTCATCACTGTCGGAATCAACAATCTCTCCCACCTTAGAGAATGGGTTAACTCTTTTAGTAGAAGATGCAGACGAAAAATTCTTTTTATTACCCAAATAATAAACCTTTTTAATAGGATTACCATCATCATCCACAAGAGTAGCTTTCCCATCAATAAGAAGCTT
Source organism: Chrysanthemum seticuspe (assembly GCA_019973895.1). Taxonomy (NCBI): domain Eukaryota; kingdom Viridiplantae; phylum Streptophyta; class Magnoliopsida; order Asterales; family Asteraceae; genus Chrysanthemum; species Chrysanthemum seticuspe. Next base: position 15,956,145 of record BPTQ01000009.1, read on the forward strand.
TTCAAACTCTCCAATTTTCTCAACAATAGGGGTAAGACCAACCTCGTTAGCTTCCATTGAATCACTCATAAGTGGTTTCTGCAGTGTATTACCAGTCTTTGGAGACTCATTCTTCGTTTCTTCCATTATACTACCAGCATCCACATCCTTATTCACTTCCTTAGTAGGAAAAACAACGTCATCAGTAACATCCATACTAAGGGCATCAAATTTATTGGATGTAGCAACCTTAGTTCCACTCGTACTAGGCACATCAGCAGGAGGCTTTTTGGGTTGATATTGGAGCTTCTTACCCACATTTGGTTTCGTAAACCCTCCTTGACCCGAAGTAGTTGAACCACCTTGCTTACCCTTCTTCTTGTTGTTTACAGTTTGGAAACCATCATTAACACTCTTAGTAGGCTGAATAGGGGGCAAAACAGATTTTGGACAATCAACAAGAGTATGACCAAAGATCTTACACGTATCACATCGAGGAGGTTTCCACTCGTATTCAACATGTATCTTCTCAATAGTCGAACCCGACCCATCAAGTAGGGGAATTTCAATAGTTAGGTTATCCCTAAGTACCTCATCTTCCTTAACTTCAATCAAGCACCTAGCAAAACTACTACGGCCCCATGATTTCTTGCACATTTGGCTAGTATAAACATCTAACATTTTCGGCGTACCAATTTGGTGTTTTCCATATTTAAGATGTTTATTTGAAAAGAAACAAAAAAGAAATTTAAAGAACAAAGTTGAGGTTTTAGACGAGAAAGAAAAGTTTGAAAACATACTCATATGAATTTCAAGTACAAAGTGGTTTAAATATCTAATAGATCTTTGAATTGTTTTTATAAAAGTTTAACTAATTTAAATGTGTGTTTTTGTAGTTCATAAATTTTAGGGTTTTTTTTTAATTTTTATTTTTAAAATTTTATGTGGATATGATAAATGGGAAAAACACATCAACGTAGATGATGAAGATAAATGACAAAAAGAAAAATGACTAAATTACCCTCATGTGCCTGGCACGTGACTAGAGATAATAAGAGAAACTTAACATCGTTAGGATATTAAACTAGCGTAGAGCAAGATTTTAAATGTAGGGTGGACTGGTGTAATTTTGTCCGATTTAACACTATACGTGAAATCTACCAAAAACTGTGGGGAATAAGTAGAGGCATGGCATAGCTCATAACTGGAATGAACGAATATGTCGATGTGTGCATTGTTTAGTATCTACTAGATTAGTAGCAATCTTGCCATGTCACTGTAAATTCATTCACTTAGTTGGTTTTGGTTAATCACAAACTTGAGTTTTGCATGGGCGGTAATTAGTGCTCATTGAGTATAATGTATCTTGTTCTTTTATTGACTAACATAATGTTAGGTTAAACCGGATCATGTAGTAGTATTGTTGTCTATATGATCTATTATGTAGTATAACAAAATTGTTTGCGTCATGGTTGGTGTTCATAGTACACTTCTACATCTTTTCATTATTTCTATATAATATCATAAGTGTCATTTTATCAAGAAATGAAAGCTAACTATCGTATGTTATATATAACATTGAACAAACCATAGATGTTTGCTATAAAATGATACAATGAACATAGTTGCTAAAAAAGAACATAGATGTTTCCTATAATATCATAAGTGGATTACACATGTAATTAGGATTGCATTTTAGGCCTAAATAATTTTTTGCAAAAATGAACATAGTTTCTCAACAAGAAGCCGCGAGTTGTAGGGGTTTCCTTTCGCGGGTCTCTCCTAGTGGTTCAGGTCCCGAGGCCTGCCCGTTTGGATGGTTTAACTAGGGGGTCGGATTTTAAGTGTGGTGTCATTCTAAAAAAATAAAAATAAAATAAATAAATAAATATATAAAACAAAAATAAAAATAAAAATAAAAAGTTGATCAACTACATTTAGAAGGTTTTTACTTTTCTCTTATTCTCTCTTAATTGAGATAAATATGAGCCCAAAACACATATATATTTTTTCTTAATTGAGAGACTCACAAATGTCTATCTTTTCCAATTAAGAGGCTAATTAAGACACTTGAGGCTAAACCACTTAATTTAATGAACAACTCCTTACTCCACTACTAAATATTAGGAATAAGGGTATCCACTATAAGAGGTTCACGAAAAGATTTATACAATTTAAAGAGGTTTATAAATTAAGTCACTATAGTGAGATGAGGTTTAAGATGACATGAAATAAAATAGGTATAAGTTTATAGACCTTTTCATTGCAACTAAAATACATGTAGCTAATTTAAACCATATCAACTTATAAAGTTTAACAAGTTTAAGCATAGTGATAATAGGTTTATAAAATGAGAAATTTAAGAGGATATGACATTGAAATTATGTAAACCTTATCAAATGGTTTATCATTGGAGATGCTCTAAGTGGTGGCAGACATAGCTCCTAACTGGAATGAACAAATTTGTAGTCGCGGGCACTGTTTAGGCTTTATTACTAGAGTAATAGCAATCCTCACATCTTAGTGTAAATTTATTTACTTAGTCCGTTCAAGTTAATAACAAACTTTAGTTTTGTATGGGTACAATAATTGGTGCTCTTTGAGAATAAAGTCTAGTATTTATTTATTTATTTATAGCGAATTTGCTTAATGTTGGGTTAAACCAGATCATGTATTAGTGTTTTGTCTTATGATCTATATGATTATCGCACATTTGATACAATATACATGTAGTATAACAAATTGTTTGCCTCACAGTTGGTGTTTATAGCATAGTACTACATCTTTACATTCTTCTTATATAAGATTACAAGTGTGATTTGATCAAAAAATAAAAGCGTTATATGTAATATTGAAAAAACCATAGATGTCTCCTTATGATATAATGGGCTAGAACAAATAGTTACCCCAATCCATCATCACTTCAAACAAAAAATTTGTTCAAGTTCATAGTGAACTTGATTGTATTTCTTTGGTTAAGATACTTGGTAAATGATATCATGATTAAATTTAAGTATAAGTTATACTTTGTGTAAATATGTTCTTACTATTTGTCTTTATTTTTTGGATTATGTTTAGGTGCAGTTTGGTATTTGGGGTTAGGATTGGATTTAGAAAAATAAAGTAGAAAAAATTGTTTGTTTGTAGCTTTAGCTTTGGAAGTTGGAGATTAATCCTAAAAATAACATTGTTAGAAAAGATATCATATTGTGTAGGGATGAGATTAAAATATGGGACACATTAATTGTTGTCTCTAAGAGCATTCAGTATGTTAACGTGGCTATGGTGTTCATGGTTGACATTTCCAAGTTAACGCAAGGTTAACCATACCGTCTATGGTGTTAACACCCCCATGTTAACACCATAACGCGGTGTTAAACTTTTTTTTTTAACTTGTGTTATTATACCGAATGCTCTAAGTGTCTGTTTGGTTCGTTGACGGGTTTAAGATTTGGATTCGGATTAGGATTTAGATTTGGTTGATATTTGAATTTAGATTTGATGTGTGAGAGAGAAAATATATAATTGATATAAGTTTATTTATAACGAAATTTTATTTGAATATTAAAATATGAATGAACCCACTCAAATACTTTAAAAATAGAAAAAAGGACAAAAGCAAAAAAGAAAATGACAAAAAAGTCAAGTATTCAATCGAAAATGACAAAAAAATTAAAGTATTCAACTGAAACCATGGATACATGTAAGGAATGATATGACCCACATAAAAATGTATCAAGTACTGTTTTGAATCATATAGATGCAAACGAAACGATTAGTAACTATCAAATCAAATGCAAACCGATTCTAATACCCCATGACAAACAACCCATAACTCTTTCTTACATTAATAGTATTTCTTACTCTAAAAAAATAATTAATTTTAATAAAATATATTATTTTACACAAATTTAATATACTTTATATTTATATAATAATATATTTTCTCTCCCCAAATTTAAATCCTAATCCAAAAATAAATCCAAATTCAAATCCTAATCCTAAACCCAGCTACGTACCAAACGAACCCTTAACTTTGGTCCATGGATTTTCGGGCTCAAAAAATTGTATTTACCTCTCTTTGTGTTATTTATGTTTTTTGTGAAAACGTAGAGGTGGGGGGGGGGGGGGGTGAATACGTTTCCGTTTGAAACTAAAAACTTTTGTATCAAATATAGTATGAACCATCGCATTTGCTAATCTCGACACGAGGATGCATTCAACGCATTACGGCATGTAAGGCCAACCCCTTAATATCACATAAGATTCTGCAAGATTAATGGTTCATTATAAATCAAGTTTCACCATTATTAGTCCGGTTTGTTTTTCTTGATCAAGCGTGTCATAATATGTAAAGTGTTAAATATAGTTTATGACTTCATAAAAGACCAAGTATGCATCACACACATAAACATCAACCACATAGACAATCAACAATATAAAGCAAGAATAAATGTAAAGTGATAAGTAAAAGGATAAACAAACCAACACGAGGATTTATAGTGGTTTGGTCACGAATCTCCTATTCGCCCTGCTCCACTCCCCGAGTATCCAACTCGAGAGTTACTTTAATAGATCAACAAACTCTATTCTTGGCGGAGAATACCTTACACAACGTCGCTTACACTTTTTCCGGTACTAAGCTAAACACCGAGTTCTTCCATGAGGTAGAACCAAACCTATCACAATGTCGCCTACACATTATCCAGTACAAGGCTAGATACCGGGTTCCATTACAAAGGAGGAACCATTACCCGACCAACACGACACATCTATGACACCTGTTATGTTTTGAGGCCCAACATAACAAACCTTGTGTTTTATGGCACAAACACATAAACCATCTAATCTAGTTATAGATACAAGAATATGATACTAGACAATATCGAAGACAATGTGTCTAATGGATATGAAATCCTAAACTAAACATCAAGAACACAAAGCATGATGTAGTTAGTAATCTATGAATGAAAATGACAAGTTTTCCAATCTTGTTGTAGAAGATATTCATGAGCTTGTTTGCTTGTGATGGGTGATCACTTCAGTAGGTAAGCATGCAAGATCTCTAAGCTTGCTTTGGAGGATCACTTCGGGAGTATGCTTTCAACAAATGAAAGTTAGAAGCATTATGATCATATGAGATGAGGGTGGTTTACATGTTTCCTAATGATCTAAATATGCTAGAAATGGTGGAGAGAAACTATGTGTAAAGGTATACAGAAATGGTAAGAAGTGGCTTGCTATTTATAGGCAAAAAGGCCAAGACAAGTTTCTGCCCCAAGGATCTCTTCTAAGAGGGATCTGACCCTTGTAATCCAAGGGATCCGTGGGCAATTAGAGGGATCCGTGGGACGCTCCTCTTTACCTATGGGTTATGGGTCATGGATGATGGGTCATGGGTCACGGACTTGAGTGCTCACCAAGGTACAATGTATCTAGACATTAGGTTATGGGTCTTGGGTCATGGGTCATGGGTTTTACCCAACACATTTACTTATGTTTATGTATTTTATAAAATGTAAGTAACCAAAATTACTGAAGTGTTTTATAAACTATTTAACTAAACATGTTTAATGGTTTGTTAGGGGTTTGATCATAACACAACATAACAAACATGTACGAACCTGTGTTGTACCATACAAGGACTTGAGTCGTCGAGAGGTGTTAAAAGTATGTTGAGATAAAATATAATTACAAGTAAATCATACATTTTACGTTATGTATTACAAGTTACATGTTTGTCATTAACAAAACAAACGAGATTGTATAGAATAAATATCGTAATATTTGCACTAACAATCTCCCCCTTTTTGATGATGACAAAATATATGTAAACGTAATAGATAGGTAAATATCAAAGTTACTTATGTCCGTACTTCCTATACATTACCTTCTCTGTTTACACTCTTCTCCCCTTTTGTCGAAACAAAAAGGGTGTGTCCTTGGAGTTTAAACTCAATTTCACCCAAGAATGGCGAGTTTGCATCATCCATATTGAAGTTAAATTGAAAACACCTTATTGCTCCAATTGACACACCACGCCAATACCTTCAATACAAACACTAATGGAGGAAGAGAAGAATTATCAAAAAGATTCACTTCAGTGGTCTTGATGATGACGAGGTTTAGCAACTCATGACCTTGAGCTTGCACGTCTTCAAGAGTTGGTGATCTCGCCTTTAAGAGGAACCTAGAAAATCAAACAAAGAAAAAAATGTAACACCCCCAAATCTCGGTACAACGGAAGACTTAATCAAGTTTTCGGGGCGTTACTTTTGGATTGGTATCGCACATAGGTATAGCAAAAAGATAGTCATTTAATATTCAAAACCAATCCCAAATTTAGTCATTTAAAACATTTAATCCAAAAGAGTAAATATTAGGCCCAAAACATGGTTTAATCAAATAGGTCCCCATAGTTTATCAGAGTCAAAAATTATCCTTGAACCCCACCTTCTTGCCAAGCTTCCACCGATCACGTATTCCAAACATCTCTCAAATACCTAAGAAATCATGCTAAAAGGTCAGCTTACGCTGGTGAGTTCATAGGTTTAAGTTCAACAAAATCATAGTGGACCTGTAAGAGTTGATTTGCTATGCAAGACCTAAGATAGGTAAATACCGTTCACACATGATCCTACCCGGACCTCCAATCAAATCCCGCATCCAGGGATTACTCGGGCCCTTGCGACTCTAGTCCAGCACTGTTGTGGCAAAATCTAGAACAATTGCCAACCCCAGACTAGGTCGATGTAGAAGTCTATTCTTAGCATGCGCTATTCCCATGTCTCTCTGCTGATTCCTAGCACCATTGTTTCCCTGGTTTTCCACAACCTCACGTTTCACAGGGTTTAAGCCATTACCTCCTACACCTCGATTAGCAAATCCTCCTACGTTACCAGGATTTCCTCTCATCCATGACTCTCGGCACTCATTCTTAAACTGTCCCTTCTTTCCACATCCAAAACAAGTGACAGTGGCCTTCCAGTCCGCTCCTTGTGTAGTTTGAGCTGCAGCAAGTGGACGAGACCTACAGTCTTTGGCTATATGTCCTACCTTAGAGCACTTCCTACAAACAATCGGGCATGGTCCATGGTGGTGTCGGTTACAACGACCACACACATGCTTACTTCCTTCATAAACCTTCTTATCTCCATTTCCTATGGCAAACACTCTGGCTGTCTCTTGCCTTTTGTTGCCATTCCCTTTTGCAACTTCGTTCCTCTTCCTCTTATCACTCCTATCATTCTTACTCTTGTCTCCTAATTCTAGCACACAAGAGTCCATCAAACTCTGAGCCACAGTAATTGCCTCTTGCAAATTAACTGGCTTGGCAGCGATGACATCATTTCGAGTAGCCAAAGGCAATCCATCAGTATACCTCTCAATCTTAAGTTCTTCAGTGCGAACCATTTCAGGGCAAAGCAACGATAACTCTTGGAAACGACGAGTATAAGTCGCCATGTCAGTACCCTTAACCTTATGGTTCCAGAACTCACTCTCTAACTTCTTAACTTCATTCCTAGGACAGTAAGTCTTAATCAGGAAAGTCTTAAACTGAGTCCAAGTCATACTATAAGCTACATCAATTCCTACTGATCTGTGGTAGTTATTCCACCAGGTCAACGCCTCATCCTTCAAGGTAAATGTTGCATACTTAACCTTACAATCCTCATCACAGTTACTCACAGCAAACACATATTCAGTTTTCTCCAACCACCTAGTCAGGTAAACTACTCCCTCAGTTCCTCCAAACTCAATGGGACCACAGAATTGGAACTCTTTGTAGGTACAACCTCGAGTTCGATTTAGCATTGGGGTTCCACTAGAGGTATTAGAAAGATTAGCCTCAGCTAGCAGTTCAGCGACACGCTGCGACACTAGCCGGTCAATGTGGGCTGGGTTCACAAGTGGAGGGTTTTGTGGAATAGGACCATTCTCAGCATGGTCGTTCACATTCGGGTTCTCTACAGCTGGGTTATCAATGTTCGGGTTCTCAACATGTGGTGTGGTCGGGTCCGGACGACGACCTCGACGACCAGAGGCAACAACAGCAGCAGGAGCTGCTCTTTTGTTCCTAAGCAAGTTTCGTCTTGTTGCCACCATTCTATAGGCAAGAAGAATAGTTCATAAGTTCACAATTCACGTTCTAAAATAGAGTTGGGTTCCAACGGTCACCCAATAACACCTGAATACATAATCAAGGTCAACAAGGACAACGCTATACTGAAGCGAAACAATCAGATACCGCATCATAACTAAAGGATGCATGTTCCCATAACCATAACTCATAGGTTTCAAAAGTGAAAATACATGGAAGGATATGAAGAAATAAAAAACGATCCTAATAACGTTACTAGTAAGACAACTAAGATAATCCTACATTTCGAACCAAGTACTACTTAATTAGTTTCAAGATGGTACAAAACCATGAATCTAATACGATCTAGCCACGTCTACGAACACTCCTAAATGATCTCCAAACATCATCCATCAATCTCCATAGTGACAAAATACCCAAACGCTGAGAGTCGCAATCTTTCCTAAGATTCATGACTTCCTTCTCCAAATCATCGACCTTGCACTGAAGCACTTGGTCTGCCTCCAAGGCTGTCAAGCACTCTGTATGCCGGTCTCCAACCTGCTCAAAGAGTCCCGACAGACCTTCTCTCAAGGCCACCGAATTCTTCTCTACCCTAGTCAAATCTATCCTCAAATCCTCTACACCAGTCCTCGTCACTCCATCTAATCGATCTGACAACCTAATGAGACTAATATTCTGGGATATAATTCTCCTCCAGATCTCACCCGTACCTCCTTACTCCTCGGGCTCTGAAGCAATCTCCGAGGGTATCTCCGATCCTAACGGGCTACCTATATAAGGTGAGTAAGGTGGTGAGTCGATATCTAAAGGATGTACAGGGGACTCAGGCTCATGCAAAGGAGAACCTGGTCCCGGAGAATGTGCAGGACTCTGCAATGGAGGAGTACCCCCTTCTGGGATATCCTCACCATCCTCCTCCTGAGGATCCTCATCCTCATCAACATACTGCTCCTCAATCTCATCCTCCTCCTCGACCTCATGCTCCTCCTCGCCCTCATCCATAGGGGGAGAGTCCATGAGTCGGAGTCTCTGTACAGGTAAACCCTGAGGTGGTACACTAGGAGATCTAGTCCTCCTAAGACATGATGATACTGGTGGTGATGACAAAGGAGAGTGGGCTGCTAAACGGATAGGTGATGATGGTGGTCTCACGGACATGCGGGCAGTGCTAAAAGCAAGCCTAAGAGTCTGTGCTCGCGCTAAAACCTGATGTAAAGTGAGCTGCCTAGACAAACTAGGTGTGACGGGCAATCTCATAAGGATCACCCTCGCAACCGTCATGAGAGTCAATGCTGGAAAACTAGCTACAACAAGGACTTCCTCAGACACATCAAAAGCTAGTGAAGGCATAGTCTGTGACAATGGCATAGGGTATATCACATAATGAAAGCTTTAAAAGTGTAGGTACCGCATTACTCAAAATGTGCCTTTAAATAAAACACATAAGTTCCGTTCCATCACATAATCACATATCAAATCAATCGAGTTCAAAATCATAAGTTTCATTCCATCACATAACCACATGTCAAATCAATCAAGTTAAAACTCCAAAATCATAATATACCTTTTACTCAAATCAAATTAGACTCGATAATCACATCTCATTTTCCAAAACCAATAATCATATTTCATTTCCAAAATCAATAATCGTATCTCATTTCCAAAATCCATAATCATATCTCCCAATAATAATATTTCCATAATCCATTCACAGTATCCCTTAACATATCATTTCATAATTCAATTCGCAGTTCATACCATAGTCAAATAAGAAGCTTCGGCTTGGCAAGCAGGCGTGCATCGGTTGAGGATCAATTTTTCTCAAAAGTGGTTATAGTTTAGGGTTTATAAAATACCTAATTCTCTATAACCTTGAGCTCTGATACCAATCTGTAACACCCCCAAATCTCGGTACAGCGGAAGACTTAATCGAGTTTTCGGGGCGTTACTTTTGGATTGGTACCGCACACAAGTATAGCAAAAAGATAGTCATTTAATATTCAAAACCAATCCCAAATTTAGTCATTTAAAACATTTAATCCAAAAGAGTAAATATTAGGCCCAAAACATGGTTTAATCAAGTAGGTCCCCATAGTTTATCAGAGTCAAAAATGATCCTTGAACCCCGCCTTCTTGCCAAGCTTCACCGATCACGTATTCCAAACATCTCTCAAATACCTGAGAAATCATGCTAAAAGGTCAGCTTACGCTGGTGAGTTCATAGGTTTAAGTTCAACAAAATCATGCTAAAAGGTCAGCTATGCAAGACCTAAGATAGGTAACTACCGTTCACACATGATCCTACCCGGATCTCCAATCAAATCCTGCATCCAGGGATTACTCGGGCCCCTGCGACTCTAGTACAGCACTGTTGTGGCAAAATCTAGAACAATTGCCAACCCCAGACTAGGTCGATGTAGAAGTCTATTCTTAGCTAGGCACGGTTAAAAAGGCAACAACTAGTAGTTTTCACGGTCCAAAAACAGTAGCATGATTCTCACCCCAAAATAGTTCAAAACGTAGATAAAGGTGAGGCTATGAAACTCACCTCAAGCAATCAACGCACAAATAAACACTAGCAGAAGATAACAGTATCACGGCACATCAACTATCGACTCGGCACAACCTATTAATGTAGACCAAACTTAATATATACATTCCTCAAAATCAACGTTATCTACCCCAATGTATTCCATTTCGTTATTTCCAAAAATGTCTCATTTTACCATTTAATCCTAGTGTTTGGTATTCCTCATGTGGGTGTATCGACTCAATATGATAATAGGGGTGTTCACCGGTTCGGTTTTCGGTTTCGTGGGTTGTATGGTTCGGGTTAATCGGTTTGAAAATTTTAAAACTCTAAACCAAATCCAAACCAAACCAATTTTAGAACGGATAAAACCAAACCATACACCAAATTGGAATTCGGTTTGGTTTCGGTTAAAACCAAGAAAACCAAATTCAAGTAAACTTCAAAATATAATCTAAAAGTTACAAATAAAAACCTAAAAGTTCAAATAAAATTATCAAATCAAAAGGTCTCACAAAGTGCTTAAGTAAATCAACAAAACAAAAGTTTAAGAAACCAAAAGATTTCATAACTTAACGGAAATAAATGAAAGCGAAATATGGGAGGAGAGGATACGATATATGTGAATTTATAGGAATGTTAATTGCTCCTGGAGTCCTAGATATGCATCAATCCTTGATTTAAGGAGTGGTTAGTTTATAAGATATTTTAAATTATTAGGATTTTTTTTAGGAAGATAAACATGGGTGAAAACGAGCCGAGTCGAGCCCGAGCCTTCCAGAGCTTGAGCTCAGCTCGTTTAAGTCTTAAAAAGCTCGAGCTCGGCTCGTTTCGAGCTCTAAATCTTCAGCTCGAGCTCGGCTCGTGGTGTGTTATATAAGCTCGGGCTCGGCTCGAGCTCGACTCGTTTATACGATTTGGAAATGCAAAGTTAAAGCTTGGCTCGAGCTTGGCTCGTAATATATATTTTTGAGCTTGTTTAAAAGCTCGAGCTCAGCTCGCATAAAATATTTTAGTACTTAAAATATCATAATATAGTTTAGGCTTGCGAGCCCAAATTAGCTTTGTATGTAAAGCTCGAGCTCGATTAATAAATAAGCTGCAAGCTTTTTACCGATCTGATCCTGAGCTTTTCACGAGCGGCTCAGCTCATTTCCACCCTAGATAAACATATAAAATTAGTATATATATAATTTAAACTTTTTTGTGTAGACAGATATATATTCGGTTTTTTCGGTTTGGTTTGGTTTTGTATTTGTCAAACCCAAAACCAAACCAAAAACCAATTAAATACTTCGGTTTGGTTTAAAACCAAACCGTACACCAATTAAAATTTTCAGTCTGGTTTTATTCGGTTTCGGTCCGGTTTATATTTTGATTTATTCGGTGCCAAACCAAACACTGAACACCCCTATATGATACCATGAATGCAGTCAAACAACCCATATGTTATGCTCCGCAACACAATATGCAACTCCATTCAACACAATATGTGACTCAATTCAACATAATATGTGACTCAATGCGACACAATGAGACATCTAAGCGATAAGCTCCATAGTCCAATAAGTTTAGGAATAAACAGTAGACCTTATCGAATTCGTCAACTCGATAAACTCAATTATTCATTCGTATCGCTTATTATTCCATAAACCGGTCGCATCCTAACGAGTCATAAGGATAAATCACCTATTAATAAGGTTATCCAACGTGCCTAGCGGGTTCTTATTAGATTCGTCAACCTAATAAGTCCGCTACCCACGTGGATCAACACTATTAATATTGGGTTATCCGTAACCCATGCACACAACGTAAGCAATTAAATACTTAAACCAATATTAAATGTCCGCAATTGACATTTATTGATAAACGTGTACTCGAAACATTAATTACTTATATATTACAAAATATTTCCAATTTAGTCGTTAGTTTCCGTTTAAAAATAGTAACAAGATAAGACTTGTTATCGACATTTTTGGTACAAAAGCCCATTTATTATTTCTATTTCATACTTTATTAGCATTTTCATGTTCATATTTATATTTCGTCAAATTCTAATATTAATCTCATATCGTTATTTGTTTCGAGTCCACAAGCACGAGTCATAACTTCTCGGCTTTTAATCAAGCAATAGCCCAAATTATACTAAAGTCCATGTTACGGCTTTGTCGGAGTCGACTATTGACTAAAAAGTCAAAGTAACACAGACGTAGCTCAAAGTTGACAATTATATATATCAAGTCCAAATTAAACGTCATAATATCGCAATTCAATCCCAAACCAACTCAAAACAATCTCGCCAACCAATCAATGAACCAAATATAATCGAAACCAATGTTATGATCCTAATGGTCATGATACGGTCGCGGTCAAGACCACGTGAACCAAACAAGCTCTAGAAACTTTTTGGCTCCACGCGTCTCACCCAAACATCAACAATACCAACCAACAAGCTACCAAATCGACTCGACTCAGACCCATGACCCATGTGGGTCACGTACACCAACCCATGGGTCACGTACGTGACCATGGTGGTTCGTACGCCATCCCAAACCAATCAAAACACATCTAAATCACTTCCACAACATCCCAATCCAATTATTCAAGCTCCAAACACTAACCAAACACAAAACCCATCATCTATCTTAACCAAAAATATGCAACTAAACCCTAAATGCACAAATCCATCAAATTAACACACCACACATGTACCAAACACTAATTACTTGTTTATTTATACACTAATTAGCTTTAATTTCATGTTTCACCCAAAAGCCCCAAAAATTATAATTAGGTAGAAACCCTAATTTTCAATTCGTGGGTTTTTATTGCCCAATCAAGCTCAAAACATGTTCCGTTTACCTAATCTAATCACCAATTGCAAAAGCCCTTTGAAACCCTAAAAGTACGAATCTTGATTCAAAGATTTGAAGGTGTTATGGAGGTCCAAATGGGGCGTGTTATATATGGTTGGAAAGAGGAGAAAGAGATCTTTCTTTTGGTGGTGGAGGTGTTGGGTGACGCGCTGGTGGTCGGCGGTGGTGGCTAGAACAGTGGCGGCGGCCACAAGGTGGTGGTGGTTTTAGGGTTTTTAAAGAGATGTTAGAGAGAGAAATGATTAGTGTGTGTGTTTTAGAGAGAGAAACAAATGAGGTGAAATGAGGATTGGGTAGGGTATTTATACTAGACCACTAGGGACCTCAAAATAATTATTTTGGGAGGAGGGGGCGCCGGCTTCAAGAGAAAAGGGGAGGGGTCGGGTTGTAATTTTTCGTAACTATCCCGTTTACCCATTCCCGAGCTCACATATTGTCCCCCGAGTGTACCACAACATTTATTAAACTTTCCAACATCATTATTTACGTTTTTCCACGAGTTTTGACTATTTATTTGTCAATTTTCGATTTACGGTCTACAAGTTACAATAATTCTCGTTTTAGGCTTTTCTAGTGCCGAATCGAATAGTGCCTACCAAATAGAGTTAAAACTCAAATGATAACTCATTTAATAATGAAATAAACCGTAAAAACCAATAGACGATATAAAATCAAGTCATGGTTTATAAAAATAGTGTTAAAGGCAAAGCCCGGTTCAGTTTAACGTAATGCGGTTACCTAAAATAGACTCCCTAAATTTGCCAGTTGTCATAAAAAAATACATAGAAAGATCATTTGAATTACAACCATTGTTGCCAACGGATTAATTGATCAAATTTTTGAGGCTTAACCTACATCAAGGTTAGTGTTAAGAAATGAAAAAGAATCTATGATGAGAAAGAAATCTCCCTTTTTTTGAAACATAAAGGAATTTTGAATAATGAATGTGTGCATGATCCCCCTTGACGGTTGCTCCCTCTTGTTAATGGCGTCAAGTATTTTAGGAAGATAAGACGAAAGTATTGCAAAATTTGAAATGTTTTTGCTTTGACGAAAGCTCCCCTTTAATGAGGACGTCAAGTGCTCCTAGTGTGTTTTGAAAATCTACAAAACAAAATTTAGTGAAAAAATATATTTGTCATTGGACGAGTAAGTCGTATGATGCACTTTATAGATGCTCGACAGAAGCTCCCCCTAGCTCGAGGGCGTCTAAAAGAACCTACAAAAAAATAAGTAAACCTCGTCCGAAGAAAAGTGTGCCATATACAAACCCATGTATATGAGTGAACCTACAAAGAAAAAATTAGTGTAAAATTTCGTCCATATATAGACAAGAATCCCATACACATCAAAGTGTATATATGTGAACCTACAAAGAAAGGATTAGTGTCAAAAAGAGAATAATCCTACTACTTGCATCATCGTGGTTGGTTTAGAGGTTGTAAGGTTGTTCAACATAAGAAAATAAATGTATTTGGGGATGAAACGTATTTCATTACGAAATTCACTTGGCTTTTGACAACATAGATGTTTCTGGAGGATGGTTGAGTAACCATGAATTGTAGTGGTAGTGAGACACTTGTAGAATGTGGTTGACACAAATAGGATGTGGTAGAACATGAAACATACTTCATCACGTAGTTCATGAACTTGACCTTGGACATGGTGATGATGATAGAAATCATCATTATGACTTAGAGGTATAAAAGTTGTGGTAGAGCTGACGAGAGGTCAAGTTTTACTAGGTAATAAAGTGACTCAAGAGTAGCAAGGGATGGTGATGAAAGGTATCAAGGTGACTCTTTTTGTTGACTCGGTTGATGACTCAATAGAGGTGGTAGACATGATGACTTTGTGACTAGTGACAAAAGTGGATGAAGATGGTTATGATGATGCAAGATTAGGAATATATAAAAAATGTACGAATGAGCACAACTTGACTTGATGATGAAATCGACCATATTCAACCTACAAGAATCCAAATGAGTTAGTACAAAAGGAAAACATTTATACAAACGGAGAAATTGTTCACATAATATCATGAAAAGAAAGAAAAGAACACGTAAATAATCACATAAACGCAACTCATTCATAAACATATAAGAAACTGATAATCCTAAGTGTTGAGCAAGTGTTTGAGTGGAAAAAGGAAATTTTAAATGATTATCTCAAGAGATAATGTACCTTCTGTTCCCCGGTTCCACCGGTTCCCTCACTAGAGGGATCCGGCTAGCTTTAGTCTAGGGATCCGGCTAATAGATGAGGTGAAAAGGAGGTGATTGGATTCTATAAAGGTCTAGTACCTACCTATCCTAAGTTACTCAGTCTATTAAGTGTCTTACATGGCATGAGATCTAAGTGGTCAAGACTAATGAGTGAGATTTGTCAATGATGGCTTTTGTGGGGAAAATGGAGTTTTAAAAACACAAATGAGTGATCATGGATGACACTAAGTGTTTTGAGGATGGTGAATGGTTATAGGAACTAGATGGTGGTTAAAGGAAAATTTTTAAAATTTCTTAAAAATCATAGGAAATGAAAAACTAGTTTTTGGAGCATTTTAAGGTAAAGATGAGTAAAATCAATTTGCTAAAATTGAAAAAATATCAAACTAGGTGTTTTGAGTTGAGAGGAACAATGTGTAAACATTATAGCAGAAAGATGATGAGTTTTGAAGTAATGATAAATTAAAAATACTTTGAATGTGATCATAAGTCATCTATGAGTGAATGTGAGATCAACTGAGCCTAAGAAAAGTTTAAGTGATCCTAATGTGGCATGTTTAACTAGTCCAATAAGTCCTGGAAGGTTGGATTGATGCAAGGAGGCTAAAAAGGAACTTCTGTCTACCTGGATCCCACGGATCCTTCACTTGAGGGATCCGTCTAGTTATATCTAAGGGATCCGGCGTCTGAGACAGATTTTCTTAACAAAATAGTTGCAAAATTTTGCTCTATGTTTCGAATTTTGAAACTAATGATTTCTACAGCAAGAATACACATATACAAGTTAAGCAAAGCAAGGAGAGCATGTAGAAATAACGTATAGACAATCAAATGAGATTGAACTCACAAATAACAAAGAGGTTTAGCAAACTTAACAAGCACTATTCAAGAAGCCCAAAACAGATTTACGGTTTACATTAGTAAATCATTTACACTAACAATGACATGCAAGGTATGTGTCTAGAAAGAGTTGCGAGGTGCTAGTTTAGGACAATCTAGACTATCTTTAGATCCAAAAGGTGGAGTTGTTATTTGTGGATATGAAGGAATTGTGTTTAGAAGAGTAAGTGTTGGATTTAGAAAGGCTTGAAGCAAGTACCGTTTTGTGAGTTGGTTTTGGTTAAAAGATGTTTGCCTATGTGTTGGTATTTGAAGAGTAAGAAACACATGTATATGTGTCCTTAAGAAAGTGAATTGTTTTAGAAGGTTGTTTTGGTCAACGGAAGCAATGAACTATGTATAGTCATTACGGATGGTGATTAGCATACAATGAGCTTCGTCCATGAAGTCATGTAGCTCTTCTCGATCAAAGCAAGATAATCGCTTGATGAGGCAAGTGGTTGTGATTAACAAAAAAAAAATTTTACAACTTGTTTGATTAGTAATCCTAAGACAATGCAAAATATTTCCATTGTAAACTTACTTTAGAAAAACATAGGAGTATAAATTTCTCAAGTGAGAGAATGAATATGAGACTATTACTAGCGGTGCTCAATTACGGCTAAACACGACCACTTTTACGGGTGATTCCACATACCCAACTTCAATCAAGGAAGCAATTCAACCGTTAGGTTAAATTGAGTTTCTAGTGCAATAAGTTCTCCAGTATTCATTCTCAAGTTAGGAAAATTTATATTCCTACAATGGCCTATCGCAGAGTAACAATGATGATACTTTGCTTCGTTTTTTTATTAATATTGTGCCTGAAAACAACTAATGTGATGAAGGTGTCATGTTTAAATATAAAAAATTTAAAGTTGTCCATATGATGAACAAAAATGGTTGGATGAGCTAGTTCAACATATGTTGTTGGAAAGCTCGAGTTTGGATTTTCGGATATGACCAATTATGTTTGCGTTGCAAAATAATTTACTTGAGTATATCGGATGAAATAATCAAGTTCTCAATCCTACTATGAAGCTTGGAAAGCGATCATTAAAAAGAAAACGGGAGAGTACATCATCAACACAAGTGTAGGTTATGATCCGATGTACATTCTTGTTGTTTTTAGAAAACGACACAAGAAAATATGAAATCAAGAAATAATATAAGCACATAAAACATTTATGTTGCACTCATGACAAACTCAAACAAGAAGCCCTTTAGTGTATTACATGTTTTAAACATTTTTCAACTTATATGACTTATCTAAGTATTTAAACTAACTTTTTCGACACAACTAGATGTTATCCCAAACACTCCTTCAAATAGCACATTGATTAGTAGAATATTACTAAATCGACAAACAAGAGAATGAATAGCAAGGTAAGGAAACCACATATGTTATTCAATCAAACAAACACAAAAGCTATTTGAGATAAGCAAATAATCAAGTAATGCAAGGTAAGACAATTAATCATTTAGTATAGCATATGAAAGTTCTTTTCATCGCTTTGTGTTAAATATAAACATGTATACCAAGATTTATTAGTTTCTTTTATATTTATAAATATGATCAAAACCTTAATTTCAAAAGAGGACACATTGTTATTCAAAGATGAAAACATCCGTCTCCAATTAGATCAAAAGTTTGTGCAAAAGTTATGACCAAAAAATGACTTTCTATTATAAATCAATGATTTTGTAAATTTTTGTTTTGAATCAGTTTGTCAAATCATTTTTAAATGAAAGTAGACTCAAATACCTTTAAAACGATAGGTGGCACGACTTCTACGGACTTACGGTTAATTAGTTATGAATTTTTTAAATTTAGACAAAAACTGTCTTATGTACCACGGATCCGCCGGATCCCTTCCAAAAGGGATCCGCCCTTAGATAACAAAGGGATCCTCGGATTTGACACATATTTACAAAAATGCATGTTTTGACCCGACGAAAAGGTTTAACCTTTGTAGACTTTTTAGTGAAGTTATATTACCCATTTTAATCTTTATTCAACCTTGATTAACAAGATATCTAACAACAAAAATTCAAAGAAAAAAAAATCAACAAAACACTTTTCATATTATGCTTGACTTCATCAAAAATTTGATACAAGGACCTTACTCATTTTAAAAACCATTTGTTTTTAAAAGCTAAAGCCAACCCGCTCTGATACTAATTGTGAAAACGTAGGGGGGGGGTGAATACGTTTCCGTTTCAAACTTAAAACTTTTGTATCAAATATAGTATAAACCATATCATTTGCTAATCTCAACGCGAGGATGCATTTAACGCATTATGGCATGTAAGGCCAACCCCTTAATATCACATAAGATTCCGCAAGATTAATGGTTCATTATAAATCAAGTTTCACCATTATTAGTCCTGTTTGTTTTTCTTGATCAAGCGTGTCATAATATGTAAAGTGTTAAATATAATTTATGACTATATGAAAGACCAAGTATGAATCACACACATAAACATCAACCACATAGACAATCAACAATATAAAGCAAGAATAAAAGTAAAGCGATAAGCAAAAGGATAGACAAACCAACACGAGGATTTATAGTGGTTCAGTCACGAATCTCCTCTTCACCCTACTCCACTCCCCGAGTATCCAACTCGAGCGTTACTTCACTATATCAACAAACTCCATTCTTGGCGGAGAAAACCTTACACAACGTCGCTTACACTTTTTCCGGTACTAAGCTAAACACCGAGTTCTTCCATGAGGTTGAACCAAACCTGTCACAACGTCGCCTACACTTTATCCGGTACAAGGCTAGATACCGAGTCCTTCCAAGAGGTAGAACCAAACCTATCACAACGTCACCTACACTTTATCCGGTACAAGGATGGATACCGATTCCTTCCACGAGGTAGAACCAAACCTATCACAACGTCGCCTACACTTTATTCGGTACAAGGCTAGATACCGGGTTCAATTACAAACGAGGAACCATTACCCGACCAACACAACACATCTATGACACCTGTTATGTTTTGTGGCCCAACATAACAAACCTTTTGTTTTATGGCACGAACACATAAACCATCTAATCTAGCTTTAGATACAAGAATATGATACTAGACAATATCCAAGACAATGTGCTAATGGATATGTAATCCTAAACTAAACATCAAGAACACAAAGTATGATGTAGTTAGTAATCTATGAATGAAGATGACAAGTTTCCCAATCTTGTTGTAGAGGGTCTTCATGAGCTTGTATGCTTCTGACGGGTGATCACTTCAGTAGGTAAGGATGCAAGGTCTCTCGGATTGCTTTGGAGGATCACTTCGGGAGTATGCTTGCAACAAATGAAAGTTAGAAGCATTATAAATCATATGAGATGAGGGTGGTTTACATGTTTCCTAAAGATCTAAATATGCTAGAAATGGTGGAGAGAAACTATGTATAAAGATATATAGAAATGGTAAGAAGTGGCTTGCTATTTATAGGCAAAAAGGCCAAGACAAGTTTCTGCCCCAAGGATTCCTTCTGAGAGGGATCCGGCCCTTGTAATCCAAGGGATCCGTGAGCAATTAGAGGGATCCGTGGGACGCTCCTCTTTACCCATGGGTTATGGGTCATGGATCATGGGTCATGGGTCATGGACTTGAGTGCCCACCAAGGTACAATGTATCTAGACATTGGGTTATGGGTCTTGGGTTATGGGTTATGAGTTTTACCCAACACATTTACTTATGTTTATGTATTTTATAAAATTTTAAGTAACCAAAATTACTTAAGTGTTTTATAAACTATTTAACTAAACATGTTTAATGGTTTGTTAGGGGTTTGATCATAACGCAACATAACAAAATGTATGAACCTGTGTTGTTGCCTACAAGGACTTGAGTCGTCGAGAGGTGTTGAAAGTATGTTGAGACAAAATATAATTACATGTAACTCATACATTTTACGTTATGTATTACAAGTTACATGTTTGTCATCAACAAAACAAACGAGACTGTATAGATTAAATATCGTAATATTTGCACTAACATTTTTGTTTTACACTTAACTTCATATAAATTATTTAAATTTCAGTCACTAAAGTTTTTATTAATTACCTCATTTTTTTTAAATTATTGTTTTCACAAATTTTACACCTATATTTTTATGTTTTTTTTCTCCACCAAATTTATCAAAGTTTCACCAATTTCTTTTTTAATTTTTACTTTCAAGTGACCAATAAGAATTCTCAATTTGTCACGTGTTAAAATAGAGCAACCTGATTGACCCAATTTTTTTCTTAATAAGATTTTTTTAGCAAAACACTTCAAAAATGATGTAATTCTTTTATTGTATAAAAGATAACACAAACCACAATACAATCTCACAAACCTACAACATATAATTTTGCAGAGGGGTCTGATAGATAAAAGCACCCCATAGTTCTCATTACTAACACATAGCAAGACGTTGATTCTCAAAGGGTGGGACTGCATTGGACGGTTGAGATTAATTGCAGTCAAGTGTTTTTGTTTGGAAAGGTTGTGTGTGCGATGGGGATTGCCAACATGGCACCCTCTGTAAAACCCGAAAATCTAAAACTTATATAAAGACTAAAATACCCTTGGAACCAAGAATAATAAAATACGTAAAACACGTTTATAATAAAGTACGGAAATTAAAAACCTAATAAATAAAAACTTAACGAATATAATTTCGTGGATGACTTTGGTACAACGAAGGACGTATATGTTTTGCTAATAAGTTGGGCCGTTTGTTTGTTTATTGGACTCGTGTCTTTTGTTTTGTTTTGCGCCAAGCCTAAGCCCAAGAGGGTGTTTGTTTTGTGTCGTGTGAGCCAAGGGGGCCGAAGCCCAAAGGGGTGTTTGTGTGTGTTCGGTTGGACCCAAGCCAACCCAAACCCAATTACTTTCCTAGTTTAACTCAAATACTACAACTATAAATACAACACATAATCATTAAATTGAAACCCTAGTTTTGCTTTGCCTTTTCTTTTCCTTTTGCTCGGCCGAGAGTTCCAAACACACCCTTGGTGTCGATTTTTCTTATTCAAGTGAAGGTATAACGTTTATTCATCTTCCTTTAACGTACCTTGCATGTATATGTCGAGCTATATTTTGTTTGGTCGCGTTTTCTTTTCTTTTGTTTTGGCCGAGAGGTGGTAACCAAGGAACAAGGAAACCCTAATTTATTTTAACCTTGTAATTAATAAGGAACGTGTAAGTGATAAGTAATATTGAATCGGGTCATGTATATGTTGAGTTAATGTAAGCCGAGACATGCATGAGTTGGACGAGGCATGCATGAGTTTCGAATGGGGTTTAAAACATATTAACTTGTATATGAACCATGTTTAGATGAGCTAGGTCTTGTGTAAAACATGCTAGCCGAAACCCTAAGTGAACCGAGTATATATGTACATGAGTTTTAGACATGTAATTAATGAGTAAGAGTACGTAAACATAAACCCTAGTTTTAATATGTAAAGCAGTATGAAGTATACTAAACCCTAATAACTTATGGTCACATGAAATCATAAACGTGTATGATAAAGAGTAAGAAACCCTAGAACGTAAATGAAATTATATTAGGGTTTGAGCTAAATATAGTAAGTGTTATTTCATGTGTGAGTTATAACTTATATAACTATTTTCTCATTTAATCATAGACTTAAATAAATGATATAACGAACCCTAATCTACAACATTGATTATAAAATACTTAAGACTCATTAATAAAACCCTAAAGTATAAAGATCACTAATTATGAATACCAAATATTAAAGATCATTTTGACGATTATGGAATCATTAATAACTTGGACGACCGTTAATGTCTATAGGTTCTGTGAAGAGGGAGTAATCCTTTGTTTTCGTCTTTCTGCTTTTCGATCTTTGCGTTGGAATAAGGTACAGATATTCTGACCTTTTCAGTAAAGGTTTCTCTTAATGTTTTCTTTCGTATTAGGTTTTCCTAAGCCTTTGCTATGAATCCCAAATCTGATTTGTTTGAGCTATTGCTTATCTGAACTCTGATTTCTGAATTATGAAACATCTGATTTTGAACTATTTGATATGAAAACTATGATTTTGGAAATATGAAGGATTTTCTGATAAATATGATCTGTGTCAGTTATGACATTCTGATTTTGACCTAAGATAGTTTGACACCCGAGCCAAATATTTAACTAGTCATGGGGGTTCCATGTCCGTATCAGTGATGCACCTCTGATATGACTCTAGGGCAGTAGAGTGATGTTCTGCCACGTCTCTGGATGGTGAAGCATATTTGTGAATATGTAGGAAGGGGCGTATGGATGCATCCTAGATCTGTTATCTGTTATATGTTATATGTTATCTGATGATTGATGCTGCGTGCGTGCACGTCCTTCATAACTCTGGTAGGTCTCCCCTACAAAAATGTTGCCTTGTGTGAATATGAATGTGATCTGATATAAGTTCTGGGCTCGTGGTAGTTGACTATAAATATCCTTTGAAATTACGATTTATGCTTTGTAAATGATTAAGATTTTGTTATTGCTCATTCACTTTATTTCGTATCCGTTATCGTTTAGTATTAGCTTTTGCTTTCATATCTGTTCACTGGGCTTTTGAAGCTCAGCCGCACTTTTCTTTTCTTCCGCGGCAGGTATCTAAGCATTGGAAGCTGGGTTGCTTTGGGATGAGTGCTTGAGTGGACTTACCTTAGAGATTTTAGCTTTGATTTCTTATGATGCCGTTTAGACTTATTTATTTCGGATATTATGTTTGAAGTTTATTATGCTTCCGCTGGGACCTATGTATTGAAGTCATTTTGACTTGGATTATTTTCCGCATTTATGTTAAGACTTTCTTTTGGTTATGAATGTTTTGCTTTGATATGACACCATTACTTGTGATTCCTTTACCCTTGGCGGGTCGGGGCGTTACACCCTCATTATGTGTTGACACATTAATTTGTTGCAAAAGTGAACATAGCTGCTCAAAGGATCAAGATCTAATTCTGACAAAAACATAATTGGTTATGTTTAATAAATTTACACCATTAGATCTAATCAATGGTTGGGAGTAAATGCACCATTCTGCTTCCTATTTCTCTTTTATTAATCACTCTCTTTTTATTATTAATTTACCTCTCATTTATATCTTTTACTCTAACTAGCAGGGTACCCGCGCGATGCGGCGGCGGGTACCTTGAAATAAAAAATTTCAATGAATCGTGCTTTATAATCTGAAATGTTTTAGGTGACGATAAATTTGTGGATGCCAAAAGTTTCATGTCGCATATTTCAACTCTTTTGAATATTATAGTAGGGTATCCACGCGTTGCGGTGGCGGGTATCAAGTAATAAAATTTTTGGCAAAAAATGTTTTCAATTTTATGTTTTCTCTTACAATAACTTTACCAATAGCGAAAACATAATGAGTTTGAGTAACATTAAAAAAAGTGATGGATAATATCAAACTAATTCAATTGAAAGTGGCGTGGTTTTGCGTCGCGGTAGTCAATAATGTTATGGGATTATAGTCAAATTAGTTGATAGTGGTCCGTAGTCACAAGTAAGTAGAAACTTTTTTTTATGAAATATGTATGTAATAATCAACACCTCGTAATAAGTAAATAAAATATATTTTTGAACATGTTTGTATCATTAATATTGTTTATTACACTTGTCTCATATAGATAAAAGATATAAATAAAAGAGTGCTTTTAATGTATACATCTTGTAAAGTATATATTTACGAAAATGTTTGTATCATTAATATTGTTTATAACACTTGTCCCACATACATAGAAGATATAAATAAAAGAATGCTTATAATGTAAAGAAAACTTACATGTTTAACCAATCATTTAGAGTTATCCATGAAAAGTATAATAACTAATATACTAATATATTAATCATTGAATTAGCACTTAGCACTTTGCACATTTGCATCATTTGTCTTCAAAAAATTATTCTAATTTTTACAAAAAACCGTTTTTTACTTTTGTGATTAATTTTATTTAAAATAATTCAAAATTTATTTAGATTGGTTGTCGAAACACTCTTACGATATAATAATAGTTTTGGAACTTTGTAGTTTTGGAGGCATTTTAAAATCATATTCATTTATATGCGCATTTTTGAATTAAAACTAAGCTAATTCAAAAAGAAATAATAAATAAATCATTAAAATGTTGTGAAAGATAAATTAGTAAAAGCTATGTGTTATATTATGCATTAAAAATTATAATGCTTAAAACCCCACATTAATAACATCTTAAAAAAAATTAGGGGAGAGGGTGCTAAATGCTTTATAAGTAGTATAGATATGTGTAATATGTATAAAATCAAATAAATTATCACTTGCGAATTTACATCTTTGCAACATTTGTCTTCAAAAAATTGTCCGAGTTTTACAAAAAACTGTTTTTTACTTTTGTGGTTAATTTTATTTAATTCAAAATTTATTTAGATTGGTTGACGAAACACTCTTACGATATAATAATAGTTTTGGAACTTTGTAGTTTTACATGCATTTTAAAATCATATTCATTTATATGTGCATTTTTGCATTAAAATTAAGCTAATTCAAAAAGAAATAATACATGAAGCATTAAAATGTTGTAAAAGATAAATTAGTAAAAGCGTATTGAGTACATTATGCATTGAAAATTGTAATGCTTAAAAAACACATTAATGACATCTTAAAAAAATTTAGGAGAGAAGGTGCTAAATACTTTATCAGTAGTATAGATAATTGTGTCTGTAAGATTATTTGTGGGTCCTTTTTCTTTGTTTTTTTCCTCCAATTTTTTTCCATGTTCTTTCCATTTTCTATCCCTATCGGTTAGTGTTTTTTCAATGAACCAAAAACAAAATAAATATAAAGTGAAAAGAGCCATAATATAATGAGAAAGAAAATGAATTGAACCCAAAAAGACATGAACATGCCACTAAGAGCATTAGGTATCGTTGAGCCATAGTTCTCTCGTGTCGTTCTCCAAAACCAGTGCCACTTCAACAAAACACTGAACGGCACTAGAAACCCTTTGGCACCACATTTTGTGTCGTTACTGTTGGCACAAGAAAATGTGGTGTCGTTCTCCATTTTTTTTCATTTACATAAAATAAAACATACACAATTTTATTTTGTGTCGTTACTGTTGGCACAAGAAAATGTGGTGCCGTTCTCCATTTTTTTTTCATTTACATAAAATAAAACATACACAATATTAACTAAAATAAATTTCATTAATTTAAAAAAAAGACACAAACACATTACATTAATTAAAAAACAAAAAAAAAGGTACATAAAAATAAAAAATAGTACTTAAACAGGAAATAAAATTTACAAACTAGTGATTAAGGTTCCATAAATGCTCCACAAGGTCTTCTCGAAGATCGTCATGCAATTTTCTATCTCGAATTTCTTTGCTTTTTCTAACATGTAAATCACATCGTTCGACCCAAGTGTCAGGTATGTTTGGACTTATCAACGAACAAATCTCTAAAATTCACTTGAAATTCTTAGTCTTCCAATATCATGTTGTGTAACATTATACAACAATACATGATTCTTTTCAAGGTGTTGATTTAGAAAGCACGTGCGGTTGTCGTATAATTACCCAAAGACCTTGTAGGACTCCGAAAGCTCATTCAATATCTTATTGTAGTTCAAGTTATTTGTTCACAATTCAGGTTCTTTGTTCACAGGTAAATATACTTTTCTCATTGAGCAACATAAAATTCATAATTTGGGGGTGTTGTATTATTTAGGAAAAGACTAATGATTTCATGGAATTTGCAGGATCAAAGTTAATGAAAGATGTCATCCATCCAAGAATCATACCTCAAATCAAAATGGTTCGTAACTTATCTTCTCTAATCTAGTTAAACACTTCAAGTTTTACAATATTCAGTTGCAATTTTCTTATATGAATATTGAGTAACTAATTGCTTACATATGAGATGGAGGTTGAGAACAATTAAACTTCCAATCCAATGACTACTACACTTTAAAGTTTGATGTACAAACACCACATGTTCGATGAAATACCAAGCCATTTTATTGGTGGAAACTAGAGTTAATATGGATTAGTCGGGCGGGGTTAGTTGTGGTTTAGCATGAATATTTGGTTGACAAACTTTTGGAGATACATTACAAGTAACTTGATATTAGATTATCCTAATAACAATATTAACAACTCACACTAGTGATAAAAAACACACATACGATAAGCATTGCACTAAACTTTTGCTCTATTATTTCTTATTGTTTACCAATAAAATTATCTTATCGAAGATCAAGTAATAAGTATCAATCACTCATTAATATTTTGTATGAAAAGAAAATTAGAGATTTTGAAAGGTACTAGCATCCAGTGGTTTCTATTTATCAATATGTTGTAATGCACATGTCTAACATTTGATGTAGGAACAGCACATGTTTGATGAAATACAGTAAAAGTAGTTGTCATCAAGTAGATATTGACATTTCTAACATTTCCAATGTGTTTAGTAGTTTTAATTTAGACAATGAAAGTTGTTCTTAGATGTACAATGTTGAAAAAAAACATATGTGTTATATTCATGATTTGATTGTGAGGAACTGAGCAAGGCCAAAAAGTTAATTGTGAGAATTTTATTATGTAAATGGTTTACATATTTTTATCTTGTAAGCTTGTCATCTTTGCGAGTTTTTGTGCATCAGTTAAGTAATCACACAATTCAAAGTTTGTGCTAAGAGAGGTACGAACGGGTTTTATATTTAGATATTCTTCTCAATAAGTGCGTTGTTAAGAAATATTACGTAATTAAGCTTTTTTTAAGTCATGGCAAATGAATTCGCATTCGGAGTACTATCTTTGTTGTTTCACTTGCTTACAGTAGATATTAGGACTACTCTGTATTTGCATTTCAAGTCACCTTATTAATGATCATTGCTTTACTAATTGGGATGAGAAACAAGCACTCTAGGATACACGGAAACGCCGCCGGTATGCCGTATCACGTATCCGAAACGTTTCGAAAACGGGGAAACGCGAGAAACGCCTGGGAAACGTCTCCGGGAAAAGTGAAAACGTTTCTTCAATTGAGGTACGCCAATCCTTATCTGGGAAACGTTTGGAGAAACGTTTCTAGCTCAAAAAGTCACGTTTCCAGGCCGGGCCCTATGGGTGGGCGAGGTGGGTGACGGCCAGGGCATCAAAATTTATGTGTTGGAAATAGTTTTTATGTTAGAAGAAGGTGTTGTGACATTGATGTGTAATAGAAACTCGTTTTTCCTGTCGAAAAACATTCTAGCTTTTGAAATAAATTTTCCGGCACCATCATCGGTGGTTGTTACAATTTGGTGAAGAAGAAGCAAAAAAGTGTTTGGTGGTGAAGAAGACATAGGGAGTTGATAAAGTAATAAAAGTAAATAGCATATTCCTAAGTTACTGTGTATGTACTTTTGGTTTCATTTTATTTATTTACAATAAATCTCTAAAACATGAAATTGCTTTAGTTTTGTTTTAAACTTTAAATAACTTTATATTTTCGTTCAAGTAAAGGGCTCTATGTAGATAGTCAAACTTTTCATAACATAATTAGTAAAACATTAAATATAGATTTGTATTCAGTAGTATTATTTTTCTTTTAAATTTTTTGTTCTTACAGTGTTCGAGTATGTAAAGTAGCGACTAAAATATTATAAAGCACATAGACGTTTCTCCGCCGTATCCGTTTCTTGAATTTTAGGATGTTGCCGTTTCCCGTCCCCGTGCAACTTAGCAAGCACTTTTTTTATTTTATTTTTTATTTATTTTTTATTTTTTTTTTTAATTATGGCATGGTTATACGTTCATTGGAGCTTTAAATATGTTCCATCGTTTGTTACTGAATTGCTTAGTATTCCATGAAAATTATCCCTCTGAATATATCACCGCTTATGGTGCCTATGAGCCAACTCCAACAACTTTGATCTTTTATAAGGTGTTCAATTTAGTACTATATCCAAATTGCCTATGTTACCAATTTGTTACATGCTATTTATAATAATGTTCGATCTTTCTATTTCATATATATACAAGGTTGGTTTCTTTATATTGTTCTAAAGGGTACTTGTCATAAATTATTGATAAATTGTTTATGCGTGCAGAATGCACCCACGAGTTCTATGGCTCGTACGTCTCATCCTTCACCATCTTATGAGACGCCAACTATTACGCATCATTCACCTCCTTATCAGTTTAATCCTATGACGTTTCCTTCGTCATCTAATCAGTTTGCTCCTATGACCCATCCATCCCCATCTTATGACCATGCTCCTTCAACAATAGTTAATGAGTATGGACCTATTGTGCATCCTTCGCCAACTTATCAGGCAACTCAAGCTCCTGTAACGTGAATTTTTAATATGGTTTCCATGATAGTCTTACCATATATTATGTTTTTCCTCATTATAGATTATGTTTTTAACCTTATTACATGTTAATATGGACAGAGTGCGAGGTCGTGGTAGACAAAAATGCTACTGGGAAGAAAGTGAGACTCAATTGCTAATTGAAGTTTTTCAAGAAATGGCATCACATGGCTCAGGTGCAAAGAAGGATTCTTGTCAATAGACCTACTTTTTCAAAGAAAGTTTCGCCACATATCGAGTCAAAAGTCAAGTGGCTAAAGACAAAGTTTCATGTCATTAATTTCGTGTTGAAATACAGTGGGTTTCAATGGAATGATGTAGATAAAAAGATCGCATGTGAAAGAGATTGGTATGTCAAGTATTGTGAGGTAAATCTATACAAAAATAAGCTTCTTGAATGATAGTTTATTTCACTTGGATCTTTTGTGTTTTTTACGTTGTATTATGTTTTTGTTTTACAGAATCATAAAGAGGCAAATGGACTATGGGATTTTCCATTTCCATATTTCAACCAACTTGAATTGGTGTATGGAAGGGATAGAGCAACCGGTACAGTTGTTGAAGGATTCAAAAACGCGGTTCACAACATGGAGAATGAGCAAAATGGTGAAAGCTGTTGGCATAATCTCACCCCTAAGCAAAGTTCAAGGGCCTACGTGTACAAGACGAAAGTTACAAGGACTAAATAGGTTTATAACAAACCTATTAACTACTAAACGGTTAATTTTTTGTCAAACGACACAAACCCAAAACATCATACCGTTTGGGAGAAAACCTGGAGGCACGATGGTGAATTTTGAGATAGTATAAATAGGGGTCGATTAATCTCAGTTAGATATATCAGATTGTACAAAAGCATAAGTGTAAAACCAAATACGTTTATTGTTAATACAAGTTGTTATTAGTTTTTGTTTGGTGTTACTTAATTCATTCGAGTATCAAAACCCCGCTGGGCAACAAATTGGCATCAGAGCTTCTTTGTTTTTGAGATACAAGATCAAGAGTTGGGGTCGAGTTTTTCTGGAAGCGCTGAATCAAAAAACAAAGCAGCCTTCTGTTTGGTTCAGGCCGAAAACGAGGAAGGAACATAGTTTCCTTGGCGAAGAGATTAAGAGCGAAAAAGGAAAGGTGCTGATTTTGTTTTCTGTATTGGCTCGAAGAACAGAAGAAACAAAGAAGCATTTTCGGTGTTACTGATTTCGAAGAAAAAAACAATAGGCAACCTCTTTGTTGTTTTTTTACTGCTAAAGAAAAATAAACAAAGGGAAGAAACTTTTTTTTCTGGTTCGAAAAAAGGGGAAGACACCAAGGAGAGTGTTTGGTTGATTGTACAAAGGAAGGAGGTGAACACATTCGGGTGTTCCTACCAAAAGAAAAAATCATATCATGGAGGAATCGCAAAATTCGGGTTTTACATTCTAAACTAAAATATGAATTTTATAATTTTTAGTCTAGTAAGATTAGAAATTTCTTTTTTCTTTTGATTCCTAGTAGAATTTATAAGATTTCCTAGATTCCTAAATATATAATCCCTATTAGAATTAGGAATAGTTTCTAGACAAAATGACTGGAGACACAAACAAGGAAATTATAATTCACAAAGAGGTTACATCGTTTTTCCGATTTCAATGTCCCATTTTAAAACCTACAAATTATACAGTATGGGCACTTCGTATAAAAACCATACTAAAAGTAAATGGGCTGTGGGAATTGATAGAACCTAAGGGTAATGAAGAACTGGATACAAAGAAAGATATGACTACAACTGCATATCTGTATCGGGCATTACCAGAAGATATGATTTTACAAGTAGCTAGTTGTAAGAGTGCAAAAGAAATTTGGGAAGCACTACAAACTAGGCACATAGGTGTAGATAGAGTGCAAAAAGCACGGCTACAAACTCTCAAAACTGAATTTGAGATGTTGAAAATGAAAGAAGATGATAGTATTGATGTTTTTTCAGCAAAACTTAATAGTATTGTCATAAGGGCTAGTGGCTTAGGATCAACTTTTGATCAACAAACCTTAGTACGAAAACTATTAAGTTCAGTACCCAACAAATCGTGGCAGCCATAGAACAATTTTCTGATCTAGAAAACACAACCCTAGATAGCAATAAAGCAATGATAAGAAAACTTCACATAAGTTCAAGAAAAATGATTTTCAGAAAAGGGACTTAAGTGAAGTTTTCAACTCTCATGACGAGAATGGCTGTAAGATCATTATGCAAGACAACATACTATTGCTATATGGTCAGGATCAAAAACTCGTCATGAGAGTTGAAAGATCAATAAACCGACTTTACAAGTTTAACATGAATGTTGGTATGCCTATGTGTTTATTGGCTAATTTAGAAAACCATGCATGGCTCTGGCATGCTAGGTTGGGTCATTTGAATTCCGATTCTATTAAACAAATGACTCGGAAGAAATTAGTGGAAGGAATACCCAAGATTAATCAAAAGAGTCAAGAATGCAATGCATGCTTATTAGGAAAGCACAGTAGAGCTCCGTTTCCAAATCAAACAAACACCAAGTCTTTGGAACCTTTAAACTTAGTATTTGGAGATTTATGTGGACCTATTTCCCCATAAACAGAATCAGGAAAGAAGTACATGTTTTTGCTAGTAGACGATTGTACTAGATACATGTGGGTATACATCTTAAAATCAAAGGATGAGGCGTTTGAGACCTTTAAGGAATTCAAGTTAAAGGTGTAAAATGAGGTCGGGAAAAACTTAAAGGCATTTAGAACATATAGAGGAGGTGAGTTCACGTCAAAAGAATTCACAAGCTACTGTAAGGAGAAAGGCATACTTAGGCAACTTACAGCACCATATTCCGAACAACAAAATGGTATTGTTGAGAGACGGAATAGGTCTGTAATGAGCACAATGAGAAGTATGTTAAAGGCTATGCATATGCCACAAAATTTTTGGGCTGAAGCAATTAGGCATGCTATTTATATCTTAAATAGAGTGCCTACAAAAGCTCTGAAGGATTCTACTCCCTATGAAACGCTAAAGGGTAGAAAACCAAACCTGAAACACCTTAGAGTGTTTGGATGCAAAGGTAACCAAACCACATCTAAAGAAATTAGATGATAGAAGTAAGGAATTGGTTTACCTTGGAAGTGAACCAGGATCAAAGGCTGATCGATTGTTTGATCCTGTAAGTAAGGTTATGAGATGGGACTCGAAAGGTTATTTGGATGATCCCAATCCAACTGAACCAGAATGGACGGATTTCATTATAAATGAAAACCAAACATCAAGTATCATTGATGTAGAGAGCACACAAGATCCGAAAGAAAATAATGAAGATAATGCTCAAAGTCCCATACAAAATACTGCTCATAGTGTATCTGATGATGAGATTGAACAAATGGACTATCCATCAACACCTACACCATATAACTATGAACCAAACTCAGAAGAATCTACTAGACAAACTTCATCTATAGCAAGACCATATGATCATACTCCAGTTCAAGGATACGGAAACTTATCTAACATATATGATCGCGCACGAAGAGTTCAAGCTGATGAACTAATGCTATTAAAGGAAGAACCTAGAAATTATAAGGAAGCCGCACAAGATAAGAAGTGGATTGAGGCAATGCAGATAGAAATTGACTCAATCAACAAAAACCAGACATGGAAGCTAGGTACCCTACCAGACAACCAGAAGGCTATTGGTCTAAAATGGGTATTTAAGACTAAACGAGATGCAGATGGAAGAATTATAAAACACAAAGCTCGTTTAGTGGCTAAAGGATACGTACAAGAGCATGGAATAGACTACGACGAAGTCTTTGCTCCTGTAGCAAGAATGGAAACAATCGGGTTGATTCTTGCATTGGCAGCTTATCATGGATGGGAAGTTCACCATTTAGATGTAAAATCAGCTTTTTTACATTGCGAACTTAAAGAAGAAGTGTATGTTGCACAACCAGAAGGCTTCAAGAAACCAGGAAACAAAAATAAAGTGTATAGACTTGACAAGGCACTTTATGGTTCATGCAAGCACCAAGGGAGCAACACATAAAGGCAATTAGACAAGTGTTACATTATATCAAAGGCACTTCAAACTTTGGTATAACTTATCACAAGACAGGAGGATGCAAGTTACTTGGATATAGTGACAGCAGTTATGGCATCAACATAGAAGAAGGCAAAGGAACAACAGGGATCGTATTTTACTTCGGGAACTCACCTATAAGCTGGGTTTCTCAAAAACAACATACTGTTGCATTATCATCATGCGAGTCAGAGTTTATGGCAGCTACAGCAGCAGCTTGTCAAGCAGTATGGCTACAAAGACTATTAAACGCTTTAGCAGGCTGGGAAGAAGAAAAGATTACGATCAAAGTTGACAACAAGTCGGCTATAGCACTTATGAAGAACTCCGTGTTTCATGGCAGAAGTAAACACATTGATATACGCTATCATTTTATCAGATAATGTGTTGAAAAGAATCAGATCGAAGTCGAGCACGTAAGTGGAGACTTACAAAAGGCGGACATACTTACCAAGGCATTGGCAAGGACCAAGTACGCAGAAATGAGAGAGCTGTTAGGTGTAAAAGATCTGAAAGACTTAGGCACGAGATTAGGGGGTGATTGTTGGCATAATCTCGCCCCTAAGCAAAGTTCAAGGGCCTACGTGTACAAGACGAAAGTTACAAGGACTAAATAGGTTTATTACAAACCTATTAACCGCTAAACGGTTAATTTTGTGTCAAACGACACAAACCCAAAACATCATACCGTTTGGGAGAAAACCTGGAGGCACGATGGTGACTTTTGAGATAGTATAAATAGGGGTCGATTAATCTCAGTTAGATATATCAGATTGTACAAAAGCATAAGTGTAAAACCAAATACGTTTATTGTTAATACAAGTTGTTATTAGTTTTTGTTTCGTGTTACTTAATTCATTCGAGTATCAAAACCCCGCTGGGCAACAAAAGCGGGGGAGATAATGTTGGTGGATTTCACATCTCTTTGAGCGATGATGAAGAATTTGATGTGCAATATATGTCACAAACAACTCAAACAACCTCAAACTTCACTAATGGAAAAAATATTGCTAAAAAGCAAAAGGAAATGTCTAATGGAAACAAGGCTCCCAAAAAAAGGAAGACGCGAGACATGGAGTCACAACTAGAAGGAATTAATCATTCTTTTCAAATGTTTGTTCAAGGATTAAATGCTAATTTCGGAACTATGGCGATTGCTGTTGCTAATGCTGACAGATGATAATAATCGCAAGAAAGCTAAATCTGAGCAATTGAAAGATGTACTTGAAGAGCTCGCGAAACTCGACATCCCAAGTGGCGATGTACTCCATGCTGCTGAGATATTTGCTGCTACTAAAGATAAAATTGAGTTATTTCTGAATCTTTCCGAAAGGATGCGAGTGTCCTATGTGCTTAAGCTTACAAGTCTTTCATCAGGTAACTAGAAAATCTAACAAGTACTTTAATCAGGTAACTAGATAATATGGTAAGTAATTGTAGTTGTATTTTGTTATGGATTATGGGAATTCCTGGTGGTGATCAAAGTATACATGCGGAAGCGCATAGGATATATTAACGAATAATTAATTAACATAAACAAGAATATGCGTACCTTTTTCGATTCAAGAATCAATTCCGGAAAACTAGCAATTGGATGAACCCTAATTAGGGTTTATAGGATTATGTGAATTACCTCTTACCGTTTGTAATTCAATCCAAGAATACTAACAATAATGTGTTAGTACCACTTTCTTGTACACACGTACTATATAGAATTAAAGGAATGCTAGTTTTAATTAATCTAAACCCTTTCACAAACCAAACAGGCCCTAATTATACATGGAAAACAGTTATTATGAGTCAAATTGTCTTGGTCAAGCTGAGAAGGAATGTGTGGATGATAGACCATGTACAGATGATGCTAGTTGTGCTACATGGGTTCCACATATAATTAATGTTAATAGACCATGTACAGGTAACAGATGATGCTAGTTGTGCTACTTGGGTTCCACATATAATTAATGTTAATAGCCCATGTACAGGTAATGCTAGTTGTGCAACTTGGGCTGCCTAATTAATGCTATCTCAAGTCTTCTTAAAAGTCTTATGTGAATTTTAGTCTTTTGTGGATGACATTCTCTTCACAATTTACGTGAAAATAATATCAGCATCTTGAGTTCGAAGTTTGTACTAGATGTCTGTCTCAATAATAAAACTTAGAGTGAATTACATAAATCGTCCTTGTGGTTTGCTATAAATTACGGATCTTGTCCCTGTGGTTTTTTTTTAGCGGGTTTCGTCCCTGTGGTTTACAAAAGTTACGGATCTTGTCCCCCGTCTGACCCGGTCCCAAAAAAAGGACCTCCCTTGCAAATACTTTCTAACGTGAGGGGCTAACGTCATATTTTGGTGTTAACGATCGAAGTTAATTACATAAATCGTCCTTGTGGTTTGGTAAAAGTTACGAATCTTGTCCCTGTGGTTTATTATAATATTTTTTTAAAAAAAACTGTTTTTTCTTTTAAAAAAAATTAATTTTATTAAAAAAAATAAATTAAAATTAAAAAAAAAAAACTTTTTTTAATTTTATTATAAAACGAATGAAGGCGTATAAAAAAACGTTTTTATACGGATTTCTCTATTTTTACGTTTCATTTGTTTTTATACGGTTTCGTTCGTTTTTGTATGAAAATGTATGAAAACATTTTTGTACAAAAATGTACGTTTTTGTATGAAAATGTATGAAAACATTTTTTCATACAAAAACGAACGAAAAAATGTACGTTTTCATACAAAAACGTACATTTTCATACAAAAACGTACATTTTAAACAAAAAAAACGTACGGTTTTGTTTAAAATGTACGTTTTTGTTTAAAATGTACGGTTTTGTTTAAAATGTACATTTTCATATGAAACCGTACATTTTAAACAAAAACGTACATTTTAAACAAAACCGTACGTTTTTTTTGTTTAAAATGTACGTTTTTGTATGAAAATGTACGTTTTTGTATGAAAACGTACATTTTTTCGTTCGTTTTTGTATGAAAAAATGTTTTCATACATTTTCATACAAAAACGTACATTTTTGTACAAAAATGTTTTCATACATTTTCATACAAAAACGAACGAAACCGTATAAAAACAAATGAAACGTAAAAATAGAGAAATCCGTATAAAAACGTTTTTTTATACGCCTTCATTCGTTTTATAATAAAATTAAAAAAAGTTTTTTTTTTTGTTTTTTTTTAATTTTAATTTTTTTTTTAATAAAATTAATTTTTTTTAAAAGAAAAAACAGTTTTTTTTAAAAAAATATTATAATAAACCACAGGGACAAGATTCGTAACTTTTACCAAACCACAAGGACGATTTATGTAATTAACTCCGATCGTTAACACCAAAATATGACGTTAGCCCCTCACGTTAGAAAGTATTTGCAAGGGAGGTCCTTTTTTTGGGACCGGGTCAGACGGGGGACAAGATCCGTAACTTTTGTAAACCACAGGGACGAAACCCGCTAAAAAAAAACCACAGGGACAAGATCCGTAATTTATAGCAAACCACAAGGACGATTTATGTAATTCACTCTAAAACTTAATAAAGGATTTTATGATAATCTTAGTTATATATTGTTTATACTAAAGTTTTTGTTATTATAATCTATTTAATAATCTATACATTTTATTTGCTAATATTGGTTAGTATATTTTGAATGAAATGTCTTGGGTTAAGGTCAATGTCAAGATGATAAGGAACTGCCATTAATTTCACGAACAAGTTGCATGTCAGGAATGTTATCATGCAAAACTAAGGATAAAAAGCCAATACTTGTTCTCATAATTTTAAGTAAATTTTCAAAAATGAAGTCTCCACAAGCAATAATTCACTTATCATCTTCCTCATGTATTTTTTTTCTCTTTTACAGTCTCGCGATAACATGTCTTACTTCCACCACTGTCTCTGCTTCATATGGCGGTAATGAGACTGATTATCACGCGTTGTTGTCATTTAAGTCAAAGATCACCCATGATCCATACAAGTTCTAACCTCGTGGAACCATTCCTTTCATTTCTGTGACTGGAGTGGTATTTCATGTGGAAAGCGACACAAACGAGTGACGGTTTTACGACTTCCTTCTAAAGGGTTAGAAGGCTCGTTGTCTCCTCATGTAGGAAACCTCAGCTTCCTCCGTAAGCTTTCTCTCCCGAACAACAGCTTTCAAGGAACCATTCCTCATGAACTTGGTCGTCTATCTAGGCTACGTTTTCTTTATCTTTATGATAACAAATTCTGTGGAGTCATTCCAACAAACTTGTCTCGTTGTTCTAACCTCAAAGAGCTTTGGCTCGGTGGAAATAATCTAGTTGGAAGCATACCCAAGGAGATTAGTTTACTCTCGAAACTTAAAATTCTTATGATTCCCACAAATAACTTAACAGGTGGAATCCCACCTTTCTTGGGGAATACATCAATGGAAGTGTTCTCTGCTGCAAGGAACCCGCTTGGTGGGAGCATTCCAGAAACCTTGGGTCATTGGAAAAGCTTGACGGAATTTGACTCTGGTGACTGCAACTTATATGGAAGCATCCCTCATTCCATTTTCAACCTCTCACTCCTAGTTAATTTATCCTTAGCTGTTAATCACCTCACTGGTAGTCTTCCTTCAGAAATTGGTAATCAGCTCCCGAATCTTGAGTTCCTTCAGTTAAGAAATAACGAACTGACAGGAAGTCTTCCACCTTCTCTTTCTAATTGTTCTAAATTATGGTATCTTGAAATGAGCAACAACAGTTTTAGTGGGAAGTTGACAATTGATTTTTCAAAACTAAGAGATATCAATTTTATTCAATTAAGTTATAACAACTTCCATGGACGCGGAGAAGCTGATGACATGAGGTTTGTTAATTCTTTGAAAAACTGCACCAGATTAGTAGATTTGGAACTTATTAATTGCAACCTTATAGGAGTGCTTCCGATATCAATAGGTAATCTTTCTGATCAACTCAGCTTTCTAAATTTAGGAGAAAATCAATTATTTGGAAGCCTCCCTTCAAGTATAGGTAGTCTAGTTAGCTTGACCACTTTATATTTAAGATATAATTTATTCACAGGAAAAATCCCCACTACCATTGGTAAACTTCAAAAGCTACAATATCTTACTCTAAATAACAATCAATTTTCAGGGCCTATCCCTGACGCCATTGGAAACTTATCATTGTTGACTAAACTTTATTTAGAGTCCAACAAATTAGAAGGCCATATTCCATCAAGCCTTGGGAATTATAAACAACTTAATGGGATAAACCTTGGAAACAATAGACTTAGTGGTAAAATACCCAGGCAACTTCTCCAACTTCCATCACTAACAAATTTTTTAGCCCTTTCACACAACAACCTGTCTGGTTCCATTCCAACAGAGATTAAAGATCTAAAGATGTTGAGCTATCTCAGTTTAGCTTATAATAATTTATCAGGTCCCATTACTAGTAGCCTTGGTGAGTGTATTAGCCTTACAGAGTTATACCTTAGTGGCAATAGATTTGAAGGCGTAATACCATCTTCATTAAGTTCCTTGGGAGGATTGGGGGTACTCGACATTTCTGAAAATAATTTATCGGGGAGAATTCCACAATTTTTAGGCAAATGGAAATCCTTGGTGTATTTGAACCTATCCTTAAATGATTTTGAGGGTGAAGTACCGACTGTAGGAGTGTTTGCCAATGGAAGTGCATTTTCAGTTTTGGGGAATGATAAGCTTTGTGGTGGTTTGGTTACACTTGAGTTACCCAAATGCATGGAGACGGGTAGTAAGAAAAAAAGGTTTCCTTTCTTCATGTTATTCATCGTGATTGCAGTCACGTTGCTTGTCGTATTATGTTGTGTGTATCTTTTGTGTAAAAAGAAACGCAACAGTCAACCATCTCAATCATCAGGGGGTGAACGGTTCATGAAAGTTTCATATCATCAACTTCTCAAGGCTACTGATGGCTTCTCTGCAGCAAATTTGATTGGGGAGGGTGGGTTTAGCTCAGTTTACAAAGGAATCCTCGATTCTAATCATAATCAACCTGTTGCAGTCAAAGTTTTGCATCTTCAAAATAAAGGAGCTTACAGAAGTTTTCGAGCAGAATGTGGAGCATGGCAGAATATTCGACACCGTAATCTGTTGAAGATAATAACTTCTTGTTCAAGTACTGATTTCCAAGGCAATGATTTTAAAGCTTTGGTTTACGAGTTTATGCCGAATGGAAGTGTACACAACTGGCTTCATTCAAGTGAAAATACGTCGAAACTAACCCTTCTTCAAAGAATAAGCATACTCAGAGATGTTGCAACAGCACTTGATTATCTTCACAATCGCTGTCAAACAACGATTGTTCACGGTGACTTGAAGCCTAGTAACATTCTACTTGATGAAGATATGGTGGCTCATGTTGGAGACTTTGGTTTAGCTCGACTACTTGGTACAGACTTAAACCAAAACAGCTCAACCGGGGTTAAAGGAACAATTGGTTATGCACCTCCAGGTAGTATTCAATAAGGCTTACATTTACTTAAAAATTACTGTTTGTAACTTAAGTAACTGTTTTTAATTCGCAGAGTATGGTCTCGGGAGCGAGATGACAAGTACCGGGGATGTCTATAGTTTTGGAATATTATTACTAGAGGTGATGACCGGGAAACAGCCGACAGATGACATGTTCAACGATGGTCTTAGCCTTCATAAATTTACTTACATGGCATTACCGGATCATGTAATCGATGTTATTGATGATGATGCAATTGTGTTGCAAAGTACGGAAGCGAATGCAAAGAAAGTGGAAGAATGTTTGGTTGCAATTATCAAGATTGGAGTATCGTGCTCTGTGGATTCCCCACCACAACGGATGAAAATTGAAATTGTTGTCAACGAGTTGCAGCGCATTCTCGATGTCCTTCAAAATATATAAGGTACTTTGTTCTCCCATTTTGTAGAATCTGATTTTACATGAGTTTGTTAATAAATCATCACTAACTTGGTTTTATTTTTGAACGCTTTCAGGTCTAATACCAAGCTTTCTTGGTGAAATTTGAAAGTAACTGCAGCAAGGACCAGTGTTGTTATATAAATGTTACTTTGTCAGATATGTTTGTAAGTGTGTTTTAGTTTTCTTGTTGCATAAGTACCGTAAGAGATGTAAGAGTGCATCTACACTCCTGATGACTTATCATATGTATCAAAAGTGTGCTTATTTTTCCTCAATCCAATTTCTGTAAAATTGAAAATTTGGGGGCAAAGTATGCTGGTTACATACTTACATCTGTCAAACATGTACTTGGAGATTATGGGTGTTTCACTGTTTCGTTAGGCGCATCTGCATAATGAATTTTTTTGAAAGTTGTAGCCAAATTACTATTAGGTATTTGTAGTTTGTTTAGTATTTGGCCCGGTACCTGTTACTGTCCTTTTACAGAAAACGCGTACAAAAAAGAAATGCTTTGACAAAAATCGACAATTTACTTGATTTCGAGTTCATGGATCCGCCACCTAAACTTAAAATTCTTAACAACATGTCTACCTGTATCAGCTATGGATATTGGGAGCATTGAACAACACATAGAGTATGACTGATATTGGGCTAAAAATGACTGAGTTTCCACTGAACCCACTGCTCGCTAAACTGCTTTTAACATGTGAAGAATTTAGTTGTGTAAACGAAGTTTTAACGATTGTATTTATGATCTCAGTCCCGTCTGTATTCTTTTGTTCTAAAGCCCAGAAAAAAACAAAAGCGATGATGCACATGGAAAGTTATCAAATGCTGTGGAGACTCTCATTTCTTACAAGTGAAAGCTCTCCGAAAGGCTCGGGAAGTGAGTTATCAGTTACTCGACATCTTGAAAAAGCTCATGATCCGGCTGAAATCATGTGGTTTGAATTGGGACGTCATTGGAAAAGCGATATGCTCAGTTACTTCCATAACGCTACAAAACCTAAAGGGATTATGAATACATAAGTATTAGGAACCTGATGACGTGCCATTTGGATGGTTATGGCTGCTCTTTGAATTAATATTCGTAAGGTGGGAAAATGGACGGGTCTAGCGCTTGTGTAACGGGTCAAAACAAATATTGGTATGGATCAGGTTGCCCCGGAATGCATTTTTCCCAGTTTTATTAGAATCCCCTACAGATATTAGCGTGCTAAATATGATTACGAAAGTTATGCTTTAGTATTTTAAATAAAACTATTTTGGAGCTTATAAGCATTACGTATTCATTCTTGCCACGTAGGACACATTAAGGTAGTTATTATGCCTTTAACTGTATTGGTCTGGTATTCATATTAGCTTGCCATATGGCGAATATTGGCAAGAAATCATTCATCTGCACCGGAAGGCACCGGAAGGACTCCGACAAATAGACTTTAGCAACCAAAGCTACAAGTCTTCTTGAATGGTATGGCTGCTCTTTGAATAAATATTCGTAAGGGTGGGAAAATGGGCATGTTTGGCGGCTTGTGTAACGGGTCAAAACGAGAACATTTTTTGTAAGGATCAGGCTGGCCCGGAATGTTTTTCGCCCAATATGATTACAAAAGCATGCGTGATATTATATAAGTTGTTTTGGTAAAACATTCAAACTCAAAAAATCATCTCGCACACAACTCAACGATTAGACCTAGACCAACAATCGCTAACTGGATGAAAAAGTAGCACATTCTTCATGTTGTCATCGGACATGATTAGCTGATTCTACTGTTCTACATTATAAATTCACACCACCAATAGGCTCAAAAAACAACCAGACTTGAAACTGAAACTAATAAAAAGCCAAAAGGAATTACAAGCACGTCATTGACAAACCATCATGTTGGATTCATCTTCCTCCCCTGTTGCTGCTTCATAGAACATGTACCGGCTTTGATACTCAATCAAGTACTGTGTAGATCTTCACACATCCCAAAACAGCTCATAAACCCGGCTCACGTCTTCCATTTCCACAACCTTCCCTTTCCTCTTCTGGCAAGCCAATGCAGCTGATGTGATCAAGTTTATGGCATATCTCAGATGTCTTGACCCCTTGTATCAAGAATCTTGCGAATGTCATCTTCAATGCACGGTTGTGTTGAGATGATGAGAAGGCGATCCAGGAAATCGATTGTAATCCCGTGTGGGGATTTGTAATTTGTGCCTCAAATAGTTGTGATTCATCAGTTGGCGACCACAAGAAGTATTGGTGCCATGTAGTTTTCCAATGCCCGGTTTAGGAATGAAAAACACTCGATATCAAGCATGTGGACTTCATCTATGAACAGAGCACCATGAATGATCTCTATTCTCTACCTTTCCTTCCTCTCGTCACTCTGCAACCTTTGTATCGATTTGTTCCCTCACTTCAGCTCGTATTTCTCCAGTGTCACCGGTGAAAAGAGCAAGAAAAGCTTGTGTTATGCATTTCACAACAAAAATAATTAAGTCTTCAGAAAGATCAAGTACCATAGTTACTTTTACATTTCCTAGTTTCTGCGTTTACTTTCACTTCAGCTCATCAAAAACAACACAACTTCAGTTCCACCTAATGCATATTCCCGGAAGCCCAAATTCCTAATTTCAATCAAACATTATGTACCTTTGCGAATGGGCATCTATGCTCTTATCACTTATATTACAGTTATTAGCATGAAACACCAAGACAAGGATTTTGAAGAAAATGATAATTCTTAAGAAAATGTCAATATCAGAGGTTACAAAACAACCAAAAATCATCAATAATACAGGTCGCAAAAGTCATCATTTTAACGACACACATGTTTGTATTTTGTACACAAAAAAACACTATATTTACCCAAGAAAAAAAACATGCGGGCCTCTACAAAACAAGTTAAAGAACAGAAACACCCTAATGCAATGCGCAATCAAGAAATAGAAGCATCAGTCATGACTTAGAGAAAATGGCACTTTTGTTCATAGCAAAGAAGAGTCCTTCTAGATTTCAAATCAGTTAAATTATAAACTTTTAAGTCACATGTGTTGAAGGCATCATACCAAATTGTAACCTAATGAACAATGTGTCATATAATCAACACAGTTGTAACCTGAATACACTACTCATGAGCCCCAAACACAGAATACACCTCTTTAGGCACTAGGATAATTGCAGTACCTTTAAATATTTGAATGATCAAACTTTAAAATTTAACTAATTTACATGTTGACATGAAAACAGAGTTGTAAACAAGCTTTCTTTCATATGGTTCCAAGCAAACTAGTACAAGATCGTACACAGTCTCCATCTCAGTCATTTTCAATGTCAGCTTCCCCATTTTCGAAACACCCTAATTACCAAATAATTGCAAAATCTAGTGAGACATGGAGCTCGAGTACATATTACATTATGTATCAGGGCATGCATACAACTAGAAGCCATGGGGTCATGATCATCATTCACATGTTCATTATAAAAGCATAATAGTCTGTATCAAGACTATGGTTTATTGGCAGTGATGAGTGACCCCTATCATTTTGGAAATGTAGTGGTCCTTCAGTCTATGGGATGGCAACGGGGTCGGGTGTGTCGGGGATTGCATTTCCCATCCCCGTCCCCTATCCCAAGTCCACATCTCCATCCCCATCCCCATCCCCATCCCCATCCCCATCCCCATCGGGTATCGGGGACCCACATCGGATATTGGAGATTTTAAGTTTCTTAAAAATCAACCGATATGTTATCTTTTACATGTCTGCGCACATATAAGCTGATATCAAATGAGCTCATAAGCATACATATAAGCCTACACAAACACCCCCTAAGATTAGCCCTGTGTGTCCATGACCAAGAATTGGCAGGTACCTCAACACTAGCATCAACTGTAAACACGCAGCTAATTTGAAACAGTAAACCATAACTTTAAAAATGCAGAGCAATTTTTATAAAGTTAAAAGTGATACCAGTGGGAGAGATGTTAACGACTTAACGCATACAAACACACACATATACGTTAGCTTAATTGTAATAAACACGCATACAAACATGAATCTTCATACAAACACGCGCTGTTGATATCATTCTCTTCTAGAGACATAATTAATGCTTAAAGTTGTAGCTGTAACATCTGAATCCTAAATTTATTCACTTCATTTGAGCAGACAAAACGGGTATTAAACCAGGATAGTTGCACGTCACTTATTGTAAAATACTAACAAGCTACAAATATCAAAAGCAATCTCAAATCCATATCCTAACAACTGAATCCAATCCAGATCATATATAAAAAAAATCCAAACTCAAAATCTCGAAAACAAAAAGCTAAACATCATAATTCACC
Organism: Chrysanthemum seticuspe; assembly: GCA_019973895.1. NCBI lineage: Eukaryota > Viridiplantae > Streptophyta > Magnoliopsida > Asterales > Asteraceae > Chrysanthemum > Chrysanthemum seticuspe. The sequence continues at coordinate 16,000,443 of BPTQ01000009.1, forward strand.
CCATTTACACACAGAACATACGCATCCAACAAGGGTAGTTACACCGTCACTTATCGTCAAATACTAACATGCAGTAAACATCAAAAGCAATCTTAAATCCATATAAAAACAATTCAAATCTTAAAAAACATTCATAGGCTTAGCAAAATCTCAAAACCAAACCCGAAAAATCAATCATTTAACAATTAAAGCTAATAAAGCTAAGCTCGCAAGAGCATCAACAAATCTCACCATTATCCAAAGATCATTTACAGCAAAATTTAAAAAATAATGAACCTAAAAATAAATTATAGTTTTTTTCTTGTACAAACAATCATAAGAACCTTTTCAACAAACATCTCGTCAATAGTTAGTGTAAAATGAGCTAATCTATGGTTTTTCACGCATTGTCAAATAGTAACAAACTACAAACATCAAAAGCAATCTCAAATCCATATCCTAACAATTAACCAACAAAATCTCGAAAACCTGAATCCAATCCAAATCCAATCAAAAAAAGCATCCATGCTCAAAATCTCGATACCGAAAACCTAAACATCATAATTCATACCATTACAACACACAACATACACATCCAACAAGGGCACTTATCATCAAATACTAACAAGCGGTAAGCATCAAAAGCAATCTTAAATCCATATAATAACTCAAATCTTAAAAAAAAACATTCATAAAATTAGCAAAATCACGAAAACCAAAACCCGATACATCAATCAGTTAACAACTAAAGCTAATAAAGCTGAGCTCGCAAGAACATCAACAAATTACACCATTATCTAAACATCAATTACAACAAAATCTAAAAAATAATCAAGCTAAACATAAATTCTAGCTTTTTCTTCTACAAACAATCGTAAGAACCTTTTCAACAAACATCTAGTCAATACTCGGTGTAAAATGAGCTAATTTATGGGTTTTCAAGTATGTATACCTATCAAGAACACACATACTTAACAAAGATAACGCCTTTAGATATATGGTTCTTATCTCGAAGCAGAACAAGGCTACATATATTATATTGGCTTCAATCATGCCCAAAGGATACTAAGATGATGTAATGTGTCAGGATAACCTTATGCTTAACTTATGCATTTATTCATTATTGAAAAACCTCTATTCCCCCAAATAACTAATAAGCACTTTGGCATAAGCTTACCCAGCCCATATAAGTTCTTTATAAAAGCTTAACCAAACACCCCCTAAATCACAGTTATCTCTCTCACAAACTCACGCTGATCTAAACATAATAATTAGGAAAAATACAAATACATCACAATGTATAAGCTTTGTACCCTTTTTTTTTATACCCAATAGCTTATTAACCAAAAACCCATGTCACCAAATCTCTCATTTCTTGAAACTTTGACTACCAAACAGTTTTGAAGTTAAATAAGAGGGTATTTGGGTTTTTAATTTTTATAAAATTTGGGGATTTTCTTTAAATTGAGGAATTTATTAAAGGGTTACTGTTTGTTTGCTGGTGGCTGCCGGAGATGGTGGTGGTGGTTAGAAATTGTTTCCGAAAATGGATAATGAGGAAAGAGGTTGAAGGTTCGGTTATCAAAGTACCCCCTTAATTAACGGCCTTAATTAACGGTCAACATAGTCATGGTGCATATTAAAATGGGTTAATGCTAAAAAAAAAAAAAAAAAAAAAAAGTTACTAAAATTTGACCTAAGTTACTATAGTTGTTTCTTTTTTTTTTTTTTTTTTTTTTTTTTTTCAAACGAGGTTACCATTGTTTACATGACTGGTTGTTTAGGTTACTCCATATATTACAACTTATGATAGCAGGTAAAAAGTTACTAAATGGTCTTTGTGGTTGTCGGGTTTAACGGATTTAGTCATTAGATTTTTTTTTCTAGGATCCTCTCCTGTGTGCGACCCGTAACTGGATTTTCTTAGGTTTTTATCCGTTTTTGTCAGTTTTCATCCGTTTTTATACGTTTTCGTCCGTTTTTCTTACGTTTTCATCCGTTTTTTATACGTTTTCGTCCATCATTATTATGTTTTTGCAAAACAAGTAGAGTTGGATCAGTTGGAAAACCCCTTGCCTCCCAACCGAGAGGCCAGGGGTTCGATCCTCACTCCCTACAAAAGGCCGGAGGTCCTTTCTACCTTTGGTAGAACTGGAAGCAGCCTCCCTACCTTAGGTAGGGGTAAGGCTGTCTACATCTTAACCTCCCCCAAACACCGGAAACGGTATTGGGTACCCATAACCCTTGGAAGACGGCATTGGGAGTTACTTTTTTATTATTATGTTTTTGCCTATTTTTATACTTTTTTTACATATTTATACGTTTTTCTTTGTTTTTCATCTGGTTTTATTTGTTTTCATCCATTTTTACCTATTTTGACCGTTTTTATATGTCTTGTCTGTTTTTGATAAAATCATATACAAGTGAATAAAAACGTTAAAAAATGGATAAAAACGGACAAAAACGTATACAAACGGATAAAAGGCATAAAAACGGATAAAAATGTAAGAAAAACGGACGAAAACGTATAAAAATGGATGAAAACGTATAAAAGCGAATACAACCGTAAAAATAGATAAAAACGGACGAAAACGTATACAATTGGATTAAAACGTATACAAACATATAAAAAATGATGAAAACGTATAAAAACGAATAAAAAAGTAAGAAAAACGGACGAAAACGTATAAAAATGGTTAAAAACGTATTGAATTAGACCAAAGGTGAAATATCCAACAAACTACAACGATAAAAAATGCAGTTAACTCTTAACTGAATTAAAACCCTATGAATTGAGTGGTATAGTGGATGTTTTTAATTATAGACCGTATTTAATTTAGGGTGCTTTTTAATTTTATATAAGAGGGTAAGGAGTCATAACGTGGAACGGGTGTTATGGCCTAATTCCAAGTGTTGGCTTGCGTTTTCCACTCCGAGGTTCATTGCGTTACAAAGGCGTTAAAGAGGGCGTCGGTTTAGCAACTTGCATTGAAACGCAAGATGAAAAAAAAAAAAAGATAAAAAAAGTTCAATTCAGCCCCTCATATTTAAGAGTAACAGCTAGTTGTATTTTTATTTTATTTTTTCTATTTTTCTTATTAATTTATTTATTTATCTACTTATTTTTATATAAATCAAACAGTTTACAAACGGTAAGATTTCAAAAAGTGATATTTTTTTAAAGGGGCATTTACATATATCCTCAAGGAAACTTCAATAATTACATATTTTCCCAAAGCATGCTTTAATAGTATTGTACATAATGCATTGAAAACTTGTATTTTGAGAAAATATGTAATTTTTGAAGTTTTCTTGGGTATATATGAAGTTCCCCCTTTTTTAAACCCTTATATATACTCACTTCACTATACTTGTATTCTCACTTCAAAAAATAATTCATGTACTTCTATTCTTACAAAAATAAAAAATAGAAAAAAGAGAAAGAAAAACAATGTCGGGACGTGACGTGACGAGAGTTTTTTGAACTTAATGGGTTTTGGAAATCTTTTCCCTAACCTTAACGTCAGATCTTTTTCAAACCCACACCCTAACCCTAGCACACCTAATTTGACACCCTAGCAACAACAACAATTAAATTTGCCAAAAGAGTCGCTGAAGAGATGGAAACGGAGCTAAGAGATTATGCTATTCGTTTTGAAGACATCAGTGGACATAATACTAAGCCAGACTTAAAAACACTAACTTTATATCTGCAGAATACTATTAACTGTTTAAGGTGTTAAAGTGTTCCTTTACGTTATTCTGTTTGCAGTATATGACAGATGTGTCCTTTTGCGTGAAACGTTGAAAGATGCAAATCTTGACAAAAGAAAATTTATAAAACTTAGTTCACTAAATAAGATGATGTCAACAGCAAATGGCAATAACGACTAAATGTAAATATGTATCATATTATTGTTTCAAGACTATAGCTTTCTACCTTTACTTGTTTATTAATTTCTCCCACTAAAAATTGTTGTATAGTAATAATTTGAGTATTTTGACTTTAATTTGTTAAAAAGCTCCCTTTGTTATTCTGATTTCTTGTAGAAATCTCAATGACCAATGAAAGTGTTTTACTATAGAACTCTTTAAATAATAGTAACTAACAAAAATCATTCTACGAATACTTATTTTTTATTTATTTTTTGTTTTTTATATGAATATAGGCATATCCTCAGAACAGATTGCAATTTCACATTTAACCTTTATGGCTCTATACCAAAAATTCACGACCATTACGACGTAAAAAGCTTGGGATCAAATTGGTAAAAATCTCGACTGAGCCGAGCATAAACGAGCTTGATTCCAAGGTCGAGCCTAAGTTGCAGCTTATTCAATAATCGAGCTCGAGCCTGAGCTTTACATGCAAAGCTCGATTGGGCTCGCGAGGCTAAACGTCACTAGGATATTTTATGTTTTAAACATATATAAAACGTTATGCATTTGTATTATAGGCGAGCTTATTAACGGGCTCAATATATAACAAGCTTATTAACGAGCTCAAAATAGATATATTACGAGCCAAGCTCGAGCCAAGCTTTAATTTTTCATTGCCAAATCGAATATACGAGTTGAGCCCGAGCCTAAATAACATACCACGGCCGAGCTCGAGCTTAAAAAATAAGGCTCGAACCGAGCCGAGTTCAAGCTCTGGCAAGCTCGGGCTCGGCTCGATTCCACCCCTAATTACCACCAAGTATGTATACTTATATCTTGTAAGACTAAGTGTATTGGTGAGCACAAAGGACCTCGGTCACCACCGACATATTAGTGTCAATTTCTTCATGACCAACTTAGTGTAATAAGTCGATCGTGGTCATCACAAAAAACATACCCCACTTAAACACAAATATACCCCACAAAAATCATTTAAGAAAACACCCACACACAAACATATCACACGACTCGGTCAAGTATACGATCAAGTCCTTGCAAAATACCATGCAAGACGCATCCTACCATGGTCTCCACAACAACACCAACGCGTCCAAACTAGTGCCAAAACAAATACAGACGCGTCCAAACTAGTGCTATTACGGACGGTCTAATGCATTAAGACATAATTGTCCTAGTTCGACTTTTCAAGGATAGTGTTATTACTAAGAAGCCCTTTTTTAATTAATTTTTTCAAAAACTTCTAAGTATAGTAGTATTGTTATCGATCTATAGCATTTAACCCTATAATAAAAAATTTAGTAAAGATTTAAATGGCAAATTTACTAATATACCTATAATAATTATATGAAATGAATTAAAAATAAAAATAATACTCATAAATGTCAAACTTTTATCTATTTATTAAATTTATTATCACAAAAATTTAACTCATGAAACGTTTAAACTAAAAAACCCAAATCTGCACATACTTAAATATCAAAATCATTCACCAAACTTTTACGAGTAATATACCAAGCGATCAACTTTGTTAAACATTAATTCCAATCCAAATTTTCATACAAATCGACTGATTATCCAAATAACAAGGAGATAAACACAAGAGTTAATTACACAATTGGTCCTTGTGGTTTGTCGGATCTTGCATGAAATGTCCCTGTGCTTTTTTTTTGACGGGTCATGTCCTCGTGGTATGCAAAAGTTACGGGTTTGATCCTTTGACGGGTCATGCTGTTAGTTGACCGTTAACTTTGACGGGTATGCAAACCACAAGGACGATTTATGTAAAAAATAAATAAATAAAAAAAAATAAATAAATAAATAAATAACTTAAAAAAAAAGAAAACCAAAAACTGTCTTAAAAAAAATTATTAAACAGTTTTTATTAAAACTTAAAAAAAAAATTTATTGAACAGTTTTTATACGTTTAAAAAAAATTATATGCATTAAAAAAAAGTTTTTTTTATACGCTTAAAATATTTAATTAATACTTAAAAACCTATTTAATAAAAAAACGAAAGCGTATAAAAACGTATAAGAAGCGTATAAAAATTGATAAAAACGTATAAAAAGTTAAAAACTTATAAACAGACGAAAACGTATAAAAATGGATGAAAATATACAAAATACGCATTAAAAAAAGTTTTTTTTAGGTATAATAAACATGTTTTTGAAGTTTTTTTGAAGTGTTAATAAAAATAAATTTAGGCCTCATGTTGTACATAAGCCCAAAATTTAAGTAAAAAAAAAAAAAAAAAAAAAAAAAAAAAAAAAAAGAGTTTTCTTAAGCCCTCACATTATACATAAGCACAAATTTAAATGTAATAAATATTTTTTGTAAACGTTTTTTTTAAACAATTTTTCGTTTTTTTTTAAGTTATTTTTTTTTTTAATTTTTTTTTACATAAATCGTCCTTGTGGTTTGCATACCCGTCAAAGTTAACGGTCAACTAACAGCATGACCCGTCAAAGGACCAAACCCGTAACTTTTGCATACCACGAGGACATGACCCGTAAAAAAAAGCACAGGGACATTTTCTGCAAGATCCGACAAACCAAAAGGACCAATTATGTAATTAACTCTAAACACAATAACAAAGTGATTTTAATAGTATGGATCAAAGCAAAGGTCTGGGAATTGATGATGATATGATAGATACATAAGAATAGTGATATGAAGGTGAAAAAAAAGCCAATATTGGAAAGTAGACGGATATATTAATCGGTGACCATTTAATCCATAGGGTCCAAGTCAATAGGGCGTGTTAATTAAGTCATGGGTAAACATAAAAATGACAAAAATGTTATAATCTGACACCCATTTCACAACTATCACAATTTGCGGACTTTTCAAAATACTAAATTCTCATTTTCTCACATCCCGTGTGAGGTTCTCAAAATTTTACGTGACTTTATTAGCTAAAGATTAGCAACACTATTGAACTCCTAGCGACACTCTTTTTGTGGCTTTTAATGACTCTTATCCAAACGTGCTAAGTAAGATAAGTGTCACTAAAAGGGTTAATAGCATGTAATAGCAACGTACTTCCTCATTTGTTCTATTATCATATACGAACCCAAAAAAATACAGAAATACCCATCCGACTTTCAAATTTTGTTTCATTATCATACGTTTTGTTTGCACCGTTAGTCCTTTTAACTAACGACCCATAGTAATTAACTCAAAAATATGCTTTTCTTACGTTTTCATACGTTTTCTTACGTTTTCATACGTTGATATCCGTTTTCATACGTTTTCGCCCGTTTTCTTTACGTTTTTGTTTGCACCGTTAGTCCTTTTGACTAACGACTGTTTGTAATTAACTCAAAAATATATTTAAAAACAAACAAAAACGCTTGAAAACATATAAAAACGTAAGAAAAACATATTTTGAGTTAATTACAAACGGCCGTTAGTCAAAAGGACTAACAATGCTAACGAACAAAAACGTAAGAAAAGGGCGAAAACATATAAAAACGTAAGAAAACGGACAAAAACGTATGAAAACGTAAGAAACAATATTTTGTAGTTAATTACAAACGGTCGTTAGTCAGAACGTATGAAAACGAGCAAAAACGTATAAAAACGGATAAAAACGTAAGAAAACATATTTTGTAGTTAATTACAAACGATCGTTAGTCAAAACGTATGATAATGAAACAAATGGGAAAGTAAGTTGCTAAAACATGCCAAAAGGACTAACGGAGCAAAGAGTTGGATGGTGATTCTGGTAATTTTTTGGGTTCGTATTTGATAATGGAACAAATGAAAAAGTACATTGCTATTACATGCTATTAACCCGCCACTAAAATTGCATAGAACTGAAAAAAGAAAAATTAAGCAAATGGCGTTGCTACGCGTAAAAAACTTCACACAAAATAATAGAGACTCTCCCGAAACCTTAATCACTTGCACCAAAATATTAAGAACTCACAAAATACTAAAATAATGTCGAAAACAAAGAATGAATGGTTTATTAAGAATTTAAATATTTTTGTCATTTTCGTGAAAGAAAGGAGTGATAAATAGTCATAAATTACATATGAATATCAAACGAATAAATAATTATTTTAGGCTATCAAAGTCTTGTTGGGATATTAGATTATCAAAACAAAACAATGGAAGGAAAAATCAACGCTTCAAATATTTTTACGACTTTTTATGTTTATTTAGTCACTGGAATTTTATTTTCCAAACTGATAACTACGTGAAGTTGGGTATAGCCTCATAATGTTTCTATTCTACTTATAATACTTTATTTTTGTTTATTTGAGTAAGGTGGCTTAACTAACATTAATAAGAAAATTTTACTTTGTAAAAAAACTAACCATAATAATTCTTAATATTATAATATCTGTTACATTTTTTTTATTAACCACCTAAAAAGAAAATAGTACTTTGACACACAAAAAAAATAAAATTAAAAATAATTAATAAAAAAAGAAGAAAGAAAATCTGTCTATTGGAAAATTGATTTTAGCACATCATTTTGTGAAAACAAATTTGTAAAATTTTAATTGACATAGCATTCCTTGGGTAAATAAGGAACTATGCCTCATTTTGTATTAATTTAATTGTCACTTTTATAGTAAAATATAAAATTTTAATTGTCACTTTTATAGTAAACTCTTTCTCTTTCTCTTTTAGCTTTTAAATGGACAAGGTTTTTTAGTTCATGTTGTTCGGAAAGGATGGGTCTATTTGATTCAGATGTTTGCGATCTCGGAAGTTTAATCATGGATCATTTTCGACCTTTCAGTGGCCACCCCCAAATGTACATTTTAACGAGATTTGAACACTTGACTTGTTAGAAGAAAAAAAAAAAAAAAAAAAAAAAACCTTACCACTAGACCATTTGTTGGTGGTTACTTCACTTTCTCTTCTCTTAGTTTAATAGCATAATATTTTTTTAATCATAAACTATTCAAATTTATGACTTTTCTTTTCTTTTCATTATTCTATTTGTATATAAATATTTTTTTTTGATTTGTTTGATTTAGTTTTATATTTAAGTCCTTTTTTTTTCCAGTAAAATGAATATGACATCAAGTTTAGATAATATTTAGATTGCAATATGTGTGTGTTTATGTAGGCAAAACAAGTCGTTTGAGGTCTTGGCTTGGCATGTGTCATATATGCTTGGCAGCTTGGGCGTGGTTTAATTTTTTTATAAAACCGTACCTTACCAACGACATAGAATGTTAACGATTTGTTTTTTTTAACCTTTAACGTTTTTAGGGTTAGCAATTGATTTTAGTTATGCTAATTTGAAGAGATAGAGTGTCAGTGTGTATAGATTAGGTTAGTGTAAAATATGGGTAAAGAAGAAATTATAAGAAAGGAAAGGCTTGTTATTGGTTTGTGGTTTTAGTCTTAAAGTTGAATTAGATTCGCAACTTAAATATTGTGTCATGTGGTATAAAGAGGTATGAAAAGTTTTACACGCATGACAAATTCTCTAAAGATTAAATAGACAAATCACGACGATTCATTTTTTTTTTTATCAAATTAAAAAAAAAATCTATTTTTTTATTTTTTAAAAAATTAAATATTTCAAAAACCGTAATCGTTACACAAAACGAATTATATTATCGCGACGAAAATTAAATCATTTTTCTACAGAGGGACACTTCTATAAATTTTCGACGAATGTTTATTCGAGTTGAAAATTCTGTCCTGAGAAATCACATGTGATTTTTAAAATCAAGTCGATTTGTTATTTTAAAAATCACATGTGATTTACGAAATCGCTTGTGATTTTTAAAATTCACAAGTGATTTTACAAATCCACGCGTGATTTGTGAAATCACACGTGACTTTTTTAAAGAACAAATCGCAAGGATTTCACAAATCACATGTGATTTTTCAGAACGAAAATTTTAATACCAGAATGATTTCACAAATTACATGGTATTAGTACTTAAAGAGATTACGGCTGAATTCTAGCTATTCTATTTCAGATGCCAAACATATGTTATTTCTTAAACAATAGAGTAACACGATATTGACATATTGACAAAGGCTTTACTTGTTTTCTTCTACATCTTACGGATGGGTGACTTATTTTGAATAACACGGACAAAAGAAAATTTAAAGAATTTTTCATGCTTAGGATAATAGCATTGTCTTTTCTCTTTTCTTTGGCTACAAATAAGAAGAAAGCAATGAAGCAGAACATCATAACTTCATTTTACAACAATTTTGACACAGGTCAATGAAGCCCAACATGAGAAACGGAAGATAACACCGAAGTCACTAAAGCACGACACAAAAGTTGGCGAAGTCTATGATTCTTAGATAGTCCGGTTGTATTTTTTTCTAGAAGTGATTGTTGTAAAATTCAATTCAATTCAATTCAATTCATTATTAAATTCAATTCAGTACATACACGTCAGATTTACTTATCTAGTACGGCTTTAATTGTTAATAACGACATAAATCTATCATAGGGAAATTCACACGACATAGATTTACCATGGAAAATGGATGAAACAGACCGGATATATATAGAAACCATGGAGATTCAAAGTCACCAACATAAGTATTTCGAACATGTAGTTCACAATTACTTTTTATTCTCAAAGTTACATCTTGTTTCAACTAGATGAATCAAGCAGGACTAAGACGCAACTTACTTTTGATTAGTGTGACGAAATCTATAGATTAACCATAGTGTATTGATGAGGTTTAAATTTATAACGACCCATATTTTTTCAGGTCAATATTTATCTAATAACAAGGATTTATTTATTCTAAATGCTTACGTGTACGTTTAACTCACAAATTGAAGGTTATCCCGCCTACAACGCAAAACGTCATAGAACGTGTACCGTATCTAGACTATGTTTAGTCTACACGTGACCACAACAATATTATTTTCATAATGCATGTTTCACACATTTTGTAACTTTAGTTTATGAACTTTTACGTAAGAAATTTTCGTTAAGCATTACACCCATGCATGCATGCAAATTTCTTTAACCCTTTTTCACCACCTTTTTTACAATATACAACTTACACACTTACTATCACAAACATTAAAAATTAAATCACCTTCTAACTAGCCTTAGATAACTAGCCATGAACAGAGAGAAACAAAAATCACTTTTGAAACTTCAAACTAGAAAGCTACCTAAATAGTGTTAGCATAAAAGTAACTATCATGGGCCTGTTTGATACGCAGCTTTTTTGAAGTTATAAGTTTTTTGTTACAAAAATAATCTCTTCCAAAGCAATAAAAAAGTAAAACTAACCCTAGCTGTTTTTCTCTCTAGAGCGCCCACAACCCAAACAATTCTGATATAATTCTTCCTATCAAATCCGTGTTTTCCTTTAACCCTTTATGGGGTTATTGATTTCACATTAATATTTGTTTGGTTTTCGGGTTGTCGTTCTACCGTGGTTCTATTACAAATCGCTGTTATTTTGGGGTGATTAGGGGCGATTCTTGGCAATCCAAAGTTTTGGTTTCGATTATTTTCTATAATCGTTCTTGCTTAATTCCTACCTATAATCCCTAATTATCACTATTATACCATTCTGCACATTCGTGATTTATTGATCTCTTTAGGGTTTTGTTTTTTTTTGTGATCCCCTTAGGGTTTCACTGTTTTTGTGCACGCTTGATCTGGTCCCTAAATGTTATATCTGTTTATTCATTCGGTTCTGCTGGCTGTTCCTTTATTGTATAATTCGAAACCCTCATGGGTTTTGATACAATCATTCGGAAAGTATCCCTTTGCCAGGGTTTTGTTTATTGTAAGTTCCTCGCTGGATTTGGTGCTAATTTGTAAGTGGGTTTGAGAGATGTTCGTGTGTTGTGGCTATCATGGAGGTTAGGGTTTTGTGAAACTTTATTATTTGTCTATGATGGGTCCTTGCCGCTACTATTCTTTTGATTATGTTGATACGGTTCGTGACTTATGTGGTTTCTTCGATGTTAGGGTTGTGAAAACTCTATGAATATGACTATAGTTGTTTCTCTGATCTGTATTTCCTGGCCGTTATTCTGATATATGGGTCGTGAGAATATTTTTTGGGACGTTAGGGTGGCATGGCTTAACGACCCTATTTTTCATTTGTTATCCAAGGTCTGTGTGGTGATGTTACATTCTTGCAAAGTTTTTTTTGTTCAATCGTTATTGGTTCTATTAACATTTGATGTGTTGGATCTTGAGCTGGGTGGGGCTGATTTAGATCGTTCGTGATTGTTAAGGTTTCTTCGCGGCCCTAATGGTACTTGTTTGGTTTTTTAATTAGAATGGTATAATCTGCTCTACTTGGCTGTTTTTGGATGTTTGCGTTGATGCAATGGAGGTGTCTTCAATACTATTCGATCCGTGTCACTAGGCTGCATTTATTACTTGTGGGTAGTTTGGGATTATGCGAATGGAAGCTTGGGTTTCGTTTATTACAGATTCGTATGTATGATCAGATTCGTATCAAGCCTGGTGATGAGTGGAAGACAACTTTCAAGACTAAAGATGGGCTTTATGAGTGGCTGGTTATGCCATTTGGGTTTTCCAACGCGCCAAGCACTTTTATGCGTTTAATGACTCAGGTTCTCAGGCCATTTATGGGTAAATTTGTAGTTGTGTATTTTGATGACATTCTGATTTTTGGTCGGTCAGAGAAGGAGCATTTGGATCACCTTCGCGCTGTTTAGAAGGCACTGGAGCAGAATGAGTTATATGCTAATCTGAAAAAATGTACATTATTGACAGATCGGCTTCTTTTTATTGGTTATATTGTCAGTGCAGATGGTATTCATGTAGATGATGACAAGATTAAAGCTGTTAGAGATTGGCCTTCACCAAAAACAGTGTCTGAAGTTCGGAGTTTTCATGGTTTGGCAACATTTTATAGAAGATTCGTGCGGAACTTCAGTAGCATTGTGGCACCAATTACGAGTTGTCTGAAGAAGGGTCAGTTTCACTGGAATGAGGAGGCTGAGAAGAGTTTTGAGCTGATAAAAGAGAAGTTGACCACGGCACCGGTACTTTCTCTACCTAATTTTGATAAGGTTTTTGAGTTAGAATGCGATGCGTGTGGCACATGAATTGGGGCTTTTTTATCCCAAGATGGTCGCCCTGTGGCCTTTCATAGTGAAAAATGAAATGATGCTAAGCAGAAGTGGAGTACATATGATCAGGAGCTGTATGCGGTTGTTCAGGCAATGAAAAAGTGGGAACACTATTTGTACAACGGGAATTTGTGATTTATTCTGACCATCTTGCTCTTAAGTATTTCCAGACCCAGAAGCATTTGAATAGGATGCATGCCCGGTGGGCAAGCTTTCTTGAAAATTTTAATTATGTCCTTAAGCATAAATCAGGAGTTAGTAACAGGGTTGCGGATGCTTTGAGTCGGAAAACCACTCTTCTGTTGACAGTTACCAACAGTATGGTTGGTTTTGATTCTTTGAATTTGTTGTATGTTACCGATGAAGATTTTAAAGGTGTGTGTGACGAGATCGAAACAAGGCAGCATACCGGAGATTTTCTATGGCTTGATGGTTATTTGTTTAAGGGTAATCGGTTATGTATTCCCCGGAGTTCCCTTCGCACAAAAATCATTTAAGAAAAACTCCCACGCACAAACATATGATCACACGACTCGGTCAAGTATACTATCAAGTCCTTGCAAAATACCATGCAAGACGCATCGTACCATGGTCTCCACAACAACACCAACGCGTCCAAACTAGTGCCAAAACAAATACAGACGCATCCAAACTAGTGCTATTAGGGACGGTCTAATGCATCTAGACATAACTGTCCTAGTTGGACTTTTCAAGGATAGTGTTATTACTAAGAAGCCCTTCTTTAATTAATTCTTGCAAAAACTTCTAAATATAGTAATATTGCTATCGGTCTATAGCATTTAACCCTATAATAAAAATTTTAGTAAAGAAATAAAAGGCATATTTACTAATTTACTTATAATTATATGAAATGAGTTAAAAATAAAAATAATACTCATAAATGTCAAATTTTTATCTATTTATTAAATTTATTGTCACAAAAAATTAACTCACAAAAAGTTTTAAACTAAAAAACCCAACTTAGCTACTTTTTTAATGAACTTAAAACAATTTCCATAATAATCTCACTTAATCCACTCTTAATATTTAAAACCAAATCTGTACATACTTAAATATCAAAATCATTCACCAAACTTTTACGAGTAATATACCAAGCGATCAACTTTGTTAAACATTAATTTCCAATCCAAATTTTCATACAAATCGACAAATTATCCAAATAATAAGGAGATAAACATAATAACAAAGTAATTTTAATAGTATGGATCAAAACAAAGGCCTGGAAAATTAGAATCGTGATATAAAGGTGAAAAAGAAAGCCAATATTGAAAAGTTGACGGATATATCAATCATTGACCATTTAATCCATAGGGTCCAAGTCAATAGGGCTTGTTAATTAAGTCATGGGTAAACAGGAAAGTGACAAAAATGTTATAATCTGACACCCATTTCACAACTATCACATTTTGCGGACTTTTCAGAATACTAAATTCTCATTTTCTCACACCCCATGTGAGGTTTTCAAAATTTTACGTGACTTTATTAGCTAAAGATTAGCAACAGTGTTGAACTCCTAGAGACACTCTTTTTGTGGCTTTTAATGACTTATCCAAACGTGCTAAGTAAGATAAGTGTCACTAAAAAGGTTAATAGCATGTAATAGCAACGTACTGTCTAATTTGTTCTATTATGATATACGAACCCAAAAATACCACAATACCCATCCGACTTTCAAATTTTGTTTCATTATCTTACGTTTTGTTTGCACCGTTAGTCCTTTTGACTAACGAACCGTTGTAATTAATTCAAAATTATGTTTTTCTTACGGTTTCATACGTTGATATCCGTCTTTATACGTTTTCGCCCGTTTTCTTTACGTTTTTGTTTGTACCGTTAGTCCTTTTGACTAACGACTGTTTGTAATTAACTCAAAAATATGTTTACAAACAAACAAAAACGCTTGAAAACATATAAAAACGTTAGAAAAACATATTTTTGAGTTAATTACAAACAGTCGTTAGTCAAAAGGAGTAACGGTGCAAGGGAACAAAAACGTATGAAAACGTAAGAAAATGGGCAAAAATGTATAAAAACGGATAACAACGTAAGAAAACGGATAAAAACGTATGAAAACGTAAGAAAACATATTTTGTAGTTAATTACAAACGGTCGTTTGTCAAAACGTAATAAAACGGGCGCAAACGTATAAAAACGGATAAAACGTATAAAAACGTAAGAAAACGAATAAAAACGCATGAAAACGTAAGAAAACATATTTTGTAGTTAATTATAAATGGTCGTTAGTCAAAACGTATGATACTGAAACAAATGGGAAGGTAAGTTGCTGAAACATGCCAAAAGGACTAACGGAGCAAAGAGTTGGATGGTGATTATGGTAATTTTTTGGGTTCGTATCTGATAAAATGAAAAAGTACGTTGCTATTACATGCTATTAACCCGCCACTAAAATTGTACAGAACTGAAAAACGAAAAATTAAACAAACAGCGTTTCTACGCGTAATTATTTTGGTTATTTTCGTAATAGAAAGACTCTCCCGAAACCTTAATCACTTGCACCAAAATATTAAGAACTCACAAAGTACTAAAATAATGTCGAAAACAAAGAATGAATGGTTTATTAAGAATTTAATTATTTTGGTTATTTTCGTAAAAGAAAGGACTGATAAATAGTCATAAATTACATATGAATATCGAATGACTAAATAATTATTTTAGGCTATCAAAGTCTTGTTGGGATATTAGATTAGTTTCAAAACAAAACAATAGAAGGAAAGATCAACCCTTGCGAATATTTTTACGACTTTTTATGTTTATTTAGTCACTGGAATGTTATTTTCCAAACTGATAACTACGTGAAGTTGGGTATAGCGTCATAATATTTCTATTCTACTTATAATACTTTATTTTTGTTTATTTGAGTAAGGTGGCTTAACTAACATTAATAAGAAAATTTTACTTTGTAAAAAAACTAACCATAATAATTCTTAATATTATAATATCTGTTACATTTTTTTTATTAACCACCTAAAAAGAAAATAGTACTTTGACACACAAAAAAAATAAAATTAAAAAAAAAATTAAAAAAAAAAAAGAAAGAAAATCTGTCTATTGGAAAATTGATTTTAGCACATCATTTTGTGAAAACAAATTTGTAAAATTTTAATTGACATAGCATTCCTTGGGTAAATAAGGAACTATGCCTCATTTTGTATTAATTTAATTGTCACTTTTATAGTAAAATATAAAATTTTAATTGTCACTTTTATAGTAAACTCTTTCTCTTTCTCTTTTAGCTTTTAAATGGACAAGGTTTTTTAGTTCATGTTGTTCGGAAAGGATGGGTCTATTTGATTCAGATGTTTGCGATCTCGGAAGTTTAATCATGGATCATTTTCGACCTTTCAGTGGCCACCCCCAAATGTACATTTTAACGAGATTTGAACACTTGACTTGTTAGAAGAAAAAAAAAAAAAAAAAAAAAAAACCTTACCACTAGACCATTTGTTGGTGGTTACTTCACTTTCTCTTCTCTTAGTTTAATAGCATAATATTTTTTTAATCATAAACTATTCAAATTTATGACTTTTCTTTTCTTTTCATTATTCTATTTGTATATAAATATTTTTTTTTGATTTGTTTGATTTAGTTTTATATTTAAGTCCTTTTTTTTTCCAGTAAAATGAATATGACATCAAGTTTAGATAATATTTAGATTGCAATATGTGTGTGTTTATGTAGGCAAAACAAGTCGTTTGAGGTCTTGGCTTGGCATGTGTCATATATGCTTGGCAGCTTGGGCGTGGTTTAATTTTTTTATAAAACCGTACCTTACCAACGACATAGAATGTTAACGATTTGTTTTTTTTTAACCTTTAACGTTTTTAGGGTTAGCAATTGATTTTAGTTATGCTAATTTGAAGAGATAGAGTGTCAGTGTGTATAGATTAGGTTAGTGTAAAATATGAGTAAAGAAGAAATTATAAGAAAGGAAAGGCTTGTTATTGGTTTGTGGTTTTAGTCTTAAAGTTGAATTAGATTCGCAACTTAAATATTGTGTCATGTGGTATAAAGAGGTATGAAAAGTTTTACACGCATGACAAATTCTCTAAAGATTAAATAGACAAATCACGACGATTCATTTTTTTTTTATCAAATTAAAAAAAAAAATCTATTTTTTTATTTTTTAAAAAATTAAATATTTCAAAAACCGTAATCGTTACACAAAACGAATTATATTATCGCGACGAAAATTAAATCATTTTTCTACAGAGGGACACTTCTATAAATTTTCGACGAATGTTTATTCGAGTTGAAAATTCTGTCCTGAGAAATCACATGTGATTTTTAAAATTCTGTCCTGAGAAATCACATGTGATTTTGAAAATTCTGTCCTGAGAAATCACATGTGATTTCAATACCAGAATGATTTCACAAATTACATGGTATTAGTACTTAAAGAGATTATAGCTGAATTCTAGCTATTATATTTCAGATGCCAAACATATGTTATTTCTTAAACAATAGAGTAACACGATATTGACATATTGACAGAGGCTTTACTTGTTTTCTTCTACATCTTACGGATGGGTGACTTATTTTGAATAACACGGACAAAAGAAAAATTAAAGAATTTTTCATGCTTAGGATAATAGAATTGTCTTTTCTCTTTTCTTTGGCTACAAATAAGAAGAAAGCAATGAAGCAGAACATCAGAACTTCATTTTACAACAATTTTGACACAGGTCAATGAAGCCCAACATGAGAAACGGAAGATAACACCGAAGTCACTAAAGCACGACACAAAAGTAGGCGAAGTCTATGATTCTTAGATAGTCCGGTTGTATTTTTTTCTAGAAGTGATTGTTGTAAAATTCAATTCAATTCAATTCAATTCATTATTAAATTCAATTCAGTACATACACGTTAGATTTACATATCTAGTACGGCTTTAATTGTTAATAACGACATAAATCTATCATAGGGAAATTCACACGACATAGATTTACCATGGAAAATGGATGAAACAGACCGGATATATATAGAAACCATGGAGATTCAAAGTCACCAACATAAGTATTTCGAACATGTAGTTCACAATTACTTTTTATTCTCAAAATAACATCTTGTTTCAACTAGATGAATCACGCATGACTAAGATGCAACTTACTTTTGATTAGTGTGACGAAATCTATAGATTAACCATAGTGTATTGATGAGGTTTAAATTTATAACAACCCATATTTTTTCAGGTCAATATTTATCTAATAACATGGATTTATTTATTCTAAATGCTTACGTGTACGTTTAACTCACAAATGGGAGGTTATCCCGCCTACAACGCAAAACGTCATAGAACGTGTACCGTATCTAGACTATGTTTAGTCTACACGTGACCACAACAATATTATTTTCATAATGCATGTTTCACACATTTTGTAACTTTAGTTTATGAACTTTTACGTAAGAAATTTTCGTTAAGCATTACACCCATGCATGCATGCAAATTTCTTTAACCCTTTTTCACCACCTTTTTTACAATATACAACGTACACACTTATTATCACAAACATTAAAAATTAAATCACCTCCTAACTAGCCTTAGATAACTAGTTATGAACAGAGAGAAACAAAAATCACTTTTGAAACTTCAAACTAGAAAGCTACCTAAATAGTGTTAGCATAAAAGTAACTATCATGGGCCTGTTTGATACGTAGCTTTTTTGAAGCTATAAGTTTTTTTTTACAAAAATAATATCTTCCAAAGCAATAAAAAATAAAACTAACCCTAGCCGTTTTTCTATCTAGAGCGCCCACAACCCAAACAATTCTGATATAATTCTTCCTATCAAATCCGTGTTTTCCTTTAACCCTTTATGGGGTTATTGATTTCACATTAAGATTTGTTTGGGTTTCGGGTTGTCATTGTACCGTGGTTCTATTACAAATCGCTGTTATTTTGGGGTGATTAGGGGCGATTCTTGGCAATCCAAAGTTTTGGTTTCGATTATTTTCTTGTATTTTCTATAATCATTCTTGCTTAATTCCTACCTATAATCCCTAATTATCACTATTATACCATTCTGCACATTCGTGATTTATTGATCTCTTTAGGGTTTTGTTTATTTTGCGATCCCCTTAGGGTTTCACTATTTTTGTGCATGCTTGATCTGGTCCCTAAATGTTATATCTGTTTATTCATTCGGTTCTGCTGGCTGTTCCTTTATTGTATAATTCGAAACCCTCATGGGTTTTGATACAATCATTCAGAAAGTATCCCTTTGCCAGGGTTTTGTTTATTGTAAGTTCCTCGCTAGATTTGGTGCTGATTTGTAAGTGGGTTTGAGAGATGTTCGTGTGTTGTGGCTGTCTTGGAGGCTAGGGTTTTGTGAAGCTTTATTATTTGTCTATGATGGGTCTTTGCCGCTACTATTCTTTTGATTAGGTTGATACGATTCGTGACTGATGTGGTATCTTGGATGTTAGGGTTGTGAAAACTCTGTGTATACATAGAGAATCTAGAGATGAGATATGGTAGGTTGAACATGTAAAAACGGGTTCAAAATGGATTGAGGTCACTATAGCACGTCTTAGTGCGAGCTGGCTCACATGACTACTCACATCATGTTGGCCTGAAAACTATATTTTTTCAAATTCTAGAATCTTTATTTGATAAAATCTCAGTTTTTTGAATAATACCATATAGCCTAAATCGACCAATTTATAAACAGAAATGTTAGTGTTTCCTTTGCTATGAACATAAGAATACAGACTTCCACTGATAATTGACAGGTGAATGTTGTAAGAGCACTTAGCAAGAGGTTAAGTAGGGGCTTTAACGAGGCTTTGAATGGGTTTATTGATAAAGGCTGGTCGATGATGGATGATGCTTTTACATATCTCATAGCAGTGATGTATGTTTTGTATTTAGACCATCTTGATTTCTGTAAAAGTTTGTTCAGTCATTTTGTAGTTTAAAAAAAGTCTTTCTACTGAATTAAGAATGATCAATGTCTTGCTGATCTTTATGCAGGTTGGCGGAAGCTCTTACTCATCTTCACTGTATTCTGGTTGTAGCATGGGCTGTAGTGGTTATATGGGTAGTGGAAGCTCTGGATCCTACTATAGAGGTGCACACTATTTTCTCATGTGTTAGCACTGCTCTCATGTGTGCAAAAGCATCCATGCTTTTACAGGTCCATTACCATACCAACAATTAGATTGTGGTATTAATAGATATATATTTACTTAACTCTTTTTTTTGTCTTTATATTATCAGATTGTTCCACCGGCTTTGTTGCTTAGGTTTCTAAGGGAGCACCGTTTAGAATTGGCAGACACAACGTGGATGCTTATTCTGCTTCAGCAATCAAGCTTGGTCCCTGTAGCTCATCAGGGTCTCTGGCGGGTAATTTTGGTAGTCAAGTTATTCTTCCACTTGCTCACACAATCGATCGTGGAGAGGTAAATTGATACTCTTTAGTTTACTTGTTTTAGCTCCATAATGTTTTTCTGAGGTTGCAAAATCAGAATTGGGTTAGTTGGGAACGGATCAGAACTCAGAATGGGTTTATAATAACATGTTTATAATTAAATATTGATCTTGTTGTGTTTATAGTTTTTGGAGGTGATCAAGTTAGTTGGGAACGGGTCAGAACTTCATCATTTGTTTCATGTAGGGGCAAGGGCATGCGGGGTATGCTGGACTATATGATGATGATGGGCAGGAGCATGGGGAGTATGTTGGACCAGATGATGGCGGGCAGGAGCATTAAGATTTCTTTCGACCAACAGCAACAGGTGTTTATATTTAGTGTATAACGTCGATATTGAATGATGTTCAGGTTAAGTTCAGATTATGGAATGTGCATATCGTGGTAAGATATCTAGTCTACTTTATAAATAAATTCAGTTGACACGTAGTTTCAGTGAAAGTATGACTGAAGTCGTACATTGTTGTGTTATTTGTAGTAATAGTAATATTATTGAATCTTAATGATTTAAAAAAGACTATAGCATACAATGGGCAAGTTTATCATGTAGTTATTTCAGGAATGCTGTTTCGTTATTTTTTCTCTCATCTTGGGTCACTGTTAGACACAAGTTTGTTTTTTTTTGGTTGGTTTTTCGTGTACCTTAGGCTGCTATGTTAGTCACTTTAGGCTGTTTTTTAAGGTCATTTTAGCTGCTAAATTAGGTCATTTTTGGCTTTAAAATTGACAATAGTTGGTGTTTCGGCACATTAAGTGCCGTTGCTCCTAGGTACAATATGTGCAGAACATCTCCCCTTCATAATGAATCTGCGCATCATTGAAAAATGCATTAGTCGTTGGAAATTCTGCTCGAGCACGTACATCTAGTCTGCACTAATTTTATATCTTTTTTATGGTTAAAAATACTGTTTTTTAGCGGCCTAGAAGTGTATGGGAAATAGATAATCTATGCTTATTTTAGTTAAGGCATATTAATAGTAATTAGACTGTGTTCATGCTTATTTGCAGGTTACTGCAGCATAGACAATAAATCTAATCAGTGTGAACACTAAATACTGTTTTTTAGCGGCCTAGAAGTGTATGGGAAATAGATAATCTATGCTTATTTTAGTTAAGGCATATTAATAGTAATTAGACTGTGTTCATGCTTATTTGCAGGTTACTGCAGCATAGACAATAAATCTAATCAGTGTGAACACTTAACAAAGACCAAGACCAGGATATGCTTATTGGCTCCTAGGTACAATAAGTGCCGTTGCTCCTAGGTACAATATGTGCAGAACATCTCCCCTTCATAATGAATCTGCGCATCATTGAAAAATGCATTAGTCGTTGGAAATTCTGCTCGAGCACGTACATCTAGTCTGCACTAATTTTATATCTTTTTTATGGTTAAAAATACTGTTTTTTAGCGGCCTAGAAGTGTATGGGAAATAGATAATCTATGCTTATTTTAGTTAAGGCATATTAATAGTAATTAGACTGTGTTCATGCTTATTTGCAGGTTACTGCAGCATAGACAATAAATCTAATCAGTGTGAACACTTAAAAAAGACCAAGACCAGGATATGCTTATTGGCTGAGCTGTATATCTTCACTAGATCTTTCATGTGATCAGGGGAATATGCAGGTTAGATGTATTCCCTCATGTCTTTGTTAGTAACAACCTTTTATACATTTGTAGCACCAACCGTTGTTAAGTACTTGGCGGGTTATTTTTGTTTTCGTATGTGTTATGTTGATATCAAGTGGATGTAATGGTGATTCTTATATTTAGTTTGGAACAAAGAAATTTGGATCATGTAGATGTAATTAATTTTGGAAATTTATTGTTTCGAATAATTTATTTTATCATTTTGCTGTTTAATAATTGTATTAGTGGTTATTTGCAGATTTTTTGCAGATTTTTTTTTGCTATATTTTTTAAATTAGTGACCACATACGTTGTCACTATGTTGCTATGTAGTGGTCAGTGGCGGATCGAGGATTCTTGAGCAGGGTATGCACGATTTTTTTTTAGAGCTATTGGCAAAAAAAAATCTTGTTGCCTATTTCGGGTCGGATTTTTTTAGATTTGGATCCGGCACAATTGTTATGTTTTTCTCCATCTTAGTTACTCCATAAAAGAAGTTAATATAAATAAATCAAGTTTGGGTTATTAATGATTTAATTGGGTAGTTTAGACCCGTGTGTTTTAGTTAAAAGCTTATCTAACATTATGTCATAACGTATGATATTAAATCCTTAACTTTTAATCACTATGATAACTAATGCATAAATATTCGCCAACAGCTATAAATAGAAATACTAAGATAAGGTTAAGTGGTCGGAAAGAAAAAAAAAATATTACGAGCTCAATTTAAGTATCTATCTAAATATTATAAAACAACAAACTTCAAATCTACGAACAAGTATAACAAAATATACATTGAAATTCATTAGTGGTACTAAGTGAATGATATACTCGTACTTAAATTTTAAATGGCAATGAAACCCGAAAATAAACAAAAGTGAATTGTACAATTTATTACTTTTTGTTGGTTGGGCCTACAACTTGAGGGGAAATAGGTGGACAGTAGACACACAGTGAAGTTTCAAAATATTTATGATACTAATATTGGACCATTGGGCCAAAAAACAGATTGACAAATTCAACATTTTGACCTACAATTAAATATAACTACCGTCTCTTCTCCTTCCGTCTTCTTCACCTATGCCACTGCAACTTTTTTTCTTTTTTTTTCATCTCTTTTTCTTTTTTTTCTATTTTAAGGTATGCACTCATGTTTTCCTTCTATTTTGAAGGGTATGCACTTATAAATATTCAATGTATTTTGTAGTTACTTATGACCAAAATCAGATTTTTTTATACTAACAAAGTTTTAACCAGGGTATGCACGTGCATACCCTGCCTCTAGTCTAGATCCGCCCCTTGTAGTGGTCATTATTTTTGGTCACTAATTGATCAAAATAGTGACCACTAACCCATATAGTGACGAGAATGAGTGACCAAATAGGTTTTCACAAATTTTAATGACCACTTTTATGTCATCACTATTACTTTTTGTGACGGACTTTTTGTGACGACGAGTGACCACTCTCATATGGTCACTAAATCAACTTAGTGACCAAATATCTACTATTAGTGACCATATTCGTGTTGTCACTAAATCCGTTTTTTCTTATAGTGACGTAAGAAAATGGGCGAAAACATATAAAAACGTAAGAAAACATATTTTGTAGTTAATTACAAACGGTCGTTAGTCAGAACATATGAAAACGTAAGAAAACGAGCAAAAACATATAAAAACAGATAAAAACGTATGAAAACGTAAGAAAACATATTTTGTAGTTAATTACAAACGGTCGTTAGTCAAAACGTATGATAATGAAACAAATGGGAAAGTAAGTTGCTGAAACATGCCAAAAGGACTAACGGAGCAAAGAGTTGGATGGTGATTCTAGTAATTTTTTGGGTTCGTATCTGATAATGGGACAAATGAAAAAATACGTTGCTATTACATGCTATTAACCCGCCACTAAAATTGTACCGAACTGAAAAAAGAAAAATTAAACAAACGGCGTTGCTACGCGTAAAAAACTTCACACAAAATAATAAAGACTCTCCCGAAACCTTAATCACTTGCACCAAAATATTAAGAATTTATTAAGAACTCACAAAATACTAAATAATGTCGAAAACAAAGAATGGTTTATTAAGAATTTAAATATTTTGGTCATTTTCGTAAAAGAAAGGACTGATAAATAGTCATAAATTACATATGAATATCGAATGACTAAATTATTATTTTAGGCTATCAAAGTCTTGATGGGATATTAGATTAGTTTCAAAACAAAACAATAGAAGGAAAGATCAACACTTGCGAATATTTTTACGACTTTTTATGTTTATTTAGTCAAAATCGACAAGTCATTGGAATGTTATTTTCCAAACTGATAATTACGTGAAGTTGGGTATAGCGTCATAATATTTCTCTATTCTACTTATAATACTTTATTTTTGTTTATTTGAGTAAGGTGGCTTAACTAACATTAATAAGAAAATTGTACTTTGTAAAAAACTAACCATAATAATTCTTAATATTATAATATCTATTACATTTTTTTTATTAATCACTTAAAAAGAAAATAGTACTTTGACACAAAAAAAAAATAAACACAAAAAAAAAAAAAAAAAAAAAAAAAAAAGTGAATAGGTTGACTTTTTTCATTTTGGTTATGAAATAAGGTGAAGAGATCACCTTAAATCTCCTCGGAAAGAGTGGTTCGCGCGTGACTTTCTCATATGGCCAAGGTACTCGTGATTGAGTTTAGCACTAGGTGAAGTATTCACCTTGCCTTGCCATCTAGTCTAATTTCTAAAAAAGAAAATGTTGAAGCATTTTGAGGTTTTTTAGTAGCAAACGGTTATAGTTGCGTTCTTATGGTCTTCACACAACTTTTTATTTATTTATTATTTTTCCAAAATGATTTAATGAATTGTTAATTTTAGAAACAAAAAGTTTAAGAAAACATGTTTAAGTATTTTTTATTTTATAAGAAAATACTTTGTAATAAGAAAAACATATTTAAGTATTTTTTATTTTCTAAGAAAATACTTTGCAGGAATAAGTTGACTTTTTTCATTTTGGTTATGGAAAGTGAAAGTTCGTTCGTTTAGTACGAGATCTCTTCACACCTAGCGGTCCTTACGCCTCTCGCCTATCGAAGTTCTATTAAAAAACTAAGGTGTTTATTTTAATGTTTGTTTGTTGCTAACAAGCTAATTAGACTTCGTCTTTTATTTTATAAGCTAGATTTTTCGGTTTTTTTTAACGCCTATTTACTTATATCTTAATCTTAGGTTGTATCTCATGGTCACATTTTCACCATCTCCGCCTCAGCGGCACATTATTTTAAACTATCTCCTAAAAGCCGTAGTGATAATCACTCAACTAAATACATAAAAATATATCACTTTACATAACATGTATACCCTACGATATACCCTACACACTCATTAAAAAAAAAGTTAGTGCACCACGTTAGGTGGTCTGCACTACCGAACCAACCCTAAAAGGCACATTTGTGTGCGGTGGATGAGAGGTCGTAGTGACGGATGACGCGGTGTAGAGGCTCACCACCGGTGGTGGATGCCTCCATTAGGCCCGGTCATAAACTTTGCAAAATCTCACTTGAAGGCTTCAATCATGTAAAAGAATTGTCTTCCTTTTTTAGGAAAAACATAGATTTAGGATATATTTTTTATCCTAAGTAATGAGTTGTTGAAATATCTTGCATGTATGGGGTGTTCACTTAAGCTTATTTTTGAGCTATTGAGCTTAAATGATTTCGGTTTACGTTTAGTAAGCTTACTTTTACCCGCTTATTTTAAATGTTATAGGTTCATATAAGTCTATATGTCTTAAAATAAGCTAGAAAGGTAACTTATTACACATAAGCGGAAACCACGTGAACTCGTTAGCTTAAAAGTAAGCTTAAACAAAACCTCTTAGTATGAACCATGAAAAACTTTGTTAATGGACATGTCCCCTTATGGCAGATTAAGATAGATAACTTTAAGAAAAATAGAAATGGATGGATAATGAAATTCGCAAAAGTTAATACACTGCTTATTTGCACAATTAGCCAAAACAAAAACACTAACAAAACCTACATAAGCTGATTTTCATATGTAACACCCCAAATTCACGCAGCGGAACGGTAATTTGAAGGCGTTACGTCATAATATAAGAACATAAGATGTTAGAGAAAGACCTCTATATGAGACTCCAAGAATGCTGAGCCTAACCATAACCAAAACCAAACACCTGAGAAATACATGCTAAAAAAACATCAACAATAATGTTGGTGAGATCGTAGGTTTAAATTAAATGTAATTATTGAACCACAAGATTTTGTAGGTTGTGACCATTGTAACCCAATGGCACGAAATAACGTATTCTACTGGCTAAGCTCATGACACTGAAGCATTAACGATATAATAAATGCCCAATACAAGTGTCTAACCCACACACTTGTGAAATACTCAAAATAATATGCGTCCGTCCGACTCTTACTAGTGGTCAGTAGAGCTTATCATGGACGGGGTGTCAACCCCAATAGATCTATTCACAGCATTTGCGCTTACTCACAAAAGAGTAATTAACGATTCATGATAATGGGCTTAATAATAGTATTTGGGTTATCAGGACTTAGGTCGTATGCAACATACTTGCGTTCAATCGTAAAAATAAGCGTTTATTCTCACCTCAATTAATAAAAGATATGTAAAATATGGGGCTATGAACTCACCTCAAACGAATGATAAATGTTGCAGTGATGGCACGCAAAATGATGCAAAGTCCCTAACCGCGACCTAATGTAAAATAATGTGTTTTAGGTCATGAACATGTTAGGGGAGACATGTTAACGACTTAACGCATAAAAACACACACATATACATTAGCTTAATTTGTAGAAACATGCATACAAACATGAAAGTTTATACAAACACGCGCCGTTGATATCATTATCTTCTAGAGGCATAATTAATGTTTAACGTTGTAGCTATAACATCTAAAACCAAAATTAATTCACATCATTTGAGCATACAAAAGGGTATTAGACCACGGTAGTTGCACCGTCACTTATTGTCGAATACTAACTAGCCACAAACATCAAAAGAAATCTCATATCAATATCCTAACAGCTGACCAAATCCAATCAAAAAAGCATCCAAATTCAAAATCTCAAAACCGAAAACCTAAACATCATAGCTCAACAATCCAAGCTAAACCCGATTCATATCCTAAATGCATACCACATTTACTTAAAACTCCATAATTCACCCCATTTACACACGCAACATACAAATCCAACAAGGGTAGTTACATAGTTACACCGTCACTTATCGTCAAATACTAACAAGCAGTAAACATCAAAAGCAATCTTAAATCCATATAAAAACAACTCAAATCTTAAAAAACATTCATAGGATTAGAAAAATCTCGAAAACCAAACCCGAAAAATCAATCATTTAACAATTAAAGCTTCAAAATCTAAGCTCGCCAGAACATCAACAAATCTTACCATTCTCTAAACATCATCTACACCAAAATGAGTTAATCTATGGGTTTTCAAGTATGTACATCTGTCAAGAACACGCATAGTTAAATAATCTTGGACTAAACTTGAAAAGGTTAAAACTTTAAGCTTTTACCCAAACACCCCCTAAATCCCATATTCCTATGACAGTTATCTCTCTCACAAACGCACGCTGCTTTACACATGATAATTAGGAAAAATACAAATACATCCCAATGTATAAAGTACCTTTATTTTTATACCCAATAGCTTATTAACATCTTAAAATAAGCCTATCTAGTGTTGTAAAACTCGGACTACAAAGTAATCGGACCAGGAAGAGTTGAGCAGAATCGGCCAAAAGATTCAGTTTGGTCAAAAACAGATACATTTTGGGGCTTTTATAAAATTTGGGGATTTTGTTTAAATTGAGGGAATTTCTTAAAGGATTATTGTTTGCTCAAAACCAGATAAAATCATAAGCCCAAAATAAGCTTAAACAAGTACCCCTAAGTTCAAAGTTGATAAATGATAGTTTCTGTGAAATAAGAGTGAAACGAACAAAAATTAGAGAGTCATGGTTTGGGTGAATGGGGGAGATTAGAGTTGATTGAGTGTGTTTGGATGGGATTGCCAACTACAATATTTGTTTGTAAGAGGGGTGGGTGTGGCGACAAGCCTCAAGCTCTTCATCACTATCACGTCACTGCCACATCAGCATGAAAAACATTCACAACTAACCACAACAAACACCCTCCCTCATAACAAAACTCAACCTCTTCATTTGGGGCCCACTACTACCACTTTATTTGTTTTTATTTAATTTTCTAAATAAACTAAATTCACTTCATTAAAAATAAAAATACAATACATAACATAATAATAAGAAGAAAAAAACACATACTAATAAACACGATACGAAAAAAAAATGACACGGGTAAAAAAAAATACAACGCATATTAATAATAAGTACTCGATTGTAAAAAAAATCAAACTATAACTAGACACATGTCCACTTAGGACACATGTATACTTCAAATTGCATGTCATAAATATACAAAATACACACCACTCGACTATCTCTTTCATTTTGATTAAAAAAAATCACTCTTTGTTATGAACGACCACCAACAACACAAATCATCCATATGATTTTGATATTGCTTGTTTCTTGTTCTTGTGTTGAAGTTTTATGTTACTTTCTTGAAGTCTCATCAAATCTTCGATATTATGGAAGGTTTTTGCAAGGGTGTTCTTGGAAGAGTTTTTGGTTGCTATGTTGTTAGTTGAAGGGTTAATAAGATTGGGTTAAAGATTTGGAGCTTGGGTTGTTGATTGGGTAATTTTAGGAAAACCACTTCCATTTTGTGAGAGTAATGCTTCGTCGTCACCATGGCGAGCAGCTCTACGGCGAGGTACGGCGAACCACCACGTAAGCATACGGCGAGCCACGAAATCCCCACACCCTCCGCTCTAAAGGTTCATTGCTTTTCTTTTTTTCTATCTTTGACACATTAGGCTAAAGAGAGCTATGTCTCAGGGTTTCTCTCTCCTCTAATTTTCCTTCACTCATTTTGATCATACATATTTTGGTCATTTTTTGCTCACTTTTCACTAAAATATCTATGTACAAAAATATACCCCACCCAATATCCCCCACACACACTCACAAAATAAAATAAAAAATTAGGCCCAGTTTGTCAGCCAAAAACAATAGTGAGAAACTCACCATACTTTGCAATTTTGGATGTGTTGCGCGGGAGTTGGCCACCAAAAAGGGAAGTCACGAACACTCCATCCAGTCTTAATTTGTTGCAAAAATGTACATAGATGCTCAAAAAGTTGATCAACTAGAATTAACAAGTGTTTATTTTTCTCTTATCTTAACTACGTATAATTTAAAAACTAACCTTTTTTGAAAGTGAAAAAGTAATGATTCTCAAGGGGTGGGAGGATTAGATGGCCGAGATTAATCGAAGTCAAGTGTATTTGGATGGGATTTTCAGCGTGGCAAATATAAAAAGAAATACATCAATTATTTGTTTGTAAGTTCAATGTGTTTTTTATGAAAAATTATTCTTATGGCTAAGTAGTAAGCTTACTAATCTTTACTACATAAAATAAGAAAATGGTCAACAAGTGAATATTGGAAAAGTGAAATAGTGGAAAGTGAAATTCATGTTTCTTTGGCAACTATTCTTGCATGTTAATTTTGTATGGAAGTATTTATTTTGATTTCAATGTATTTGTTGCATGGTATCTTTGCATGGTAACTATTCAATTTTGACTTCTATGTATTTCCATTTTCCACACTGCGCCAGCCATTTCATTGTTTCATTGGCGAGAAAATTGTTTTTTCAACATTTCGTATTTCGCCTATATAAACAACCCAAAACAAGTTTGTATTTCACAACATGAAGGAAACATAAATAATGGATATGCAAAATCAAAAGAATATTGATGATGATCTCGAGGTTAGTAATCGATTTCTTTTTGATGATCTTGTGGTTACGAAACACTTACCACAATATCGCATATCGTTAATTGTCTGCCTCTAGAAACCGATGCCGCTAGGCACGGGTACTCGTCTAGTATGCTTAATGATTTGATTGATGAATTTGAAAAAATAATCGGTGAAAATTTAAATAGAGAAGATTTACAATACATGTTAAGTGGATTAGGCACGTAATTAGGGTTGCATTTTAGGCCTAAATAATTTGTTGCAAAAATGAACATAGTTGCTCAAAAAGAAGCCATGAGTTGTAGGGTTTTCCTGCGCGGGTCTCTCCTAGTGGTTCGGGTCCCGGGGCCTGTCCATTTGGATGGTTTAACTCGGGAGTTGAATTTCAAGTGTGGTGTTGTTCTAAAAAAAATAACAAATAAATAAATAAACAAAAATTAAAAATAAAATAAAATTGATCAAATACATTTAGAAGTTGTTTACTTTACTCTTATTCTCTCTTAATCGAGATAAATGTGAACCCAAAACACACACACGCATATATCCTCTAAGACGGACCCTCCGAAGACGACTCGATCTTTCCCCGACAACAGCAATCCACCAACACCAAAGTTATACATCAATCAAACACGTTAACACCTAACAACAAACAAAAAGCTCAACATTAGCAGCAAGTAATTGTTTGTTTTATAAAAGTGTAAAACAACGTAATAAAACCTCAATAAGTCTTTGATTAGCATTTTAAATAAAAGCGTTTAAACAAAATATAAAAAAATGAACGCGTCTAGTTGCCAAACAATAAGCCAGACCAAATAAAATCATAAGCTTAAACAGCGACCCCTAAGTTCAAAGTTTCACCTGAGTAATCTCTAATTAATATAATTGGCAAACCCCAATTAGTCCATAGTTCTAGTTACTATCCCGATGTATGTAACACTAATATGTATAAAGATTAATACATATTAATAAACGATAGTTGCTGTGAAATGAGAGTGAAACAAACAAAAAATAGAGTGCTGGTTTTGGACTTTTGGTGAATGGTGGAGATTAGAATAAAGTGTGTTTGGATGGGATTGCCAGCGTGGCAACTACTGTATTTTTTGTTAAAAGTTCATTCTTTTCTTTTTTTTCTATCTTTGACACATTATTTTTTTGTAAAAATCTACATAGCTGCTCAAAAAGTTGATCAACTAGACTTAAGAGGTGTTTATTTTTCTCTTAGCTTAACTAAATATAATGTAAAAACTAACTTTTATTGAAAGTGAAAAAGTAATGATTCTCAAGGGGTGGGAGGACTGGATGGCGAAGATTAATCATTTTCAAGTGTGTTTAGATGAGATTGCCGGCGTGGCAAATATAAAAGGAAATAAATCAATTAGTTGTTTGTAAGTTCAATGTTTTTCTTATGAAAAATGATTCTTATGGCTAAGTAGTAAGCTTACTAATATTCTTAATGATTTGATTTGTGAATTTGAAAAATAATTGGTGGAAATTTAAAGAGAGAAGATTCACAATACATGTGTCTAATGTTAAGTGGATTAGGCATGTAATTAGGATTGCATTTTGGCCTAAATAATTTGTTGCAAAAATGAACATAGTTGCTCAAAAAGAAGCCGTGAGTTGTAAGGTCTCCCTTCACGGGCTTCTCCTAGTGGTTCGGGTCCCGAGGCCTGCCTGTTTGGATGGTTTAAATCGGGGTCGGATTTCAAGTGTGGTGTCATTCTAAAAATATAAATATAAAATAAATAAATAAATAAATAAAATTAAAAAAAAAAGGAAATTTTTTTTGATCAACTACATTTCGAAGGGTTTTACCTTTCTCTTATTCTCTCTTAACTGAGGTAAATGTGAGCCCAAAACACATATATATTTTTTCTTAATTAAGAGACATACAAATGTCTCTCTCTTCCAATTAAGAGGCTAATTAAGACACTTAAGGCTAAACCACCTAATTTAATAAAAAACTTCTTATTCCACTACTAAATATTGGGAATAAGGGCATCCACTATAAGAGGTTCATGAAAAGATTTATAAAATTTAAAGAGGTTTATAAATTAAGTCACTGTAGTGAGATGAGGTTTATGATGACCTGAAATAAAATAGGTATAAGTTTATAGACCTTTTCATTGCAACTAAAATACATGTAACTAATTTAAACCGTATCAATTTATAAAGTTTAACAAGTTTAAGCATAGTGATAATAGGTTTATAAACTGAGAAATTTAAGAGTATATGACATTGAAATTATATAAACCTTATCAAAAGGTTTACCATTGGAGATGCTCTAATTGGTGGCATGACTTAGCTCCTAACTCGAATGAACAAATTTGTAGTCGCGGGCACTTTTTAGGTTTTATTACTAGAGTTATAGCAATCCTGACATATTAGTGTAAATTTATTTACTTAGTTCGTTCAAGTTAATAACAAACTTTAGTTTTGTGTGGGTACAATAATTGGTGCTCTTTGATTATAAAGTCTATTATTTGTTTATTTAGTTATTTATTTTTAGCGTATTTGCTTAATGTTGGGTTAAACCGGATCATGTATTAGTATTGTTGTCTTATGATCTATATGATTATCGCACATTTGATACAATATACATGTAGTATAACAAATTGTTTGCCTCACATTTGGTGTTTATAGTATAGTGCTACATCTTTGCATTTATAAGATCACAAGTGTCATTTAATCAAACAATAAAAGCGTTATATGTAATATTGAAAAAACAATAGATGTCTCCTTATGATATAAGGGGCTAGAAAAAATAGTTACCCCAATCCATCGTCACTCCAAACAAAAAATTTGTTCAAGTTCAAAAGTGAACATGGTTGTATTTGTTTGGTAAAATACTTGGTAAATGATATGATGATTAAATTTAAGTATAAGTTATACTTTGTGTAAATATGTTCTTACTATTTGTCTTTATTTTTGGATTATGTTTAGGTGCAGTTTGGTATTTGGGGTTAGGATTGGATTTAGAAAACCAAAGTAGAAAAAATGTTTGTTTGTAGCTTTAGCTTTGGAAGTTAGATCCTTTGAATACGACCAGGGGGATAGAAGCCCACGGAGCGGTAGGCTAAGCCGGAAATAGAGAGAGATGTGATTAGATTAGCACGAGGATCCTTCGCTCAATGAGAAAATGGGTCCAATTCTAAAAGATCAACCCTATGGGGAGATTAATCCTAAAAATAACATTGTTAGAAAAGATATCATATTGGGTGGGGATGAGATTAAAATGTGGGTCACATTAATTGTTGTCTCTAAGGGTCTGTTTGGTTTGTTGACGGGTCTAAGATTTGGATTCGGATTTGGATTTAAATTTGGTTTATATTTGAATTTAGATTTGATGTGAGAGAGAAAATATATAATTTATATAATTTTATTTATAACAAAAGTTTATTTGAATATTAAAATATGAATGAACCCACTCAAATATTCAAAAATAGAAAAAATGATAAAAGCAAAAAATGAAATGACAAAAAAGTCAAGTATTCAATCGAAAATGACAAAAAAATTAGAGTATTCAACAGAAACCGTGGATACATGTAAGGAATTATGTGACCCACATAAAAAGGTATCAAATACTATTTTTAATCATATAGATGCAAACCAAATGATTAGTAACTGTCAAATCAAATGCAAACCGATTCTAATACCCCATGACAAACAGCCCATAACTCTTTTTTACATTAATATTTCTTACTCTAAAAAAACAATTAATTTTAATAGAATATATTATTTTACACTAATTTAAATACTTTATATTTATATAATAATATATTTTCTCTCTCCAAATTTACAATCCTAATCCAAATTCAAATCCTAATCTTAAACCCACCTACGTACCAAACTGATAACGCTACACGCGTCGTTCGGGGTCAAGGAAACTTCCTTTTCTTCGAGCAAGTTTTATAACACCCTAGGCAGTGAACCTAATCGTTGTAGTGTAGTAATTAGGGTAAGCCACGGGTATTGATATCGTTCTCTAGGGGAATAGGAATGCTAGTTAGAAGTTACTATGCTAAGGTTGAGATTGAGGAAGATTATTTTTTATCTTTTTATGTTTTTTAGAAATTGAAAAGGTACGAATCTCGGGTATTGGATTTGGGGGGTTGGTATTGCTACCGATTACTCTACTATTATCTAATTATCTAAGCTAAGGTTGTGATAGTCTATGTCTAATTTGATGTGTACTCGTATGATAGTTTAAAGATGTGTTTACTTAGGTTTTACTACTCCTTAATTATCTCCTATTGATGGTTGATTTGTCACGTCCTTATTCCTAGTTGCGTTGTGATTCTAAAGCTATAGGGCGTGCTTGTTTCCCTAACTCTTTGAAATTACCAAAGGGTCTTGTTTACAAATCCTCTAGTGATTTATAGACGCCTACTCTACGGTTGTCCTTGAATACTTTATCCTACAATTACCTAGATAATTATATTCTAAAGTTCACAAAGAAATGTCAAGCATTAAGTACACAACGAATAATCTAGCGCACTCTAGATCATTAGTCAACTAAGATAAGTATCAACCAATCAATATTCAATAATTAAGTTTCATATTCCCTAAGCAAACACACAAATAAATTAGCCGGACATGGAGAACATGCAAGCATACACACAAATAATCAAAGACATAATTAAATTAATGAAGTAAATACTTATCTTGATGTATAATAGGGTTTAGAACCCTAAAATACTGCACAAGAAAGCCTTGGTTCGGTTTTAGGTTTTTACTCCAAAAGACTACACCCAAAACTGAAAAATTCGGATTCTATATATAAGATTACATCTGCGACGGCGTCACCTTATGTTTCGTGACGCCGTCGTGTCGCCGTCATTAGGGTTTCGTCTTGGCCACGTAAACCTTTCGACGGCGTCACCTTATGACTGTGACGCCGTCCCCTTCAGCTCTGACGCCGTCTTGGCTGCATCTAGGCCGTCTGAGTAGTGACGGCCTATTCCTTTAGAACCTGACGTCGTCCCTTGAAAACATGTAATTTTTCCTATGAGCCGTCGCAAAATGCCTTACCGACGGCGTCGCAGATATGCAGTGACGCCGTCGCCTTATGTTTCAGCAGCTTTGAGTGTCTCGATTCTGACTTTGGTCATTTTCTTCGTATATTCGCGCCTTTTCGTCCAAATAAGCATCATTCCAGCATTTTGCCTTCAAGAGACCTAAAAAGTGAAAAGGAACGATATTAAGCAATAACGGATACAAAAGTAATCGAATAAGGGCTTAAATGACCCCTCAAAAAGGTACCTTTTAAAACCTTATCACAAACGAACCCTTAGCTTTGGTCTATGGATTTTAGGGCTCAAAAAATGTATTTACCTCTCTTTGTGTTATTTATGTTTTTGTTTTAGACTTAACTTCATATAATTTATTTAAGTTTCAGCCACTAAAGTTTATATTAATTACATTATTTTTTTTAATTATTGTTTTCACAAATTTTACACCTATACTTTTATGTTTTTTTTCTCCACCAAATTTATCAAAGTTTGACCAATTTCTTTTTTATTTTTGACTTTCAAGTGACCAATGAGAATTCTTAATTTTGCCACGTGTTAAAATAGAGCAACCTAATTGACCCAATTTTTTTCTTAATAATATTGTTTTAGCAAAAAACTTCAAAAATGATGTAATTCTTTTATTGTATAAAAGATAACATAGACCACAATACAATCTCACAAACCTACAACATATAATTTCGCAGAGGAGTTAACTAATATAGATAAAAGCACTCCATAGTTCTCTTTACTAACCCATAGTAGGACATTGATTCTCAAAGGGTGGGACTGCATTGGACGGTGGAGATTAATTGCATTCAAGTGTTTTTGTTTAGAAAGGTTGTGTGTGTGATGGGGATTGCCAACGTGGCACCCTCATTATTTGTTGACACATTAATTTGTTGTAAAAGTGAACATAGCTGCTCATAGGATCAGGATCCTCTAATTGTGACAACAACATGATTGGTTATGTTTAATGAATTACATCATTAGATCTAATCAATGGTTGGGATTAAATGCACAATTCTCTCTCCTATTTCTCTTTTATTAATCACTCTCTTTTTATTATTAAATCATCTCTCATTTATATCTTTGACTCTAATTGTGTCTGAAGATTATTTGTGGGGCCTTTTTATTTGTTTTTTTCCTTCCAATTTTTTTCTATGTTCTCTCAATTTTCTATCCTTATCGGTTAGTGTTTTTTCAATGAACCAAAAACAAAACAAGTATAAAGTGAAAAGAACCGTAATATAATGAGAAAAAAAAATGAATTGAACCCAAAAAGACATCAACATGCCACTAAGAGCATTAGGTATCGTTGAGTCATAGTTATCGTGTCATTATCCAAAACCAGTGCCACGTCAACAAAACACTAAACGACACCAGAAACCCTTTGGCACCAAATTTTGTGCCGTTACCGTTGGCACCAGAAAAAGTGGTGCCGTTCTCCATTTGTTTTCATTTATATAAAATAAAACATACACAATATTAACTAAAATAAACTTCGTTAATTTAAAAAAAACACACATTACATTAATTAAAAAACAAAAAGAAGGTAGACAAAAATAAAAATAGTACGTAAACAGGAAATAAAAATTACAGACTAGTGATTAAGGTTCAATAAATGCTCCAAAAGGTCTTCTCGAAGATCGTCATGCAATTTTCTATCTCGAATTTCTTTGCTTTTTCTAACATGTAAATCACATCGTAAAACAAGACTTTAAAACGTTTTTGAACCATATGCAAACTAATGAGAACATGTTGTGATATTCGTGTGGTGGACCCGAGTGGTAGACGGGTTATGCATTTTATCTTCAGTTCGTGTGACACTAAATCAATAGATAGAAGGTTGATTCTCGTTTTTCTTTTGGTTGTCTTGGGTCGGATTGAACCCGACGATGGTATCGGGATGAGATTGGGGTTGGTCGAGGGTAAACAAGAATCTGTTTTAAAAACTGTTTTAGCATGGGTTTGTGTTACCTTGGATTAACTTGATTATTTGGTTATCATTGTTGTTTAGTCCTCGGGTTTGATTGGTTGCCGCCATGTTTCTGTTTGAGTCTCATTAACGGGTCGAGTCAAATACCCATGGTTATGTTGTTGGGTTGCCTACCGGGTTAAGTCAAATGGACAATTAATTTCTTGTTTAGTTGATTTTAATACCAAGGGTTTGATAATGAGTTGGTTAAGAACATGTTTAATAATTACGAGATTTTAACTATCGAACTAAATTTATGTGATGTCTTGTGTGAAGCGCTTTGGGTCGGGTCAAGTTGACCCGAATGTTAAATTATTAATTGACTTTGCATGATTTATGGGACGGATATATGGTACGAGTAAACATTAGTTACGGGTTAAACTTGGTAAAATGCGGTAACTAATATATGTCACGGGTAAAACTTGTAATAGAATACGGGTTAACTATATACATATATATATGTACTTAACGACATGATTTGGTAACAAATCACTTATACAACGATATAAAACTTGGGTTAACGATGAGTAAATATTTGTAAAACAAAGCGATAAGCAATGGGAACCAAGTAGGCAATTTGTCAGTAATATTAAATATTTTGTATACGTTATAACATTTAATACGGTTTATAAACTTGAAGTAACAATTGATATATGGTTATATTGATTATGAGTTAAACTTTATTAAACATTTTGGCTTAAACGAGTGTAGCATGTTAAGACTCGAAAATGAGTTTGATATGTTTATTTCACGATATGCCCAAGTATTATATTTTCAAATTTTAACTAATAATGAGATATTCAGATATATATTGTCAATAAATATGGTTTTAATTATTATAAACCCTTTATGAACTACGATAATGAATCATGTATTATACACATAAAATACCTTTTATAGACTTGTTGATAACATTTATATTAATTAGTGTGTTGTACTTTATTAAACGTTTTGTTTTAAATGAGTTTAGTATAATTGTTTTTGCGATAAAGCTAAATATTCCGTTTTCACATCTAAGATGCTATTGAATTATATAACTTTATATACTATGGACGGATATGGTTTAATCCATTATTAGCCCTTATTAAATACGATGGTAACTCGTGTTTTATAACACATGTTAGGTTTCATAAACTTGTTGGAAATATTATTTTGATAATATAACTTATTGAAGTCGTATTGATTTGGAAACGTTGGAATAATCGGACGTGTCATTTATAGTACACGACTTAATATACCTTATATGAAGTACTTTCTTGTAAACTTGTATAATTACGAATAACAATTGAGAAACTTTTACTAATTAAGCGATAAATGGAAACTTGTCTTTTATTATTAAACATGTACGTTTGGGGATTATTGGGTAAATCGCCTAAACTTATCAATTAACCTATTTATGTGTCTTGAATAGATGTCGTCATTTCCTAGTCTTTGACTAGCTTGAGTATTGTCGGTATTTCTTGACTTTGTCGATGTCTTTTTCCTATTTGGTGTACGTTCTAGTTGGTATGTCTCGGTCATGTCAACATCTTATTTTCTTTTGGCGTGAGTTGATTGTCGAGTTATGGTTCCTCACCACCACACGAAACGTTAAAACTAAACTTTTGAGATAATAATTATAAGCTTTTGGGAACGATAATGTACTTTTGAAAGTAACGACATGAATGATCCACGAAAACTACAACACATTACTTTCTAGTGATGTATTTATCATACGAGCTGTATTTTAAGAATATCGTATACGCATTAGGTTGTGTCACTTCTATTCTATTGTACTCGTCGTACATTCTTCTGGATGCCTTGGAGAATAGCGTTAGATGCCAGTCATGTCAATAGTATATAGTGCATTGCTGTGGCTAAGGTGAGTTTTATAGCCCCACTTTTATCTAAGTTTTTAACTAATTTGATGTGTGAATCATGCTACTGTTTTTGGACCTTTAAAACTATTTGGATTTGCTTATGTGCTTGACTATTTAGATATATGTGCAGTAGTTGTTGCCATAGACTAGGGTACCGTTACCTAGCTAAGAATAGACCTCTACCTCGACCTAGTCTGGGGTTGGCAAATGTTCTAGAGGTTGCCACGACAGTGCTGGACTAGATTCTCGGGGCCCAAGTAATCCCTGGATGCGGGATATGGTTGGTGATCCGGGTAGGATCGGTTTGTGAACGGTGTTTATCTATCTTAGGTCTTGCATAGCAAATCAACTCCTACAGGTCCACTATGATTTTATTGAATTTAAACCTATGAACTCACCAGCGTAAGCTGACCTTTTTAGCATGTGTTCTCAGGTTTAAGGCGATAGCTCACTATTGGATGACGCTTGGCAAGGGGCATGATCATAGGCGACTCTGATGAATAAACAGGGTCGCTTTAATTATCTTTTAGGCCTATTTCCGCACTACTTTCATTAATGTAAATTTAATGTTTTCAAATAATGAATCTTATTCTAAATAAATGGGATAAAAACCATTCTTTGTACCTTATGTTGTGATACCAAGATTGTGGCACCCAAAGGCTCGTATGCTTCCGCTTGACCGTATTTTCGAGGTGTTATAGAAAATAAACATCATAATGGTCGTAGGTGGAGAAGTTATTGGGATTGTTTGGATCCATAGTTGAAAGAAAATCAAGTATTATTGAAGTAGAGATTAAATTAGAAGAGTTTGTGATAATTGATAGAATAAAGGAGGAATTTGAAGAATTTTTTTGGGGTAAAACTTTTGTAAATTTGTGCATTTTGGCTATATAGCCGTTACACACATTAAAAAAAACACAAACTAGCCGTTGGTTTGAAAAAAAATAATTGCGTAGGCTGGCAAATACGGCGCGAGCCTCGTAGTGGTGCGCCATTCTTTATTTTGGGTTGGTGGGTTAGCGCCATGAATGGTACCACGATACCCTAGGCTCTAAGGCTGGATGGCAAAGAGGTGAGTCACTCACTTTAACTTTAGCGCCACGTCAGCTCTCCTCTCACTTCCCCTCACCCCCACTCACCTTTTTGTGGGCAAGGATACTACATATTCACTTTTCATTAAAATACTCACTTTATACAAATATACACCACTAAATACCCCACACACACAATAAAAAATAAAAAAAACATGAAGGATACTTAAGGTAAGTCGCTCACCTTATTTGGTCTTGGGAACCTCCATTCGCGCATGAGTGGACTAGGTGGGCAAGGTGATGCTGCGTGAGTTGGTTGCAAGGTGAGAGGCTCACCTGTCCCTTGCCGACGAGCCTAAATAAAACTTAAATATCTCAAAAGATCAAAACTTACAACCACCAAAAAGTTTACTAACAATTGTTAAAAAAAAATTCTAACATGTGCCCCCAGGGCACATGTTAGAAAAACCCAAAAAATGCAAATCAATTCACTATGTACTCTCCACTTTAAACGTCACCATCACCAATGGCAGTCGCAACCACCAATGATAGCACAACACCTCCGTCGCAATCATCTTCTCCGGCACAGGTCATCGGTTCCCCTCCGTTGGCCGGAAGTTTAGATGGCCGGTTGAGAGCTCGAGTTCGTCTCCTGCATAATCAGCTGGATATGCAGGTTCTGTAACTGAATTTGAAGATCACGTTGACTATTTGACTATTTAACTGATTATTATTTTAATTTAATTTATAATTAATTTTATTATAGCCGTCTTTGAGAAAAAGTGAAATTAAATGGTTAGGTATAGGATGGAACTTCTGTTATAAGTAGTAGTTAAGGCTTAAGATTGATAGACGCGGTGTGGCGGTTATTGATCTATAATATTATTAAGACTTTTACTTAGAGGTGGATACTAGTCTGTTAATATGGAATTTGGTTTCGCCGATGAGTGCTATATGTTTCGTTAGGTGCTTTGTGAAGAAGTTGCATAATGTAGATGAATTTTCATGCGTTCGTCCATTTAAGGAATGCGTGTGAATCTTTCAGTGTATGATGGACAGGATATATCTTATATTAATTTGACTGATGGTGGTGGTGGTGAAACCTTTTGAATGTTCTTATGCACTATTGAGGTGGTCAAGTTTCTTTTAGAGAAAAACAATAGTACGAAGACAGTAGTATTGAGGGGATTTGATGGTGGTGCTAGAGGGTGGTGGTTTGGGATGTGGTGTGAGAGTGGGGAAGAAGACGAGGGTATATTAGTCATTTTACATGCGTTTGACCTTGACTAACGAGGGTACTAACGATCGTTAGCTCTCCTTAGCTCTCGGTGGCATAAAATGAACACAACTTTGCTCTCGGTGGCTAATTTGCAATTTACCCTATTGATTAAGAGTGGTTTGTGGTGTGTATTTTTTTTGAAATGTTTAATTTATGTAAGTTGTATTTTTATTTCAATGAATAAAAGATTAAGTGGTTTGATAAAAATGAAAAAGTATTAAATGGTGGATCCTAAAAATGAGGTTTTTACTTAAGTTACTGGGGAGGATGTTTTTTGGTGACAAAATAAGAAAACTTTCCACCTCTTCGTTAAATATGTCAATAGACATATGTGCCCACACGTAGAAAAACCATTGTTGACAAACGAACAA
The DNA here is from genome assembly GCA_019973895.1 of Chrysanthemum seticuspe. Taxonomy (NCBI): domain Eukaryota; kingdom Viridiplantae; phylum Streptophyta; class Magnoliopsida; order Asterales; family Asteraceae; genus Chrysanthemum; species Chrysanthemum seticuspe. The sequence continues at coordinate 16,041,948 of BPTQ01000009.1, forward strand.
GCAACCAAAATGACATATTTCAATGTTTAGGACCACAATTACTTCCAAAAAACATTCAATGTATATACATTGGCATCGTTGATTCCTTGGATTGTAGGCTCCTTAATGTGTGGATTCAAAAGTATAGTCAAAGTACTACGCCTAACCCATATATATATATATATATATATATATATATATATATATATATATATATATATATATATATATATATATAGGAGAGAGTTAACGTGAGATCAAGCTTAAAGTTGTAAAAATAAGATCAAGTCTAAAAAACCACTAAAACATTTATAAATAACAATTTTAGCAATAATACTCATAAAAATAATATTTTAATACAAAATAACATTTTAGCAACTAATAACTTAATGATACATGAGTTTAGATTAGTGATACACCTGATACACATTACACTAATAAGTATTCCAAAATCTGATACATATACAATAACCTGATACACATTACACTTCTAATCAAAGTGTATCATCTAGATTTCGTAAATTTGAAAAAGAAATCTATCAAAACTTTAACAATTTTAGTTGTAGTTAATAAAAAATTTATTTTTGTTGTTAGGAGAGTGTTGCTTGTCAAATTTTAGTTGGATCTCATTTTAACAACTTTAAGCTTGATCTTATTTGATCTAGATTCTATATATATATATATATATATATATATATATATATATATATATATTTTGTATATATGGATATTTTGTCACATTGTCACGGTTAATGGAAGATATGGCATCTTTGAGTTTCTAGTGAAACTACAAGTCAATTTTGTGTCCCTTATCATTCATACACACTTATGCAAAGCATTTCATAACTATCTTACCTCGTAAGGATACTTAGATATTTAGTATTCTTAACTATGAAGAAACGAACTTAGTAAGAATACTTGGAGGCAAAGACAAGTCTATGTACTAAGTTTTGTAAGCCTATGAATAGAAGTTAAAAGTTGAGCTCGAATTAGAACAATCCCGTCTTTTCACTTTACATTTGTGCATGTTTTCTATCACAATTATTTTCAGCAGCAAAGTTTGTTACTTCACTTCTTCAAAAGTGCAGAACTCTTTAACATTTACAGAATTCAAAGCGAGATATTTGATTGATTCTCTTATAACATCTTTTACTTTAATGGACAGATTTTGTATAAATTGTATCATTAATGGACGCAGCCTGACACAGATAGTATAATGAGGGAAATTCACCAATGTTAATTTACATCAAACATATATAGTTATTCGGATAGCTGTTACTAATAATCGTCATCATTGTTCTGAATTTCTTGAGGATAATTAGGCTATTTATTGTTAGAATAAGTATCTATGTGAACAGTATCGAACCTTCCTTTTCTTTTCGCAAGTGTCATTCTTCTTTAGCTGATACAGATTACAGTAAACGGATATAGATATTAGCTTTTACTTCTGTGAGAAATAATTCTGTGGATACATGTGCATTATGCTTAATTTATCAACTTCGTATATCTGTATCAGGTTTGAGAATCGCTGTCAAAAGTAGAAGCTTGGTTAAGCATTATCAGGCCGGAAGTATGACTGGTTACGTGAACTAGTGAAGGATGGAATACAATAAGATGAAGCCACAAGGGCGAAAGAAATCGCTGAAAGTAAGTTTTCTTCAAAGGATGTAAAGGGTGCCAACAAATTTGCTAGGCGCAAAATTTGTTTCCTGGTCTTGAGGGTATTTCCCAAGTCTTAGCTTTTCTGGATGTGCATGTTACTGCCTAAAACTAAGCGGTGAATCGGATAATTATGGGATACTTGGTGTGAACCCATTAGCCGATGATGATACTGTGAAGAAACATTATAGAAAACTAGCTTTATCACTTCATCCTGATAAGAACAAGTCTATAGGTGCAGAAGGGGCATTTCAGCTCGTTTCTCAAGCATGGAATCTGTTATCAGATAAAGATAAAAGATCGGCGTATGATCACAAAAGGCATGCTCAGTTTTTGAAGCAGTAGGGTTCCTCAGAACGTGTTTTCATGTGTGCATATACCTCCAACTCAGAACGGTTTTCACAATGTCACGAAGAGTACAGCTGGTGCAGATGCTCATACAAAGGTTACAACTTCTCAAAAGAAGGATAAAACTACTACCAGACGAAGAAAAAAACCAAGAGTCAAAAGGATGAGATTAATGGGACTACCAAGACGGTTCCCACTTCTGTTCCTTCATCCTCCAATGAACAGATAGCTCCTGAGACGTCAAAGGTCAAAGGTTCTCGAAAAAAGAATAAAGTTAACGGGACTAACAAGACGGGCCCCACTTCTGTTCCTGCATCGTCAAATGAACAGATAGCGCCTGAGACGACGCCTGGGCCTTGTTTAACAGAGGTTAAAACTTCTCAAGAAAAGGATAAAGTTAATGGGACGACCAAGATGGGTCCCACTTCTATTCCTTTACCGGTTACTAAACAGATGAAGATTAAAACGTTTTGGACCGTATGCATGAGATGCAAATTGCAGTATGAATTCTTGAGAAAGTATCTAAACCAAAATATGTTATGCCCCGGCTTGTTATGGACCGTATCCCAAGTCTTCTCTGTATACACGTAGGAAGTAGCTATTTATCAGTCAAATTGTCTTTGTCAAGCTGAGAAGGAATTTGTGGATGCCATTCTCTTCACAATTTAAGTGCGGTGAACGTTAAACATTAATATTTGTAAATATTATAATCTCTTAAAAGTCTTGGTATTCTCAAGATGATAAGAAATTTGTGGAAGCCATTTATTTCACCATTTGCATGTCATGAACGTTAACATGCAAAACTAAGTATAAAAAGCCAATGCATGTTCTTATAATTTTAAGTAAATTTCCAAAAATGAAGTCACCACAAGCAATAATTCACTTATCATCTTCCTCTCTTATTTCTTTTCTCTTTTTTGGTCTCGCGATAATATGTCTTACTTCCGCCACTGTCACTGCTTCATATGGCGGTAATGAGACCGATTATCACGCGTTGTTGTCATTTAAGTCAAAGATCACCCATGATCCATACAAAGTTCTAACCTCGTGGAACCATTCCTTTCATTTCTGTGACTGGAATGGTATTTCATGTGGAAAGCGGCACAAACGGGTGACTGTTTTACGGCTGCGTTCGCAAGGCCTAGAAGGCTCGTTGTCTCCTCATGTAGGAAACCTCAGCTTCCTCCGTGAGCTTTATCTCAGGAACAACAGCTTTCAAGGAACCATTCCTCATGAACTTGGTCGTCTTTCCAGGTTACGTCGTCTTTATCTTGATGAAAACAAGTTCAGTGGAGTCATTCCAGCAAACTTGTCTCGTTGTTCTAACCTCAAAGACCTTTGGCTCTATCAAAATGAGCTAACTGGAAGCATACCCAAGGGAATGAGTTTACTCTCGAAACTTACTCGTCTTGCAATTTACGACAATAACTTAACAGGTGGAATCCCACCTTTCATGGGGAATATTACATCAATGGAAGGATTCTCTGCTGCTGGAAACCCATTTGGTGGAAGCATTCCAGATACCTTGGGTCATTGGAAAAGCTTGAAGGAATTTTACTCTGGTGGCTGCAACTTATATGGAAGCATCCCTCATTCCCTTTTCAACCTCTCACTCCTAGCTAATTTTTCCTTATCTGAAAATCACCTCACTGGTAGTCTTCCTTCAGAAATTGGTAATCAGCTCCCAAATCTTGAGTTCTTTCAGTTATGGGGTAATGAACTAACCGGAGTTCTTCCACCTTCTATTTCTAATTGTTCTAAATTAGGATATTTTGAAATGAGTTTCAACAATTTTAGTGGGAAGTTGACAATTGATTTTTCAAAAGTACCAGATATTAATATAATTAGATTATATGATAACAACTTCCATGGACGCGGAGAAGCTGATGACATGAGGTTTGTTGATTCTTTGAAAAACTGCACCAGATTAGTAGATTTGGAAGTTTCTAATTGCAACCTTATAGGAGTGCTTCCTATGTCAATAGGTAATCTCTCTCATCAACTCAGCACTCTAAGTTTAGGAGACAATCAATTATTTGGAAGCCTCCCTTCAAGTATAGGTAGTCTAGTTGGTTTTGTTGGTCTAATGTTCTACTCGAGCTAATGAGTAGTTCAAAAGTCACGAGCTTAATGTGCAGTCCAAAGATCCGAGCAGATGGAAGACAAAACAGTTTCCAAGCATATGGAAGTTTACAATTCTAGTCTAATTAGGATTCCTTATTTGTTAAGGACTATCTTGCTTTATTAGAATTGTAGTAGGATTAGAAAGCAAATTCTAGCACCTATATATACCAGCCGAGCATGTGGTTGGATAGATGGGAAAAAACGATCAGTTGTTTAGAGCTTATATTTTACTGATTAATTGGAGAGCTTATTCCAAGAAACATTGTGTGTGATTGTTTGTGTTTGTTCTTGTAAACTACGATCAGATTGGGTCTTGAATTGGTATCAAGAGCTAGGCTGCAAGAAGCCAGTCGACCAAGGGTTTTAGTTATCAAGAAGGATCGACCAGGTTATTCAAACAAAGGTTCTTGGTTTTAAAACAAGCAGAAGGTTTTACTAAGTCGACCAAGGTTCTTGGTTTTACAACAAGCAGAAGGGTTAAAGCTGAGTCGATCACATAAGGGTTTCCAAGCTGATCGATCACAGCAGGTAGCAAGCAGTCGACAAAGGGTTACAAGATCAGTAGCAAGCAGTCGACAAAGGGTTACAAGATCAGTAGCAAGCAGTAGTCACAAGGGTTCCAAGCAGAAGTCGATCACAAGGGTTCCAAGAGTAGTCGATCTCTGAAGGGTTTCCAAGCAGAAGTCGATCACAAGGGTTCCAAGAGTAGTCGATTTCTGAAGGGTTCCAAGCAGAAGACTAAAGGGTTCCAAGAAGTCGATAAAGTTTAAAACTTTACACTTGGTTTACTTAGGCAAGAAGTAAAACAAGCTTGTTCTAGGGCTGGAAGATAATCCAACTACACCGGTAACTTACAAAAGGCGTTCAAGAAGGATGGTGCAAGGCGAGTCGAGTCAACCACCTATTGAACATACTAAAATGGCTCTTCAATGTCCAATGTTAACAAGCACGAACTATAACATATGGGCAATAAGAGTTAAAGCGGTATTCCGAGTCCATGGAATACTTGATGCACTGGAACCAGGGGAAGGAACACAAGTTGTTGCTAAGCAAGATCACATGGCAGTAGCGTTACTTTTCCAGGAGATTCCAGAAGAACTTGTTTTTCAAGTTTCACAATTCAACACAGCCAAAGAAATCTGGGGAGCTTTGAAGACCAGGTATGTGGGTGTTGAACGGGTTCGAGACGCGAGGTTGCAAACCTTGGAGACGGAATTAGAATCTTTAAAGATGAAAGTCAACGAATCAATCGATGACTTTGTGGCTAGGTTGGGAAAAATTGTAACTGAAGTCAATAGCTTGGGAACAATTTATGAAGACAAGAAACTTGTTAAGAAGCTACTTGCATCCGTTCCGGATAGGTATGTTGCAATCGTTGCCTCAATAGAACAATTTGCTGACTTGAATACTATGTCTTTTCAAGAAGCAATTGGAAGGTTGAAAGCTTTTGAAGGAAGAATGAAGGGTGTTGACACCACTTCTGAAGATCAAGGCAAGTTGATGTTCGGAAGGGCTGAAAGATATGATAAGAAAGGTCGAGGAAGGAATTCTTCTGGTGGCAACGGTAAAGGTCAAAACTTTTCTTCTCAAAACAAATCTCGTGGTAGTGGTCAAGCTAATAACCACAACCGTGGAAACCAAAACAACTCCGGGAGCAAGACGGATCAAAAGAAGAACAAAAGTCGAGACCTTTCAAAGATTCAATGCTTCAGATGTGATGAATATGGTCACTTTGCTTCTAACTGCCCTGAACGACGTGAACAAAAGCAAAAGCATGAATCAAACCTTTTGAAAACGGAGGATGATGATGACCCAACACTTTTTATGATGAAAAGTGTTCAAGAAGTAGTTTTCTTGAATGAAGAAAAGATTATCCCAAACCAATTGAATACTAAGCCAAACGAGGAAGACACTTGGTATTTGGATAATGGAGCAAGTAATCACATGACGGGGATCCGAGAATACTTTTCAGAGTTGAATGAGAATATCTCCGGCAGAGTGAAGTTTGGTGATAACTCCTACATCGAGATAAAAGGAAAGGGTTCGATAATCATTGAAGGGAAAACGGGAGAGCAACGGTTAATCACTGGAGTCTATTACCTACCCGAGCTAAAAAGCAACATAATTAGTCTTGGGCAAGCTACCGAAGGCGGATGTGACATTCGTATGAAAGGTAACCTTCTTACTATGCGTGACTCAGATGGCAAGCTTTTGATGAAGGTTCCTAGAACAAGTAATAGACTTTACAAGATTAAGCTTCAAGTTGGAAGTCCGGTGTGTCTCAAAGCAAAGATGGAAGATGATGCTTGGTTATGGCATGCTAGGATGGGTCACATTAATTTCGAGACGATGGAATTAATGGCAAGGAAGGGCATGGTTGAAAAGTTGCCAATAATTCATCAAGAGAACAAGTTGTGTGAATCTTGCTTGGTAGGAAAACAAACCAAGAAGGCGTTTCCTAAAGCTGCAAAATTTAAGGCAACACATCCTCTTCAACTTATACATGCCGACCTATGTGGACCAATTTCTCCACCATCCATAGCACGAAACAGGTACATATTTGTTCTTATTGATGACTTCTCACGGTTTATGTGGACTTTTACCTTGAAGGAAAAAGGTGAGGCATTTGAATACTTCAAAAAGTTCAAAGCTTTAGTTGAGAAGAAGTCGGGAAAGAAGATTATAACCCTAAGGACCGATAGAGGAGGTGAGTTCACTTCAAAAGAATTTACCAACTTTTGTGAAAACGAGGGTATAACAAGACATCTAACCACTCTCTACACACCGCAACAAAATGGAGTCGTGGAAAGGCGAAACCGCACTCTTATGGGAATGACTAGAAGTATCTTGAAAGCACGAGACGTACCAAACTACATGTGGGCTGAAGGAGTTAGACACGCTACATTCTTGATTAATAGAGTTTCAACTCGAGCTCTAGTTAATCAAACTCCATACGAGGCTTTCAAAGGAAAAAAGCCTAACTTGGAGGGTTTAAGGGTATTTGGATGTGTGGCTTATGCAACGGGAACAAGGCCATATTTACATAAGTTAGACGACAGGTCAACACGACTCATTTACATCGGAAACGAGCCAGGTACGAAAGGTTTTCGACTGTTCAATCCAAAACTAAAGAAGATAGTGGTATGTCGTGATGCGGAGTTTAATGAGGAACTTGGCTGGAAGTATGTTGCTGGAAGCGAAACACACGAGCTAAACCCAGGTATGTTTATTATAGAATGGCACGGTTCTATTGATACGGGTTGTGGATTTGTTAACCCAGGTGTGACCGATGAAGTTGAGGCAGAAGATCAAGAGAATGAAAATAATCATGATGTTGATGAAAATCAACTGGTCAATACCGAACAAGAAGTTCAATTCGAGGCGGATAATGACCCTAATCTTGTGACGGAAACTCAACCAATTATGAGGCGTTCTTCGAGGGTTTCAAATACGCCAACTAGATTTAAAGACTTTATTATGGGGTCTAGTTCAAGAACCTCAGTTGCTAATGAAGATCAAAATCTACTTTTAATTGAAGATGATGAACCAAGAACGTTCCAAGAAGCAAAAGTCTCAAGCAAGTGGATGGTTGCTATGAAGCAAGAGATTGAGTCTATCGAGAAGAATGATTCATGGGAATTAGTTGAAGCTCCGGGTAATGTTAATCCCATTGGATTAAAGTGGGTGTTCAAAATTAAGAGAAATCCGGATGGTTCAATTAATAAGTTCAAAGCTCGATTAGTAGCAAAGGGTTATGCTCAAAAAGAAGGAATTGACTATGACGAAGTTTTTGCGCCCGTAGCACGGATTGAAACGGTGCGTTTATTGATCTCATTGGCCGCAAAAGAAGCATGGGAGCTACATCATTTGGATGTAAAGTCGGCTTTTTTACATGGAGAACTAAAAGAGCAAGTGTTTGTTACACAACCGGAGGGGTTCGTGAAGAAAGGAGAAGAAAGGAAGATCTACAAGTTGAAAAAGGCGCTTTATGGACTTAAACAAGCACCAAGGGCGTGGAATACAAAACTTGATAGAGAACTCAAGCAAATGTCTTTCAAAAGATGCCAACACGAACAAGCGGTGTATGTGAAGAAGACAAACAAGTCAATCTTGATTATTGCGGTCTATGTAGATGATCTCTTAGTAACCGGTTCGAAGCTTGGCGAAATTGGTGAATTTAAGAGACAAATGCAAGAAAGGTTCGATATGAGTGATTTGGGAAAATTGAGCTATTATCTTGGCATTGAAGTAAAGCAAGAGGATTCGAGTATCTCAATAAGTCAAGAAAGCTATGCAAAGAAGATCTTGAAAGATGCTGGGATGCATGAAGCGAATTCTACTCAATGTCCATTAGAACCTGGAATGAAGTTAAGCATGGACAAGGAAGGAAAACCAGTTGATGCAACATTATATAGACGACGAGTTGGTTGTTTAAGGTATTTACTACACACTCGACCTGATTTATCTTATTCGGTTGGTTTGGTTAGTCGTTACATGCAAGAACCAAAAGAATCACATATGGCAGCTGTGAAAGAAATACTAAGGTATATCCAAGGTAGTTTAAATTTTGGAATACGATACAACCAAGAGAAAACCAAGGAGTTAGTGGGGTTTAGTGATAGTAGTTATGCTATGGACCAAGATGATGGTCGAAGCACAACTGGGCACGTATTTTATCTAGGGAAATCACCTATCACTTGGTGCTCACAAAAGCAAAACACGGTGGCTCTATCGTCTTGTGAAGCCGAGTTCATGGCTGCAACCTCAGCCGCGTGTCAAGGGATATGGTTACGTGGATTGTTGAGTGAAATAACCGGAATGGAAGAAAGAGTGGTGGTCTTATTTGTTGACAACAAATCGGCTATTGCACTTATGAAAAATCCAGTCTTTCACGGGAGAAGCAAGCATATAAACACACGTTATCATTTTATCCGAGAATGTGTTGAAAGAGGCCAAGTACAAGTTGAGTTTGTAAGAGGTGATTTGCAACGTGCTGATATTCTGACAAAAGCTCTCGCAAGGATTAAGTTCAAGGAAATGCAAGAGTTACTCGGAGTTGAAGATCTCCCTATCTCGAGTCAGAAATTAGGGGGGTGAATGTTGGGCTAATGTCTGACCCGAGCTTATGGGGCAGCAGCCATCGACCCAAGCCCATGGGGAATGTCGGTTCTAATGTTTTATTTATATTAGAATTATAGTAGGATTAGAAAAGCATGTTCTATTCCCTATATATACAAACCGAGCTGTGGTTTGTCATGTACGTATTCAATATCAGTTTTTGTAAGCAAATACTTTTCTGATTAATTGGAGAGCTTATTCCAAGAAACATTGTGTTATTATTTGTTCCAGTTTTTATTGTTTCTGTTGTGAACATCAATCAGACGTGGGACTTGACCACTTCTGTTCCTGCACCGTCAAATGAACAGATAGCGCCTGAGACGACGCCTGGGCCTTGTTTAACAGAGGTTAAAACTTCTCAAGACAAGGATAAAGTTAATGGGACGACCAAGATGGGTCCCACTTCTATTCCTTTACCGGTTACTAAACAGATGAAGATTAAAACGTTTTGGACCGTATGCATGAGATGCAAATTGCAGTATGAATTTTTGAGAAAGTATTTAAACCGAAATATGTTATGCCCCACTTGTTATGGACCGTTTCACGCGACTGAGATTCCACCACCAAATATCAATGCTTCTTCAGAAGTTGCGGGAATTTCACAAGGAACGGGAAATAACATTTTAGCCCCAGAAACGTGTAAGATAATGGGTAATGTGGCTGGTAATGGTACAAGCTCCCAGCGGGGTCCACTAAAAAGGGATCGAGAAGAAGCCCAACTAGACACTAATATAGAGGAAGCTTTGAGAAATAAGATCGCTAAAAAATAAGAAAAATCTGTATCTAAGAAAGTCAAATCAGTTAAAACAAAGCAAGACATCAAGGGGTTTGATGCAATTAAGGAAACAGGGCCTATCAAGAATCACCTTATAAAGAAGGCGACTACGGAAATAAAGAAGACTGGACGAATGGAGTTCGGTGGCCGTAAAAGTTACTGACATGGCAAACGGCTTCTCAAAGAGTAACGAGGCTGACGTACCAGATTCAGATTTTCATGATTTCGATAAAGAAAGAAGCGAAAAATGTTTCAACGAAGGTCAACTCTGGGCTGCTTATGATGATCGTGACGGGATGCCTCGGAACTATGCCATAGTTCACAAAGTAATTTCTTTGAACCCGTTTAAGATGAAAGTATGTTGGCTTAGCTCAAAACCTAACAAGAAACCACTTACTTTTCCCGGGTTCCTGGAAGCAGTCGGCGAGTTTCAACCAGTACTGTTACCTCCCCAAACTATTTTTCTAACAAAGCTATCTTTACAAAGCAAAGAAACGGTAACATTCATGTTTTCCTACAAAAAGGAAGTGTTTGTGCTCTGTACAAATGCGATAAAACACTGGATACAAAAAGACATACTTACGAACTTGTAGAAGTTGATGAGACCTGTGAAGAAACAGGCGTTACCGTCACACCACTAGTCAAAGTTTTTTTTGGGTAAAGGGGAGTAATCCTGCACCCTGGTAAATATATTAACCAAATAAACGTTTAAGTACAATGGATATGAGTGAAGTCCCATATCTCAGCCCGTTACATAGGCATAAAGCTTACATAACAAGACACTTCCAATTCTCTAAACAAGAAAACAAACCACTACTCAAATGCTAACATATGACATAACAAAATAAAATTACTTCCTAGGACCTTGAAACGTTGTGCCATACATGGCATTAAAGACATCCAAATTCCCAGGAAGATCACGAACCTGTTTCGAATAGTCATCGAAGTCATATTCATCATACTCATCTTCATACCCTTGGCCACCACCAAATAAATTAGCAGACTCATCAAATGGGTTAGCAACAACCTCACCTTCAGAATCAGACACCACAATCTCTCCCACTTTAGAAAAAGGGTTAGCTCTCTTAGTAGAAGAAGTAGACGGAATAGGTTTACCATCATCATCTACAAGAGTAGCTTTCCCAGCAATAAGTAGTTTTTCAAGCTTACCAATTTTCTCAACTATGGGAGTAGAACCAACATCCATTGTTCCCATTGAATCACACACAAGCGGTCCATGTGATGTAGAACCAGTCTTATTAAACACATCCTCATTAACCTCCATAATACGACCCTTAACCACATCTGCTTCCTTAGAACAACCAGTAGAATCCCCCATCATCGCCTCCTCAGTATTAGGATCAATCACAGGACTTTGAATGGCCGTGTCCTCATGCACCTCAAGTGTCCCAAAAGAGTTAGAAGTAGTAACAGGAGTACCTGTAGCATTAACGTCCGGCGTCTTCTTCTTTGGGATATAAACCTGCTTCCTAGGAGCAAATTTAGGACCCTTACCCATATTAATACCGCTAGACAACTTCGGACCTTGGGGTTTGGCTTTCCGATTCTGCACCACCTTAAAACCATCATCATTCACATCCAAGTTCGAGGTGTGAGCATCAGCATTATGCTCCTTAGGAGACTTAGGACAACAAGCATTATCATGCCCAAACACTTTACATTCCATGCAATGTGGAGGTTTCCATTCATATTCAACCTTGATACTAGCCGTCGTAAAACCACTATCATCCTTCTTAGGGATAGCCATAGTTACCACATGTTTAAGATCAGCTTCCGATGATAACTCAACAAGAGCACGAGCAAAACTAATACGACCCCATGAGTCAACACACATGGAGCTAGTGAATGCATCTAACATGATCGGCTTACCCACCTGAGTAGCAATAAGGCTCAACCCATCTTCCGAATATGCAAGTAATGGCACATTATGCAATTTAATCCACACAGGCACTTTGGTAACCTCACTTTTGGACAATAGCACGTCAGGAGTCCATTTAGTGAGAATGATAGGAGAATTACGAATTATCCAAGGTCCTCGTTGAAGAACATTCTCAACACCCTCTTTAGAATCAAATTTAAAGAGAAATACACCATCATCATTCTTCATCAGTTTCTTTAAACCAAACTTACCCCATGTATTGGTGACATAATTCTTGACCAACTGAAATGCAATATTCTTGCCGACAAAGAAGCCAACAAGAGTATTATCATAGCGGTTAAACACACCCTCCATAGCAGCCTTAGGAAGAACTGTATCATGATTATCAATTCGATTCTCATTCAACAATGAACGGAAGTTAACTTTCCTAGATACACATTCCAAGTTTAACACATTCGCAAACGACCTCACTTCATTGTGTATACTATCACTCACATTAAGACCAGAAGTAGAAGCATTCATACCATCCTTCGAAGCATTAAGATCAGAAGTAACACTATGATTAGTACCATACATTTGGGATTGCATAGCCACATCAAAACTCGACAGAGGAGTATTTGCAGAATAAACTTTAGTACTATTAATACCATTCGAGTTGTTCACATCAGAAGATGAAGCCATCTTAGCAATATCACAGTCAATTTTATTCATTGCTGCATCAAATTTCTGATGCGCATTTGCAATCAACTGCTCCACATTAGGCTGTTTATAGGCCGAATCAGAAGCAGGTATATTATGGCTTTGCTCCAAATCATCCAAATCAACCCTATCTATAACCTCCAGCATGTCATGACTAGGTGCGTCACGACACGGGCTTGATCCAAGTGAAACCGGCTCCACTTGTTCATCAGAACGAGCACCATCAACCCTATGATACGGATTTGTGTCCATGTTAACACCAACTTGATCGGCCAAGTTGGTAGCAGTATTTGAACCCTTCAGCGAGGAACTATCATTATCCGTATTCCTACCAACTTGATCGGCCAAGTTGGTAGTTTTTTTCGTAGCTTTAACCGACGAGCTACCCTTGTTCAGAAACCCTTTATCCATCTCTCCACGACCCCACTAACAATCCTCGGAACCAACTAACTCCAGCATAAACCCAAGAAAAACCGAACAAGAGAAAACCCTAACTAATGTTAGGGTTTTAGTACGCCATCCCAGAACCTAACCAGCCCCCATGAATGAAGATCCAAGATAAAATTAAACGTTAAAAGTACTCTTGGATGTAACCGATCAGACACCAAAGTAACCCAACACAGCCACAGCGATTGCAGAAACCCTAAGAAGAAAGCGATGCTTCAAAACTAATTAAAACTAAAGAAACAAAACACCAATCAAATCTAGAACCAATTAACAGTGAAGTTAAGCAGTAACAGGATTAGTTCGATGCAAAGAATCCAAGGTTTAAAGTAGATTTGAAGAAGAACGAATTAGAGGATTTAGGGTTTAGAAAATCGCCATAAGGAGAGAATCGGATTTAGGGTATCCCCCGTTGCGGGGTTTAAAACAGTGTTTCACCGACATCTCGACAGCAAAGAAACAAAAGTTATCCCGGAAAAAGACTTTCTTAAAATATCGCATCAAATACCTTTGTACTTGCTCACGGGTCAAGAATCTGCAAAAGCTCCAAAGGGTTGTCTCGACCTCCACCCTGCAGCTATTCCTCCAGAGTTTCTTCATGTTTTAGCAGATGTTAAGGAAGCCGATACAATGGATATCGACAATGGTCCAACCGTCCAAGTACTTATGGTGTTTGTTCCATTTAGGTACAAAATTCCTGAACTTGGGAGTTTGGTTTGGTTTTTTTGGTTGTTGGATGGAAAAACATAGGTAACATGTAGTGTGCATTATGCATTTGTAACTTGTGCTTAAAAGGGTTGTACAACTCAGTTTTTGTTAGATGCTACTGTTATATCTTGACTTTATTTAGAATCCAAACATTGACCACTAAGGAAAATGGAGGAATGTTTTGGTATTTAATGTTGTTTTTTTGTATGCTTATATTATAAATTTGCACCATGCACTTTAAGTTTATATTATAAAGTGAATCAACTTGAATCTTAGGCCGGGTGTAATGGTCACATTTTCATCATCTTTATCTCAGTGTCACATCAATTTTTTAGCACATCATTTAATCCACCATCCAACAGTCGTAATGGTGACCACTTAACCAAACACATAAACATCTCACGTTATACGATATATCTCACAACATATCCCGCATACACTAAAAATGGTAGTCACCACATTAGGTGGTCTGCACCACCAAACCAACCCCAAAAAGACACCTTGGCACGTGGTGGAGGGCAGGCCGTAGTGGCGGATGGCGCGTGATAGAGGCTCACCAGGGGTGGTGGAGACCTCCATTAAGCACACTCTTAAATTTTAAAATCTCTCTTGAAAGCTTCAACCCGATAAAAATATGTGACGTCTTAAATAGTTGGGGTATTTATTCGAGTTCTTGGTTAGTTGAAATGTCTACGAAAACAACACCTATTTAGGATTTTTGGAGCCCATGTAATGATTACCAATTACTTTTCTGGTAATATACTAGCCAAACTTTACTTTGGGATAAATATCAATCTATACTTTACTAAAAATCTGAATACCCAAAAAAAACACTTATAACTATGATTAAAAAAAAAAAAAAAGCCCAAAACTTAAATATAAACAGTAAAAGCCCAAAACAACTGGTGCAATGTTAAAAAAATTATAACATATTAGGTAAAATGTTATAATAAAAATAATAGCCACAATGTCTCGAAAATAAATCAACCAAAAAAATAAAATAAAATAAAATAAAAAACGACTATAAATAACCACACATTTTTTATGTATAAAAAATGCCCTTGCGGCAACGCGCGGGTTAACGGCTCGTTTAAAACTAAAGATAGAAAGCCAATACTTATTCTTATAATTTTAATTAAATTTCCAAAATTGAAGTTGACGACAAGCATTAAGTTACTTACCATCTTTCTCTCACATTTCAATTCACTTACAATTATTTGTCTATGCAATATAAGTTTAGTTTTCCATATCCCAAACTCTTCTAAAAAGTCCCACGTGATTATACATGGAAAATAGTTATTAATGTGATAAGCTTCCCTATCCCAAGTCTTGGTCAAGCTGAGAAGGAATGTGTGGATGATAGACCAAGTCTTCCATATCCCAAGTCTTCTTAAAAGTCTTGGTCTAGATAATAAGAAATTTGTGGAAGCCATTAATTTCACCACTTGCACACTTGCATGTCACAAACTGATACCATGCAAAAACTGAGTATAAAAAGCCAATATTGTTCTCATAATTTTAAGTTAATTTCCAAAAATGAAGTCACCACAAGCAATAATTCACTTATCATCTTCCTCTCTTATTTCTTTTCTCTTTTACGGTCTCGCGATAACATGTCTTACTTCCGCCACCATCTCTGTTTCGTATGGCGGTAATGAGACTCATTATCTCGCTTTGTTGTCATTTAAGTCAAAGATCACCCAAGATCCATACAAAGTTCTTACCACGTGGAACCATTCCTTTCATTTCTGTGACTGGAGTGGTATTTCATGTGGAAAGCGGCACAAACGAGTGACTGCTGTAGAACTGTCTTCGAAAGGCTTAGAAGGCTCATTGTCTCCTCATGTGGGAAACCTCAGCTTCCTCCGTCTCCTTTCTCTCTGGAACAATAGCTTTCAAGGAACCATTCCTCAAGAACTTGGTCGTCTATATAGGCTACGTCGTCTTGGTCTTCATCAAAACAAATTCAGTGGTGTCATTCCAACAAACTTGTCTAGTTGTTCTAACCTCGAAGACCTTTTTCTCGCTCAAAATAAGCTAGTCGGAAGCATACCCAAGGAGATTAGTTTACTCTCGAAACTTACGAGTCTTGTAATTGAAGACAATAAGTTAACAGGTGGAATCCCACCTTTCCTGGGGAATATGACATCAATGGAAGTATTCGCTGCTCGCAGAAACCCATTTGGTGGGAGCATTCCGGATACATTAGGTCTTTGGAAAAGCTTGACGGGATTTTACTGTAGTGAGTGCAACTTATATGGAAGCATCCCTCATTCCATTTTCAACCTCTCACTCATAGTTGATTTTTGCTTAGCTGATAATCACCTCACTGGTAATCTTCCTTCAGAAATTGGTAATCACCTCCCAAATCTCGAGGAACTTCAGTTAAGGAATAATGAATTGACTGGAGTTCTTCCACCTTCTCTTTCTAATTGTTCTAAATTAGGATATCTTGAAATGAGCAAAAACAATTTTAGTGGGAAGTTGACAATGAACTTTTCAAAACTTAGAGATATTATATCAATTAGATTACATAATAACAACTTCCATGGACCCGGAGAAGCTGATGACCTGAGGTTTGTTGATTCTTTGAAAAACTGCACCAAATTATTAACTTTACAGCTTTCTAATTGCAACCTTATAGGAGTGCTTCCTATGTCAGTAGGTAATCTCTCTCATGAACTCAGCTCTCTATATTTAGGAGACAATCAATTATTTGGAAGCCTCCCTTCAAGTATAGGTAGTCTAGTCGGTTTGACCACTTTAGTTTTACAAAATAATAGATTCACAGGAAACATCCCAACTAGCGTTGGTAAACTACAAAAGCTACAAGTTATTGGTCTATATAGGAATCAATTTTCAGGGCCTATCCCTGATACCATCGGGAACCTATCATTATTGACTAAACTTAGTTTATTTTCCAACAAATTAGAAGGCCATATTCCATCAAGCCTTGAGAATTGTGAAAAACTTAATGGGTTAGACCTTTCATACAATAGACTCACTGGAAACATACCCATGCAACTTCTACAACTTCCATCACTAACTAATATTTTACAGCTTTCATACAACAACCTGTCTGGTTCCATTCCATCAGAGATTAAAGATCTCAAGCTGTTGAGCTATCTTGATTTATCTTACAATAATTTATCAGGCAACATTACTAGTAGCCTTGGTGAGTGTATTAGCCTTACATATTTATACCTTAGTGGCAATAGATTTGAAGGCATAATACCATCTTCATTCAGTTCCTTGGGAGGATTAGGGGTACTCGACATTTCTGAAAATAATTTATCAGGTAGAATTCCACAATTTTTAGGCAAATGGAAATCCTTAGAGTATTTGAACCTATCCTTTAATGAATTTGAGGGTGAAGTACCGACAGTAGGAGTGTTTGCCAATGCAAGTGCATTTTCGGTTTTGGGGAACGATAAGCTTTGTGGTGGTTTGGGTACGCTTGAGTTACCCAAATGCAAGGAGACGGGTAGTAAGAAAAAAAGGTTTCCTTTCTTCATATTAGTCATCGTGATTGCAGTCACGTTGCTCGTCGTATTATGTTGTGTGTATCTTTTGTGTAAGAAGAAACGCAACAGTCAACCATCTCAATCAACAGGGAGTGAACGGTTCATGAAAGTTTCATACCATCAACTTCTCAAGGCCACTGATGGGTTCTCTACAGAAAATTTGATTGGCGAGGGTGGGCACAGCACTGTTTATAAGGGAATCCTCGATTCAAGTGATGATAAATCTGTTGCAGTTAAAGTTCTACATCTTCAAAGTCGAGGAGCACACAAAAGCTTTATAGCAGAATGTGAGGCATGGCGTAATATTAGACACCGTAATCTGTTGAAGATAATAACTTCATGTTCAAGTGTTGATTTTCAAGGCAATGATTTTGAAGCTTTGGTTTATGAGTTTATGCCCAATGGAAGTGTACACGATTGGCTTCATTCAAGTGCATATACATTGAAACTGAACCTTCTTCAAAGAATAAATATTCTTAGAGATGTTGCCACTGCAGTTGATTATCTTCACAATCGCTGCCAAACGACGATTGTTCACGGTGACTTGAAGCCAAGTAACATTCTACTTGATGATGATATGGTGGCTCATGTTGGAGACTTTGGTTTAGCTCGGCTACTTGGTACAGAATTAAGGGTCCGTTTGGTTTGTAGATGGGATTAGGATTAGGATTAGGTTTAGGATTAGAATTAGGATTAGATTTGGTTTTGGTTTTGAATTTAAATGTATTTATATTTAAGTAATGTTTGAGTTGACAATTTATATAATATTTTTATAATTAAAAAATTAATAAAAATGATAAAATAAATAAAGTATCAAATTAATGAGTGGTTGTAAATAGAGTTCCCAAATCTCTAGGTAGGAAAAAGCCAATCCAACATTAAAACCAGAGAATTCACTAGGGATTTAAGTACAGAAAATATTCGGGGATGAAGCCTACACCTGGATCTCATTTATGGCAACCAAACAACTACTTTTAATGCAATCCCCAACCCAGGACGAGTAATCCCTCCAACCAAACGCACCCTAAACCAAAACAGCTCAACCGGGATTAAAGGAACAATTGGTTATGCACCTCCAGGTAGTATTCCATAATGCTTACATTTACTTACCAATTACTTTTTGTAACTTAAGTAAGGGTGTGTTTGTTTCATTAAGATGTTTTAGGTCTGAATCTAACTACCACATCTTACTAGTAAGAGGTGACTAGAAAGTCTAAATCTGAACGAAATAATGTTGTTTGTTTTTGTATAATTGTCCGAATGATTTTAAGTGCTCGTTTTTGCAATTTGTTTACTAAACCAACGCAATGCAATAATAAGTAACTTATGTAAATATGAAACAAGACTTTTTATCATAAATATAACATAGTCAATAAACAATCAAATATATTATATAAAGTTTACAAAACGAGTAAGAGGCAGTAAGACAAGTCCCCCACCTCTTACTGAGTAAGATGTTATATGTCTAACTCGGTCTTACTCAAAAGAAAAAAACAAACAAGCAAAACGTCTGCCCTCCTCTTACTGGTAAGAGTAAGAGGGAGTAAGAGGGCTAGTAAGACATTTTTTTAAAAAACAAACACACCCTAACTGTTTTTAATTCGCAGAGTATGGTCTCGGGAGCGAGATGACAAGTACCGGGGATGTCTATAGTTTTGGAATATTATTACTAGAGGTGATGACCGGGAAACAGCCGACAGATGACATGTTCAACGATGGTCTTAGCCTTCATAAATTTACTTACATGGCATTACCGGATCATGTAATCGATGTTATTGATGATGATGCAATTGTGTTGCAAAGTACGGAAGCGAATGCAAAGAAAGTGGAAGAATGTTTGGTTGCAATTATCAAGATTGGAGTATCGTGCTCTGTGGATTCCCCACCACAACGGATGAAAATTGAAATTGTTGTCAACGAGTTGCAGCGCATTCTCGATGTCCTTCAAAATATATAAGGTACTTTGTTCTCCCATTTTGTAGAATCTGATTTTACATGAGTTTGTTAATAAATCATCACTAACTTGGTTTTATTTTTGAACGCTTTCAGATCTAATACCAAGCTTTCTTGGTGAAATTTGAAAGTAACTGCAGCAAGGAGCAGTGTAGTTATATAAATGTTACTTTGTCAAATATGTTTGTAAGTGTGTTTTAGTTTTCTTGTTGCATAAGTACCATAAGAGATGTAAGAGTGCATCTACACTCCTGATGACTTATCATATGTATCAAAAGTATGCTTATTTTTCCTCAATCCAATTTCTGTAAAATTGAAAATTTGGGGGCAAAGTATGCTGGTTACATCTGTCAAACATGTACTTGGAGATTATGGGTGTTTCACTGTTTCGTTAGGCGCATCTGCATAATGAATTTTTTTGAAAGTTGTGGCCAAATTACTATTAGGTATTTGTAGTTTGTTTACTATTTGGCCCGGTACCTGTTACTGTCCTTTTACAGAAAACGCGTACAAAAAAGAAATGCTTTGACAACCCCATCCTAGAAATCCAAAGGGCGAATCTGGGGAACATACTTTTGCTTCTGAAGTCGTCAAAAATCAACAATTTACTTGATTTCGAGTTCATGGATCCGCCACCTAAACTTAAAATTCTTAACAACATGTCTACCTGTATCAGCTATGGATATTGGGAGCGTTGAACAACACATAGAGTATGACTGATATTGGGCTAAAAATGAGTTTCCACTGAACCCACTGCTCGCTAAACTACTTTTAACATGTGAAGAATTTAGTTGTGTAAACGAAGTTTTAACGATTGTATTTATGATCTCAGTCCCGTCTGTATTCTTTTGTTCGTAAGCCCAGAAAAAAACAAAAGCGATGATGCACATGGAAAGTTATCAAATACTGTGGAGACTCTCATTTCTTACAAGTGAAAGCTCTCCGAAAGGCTCGGGAAGTGAGTTATCAGTTACTCGACATCTTGGAAAAGCTCATGATCCGGCTGACATCATGTGGGTTGAATTGGGACGTCATTGGAAAAGCGATATGCTCAGTTACTTCCATAACGCTACAAAACCTAAAGGGATTATGAATACATAAGTATTAGGAACCTGATGACGTGCCATTTGGATGGTTATGGCTGCTCTTTGAATAAATATTCGTAAGGGTGGGAAAATGGACGGGTCTAGCGCTTGTGTAACGGGTCAAAACAAATATTGGTATGGATCAGGTTGCCCCGGAATTCATTTTTCCCAGTTTTATTAGAATCCCCTACAGATATTAGCGTGCTAAATATGATTACGAAAGTTATGCTTTAGTATTTTAAATAAAACTATTTTGGAGCTTATAAGCATTACGTATTCATTTTTGCCACGTAGGACACATTAAGGTAGTTATTATGCCTTTAACTGTATTGGTCTGGTATTCATGTTAGCTTGCCATATGGCGAATATTGGCAAGAAATCATTCATCTGGCTACCGGAAGGACTCCAACAAATAGACTTTAGCAACCAAAGCTACAAGTCTTCTTGGATGGTATGGCTGCTCTTTGAATAAATATTCGTAAGGGTGGGAAAATGGGCATGTTTGGAGGCTTGTGCAACGGGTCAAAACGAGAACATTTTTTGTAAGGATCAGGCTGGCCCGGAATGTTTTTCGCCCAATATGATTACAAAAGCATGCCTGATATTATATAAGTTGTTTTGGTCACACATTCAAACTCGAAAAATCATCTCGCACACAGCTCAACGATTAGACATAGACCAACAATCGCTAACTTGATGAAAAAGTAGCACATTCTTCATGTTGTCATGGGACATGATTAGCTGATTCTAGTGTTCTACATTGTAAATTCACACCATAAATAGGCTCAAAAAACAACCAGACTTGAAACTGAAACTAATAAAAAGGAATTACAAGCACGTCGTTGTCAAAGCATCATGTTGGATTCATCTTCCTCCCCTGTTGCTGCTTCATAGAACATGTACTGGCTTTGATACCCGATCAAGTATTGTGTAGATCTTCACACATCCCAAAACAGCTCATAAACTCGGCTCACGTCTTCCATTTCCACAACCTTCCCTTTCCTCTTCTGGCAAGCCAATGCAGCTGATGTGATCAAGTTTATGGCGTATCTCAGATGTCTTGACCCCTTGTATCAAGATTCTTGCCAATGTCATCTTCAATGTACGGTTGTGTTGAGATGATGAGAAGGCGATCCAGGAAATCGATTGTAATCCCTTGTGGGGATTTGTAATTTGTGCCTCAAATAGTTGTGATTCATCAGTTGGCGACCACAAGAAGTATTGGTGCCATGTCTTTTTCTGTTAAAATTTGGGGTAATAATCTGTGGCAAACATGTCACTCTATCAATTGCTAATGGCTTTCAAGCTATGTTCTTTGCAGGCGTATTACAGGGGTTTAACATGGACAAAGCATAAGTGGTTTATAGTTCCACGATTATCATTTCTGCCGAAGCCTCTCTTGTTCCTGCTGAAGTTCATTTTATTGTTTCTGCTGAAGTTCATTATTATAGCCGTTAGAGGGGTCTTAGTGTAACTTAATCCCCTATTTAATTAGTCCTTTATTCTAGGGTTAGACACACTTGAGTGTGAAGTCTTTTGTATCACTCTCTTCTCTACTTTCAGATCATTTCACTAATCTTGTCTTGTCTTTACATTCACATGATTATTGTCTCATTGACATTAATCTAATCTTGTAACATTTGGATACTATTAATTTAAGCTGACTATTGCAGCTTAGATCTGAATAAAGGTTATATTGTTCATCTTGTGTTGCCAATACTTTCGTACATGGTATCAGAGCTTCAGGCTCATTGATTCTCTTTGGCAACAAAGGTTGCTGTTGGCGTAATCACTGGTTATCTTCTGTTTCATATTTGCCCTAGACTAAGTGAATCTAGGGTGATTGTGATTTGTTCTTCCGCTGCATATTTCTCTGTAAGTCTATGTCTTATCTCGTCTTTAAACATACAGTACTTAAGTCTTGTGGGTGCAAACGGGTAGACTAACATCTTGATCTGCCACCTTTGAGTGGTATGAATACCTGCTCTGGTTTACCCTAATCCACAGGCTTGGTTCTTGTTGTTTCTTATTACAAAGTCTTATCTTCTTGTCTATTTATTCTTATTATTTTCTCTATCTGTTATTGTCTGATTATTCTTTGTCTGCCTTTTTAATATATGTCTATCTTATTGTTTATGTTATGGCTATTGATGGTGGTAGTTCTTCCACTGGAAAAGGTTTGTATTTTGATGATGCCTTGTATGAAAAAAGTCTGTCTTTTGCTACAACTTTTGTTGCAAAAACTTCTGATAATGAAATTTTTTTTAAAAGACTTAACAACAACAACAATTTCTATAAAGATTCTTTCTCTAATGATGGGAACAATCCAAACAACAGAGGACCAAACATGCATCTCAAATGTACTAATTGCAAAAAATCCGGTCACACTGTTGATAGATGTTATGATCTTGTGGGGTATCCTGCTGGATATGTCAAAAGGAACCTTATTGGTAAAACCTTCAGCAGTAACAATGTTTCTGCTGAAACTAATCGTATCACTGATAATAGTGCTAGCATCTCTCCTGTCTCTCTGTCTAATAAACAGTTCTCCAGACTTATAAGTCTTCTTAATAACAAAAGTGTGTCTTCTGCTAATGCCGAGATGGCAGGCAAAAATTTCTCAGGAACCTTCTTCAATGACAGTGTCAAGTTTAATATAAACTTCAACAAATTTTTCAACAATAACACAAAAACTGTATCTGGAAACATCAGTCTTGGTTGGATTGTTGACTCTGGTGCAAATCAGCACATGACTGTATCTGCAAAATTTTTAATCAATGTTGTTGATATTTCAAATCTTGGCCTAACTGTTGGACATCCCAATGGTACTCAGGCCTTAATTACTAAAATTGGTGATTTAAAAATCAATAATGACCTAACTCTTTTTGATGTTCTGGTTGTTCCTGAGTACAATGTTAGCCTGCTGTCTGTTCATAAGATTGCCAGAGACAATAAGATGTTTGTTGGGTTTAATGAGTCTAATTGCTATATACAGGATTTACATCAAAAAAGGATTGTGGGGGTTGGTAAACAATCCAATGGGTTATATATGTTTGACATTGAATCTACATATAAGATTACTTCCAATAACTGTATATCTGCTTGTTATGTTTCTAGAAATCTCTGGCATCAAAGACTTGGTCATCCGTCTGACCAAGTCCTGCATATACTTAAAACCTCTCTTAAACTTGATAGCACATCTGAATCTGACCATCTTTGTGATACTTGCAATAAAGCCAAACAAACCAGGGAACCATTCCCTCTAAGTGAACATAAATCTACTAAAATTGGTCAACTTGTTCATCTTGATGTATGGGGACCATACAAAGTCACTAGCAGAGAGGGTTACAAATATTTTTTAACTATTGTTGATGACTATTCTAGGGCTGTCTGGGTGTATATGCTTAAGGGGAAGGATGATGTTTATGTTTCCATTGTTAATTTCACTCATTTGCTATCAAATCAATTTGAACACAATGTTAAGATATTCAGAAGTGATAATGGGACAAAATTTGTCAATAACAAACTTCAACTCTTCTTTCATGAAAAAGGAATTTTACATCAAACCTCTTGTGTCTATATACCTCAACAAAATGGTATTGCAGAAAGGAAACATAGGCATCTCCTTAATGTGGCTAGATCCCTTATGTTTCAGGGGGAATTACCTCTATATCTTTGGTCTGAATGTGTTCTAACTGCTGCTTATATCATAAACAGGTTACCATCTTCAGTGTTATCTGGCAAGTCTCCCTTCTTCTTTGTGTATGGGCATGACCCTTCACTCTCTCTCCTTAGAGTCTTTGGCTGCTTATGCTATGCCACCATTCTCAACATATCTGATAAATTTGGTAGTAGGTCTGAAAAAAGTGTTCTTATTGGTTACTCAAATGAGAAAAAAGGCTATAAACTCTTGAGACTGGAAACAAAAAATATCTTTTACTCCAGAGATGTCAAATTTTATGAAACTGTCTTTCCCTTCAAAATGAAAAATACTGTGTCAAAACCGTTTGTTGAAACCCATGTGCCTAAAGATTTAAATCACAAAATTTTTTTTGACTCCTATGATGATAGCATAGTGTTGTATCATCCCACTAGGGATGATGAACCTGTTGCAACTTCCATAGATGAAAATACACACCCTGAGGTCACTGTATCACATGAATCACATCCTGCTGATGCATCTTCTGATTCTGCTGATACATCTTCTGATTCAACTCAAAATTCTGTTCAAGAAGAAGGCTTGCCAGCCACTACTGCTAGAAGGTCAACCAGAGTTTCAAAATTGCCCAGTAACCTTAATGACTTTATTATTGAAGGGAAAGTTAAATATGGCGTTGAAAAGGTTGTTAATTACTCTAATCTTAACAAAGATAATTACTGCTTTGCCTCTAGTCTAAATAAAAGTATTGAACCTACATGTTATGAAGAAGCTATCCTTGATAGTAATTGGGTAGATGCTATGAATTCTGAAATTGAAGACTTAAATGAAAACCATGCTTGGGATATAACTGATCTACCTCCTAATAGAACTCCTATTGGCTACAAATGGATTTTTAAAATAAATATAAAGCTAATGGTGAAGTTGATAGATACAAGGCTAGATTAGTTGTTAAAGGTTACAACCAAAGGGAAGGAATAGACTATGATGAAACTTTTTCCCCTGTTGTAAAAATGTCTACTGTTAGATGTCTTATTGCCTTAGCTGTAAAAAACAAATGGCCTCTTTTTCAACTTGATGTTAACAATGCTTTCTTGTATGGAGATCTTGATGAGGATATCTATATGACCATTCCCAAAGGGTTCTGTAATGAGAACAATAAAAATAAAGTTTGTAAACTTGTTAAGTCTCTATATGGTCTAAAACAAGCTCCCAGAAAATGGAATGAAAAACTTGTCAGTGTTTTAAAGGAAAACAACTTTGTCCAATCTGTTAATGATCATTCTTTGTTCACCAAAACAGAGAATGACAAGTTCATTGCTCTTCTTGTTTATGTGGATGATATTGTTCTTACTGGAAACTGTGTTGATGATATAAACCTATTCAAAGAGTTTCTAAAATCAAAATTCCATATCAAAGACTTGGGAAATCTAAAATATTTTCTTAGCATTGAGGTTTTAAAAACTGGGAATGGCATCTGTCTCTCCCAAAGAAAATACTGTCTTGAACTCCTCAAAGAATTTGGTCTTCTTGGGTGCAAACCTGTGTCCACCCCTATGGAACCCAACTATGTGCTTCCATACATTCCCACTGATGATGACCCCTTACTTGTCAACATCACTGGTTATCAGAAGCTTCTTGGGAAACTTATCTACCTCACCCATACAAGACCTGACATTTCATACTCAGTTCATTGTCTGGCACAATATATGCATTCTCCCTTGAAATCTCATCTGGAATGTGCCCTCAATGTTCTGACGTATCTAAAAGGAGCTCCAGGAAAAGGTCTAAGGTACAATTTCAGCAACTCTGAAAATCATCTTGAAGGATATAGTGATGCTGATTGGGCCAAATGTAAGAAAACCAGGAAATCTGTTACAGGTTATTGTGTTTTCTTTAATGATTGTTTAATCTCATGGAAAAGTAAAAAACAAAACACTCTTTCAAAATCTTCCACAGAAGCAGAGTATAGATCTATGTCTACTGTTGCTTGTGAAATCATTTGGATTCAGAAAATCCTAAAAGATCTAAAAGTTGATATCAACCTTCCTGTTAATCTTTTTTGTGATAACAAATCTGCTTTACAACTTGCTGTCAATCCTGTTTTCCATGAAAGATCAAAACATTTTGAAATTGATGTTCACTTCATCAGGGAAAAAATTGCTAGAGGTGTTATAAATGCTAAAAAGATTGGATCTTCTAACCAAACTGCTGACATTCTTACAAAGAACCTCCCTGTCTATCAGCATAAATTTTTGTGTGAAAAATTGATATTGTTTGATATGTTTGCCCATCAGATTAAGGGGGAATGTTAAAATTTGGGGTAATAATCTGTGGCAAACATGTCACTCTATCAATTGCTAATGGCTTTCAAGCTATGTTCTTTGCAGGCGTATTACAGGGGTTTAACATGGACAAAGCATAAGTGGTTTATAGTTCTAAGATTATCATTTCTGCTGAAGCCTCTATTGTTCCTGCTGAAGTTCATTTTATTGATTCTGCTGAAGTTCATTATTATAGCCGTTAGAGGGGTCTTAGTGTAACTTAATCCCCTATTTAATTAGTCCTTTATTATAGGGTTAGACACACTTGAGTGTGCAGTCTTTTGTATCACTCTCTTCTCTACTTTCAGATCATTTCACTGATCTTGTCTTGTCTTTACATTCACATGATTATTGTCTCATTGACATTAATCTTATCTTGTAACATTTGGATACTATTAATCTAAGCTGACTATTGCAGCTAGCTTAGATCTGAATAAAGGTTATATTCTTCATCTTGTGTTGCCTATACTTTCGTACATTTTCCAAGGCCCGGTTTAGGAATGAAAAACACTCGATATCAAGCATGTGGACTTCATCTATGAACAGAGCACCATGAATGATCTCTATTCTCTACCTTTCCTTCCTCTCGTCACTCTGCAACCTTTGTATCGATTTATTCCCTCACTTCAGCTCGTATTTCTCCAGTGTCACCAGTGAAAATAGCAAGAAAAGCTTGTGTATTGCATTTCACAACAAAAATAATTAAGTCTTCAGAAAGATCAAGTACCATAGTTACTTTTACATTTCCTAGTTTCTGCGTTTTTTTCTCATCATAATCCAAGTTATTTCATCATGTAAAAGTTCACTGGCTCCCCCCCCCCCCCCCCCCCCCCCCGCGGCCCCATAGACAACTGAAACAACCACTGACAATTGCACAAAAAGACCATCTTTGTTCAATTATCAGAAAGTGTAACTTCAAAAACAACACAACTTCAGTTCCACCTAATGCCTCCCGGAAGCCCAAATTCCTAATTTCAATCAAACATTATGTACCTTTGCGAATGGGCATCTATGTTCTTATCACTTATATTACAGTTATTAGCATGAAACACCAAGACAAGGATTTTGAAGAAAATGATAATTCTTAAGAAAATGTCAATATCAAAGGTTACAAAACAACCAAAAATCATCAATAATACAGGTCGCAAAAGTCATCATTTTAACGACACCCATGTTTGTATTTTGTACACAAAAAACACTATATTTACCCAAGAAAAAAACATGTGGGCCTCTACAAAACAGTTAAAGAACAGAAACACCCTAATGCAATGCGCAATCAAGGAATAGAAGCATATTAGTCATGACTTAGAGAAAATTGCACTTTTGTTCATAGCAAAGAAGAGTCCTTCTAGATTTCAAATCACTTAAATTATATACTTTTAAGTCACATGTGTTGAAGGCATCATACCAAATTGTAACCTAATTGACAATGTGTCATATAATCAACAAAGTTGTAAGTTGTAACCTGAATACACTACTCATGAGCCCAAAACACAGATAACACGTCTGTAGGCACTAGGATAATTGCAGTACTTTTAAATATTTGAATGATCAAACTTTAAAATAAAACTAATTTTCATGTTGACATGAAAACAGAGTTGTATACAAGGTTTCTTTCTTATCAGCTAGTAGTGCAATAAGCTAATTCCCTAACATATGAAAACATTACATATGGTTCCAAGCAAACTAGCACAAGATCATACACAGTCTCCATCTCAGTCGTTTTCAATGTCAGCTTCCCCCTTTTCGAAACACCCTAATTACCAAACAATTGCAAAATCTTGTGAGACATGGAGCTCGAGCACATATTACATTGCATATCAGTGCATGCATACAACTAGAAGCCATGGGGTCATGATCATCATTCACATGTTCATTATAAAAGCATAATAGTCCGTATCAAGACTATGATTTATCGGCAGTGACCCCTATCATTTTTGCATTCAACTTATTATGCAATTTGTGGTCCTTCAATCTATGGGATGGCAACGAGGTCGGGTATGTTGGGGATTGCATTTCCCATCCCCGTCCCCTATCCCAAGTCCACATCCCCATCCCCATCCCCATCATAAGCTGAAATCAAATGAGCTCATAAGCATACATATAAGCCTACACAAACACCCCCTAAGATAAGCCCTGTGTATCACTGACCAAGTATTTGCAGGTACTTCAACACTAGCATCAACTGTAAACACGCACTTAATTTGAAACAGTAAACCATCACTTTAAAAATCAAGAGCAATTTCCATAAATTAAAAGTGTTACCCGTGGGAGAGATGTTAACGACTTAACGCATACAAACACACACATATACGTTAGCTTAATTTGTATAAAACACGCATACAAACATGAATCTTTATACAAACACGAGCAGTAGAATTCATTCTCTTCTAGAGACATAGTTAATGTTTAAAGATGTAGCTGTAACATCTTAATTCATAATTACGTCATGTTATTTTAATTATGAAATACACCTCATTTGTGCTCACAAAACGGGTATTAAACCAGGGTAGTTACGCCGTCACTTATTGTCGAATACTAACTAGCCACAAACATCAAAAGCAATCTCAAATCCATATCCTAACAACTGACCAACAAAACATACAAACTCAAAATCTCGAAACCGAAAACCTAAACATCATAATTCATACCATAACAACACACAACATACGCATCCAACAAGGGTAGTTAGACCGTCACTTATCGTCAAATACAAACAAGCAGTAAACATCAAAATCATTCTTAAATCCATATAAAAACAATTCAAATCTTAAAAAACATTCATAGGCTTAGCAAAATCTCGAAAACTAAAACCCGAAAAATCAATCAGTTAACAATAAAAGCTTCAAAATCTAAGCTCCCAACAACATTAACAAATCTCACCATTCTCTAAACATCATCTACACCAAAATGAGTTAATCTATGGGTTTTCAAGTATTTACATCTATCAAGAACACGCATAGTTAAATAATCTTGGACTAAACTTGAAAAGGTTGAAACTTTAAGCTTACCCAAACACCCCCTAAATCCCATATTCCCATGACAGTTATCTCTCTCACAAACCCACGCTGCTTCACACGTGATAATTAGGAAAAATACAAATACATCCCAATGTATAAAGTACCTTTCTTTTTTATGCCCAGTAGCTTATTAACCTCTTAAAATAAGCCTACCCAATGTTGTAAATCTCGGGCTACAAAGTAATCGGACCAGGGCGAGTTGAGCAGAATCGGCCAAAGGATTCAATTTGGTCAAAATCAGATAAAATTTGGGGATTTTGTTTAAATTGAGGGAATTTCTTAAAGGATTATTGTTTGGTCAAAACCAGATAAAATCATAAGCCCAAAATAAGCTTAAACAAGTACCCCTAAGTTCAAAGTTGATAAATGATAGCTTCTGTGAAATGAGAGTGAAACAAACAAAAATTTTAGGTTTTTGCAAGGGTGTTCTTGGAAGAGTTTTTGGTTGCTATGTTGTTAGTTGAAGGGTTAATAAGATTGGGTTAAAGATAATTGGGTTAAAGATTTGGAGCTTTGGATTGTTGATTGGGTAATTTTAGGCTATCTTTATTAGATGGGTTGACAACCCAACTCAAACAATATACATACAAAATAATAATTTTTTAATCATTTCATCCAATCTTTCCTTCCAATCTAGGTCGTATGACAACCTAAGAACCCAACTTACTGCCACTTGTCAAGGTGTTAATGGCTATTTTTTTTCTTTTAATACTTATTATTTTATAAAAGAATAGATTGGTTGTATGTATTGGTTAGGTTTGGTTGTTGATAAATGGTAAAAAAAAAATATAGATTTGTTGGTATGTATTAATTGTGTAAATGGATGAAAAGAAAATAATATTTTAATAAAAAATTGGGTTGTGATAGGTTGTTGATAAACATAGTCTTAGGAAAACCACTTCCATTTTGTCAGAGTAATGCTTCGTCGTCACCATCGCGAGCAGCTCTACGGCGAGGGACAGCGAACCACCCCGGTGTGGCGGCGGGGCACGGCGAACCGCAACGTAAGCCCACGGCGAGCCACGAAATCCCCACACTCTCCGCTCTAAAGGTTCATTGCTTTCCTTTTTTGGGGGAATTGCATATATATCCCTCCAAAGGTGAATAATTCCATATATATCCTTCTTACAAGTTTTTAATGCACATTGTACAATAATTTTTATGCATGCAAAGGATATATATGCAATTTTGCATCTTTGGAGGGATATATATGCAAATGACCCTTTTTTTTCTATCTTTGACACATTAGGCTAAAGAGAGCGATGTCTCAGGTTTCTCTCTCCTCTCATTTTCCCTCACTCTTTTTCATCATACATCTGTTTTGGTCATTTTTCGCTCACTTTTCACTAAAATATCTATGTACAAAAATATACCCTACCCAATATCCTACACACACACTCACAAAATAAAATAAAAATATAGGCCCAGTTTGTCAGCCAAAAACAATAGTGAGCAACTCACCATACTTTGCAATTTTGGATGTGTTGCGCGTGAGTTGGCCACCGAAAAGGGAAGTCACGACCACTCCATCCAGTCTTAATTTGTTGCAAAAATGTACATAGATGCTCAAAAAGTTGATCAACTAGACTTAAGAAGTGTTTATTTTTCTCTTATCTTAACTACGTATAATTTAAAAACTAACTTTTATTGAAAGTGAAAAAGTAATGATTCTCAAGGGGTAGGAGGATTAGATGGCCGAGATTAATCAGAGTCAAGTGTATTTGGATGGGATTTTCAGCGTGGCAAATATCAAAAGAAATATATCAATTATTTGTTTGTAAGTTCAATGTTTTTCTTTTGAAAAATCATTCTTATGGCTAAGTAGTAAGCTTACTAATCTTTACTACATAAAATAAGAAAATAAAATGGTCAACAAGTGAATATTGGAAAAGTGAAAAAGTGAAATAGTGGAAAGTGAAATTCATGTTTCTTTGGCAACTATTCTTGCATGTTAATTTTGTATGGAAGTATTTATTTTGATTTCAATGTATTTGTTGCATGGTATCTTTGCATGGTAACTATTCAATTTTGACTTCAATGTATTACCATTTTCCACACTGCGCCAGCCATTTCATTGTTTCATAGGCGGGAAAATTGGTTTTTCAACATTTCGTATTTCGCCTATATAAACAACCCAAAAAAAGTTTGTATTTCACAACAGGAAGGAAGCATAAATAATGGATATGCAAAATCAAAAGAATATTGATGATGATCTCGAGGTTAGTAATCGATTTCTTTTTGATGATCTCGAGGTCACGAAACACTTACCACAATATCGCATATCGTTAATTGTTTGCCTCTGGAAACTGATGCCGCTAGGCACGGGTACTCGTCTAGTATGCTTAATGATTTGATTGGTGAATTTGAAAAAATAATTGGTGAAAATTTAAAGAGAGAAGATTTACAATACATGTTATGTGGATTAGGCACGTAATTAGGGTTGCATTTTAGGCCTAAATAATTTGTTGCAAAAATGAACATAGTTGCTCAAAAGGAAGCCATGAGTTGTAGGGTTTTCCTGCGCGGGTCTCTTCTAGTGGTTCGGGTCCCGGGGCCTGTCCGTTTGGATGGTTTAACTCGGGAGTTGAATTTCAAGTGTGTTGTTGTTCTAAAAATTATAATAATAAATAAATAAATAAACAAAAATTTAAAAAAAAAATTGATCAACTACATTTAGAAGGTGTTTACTTTTCTCTTATTCTCTCTTAATTGAGATAAATGTGAGCCCAAAAACACACACACACATATATATCCTCTCATACGGACCCTCCGAAGACGACTCGATCTTTCCCCGGCAACAGCAATCCACCAACACCAAAGTTATACATCAATCAAACACGTTAACACCTAACAACAAAGAAAAACCTTGACATTAGCAGCAAGTAATTGTTTGTTTTATAAAAGTGTAAAACAACGTAATAAAACCTCAATGTGTCTTTGATTAGCATTTTAACAAAAATCGTTTAAACAAAATCTAAAAATTGAACGCATCTAGTTGCCAAACAATAAGCCGGACCAAATAAAATCATAAGCTTAAACAGCGACCCCTAAGTTCAAAGTTTCACCTGAGTAATCTGTAATTATTATAATTGGCAAACCCAATTAGTCCATAGTTCTAATTACCATCCCGATGTATGTAACACTAATATATATAAAGATTAATACATATTAATAAACGATAGTTGCAGTGAAAATGAGAGTGAAACAAACGAAAAATAGAGTGATGGTTTTGGACTTTTGGTGAATGGTGGAGATTAGAGTAAAGTGTGTTTGGATGGGATTGCCAGCGTGGCAACTACTGTATTTTTTTTAAAAGTTCATTGTTTTTCTTTTTTTCTATCTTTGACACATTAATTTTTTGTATAAATCTACATAGCTGCTCAAAAAGTTGATCAACTAGACTTAAGAAGTGTTTATTTTTCTCTTAGCTTAACTAAATATAATGTAAAAACTAACTTTTATTGAAAGTGAAAAAGTAATGATTCTCAAGGGGTGCAAGGATTGGATGGCGAAGATTAATCATTTTTAAGTGTGTTTAGATGGGATTGCCAGCGTAGCAAATATAAAAGGAAATAAATCAATTAGTTGTTTGTAAGTTCAATGTTTTTCTTATGAAAATGATTCTTATGGTTAAATAGTAAGCTTACTAATATTCTTTATGATTTGATTTGTGAATTTGAAAAATAATTTGTGGAAATTTAAAGAGAGAAGATTCACAATACATGTGTCTAATGCTAAGTGGATTAGGCATGTAATTAGGATTGCATTTTAGGCCTAAATAATTTTTTGCAAAAATGAACATAGTTGCTCAAAAAGAAGCCGTGAGTTGTAAGGTCTCCCTTGACGGGATTCTCCTAGTGGTTCGGGTCCCGAGGCCTGCCCGTTTGGATGGTTTAATTCGGCGGTCGGATTTCAAGTGTGGTGTCATTCTAAAAAGATAAATAGAAAATAAATAAATAAATAATTAAAATTAAAAAAAAAAAAAAAAAAAGGAAAAAAATTTGGTCAACTACATTTAGAAAGGTTTTACTTTTCTCTTATTCTCTCTTAACTGAGGTAAATGTGAGCCCAAAACACATATATATTTTTTCTTAATTAAGAGACACACAAATATCTATATCTTCCAATTAAGAGGCTAATTAAGACACTTAAGGCTAAACCACTTAATTTAATAAAAAAAAAAAAAAAAAAAAAAAAAAAAAAAAAACTCCTTATTCCACTACTAAATATTGGGAATAAGGGCATCCACTATAAGAGGTTCATGAAAAGATTTATAAAATTTAAAGAGGTTTATAAATTAAGTCACTGCAGTGAGATGAGGTTTATGATGACATGAAAGAAAATAGGTATAAGTTTATAGACCTTTTCATTGCAACTAAAATACATGTAACTAATTTAAACCGTATCAATTTATAAAGTTTAACAA
Organism: Chrysanthemum seticuspe; assembly: GCA_019973895.1. Lineage (NCBI taxonomy): Eukaryota > Viridiplantae > Streptophyta > Magnoliopsida > Asterales > Asteraceae > Chrysanthemum > Chrysanthemum seticuspe. The sequence goes on from BPTQ01000009.1 coordinate 16,075,692, forward strand.
GTTTAAGCATAGTGATAATAAGTTTATAAACTGAGAAATATAAGAGTATATGACATTGAAATTATATAAACCTTATCAAAAGGTTTACCATTGGAGATGCTCTAATTGGTGGCATGACTTAGCTCCTAACTGGAATGAACAAATTTATTAGTGTAAATTTATTTACTTAGTCCGTTCAAGTTAATAACAAACTTTAGTTTTGTATGGGTACAATAATTGGTGCTCTTTGAGTATAAAGTCTATTATTTGTTTATTTAGTTATTTATTTTTAGCGGATTTGCTTAATGTTGGGTTAAACCGGATCATGTATTAGTATTGTTGTCTTATGATCTATATGATTATCGCACATTTGATACAATATACATGTAGTCAACAAATTGTTTGCCTCACAGTTGGTGTTTATAGTATAGTGCTACTATACATCTTTGCATTTATAAGATCACAAGTGTCATTTAATCAAAAAATAAAAGCGTTATATGTAATATTGAAAAAACAATAGATGTCTCCTTATCATATAAGGGGCTAGAAAAAATAGTTACCCAATCCATCATCACTCAAAACAAAAAATTGAGTATAAGTTATACTTTGTGTAAATTTGTTCTTACTATTTGTCTTTATTTTTGGATTATGTTTAGGTGCAGTTTGGTATTTGGGGTTAGGATTGGATTTAGAAAACCAAAGTAGAAAAAATGTTTGTTTGTAGCTTTAGCTTTGGAAGTTGGAGATTAATCCTAAAAATAACATTGTTAGAAAAGATATCATATTAGGTGAGGATGAGATTAAAATGATGGTCACATTAATTGTTGTCTTTAAGGGTTTGTTTGGTTTGTTGACGGGTATAAGATTTGGATTCGTATTTTGATTTAAATTTGGCTTATATTTGAATTTAGATTTGATGTGAGGGAGAAAAAATATAATTTATATAATTTTATTTATAAAAAAGTTTATTTGAATATTAAAATATGAATGAACCCACTCAAATATTCAAAAATAGAAAAAATGACAAATGCAAAAAAGAAAATGATAAAAAAGTCAAGTATTCAATCGAAAATGACAAAAAATTAGAGTATCAACAGAAACTGTGAATACATGTAAGGAATGATGTGACCCACATAAAAAGGTATCAAATATTATTTTTAATCATTTAGATGCAAACCAAACGATTAGTAACTGTCAAATCAAATGCAAACCGATTCTAATACCCCATGACAAACAACCCATAACTCTTTCTTACATTAATATTTCTTACTCTAAAAAAACAATTAATTTTAATAAAATACATTATTTTACACTAATTAAATACTTTATATTTATATAATAATATGTTTTCTCTCTCCAAATTTAAATCCTAATCAAAAAACAAATCCAAATTCAAATCCTAATCCTAAACCCATCTACGTACCAAACGAACCCTTAGCTTTGGTCTATGGATTTTAGGGCTAAAAAAATGTATTTACCTCTCTTTGTGTTATTTATGTTTTTGTTTTACACTTAACTTCATATAATTTATTTAAATTTCAGCCACTAAAGTTTTTATTAATTACATTATTTTTTTTTTAATTATTGTTTTCACAAATTTTACACCTATATTTTTATGTTTTTTTTTTCTCCACCAAATTTATCAAAGTTTGACCAATTTTTTTTTTTAATTTTGACTTTCAAGTGACCAATGAGAATTCTCAATTTTGCCACGTGTTAAAATAGAACAACCTGATCGACCCAATTTGTTTTTCTTAATAGGATTATTTTAGCAAAAAACTTCAGAAATGATGTAATTCTTTTATTGTATAAAAGATAACACATACCACAATACAATCTCACAAACCTAATATAGATAAAATCACTCCATCGTTCTCTTTACTAACCCATAGCAGGACATTGATTCTCAAAGGGTGGGACTGCATTGGACGGTGGAGATTAATTGCAGTCAAGTGTTTTCATTTAGAAAGGTTGTGTGTGTGATGGGGATTGCCAACGTGGCACCCTCATTATTTGTTGACACATTAATTTATTGCAAAAGTGAAAATAGCTGCTCAAAGGATCAGGATCCTCTAATTGTGACAAAAACATGATTGGTTATGTTTAATGAATTTACATCATTAGATCTAATTAATGGTTGGGATTAAATGCACAATTTTCTCTCCTATTTCTCTTTTATTAATCACTCTCTTTTTATTATTAATTTGTCTCTCAGTTATATCTTTTACTCTAATTGTGTCTGTAAGATTATTTGTGGGGCCTTTTACTTTGTTTTTTTTCCCTCCAATTTTTTTCTATGTTCTCTCAGTTTTCTATCCTTATAAGTTAGTGTTTTTTCAAAGAACCAAAAACAAAACAAGTATAAAGTGAAAAGAACGGTAATATAATGGGAAAAAAAGGAATTGAACCCAAAAAGACATCAACATGCCACTAAGAGCATTAGGTATCGTTGAGACATAGTTATCATGTCATTATCCAAAACCAGTGCCATGTCAGCAAAACACTGAACGACACCAGAAACCCTTTGGCACCACATTTTGTGCCATTACCGTTGGCACCAGAAAATGTGGTGCCGTTCTCCATTTTTTTTCATTTATATAAAATAAAACATACACAATATTAACTAAAATAAACTTCGTTAATTTAAAAAAAACACACACTACATTAATTAAAAAACAAAAAGAAGGTACATAAAAATAAAAATAGTACGTAAAACAAGAAATAAAAATTACAAACTAGTGATTAAGGTTCAATAAATGCTCCACAAGGTCTTCTCGAATATCGTCATGCAATTTCCTATCTCGAATTTCTTTGCTTTTTCTAACATGCAAATCACATCTTTCGACCCAAGTGTCATGTATATATGTTTGGACTTGGATCAACGAATAAATCTCTAAAATTCACTTGAAATTCTTCGTCTTCCAATATCATGTTGTGTAACATTATACAAAAATACATGATTCTTTTCAAGGCGTTGATTTTGAAAGCACGTGCGGGTTGTCGTATAATTCTCCAACGACCTTGTAGGACTCTGAAAGCTCGTTCAATATCTTTTCTAGAAATTTCTTGAACTCTTTTAATTTTCAATCTTTTTTCAAACGTTGCAACACTAAACGTTTTGACAAATATGGACCATGTTGGATAAATGTCGTCGGCTAAATAGTAACCTTTCATGTATGTATGTTCGTTTACTACAAATGGACATTCCTGAGATTTACCGGCAAGTTCATCATCCGGGGAACCATATAACACATTAAGATCATTATTTGCCACAGGAACCCCAAAATATGCATGCCAAACCCATAGTTTTTTTATCCGTAACCGCTTCTAACATAAGAGTTGGGTATTTATGATCACGCCTTTTGAATTGAGCATGTAAGGCCTTTGGACAATTTTTCCAATCCTAATTCATACAATATATACTCCTGAGCATTCCCGGGAGTCTATGTTCTTTTTCGTGCAATGCATATATGTTTTCAACATCCGTTGAAGTGGGCTTTCTTAAATACCTTTCAATGTATAAAATATGTATGCATTTAGTAAAATTCTCTAAACATTGTCGTGAACAACGTTCACCAATTTGCATGTATTCATCAAACGCATCAGACGCAGTGCCGTACACCAATTGGTGGATGATGGATGTGCACTTCAAAAGAGGACCAATACTTAAACGACCGGCAGCATCGTAACGTTGTCTAAAAAATTAAAGTACTTGGGAATAGGTCGAACGTCATAGCTTAAGATATCGTTGACTATTTTATTAAAAAGTGTAGGACTCATACGATACCTTTGCCTAAACTTCTCTTTCGCATACTTGTGTGGAGTGTCACCTTCACCAAAATAGTCGTTGATTAAACGTTGTTCCGCTTCTTATCGATCATGTGGTATGTATTGCCTCGTCCTCTTAATACCCGATCCTGATCCACCGGCTTCTTGATCACACAAACTTAAAAGTTGTTCATATGTCGTATAACCCTGGATATATCGATCCGGCCCGTTTTGAAAATAAACATCATAATGGTCGTAGGTGGAGAAGTAGTTGGGATTGTTTGGATCCATAGTTGAAAGAAAATCAAGTATTATTGAAGTAGAGATTAAATTGGAAGAGTTTGTGATAATTGATAGAATAAAGGAGAAATTTATAGAATTTTTTTGGGGTAAAACTTTTGTAAATTTGTGCATTTTGGCTATATAGCCGTTACACACATTAAAAAAACACAAACTAGCCGTTGGTTTAAAAAAATAATAATAATGGCATAGGCTGGCAAATACGGCGCGAGCCTCGTAGTGGTGCGCCATTCTTCATTTTGGGTTGGTGGGTTAGCGCCATGAATGGCACCACGATACCCTAGGCTCTATGGCCGGATGGCAAGGAGGTGAGTCACTCACCTTAACTTTAGCGCCACGTCAGCTCTCCTCTCACTTCCCCTCACCCCCACTCACCTTTTTGTGGCCAAGGATACTACATATTCACTTTTCATTAAAATACTCACTTTATAAAAATATAAACCACTAAATACCCCACACACAATAAAAAATAATAAAACATGAAGGATACTTAAGGTGAGTCATTCACCTTATTTGGTCCTGGGAACCTCCATTCGCGCATGAGTGGACTAGGTGGGCAAGGTGATGTTGTGTGAGTTGGTTGCAAGGTGAGAGGCTCACATGCCCTTTGCCGACCAGCCTAAATAAAACTTAAATATCTCAAAAGATATAACTTACAACAACCAAAAAGTTTACTAAGAGCATTGGGTGTAGTATGTATATCATGGCTCTTCATCACCGCCACCTCAGCGCCACATCAGCATAACAAACCTCCACAACTAACCACAACAAACCCCCCTCCCTCATACAAAACCGAGACCTCTTCATTTGGGACCCATCACTAAATAAAATATTACATATTTACAAAAAAGAAAAGAAAAAAAAATACTCACAAAAGTACAAAATTTACCCTCGTCATGGTGACGAAGAGGTTTCCATGAAGAGCCATGACAAAGGGGGGGGGGGGCGGTGTGGTGAAAAGTCATGACAAGGTGCCATGTCACCTCCACCTAAGATGATGGCGAGCCACAAAAAGCCCACATCCAATTCTCTAACAATCTTAAAAAAAATGCAAATCAATTCACTATGTACTCTTCACTTTAAACGTCAACTCACCAACAACTTACGTCACCATCACCAATGGCAGTCGCAACCACCAGGGACAGCACCGCACCTCCGTCACAATCAATTGACAAATCACCGGTGCCGATCACCGGTTCTCCTCTGTTGGCCAGAAGTTTAGATCCGGTTGAGAGCTCGAGTTCGTCTCCTGCATAATCAGCTGGATATGCATGTTCTATAACTGAATTTGAAGATCGTGTTGACTATTTGACTATTTAACTGATTATTATTTTAATTCAATTTATAATTAATTTTATTTGAATTTTTTTTAACCGTCTTTGAGGAAAAGTGAAATCAAATGGTTAGGTATAGGATGGAACTTCTGTTATAAGTAGTAGTTAAGGCTTAAGATTCATAAACTCTTAAATGCGGTGTGGCGGTTTTTGATCTATAATATTATTAAGAGTTTTACTTAGAGGTGGATACTAGTCTGTTATTATGGAATTTGGTTTCGAGATGAGTGCTATATGTTTCGTTAGGTGCTTTGTGAAAAGTTACATTATGTAGATGAATTTTCATGCGTTCGTCCATTTAAGGAATGCGTGTGAATGTTTCAATGTATGATGGACAGGAAATATCTTATATTAATTTGACTGAGGGTGGCAGTGAAACCTTTTGAATGTTCTTATGCACTATTGAGGTGGTCAAGTTTCTTTTAGAGAAAAACAATAGTACGACGACAGTAGTATTGAGGGGATTTGATGGTGGTGCTAGAGGGTGGTGGTGCTGGGTGGGTTTGGGATGTGGTGTGAGAGTGGGGAAGAATACGAGGGTATATTAGTCATTTTAAATGCGTTTGACCTTGACTAACGAAGGATGTGGTGTGAGAGGTGGATGCTAGTATGTTATTATGGAATTTGGTTTCAAGATGAGTGTTATATGTATATGCATCTTTTCACCTTTCCAATTATATGCTAGAAATACGATTTTGTAATTATCAATTCTAAGGTAGTATGTAAATGCACTCTTGTCCATCTAAGAGGGTAGAATATAAAGGTTAATTTTTGTTTGTTGACAAAGTAAGAAAACTTACCACCTCCTCCTTGTTTATTATGGAAAACTTGCCGGTTCTCCTCGTTGGCCAGAAGTTTAGATCCGGTTGAGATCTCGAGTTCGTCTCCTGCATAATCAGCTGGATATGCAGGTTCTGTAATTGAATTTGACTATTTAACTGATTAGTATTTTAATTTAATTTAATTTATAATTTAATTTTATTTGATTTTTTTATAGCCGTCGTTGAGGAAAAGTGAAAGTAAATGGTTAGGTATAGGATGGAAGTTCTGTTATAAGTAGTAGTTAAAGCTTAAGATTCATAAACGCTGAGATGCGGTGTGGCGGTTATTGATCTATAATATTATTAAGAGTTTTACTTAGAGGTGGATACTAGTACGTTATTATGGAATTTGGTTTCGAGATGAGTGCTATAAGTTTCATTAGGTGCTATGTGAAAAGTTACATAATGTAGGTGGATTTTCATGCTTTCGTCCATTTAAGGAATGCGTGTGAATATTTCAATTTATGATGGACAGGATATATCTTATATTAATTTGACACATGGTGGTGGTGAAACCTTTTGAGGTAGTCAAGTTTCTTTTAGAGAAAAACAATAGTACGACAACAGTAGTATTGAGGGGATTTGATGGTGGTGCTAGAGGGTGGTGGTGCTGGGTGGGTTTGAGACTTTGAGATGTGGTGTGAGAGTGGGGAAGAATACGAGGGTATATTAGTCATTTTACATGCGTTTGACCTTGACTAACGAGGGATGTGGTGTGAGAGGTGGATGCTAGTCGGTTATTATGGAATTTGGTTTGAGATGAGTGTTATATGATGCATCTTTTCACCTTTCCAATTATATGCTAGAAATACGAATTTGTAATTATCAATTCTAAGGTATGTAAATGCATTCTTGTCCATCTAAGGGGGTAGAACATAAAGGCTAATTTTTGTTCATTGAAAAATATGAAAACTTACCACCTCTTAGTTAAATATGTCAATAGACATATGTACCCACACGTAGAAAAACCATTGTTGACAAACGAACGAGCAACCAAAATGACATATTTCAACATTTAGGACCACAATTACATCCAACAAATTTTCATTGTATATAAATTGGCATCGTTGATTCCTTGAATTGTAGGCTCCTTAATGTGGATTAAAAAGTATAATCGAAGTACAACGCCTAACCCGTATTTTCTTTATTTGTATTTATGGATATTGTGTTACATTGTCACGGTGAACGGAAGTTATGGCCTCTTTGAGTTTCTAGTGAAACTACAAGTCAATTTTGCGTCCCTTATCGTTCATACACACTTATGGCTTCAAAGCATTTCATAACTATCTTACCTCGTAAGGAACTTACCTCTTAAGGATACTTAGATATTTGGTATCCTCAACTATGAAGAAACGAACTTAGTAAGAATACTTGGAGGCAAAGACAAGTCTATTTACTAAGTTTTGTAAGCCTATGAATAGAAGTTAAAAGTTGAGCTCGAATTAGAACAATCCCGCCTTTTCACTTTACATTTGTGTTTTCTATCACAATTATTTTCAGCAACAAAGTTTGTTACTTCAGTTCTTCGAAAGTGCAGAACTCTTTAACATTTACTGAATTCAAAGCGAGATATTTGATTGTATCATTAATGGACGCAGCCTGACACAGATAGTAAAATGAGGGAAATTTACCAATGTTAGAATTTATATTAACGCGAATAAATTCATCATTGTTCTTTATATCGTGAGGATAAGTATCTATATTAACGCTATCCAACCTTCAATTTCTTTTTGTATGCGTCACTCTTCATTATAGATATTAGCTTTTAATTCTGCGAGAAATCATTCTATGAATACATGCGCATTATGCTCAATCTGTCAGTTTTGTATATCTGTATCAGGTTTGAGAATCGCTGTCAAAAGTAGAAGCTTGGTTAAGCATTAGCTCGGGCCAGAATAATGCCTAATCTTCACGTTTACTTAAAACGATTGATGTAGTAGCATTATTAAGGAAGTGGTGAAGCATATTAACTGCTTGAGTGAACTGGTGAAGGATGGAATGCAATAAAGATGAAGCCACAAGGGCGAAAGAACGCTGAGAGTAACTTTTCTTCGAAGGATGTAAAGGGCGCAAAGAAAGTTGCTATAAAGGCGCGAAATTTGTTTCCTGGTCTGGAGGGTATTTCCCAACTATTAGCAGTGAATCAGATTATTATGGGATACTTGGTGTGAACCCATTAGCAGATGATGATACTGTGAAGAAACGTTATAGAAAACTAGCTTTATCACTTCATCCAGATAATAACAAGTCTATAGGTGCAAAAGGGGCATTCCAGCTCGTTTCTCAAGCATGGAATCTGTTATCCGATAAAGATAAAAGATCGGCGTATGATCCTAAAAGGCATGCTCAGCTCGTTTCACAATGTCACGAAGAGTGCAGCTACCTGGACAGCTGGTTCTGATGCGCAGACAAAGGTTACCACTTCTCAAAAGAAGGATAGAACTGCTACTCAGATGAAAAAACCAAGAGTCAAAAGGATGAGACTAATGGGACTACCAAGACGGTTCCCACTCCTGTTTCTTCATCCTCCAGTGAACAGATAGCTCCTGAGACGTCAAATGTCAAAGCTTCTAGAAAAAGAACAAAGTTAATGGGACTGCCAATACGGGCCCCACCTTCCAATTTAACAAAACTTGTTTCTTGATTGGTTGTGTTTTTAGTGGTAGAAGAAGGCACTGTTAGCTGCTTTGGGTCCTTATTGGCAGACTAATGAGTCTTTGGTAAGTTTCTTCCATTGTTATATTGTTTAAGGTTATCTAATAGACATCATGGACCATTATCCCTTAAATTAAAGTTACAATGCAATATAAGTCTAGTCTTCCCACTCCCAAGTTTTCTTATAAGTCTTTTACACATAGAAAATACTAGTTATTATTAGTCAAGGAATTAGTGGATGTTAGAGAAAAGAAGTTACTAATCGTGCTATTTGGATGGTATGATTAAAGATTATAATGCAATATAAGTCTAGTGTTCCCACTCCCAAGTTTTCTTCAATAAAGAAACGCAATACCTTGAGTTAATAAATTGAGTTATATATCTTGTAAAGTATTTCATGCAAAAATGATAGTTAAGAAATTGAGTTATCTTGTAAAGTATTTCACTGAGACATTTTATCAAACCATTTATGTGCATATTACAAATGACTTGTTTGAACGATTAATTAAACATACGCAAATGAACTTGAATGAAGTGAAACCTTGATAGAAAGAAAGAAACGCTATACCTTAAAATTATAAGGTTTTAGTGCATGTCTCCTAAACCAAGGTATGCTAAATGCTCCGTGAGGAAAGGATCACATAAGGGCATAAGGCAAAGAATAAATATGCAAATAATTGAATTTGAAATGGATTTGCTCCACAAAACTTCCTGGCAATTTTGATTTTGTACTTCAAAGTTTTTTAAGATGATCCAGCAGAAGGTGAAGATTGACGAGCAAAAATTCAAATTTTGTGCAGAAAACCAATGGTAAAAAAAGGTCTGCAATGGAGCTACCCTAGTAAGCAATGTACAAACTTAAATCATTTACCGTTCAAATTATGTATATCATGTAGTATTTTTTTAAGAAAAATGATTGTTGTGCCTACTAATCAAGCCTACAAATGTACCTAATGATTTGATTGGTTGATTTAAAAAAAAATGATTGGTAGGAATTTAGAGAGAGAAAATACATAATACAATTGTATAAGTGATTTATGCATTAGGCATGTATTTAGGCTTGATTAATAGGTCTAGATAGCATTAATCTTTTTTTAATATTTTTTTAATAGAATAAGCAAATAGAAAATTGACAACTAACTTAATGGAGTCATCATTAGTGAACACTTCAATTAAACGCTTATTAGAAATCTTTGTTGATAAAACACTACTAAAGAGCAACAAATAGTTACTATAGCAGAGTGTGTAGTAGTGAAGGAAAAGTGATAAAACTTAGTTCAGTAAATAAGATCATGTTATTGTTTCAAGGCTATACCTCTTCAATTATGTAAATAGCAACATATAGTTACGATTGAAAAAACTTATATACAAACTTTTACAGTATCATATTACTATTGAAAGTTCAACTTTTTATGTGTTGTTTAAAATAAACCTCCATTAGCAATAGCTTTGTTGCTCAAGGTTTGACCTGGAAGTTCTCCATCATTTTAGGTAATGTTGAAAAAACAATTTTTTTTTTTTTTTTTTTTTTCAAATAGATACTAACACTCATATAAGTTCTCCTATCCTATAAGTTCATATTCCTTAAGCGCCACCAAGAATCATAGTAACAAAGGATTTATGCTAAAATGATAGTAGTTAACAAATTGAGTTATTGTGTAAAGTATTTCATTGAGACATTTTATCAAAGGGTTATGTGCATATTACAACTAACTTGTTTGAACAGGAGAAAATAAGACTTGCTAGTGGTGCTATTGGATGGCATGATTAAAGTTATAATGCACTATAACTCTAGTCTTACCACTCTTCTTTAAAGTCATTCCTGATATGATTATACGTAGAAATTAATTAGTTGTTACTGTCTTGTTCAATCCGACTATAAAAAGCAAATACTTGTTCTTATAATTGTAAGTTAATTTCCAAAAATGAAGTCACCACAAGCAATAATTCACTTATCATCTTCCTCCCGTATTTCTTTTCTCTTTTTCGGTCTTGCGATAACATGTCTTACTTCCGCCACCATCTCCACTTCATATGGCAGTAACGAGACTGATTATCACGCGTTGTTGTCATTTAAATCAAAGATCACTCATGATCCATACAAAGTTCTATCCTCATGGAACCATTCCTTTCATTTCTGTGACTGGAGTGGTATTTCATGTGGAAAGCGGCACAAATGAGTGACTGCTTTACGACTGTTTTCGCAAGGCTTAGAAGGCTCATTGTCTCCTCATGTAGGAAACCTCAGCTTCCTCCGTTACTTTGATCTTTGGAACAACAGCTTTCAAGGAACCATTCCTCATGAACTTGGTCGTCTATCTAGGCTACGCCATCTTTATCTTAGTATAAACAAATTTGGTGGAGTCATTCCAGCAAACTTGTCTCGTTGTTCTAACCTTGAAGACCTTTGGCTCTATCAAAATGAGCTAGTTGGAAGCATACCCAAGGAGATGAGTTTACTCTCGAAACTTACTAGTCTTGTTGTTTACGACAATAAGTTATCAGGTGGAATCCCACCTTTCTTGGGGAATATGACATCAACGGAAGTGTTCGAAGTTTTCGAGAACCCGTTGGGTGGGAGAATTCCAGATACCTTGGGTCTTTGGAAAAGCTTGTCGAGATTTGACGCTGGTGAGTGCAACTTATATGGGAGCATCCCTCATTCCATTTTCAACCTCTCACTCCTAGTTAATTTTTCCTTATTTAATAATCAACTCAGTGGTAGTCTTCCTTCAGAAATGGGTAATCAGCTCCCAAATCTTGAGCTCCTTCAGTTATGGGGTAACGAACTGACAGGAGTTCTTCCACCTTCTCTTTCTAATTGTTCTAAATTAGGACTTCTTGAAATGGGTGACAACAGTTTTAGTGGGAAGTTGACTGTTGACTTTTCAAAACTAAGAGATATTTATAAAATTTACTTAAGTAATAACAACTTCCACGCACGCGGGGATGACATGACGTTTATTGATTCTTTGAAAAACTGCACCAGATTAGTAACTTTGGGTCTTTCAAAATGCGACTTTGTAGGAGTGCTTCCTATGTCAATAGGTAATCTCTCTCATCAACTCAGCTATCTAGCTTTTGGAGGCAATCAATTATTTGGAAGCCTCCCTTCAAGTATAGGTAGTCTAGTTGGTTTGACCGCTTTAGGTTTAGGAGCTAATCAATTCAAAGGAAAAATCCCCACTACCATCGGTAAACTTCAAAAGCTACAATATCTTACTCTAAATAACAATCAATTTTCAGGGCCTATCCCTGACGCCATTGGAAACTTATCATTGTTGACTAAACTTTATTTAGAGTCCAACATATTAGAAGGCCATATTCCATCAAGCATTGGGAATTGTAAAGAACTTAATGGTTTAAACCTTGATTACAATAGACTTAGTGGTAAAATACCTAAGCAACTTCTTCTACTTCCATCATTGACTAATTTTTTAAGTCTTGAAGGAAACAGCCTGTCTGGCTCAATTCCATCAGAAATTAAAAACCTCAAGATGTTGAGCTATCTCAGTTTAGCTTATAATAATTTATCAGGTACCATTCCTAGTAGCCTTGGTGAGTGTGTTAGCCTTATAGATTTATACCTTAGTGGCAACCAATTTCAAGGCATAATACCATCTTCATTCAGTTTCTTGGGAGGATTGGAGGTATTCGACATTTCTGAAAATAATTTATCAGGTAGAATTCCACAATTTTTAGAAAAATGGAAATTCTTAGGAAATTTGAACCTATCCTTTAATGATTTTGAGGGTGAAGTACCGACTGTAGGAGTGTTTGCCAATGCAAGTGCATTTTCTGTTTTGGGGAACAATAGGCTTTGTGGTGGTTTGGTTACACTTAAGTTACCCAAATGCAAGGAGACGGCTAGTAAGAAAAAAAGGTTTCCTTTCTTCATATTAGTCATCGTGATTGCAGTCACGTTGCTCGTCATATTATGTTGTGTGTATCTTTTGTGTAAGAAGAAACGCAACAGTCAACCATCTCAATCATCAGGGAGTGAACGGTTCATGAAAGTTTCATACCATCAACTTCTCAAGGCTACTGATGGCTTCTCTGCAGCAAATTTGATTGGGGAGGGTGGGTTTAGCTCGGTTTACAAAGGAATCCTCGATTCTAATCATAATAAACCTGTTGCGGTCAAAGTTTTGCATCTTCAAAATAAAGGAGCTCACAGAAGTTTTCTAGCAGAATGTGAAGCATGGCAGAATATTCGACACCGTAATCTGTTGAAGATAATAACTTCATGTTCAAGTGCTGACTTCCAAGGAAATGATTTTAAAGCTCTGGTTTATGAGTTTATGCCCAATGGAAGTGTACACGATTGGCTTCATTCAAGTGCATATACATCGAAACTGAACCTTCTTCAAAGAATAAATATTCTTAGAGATGTTGCCATTGCACTTGATTATCTTCACAATCGCTGCCAAACAACGATTGTTCACGGTGACTTGAAGCCAAGTAACATTCTACTTGATGATGATATGGTGGCTCATGTTGGAGACTTTGGTTTAGCTCGGCTACTTGATACAGACTTAAACCAAAACAGCTCAACCGGGGTTAAAGGAACAATTGGTTATGCACCTCCAGGTAATATATGATTCTTGTATTCCATGATGCTTATATTTGTACTTGCATATTATACTTTTGTAAACTAACTGATCATTGTAATTTCCAGAGTATGGTATCGGGAGCGAGATGACAAGTTGTGGGGACGTCTACAGTTTTGGAATATTTTTACTAGAAGTGATGACAGGGAAAAAGCCAACAGACGACATATTTAATGAAGGTCTTAGCCTTCATAAATTTGCTCACGTGGCATTACCAGATCAAGTAATCGATGTTATTGATAATGATGCAATTGTGTTGCAAAGTACCGAAGCGAATGCAAAGAAAGTGGAAGAATGTTTGGCTGCAACTATCAAGATTGGAGTATCATGCTCTGTGGATTCCCCACCCCAACGACTAAAAATCGAAATTGTTGTCAATGAGTTGCAGCATATTCTCGATGTGCTTCAAAATATATAAGGTACTCTGTTCTCCCATTTTGTAAAATCTGAGTTTGCTAAAAATCATCACTAAAATGGTTTTATTTGTCAACTCTTTCAGGTCTATCATCAAGCTTTTATCGTGAAGTTGTAGGAAACTGCAACAAGAAGCGGTGCATGTCGTAGTTAAATAAATGTTAAGTTGTTAAAGATGTTCGTAATTGTGGTTTAATTTTCTTGTTGCATAAGTGTACGAGACATAAGTGTATCAATCATGTTTGTAAGTGTGGTTTCATTTCCATGAATCCAATTTGTGGTACTGAATTCTACTTAAGTTCTACTTGGTGTTTAAGTTCTACTTGGTGTTTGACTTTCAATTTTATAAATTTGACTTTTTCTTGAATATCTGAATGAGAAAGCTCGAGGCTTCCCCCTCTTCTGGTTTCGAGTAGTGTATGGTTCAATTTTATAGAAAGTTAACCTCATGTTTGGTATACTGTATTATTATTGCAAGTATACTGTATTAAAAATGTGTCAATAATGACCAAAGTGGATTTCTTATACATAAATCAGCTCGAATATTTTGATGTACATTCACATTAGAGACTTGAAACTTGAGAGTTGAGAGTGTTGCCAAAGTTACTACTAAATGGAAGTTTAATTAACAAAAAAGGTGTAGTTATGGATTGTCCTAAAAATATAGATAAAACTGAACAAGGTCAATTAAATTACAAAAAACGAGTCTTGTATCTACTTACTAATGTAATGTGGAAACATGTAACTTACAGTAATATGAAATGGGTTAAACATGAAACTGTACACCCACTCTTGTGAAACAAACCAAAGAACTGCGAAAACTAAATTGGGTCAAATGGGCAGACTCAAGAAATATCTTTAACTGAACGTGTCATTATTTTGTTCCATTCCATCAGAGATTGAAGACCTCAAGATGTTGAACCATCTCGATTAATCTTATAATAATTTATCAGATACCATTACTAGTAGCCTTGTTCAGTGCATTAGCCTTACAATGTTAAACCTTCAAGGCAACCACTACAGTTTCTGAGATAACTTCAGCCATGAATGAATTTGTTGCTCTTCTTTTCCGAAATGAACATAGTATTGATTCAAATAAGGAAGATCCATTGGCATTACAAATGAGTTGATACATTGAACTTGCCTACTGTATGACTACTCTTGCAAACAACACATCTAAAAAGATACACAACCTTATTAACTGCCTGAGCAGAAATGAAACTATAACATACACCATAGACGTCACTGTAAGTATTGTTATCGTCACTGCCTTTGAATAACTCGAGAAAAACAGATGGTGTTTGATGAAGTTGATGTCGTCTCCAATCTGCCTTAAGAATTGAGAATCAGGCCATATGTCGAATACATAATAAATCTCGACTTTACCCATCCAAGTACAAGCTCCAAATAACACTAATAACTAGCAATACACCACATTGATCACCTGCACAAACTAAAACAAACACACTTTATCATTCTTTCGAGCTTCAAACATATAGATGGCAGTAAATGTTAAGCCTTGGCATTGGTGATATCACTGAGCCCATTCAAGTAATTTGTTGATCTTTCAAAGGGAAGAAAATATTTACGTTGTTAAGAAACAAACTCTCGAATACAGAGGTCGCAATTTCAAGCATTTAACTTATAAATGGATCAATTTACGTTATGTTATATCTAATGGGTTCAACAGGCTGAAAACATTCATTAATCATTATATTTAAACAAGTTTAAGAAAAGGACAGACCACGTTTGCAGGTCAACCTGATCAGTCCAAAATAAAATTTACCAGTTTGACTTGTTTCCCAACCTGACTAGCTGCCCGTTATGGAACATCTATAGTTTAGATCATGTGTTACCTGTAAGGCTCCCAAGCCTGCATTTCCAAGGGTCCACATCTACGGTGTGAGTGATAAAGCATTAACCAATGCTTTTCTGCAATACAAAGAAACGGGAATACCAACGGGTTAGGGCTGAAGTGTCATATATATGGTTCACAATGTTAACGAGTATGTGTCAAAAACAACCATTTACAATAGCAAAATTGGGGATCTTGCAACAAAAGTCAAACATATCAATAATGTTTTAAACACATATTCTCTTGTGGAGCTGAAGTAATAACTTACGGAATGGGCTCAGTGCTATCACCAATGCCAAGGCTTATAATTTACACAAGATAAGAAATAATCCTACCTTAGCCATGGCTGAAGTAATAACTTCTGGAATGGGCTCAGTTATATCACCAAATGCCAAAGCTTATCATTTGTTCATCAGGGTATTTTAGCTTATATCAGCCATTCTTCTACGAATCTGTAATTCCACCAACACATTTCATGTATCTAAGTCTCATGTCCAAGTGAAAAATAACAAGTTTCTATATCCATGTCTTTATTTAGAAGAAACATGTGACAGTGATACTGATGTAAACCTGAATCTATAGTGACAAAAAATAGAGCCGTAATTTGAAAAGTACCCTAGTATTCAGTGTATATATAGGCTTTCATGTTCTCTTGTATTCAGTATATATACCCTTATCACTTTGGTCCACCTTATTCAGTGTATATATAGGCTTTCATGATCTCTTTCGGTACCAAGGCACATGGCCATCTGACCAATCTTCAAACCCAAACACTCCTTTAAAAATAACTGCTATTCAAACTTAATTTGGCACAAAGAATTTCATAGAAACTAATCCTTATAGCTTTAAAACCAAACTTAACAAAGATAACAGCTTTATATATGTGCTTCAATCATGCCCAAAGGATACTAAGATGATGTAATGTATCAGGATAACCTTATGCTTAACTTATGCATTTATTCATTATCGATAAAACCCCTGTTCCCCAAATAACTAATAAGCTCTTTGGCATAAGCTTGCCCAGCCCATATAAGTTCTTTATATAAGCTTAACCAAACACCCCCTAAATCCCATATTCCCAATGACAGTTAGCTCTCTCACAAACTCACGCTGATCTACACATGATAATTAGGAAAAATAGAAATACATCTCAATGTACAAAGCACTTTGACATGAGCTTACTCAAACACATTCAATAAACAATATTATGGTCCAAACATACTTTTTGGTTCTATAAACAATATTATGGTCCTATAAACATGTCATACATATAATTTGAAAACTTGTACATAAAAATTTCAGCTTAATTCAGGTTTTTCAGAACCAAATGACCTATTAAGCTACTTTAAATAAGCTTACCCAAACACCCCCTAAATCCCGTACTATCATATTACTATAACACATAATAGTCCAAAAAAGGCAAATACATCATCCCAATGTAATAAACATAAGTTATCACCTAATAACGATTTCCTCTGAGACGGACGGTCCGAAGACGACTCGATCTTTCCCCGGCAACTGCAATCCACCAACACCAGTCTCCTCCGACTCCAACGTGTCCTTCTGTTGATGCATCTTGAACTTAAGATCCTTCTGTTGTTTTATGTAAAATCTAAAGAGCTCGACATAATGTGGTGATCTTTAGTTCTTTGATTTCTGTGGAATATTCAGTATAAGTCATCATATTACATTACAGTAGCATGTGTAAAGAGTTAACTTTTCATACAATAAAGGTTACACATTCATATTTCATAAGTAATGTAAACTAACTTGATATACAGGAAACTTGAATATACTCGATAAAACAGTTAACAACTATCATTCACAAGAAGGCAGCAGTATGCTGATTTTATCCATATAATTCAAAGCCTTCCTGCATCTCAAAATGTCTAAATCACACAAAGTGTGACTTTCGACACATTCAAATTGTTCCCTTAAAAACTAACTCATTCCTTTTCCCCTGTTTGACCCGTTGTAAGAGAAACCCAAACCAGAGTTGGCCCATTTACAAGTAGATGAACCCCCCCCCCCCCCCCCCCCCCCCCTCTAATTCGTTTTACAAATTTAAAAGAACTGAAAAAACATTAAAGTTGACCAGATTTAGTTAGCTCGAAAAAAACTACTAATGTCAGTCCAAGTATCATTATCCTTCACTTTCAATACCCACTACAAACTCATAAAAAATATATGACAAGTAAAACTAAACATGGAAAATTTCGAGGAGAAACTGTGTTTCATGAACTAATCTCTCACTCAAATGGCTCTTTAGCGCCTATTGTGGTACAGGCAGTCCATATTGGTAAGCTGGATCGGTTTCACACATAATATCTACTCTAGTATCTTACTTGATAATTGATATATATACACTTTATGTTATCAAACAGAGTAGTACATCAGTCTCGGTTGATGCAAGAATAAACAGTTATCCAGATGAAAACATTTCTTAGCTGCAGCCATTTTTAACATCCTTATTCACCATTACAAGTGCTATCAACTTTTAACATTGCTGAACGATATTTTTAGCATAGTGTAACGGCGAAAGGTGCATTGAACTACATATCCTTTCTACACGCTAAAATGAATGAAAATAGTAAAAATTATGTAAAGATTTGGTATGTATCGTGGTTCTTTGCCTAATTTCTTATCTAATATCACATGAAAACTATAACATTCTTATCTCCATTAAGCTAGACTTACCTATATGCAAACTTAATACTAATTCATTTTGTGCTGTAAGATTCTTTTATATTGTCAATATCGAACAATATTTCTATTAATCTATATATTAGGTCTTTGGTTTTACACATATTAAAGTATTCATATGTTTATAGAAAAGTTTTCAAATAACATAAATGTGCCTACGCACACAAGATAATTTCATGTTATCAGAAGTTACCCAACCCAACCATTTTGCTAACTTTAAGCATCTATTAGCCCACATAGTGTTATGTGCCTGCCATGGTAAAGTTTTTGTGACTGCAAATCACATGAAAACTAATGTAACACTTTTGCTAAATTTGCAGTTGCATTGGTAGATATGTATAGACATGTTAACGGTTACTCAAAGAACAGCACACAAAATGCCCTTTTGCTTCGGAATATATAAGGGCAATTTGAAAAACAATATCTGTCGATTCAAACAGCAAGTGATAAACTAGCCAGTAGATGCAAAAATGTAACAGCAAAACTTCCCATTTCTGCGATTGACAGGCAAAACTAAACCTAAAACTGTTTTATCCAACGACTAAAAATGTTTTCCGAGTTGATTATCATACTAATGACTAAAACTTATTATTTCATTCTAAATGACACGCCAAACAATTTTTGCAAGTCAAAATCTGACGATAAATAGTACGCAAGTATCATTCTCTAATGGACATTTCATCAAACACGTTTCGTGCACAACCAAAACCCGAGCTTCAAACCATAGCCGCACGTAACACATGCACCTAATTCACCTCTATGGCACTATAATAATATCACAAATCTCCATAACTAACATCTAATTGAAACAAACACAAAAATCAATGAATTCGATCAGTTCAAAAGTATACCTGAGAGCATCACAAAATCAGCAACTTCAGCTTACAGAACCGAATCTATTTGAATCGTTAGGGTTTGTCTTTATGGACCGAATTTAATGGATTGAACTTCAGCTCACAAAACTCGGTTTGAAGTGTTTAAACAATTGTGTTTTGGTGGTGTTTGGTTGGTGTTTCCTGGTAAACTCATATAGTGGTTGTGTAACAACCTTTGACCCAATTGACTAATTTACTTTTCAGCTTTTTTTTACTTTTGATCCTTTAGAGATGAAAGATCAACAAAACCAACCCATTTCAATTTTATTTTATTTTTTAGAACGGTACCACACTTTAAATCTGACCTCGAGTTAAACCATCCAAATGGGCAGGCCCTAGGACCCGAACTACTAGGAGAGACCCGCGAAAGGAAATCCCTAGAGTTCATGGCTTCGCACTAAGAGGGAAATCCGGATTTTCTTTGTCATTTGCGAAACTGAAACCCGGGTAAAACCCCTCCCTAAGTTCAAAATAAACTGATCGAAATTACATCATAAACTTATAAAAATATTAATACAACCTAATTATGAAATGGGATTTTAGGCAAGCTTGGCATATAACCATCAAGTGTGGTGACTGTGTGTATGTGGGTACTAAGGGGTGTTTCTTTTCTTTTTAATCGAGAAGAGATGCGGACTAAACCCTTAATGCTTCTTAATTGGGGAAGCATTAAAGCTTATCTCTCCTCTAAGAGGTTTATATGGAACTACTTAATTTGGTAAACACCTAAGTCCTATATGGCTATGAGATATTAAATTTTGCGGGTAACAAGTCAAAGTATTCCAAGGACACGTGTCAAAGTGAAGGACAGAAAATGAAACAAGTTGGTGGATTATCTCTCTTCAAAACAAAACCACCCAACTCAATAGAACTACTAAACATACATCAATTTTGTTAAATGCAGTTACTAGATGAATTTTTCTATTTGGACCTTTTTAGTTTAGTATCCAAATTCAGAGTATTCTATTTCAAGTGTTACTTTGATATGATGAACTTGGTTTGTGATGTCATTTACTCTATTAATTAAGTTTAAGCCTAAGCAAGCACAAGTTACAGAAACCCCTATAATCTTATCGCTAACTTTATTTTTCGCTTACTTGTTATCAAGGTTGCAAAAATCGCTAGGCGGTCGGGTACCGCCTAGCGATTAATCGGTTAGGTGGGGATTAATTGGGAATTAATTGGATTGGATTTTTTATACATAAAATTATAAAATTGTAACGGTATGCTCGATTAGGCCGATCTAGCCGATTTTTTCTGACCGACTTATGCCCGTTTTGGCATTTTTATCTGATTAATCGGTACGTTGACCGATTTTTGACCAAATCGAATAAATAAGGACGATTAGTGAAAATCGGGGCGGTTAATCCCTGCCTAGCGATTAATCGGCCACCTAGGCCGACTTTTGCAACACTGCTTTAGATTCTCAAAGTATTATGTGTTTACGGAATGAGCATGAGCTACTCGAATGTTTGGCGCCGACAACATACTTTTCATATTCAAGACTATCTACATGTTGAAAGACGATACATGCACGTTCTGTATTTTAAAAGATTATAAATCAAAATTTTTATCATTCATATATTAAACTTATTATTCTCTTGATCAAATGACGAAACATATTTACGTTCGTTGTTGATTCTTACTTTATTCGTGCACATAACTACTTACTGAATAATTTCTTTAAATTTTCCCGTGAATTCACGGGTCTATAAGCTAGTTATAATATATATTATTTGCCACCAAAACGGTGACGTTTTACACTTTGAAAAAAAACTAAAACGACAATTTGGCAAACAAAAGAAAACGTAAAACGACGCCGACAATACAACGTCATATGAAGAAAAATGAATTCTTTAATAAAAATTTCATTCGTCAAATATCTAACGAATTCTTTAATAAAAAAATACGGCTGCGAAGAGTTATGGATTACGAAGAATATGAGCTTAATACTGATATGCTTTCGGTGTACAATTTTAAAAAAAATGTTGAAGTTAAATATGTTTTAAAAAAAACCCTTTAACTACCTAAAGTTTGTGTACAAATAGTGTAGAGACTATTTGCGGACAAAATATACGATAGTTTACAATTTTTAACTTTGTTTAGTTGTTACTACAACTTTTATTTAATGGACCCACTAAGTCTACCAAAAATGGAATTCAAATGTGTATCACACATTACAACTTTATACTTTATAAATAACTAGCAGGGTACCCGCGCGTTGCAGCGGCGGGTACCCTGAAATAAAAATTTTCGATGAATAAGGTATTTTAGTTTATTATGTTCTTTTTAATAATAAATTTACGGATATCAAGAATTTTGTATAGCCCGTGCCCGTTCGGGATCGAACCCGTTGGCCCGTGTCTGCTCGGGCTCGAGCCCGTTTGGTCCGCGCCCATTTGGCCCGTTGCCCGTTCGGGCTTGAATATTTGTATAATGTGCTTTATTATTTGTAGTAGTGAAATTTAATGCAGGAATTGTGTTTTATTTGGTTGTACAATATGCTTGATAATTTGTATTTCTTATGTAAGGGGCGTTTTAATAACTGTATTAATTGTATTTATTGACCAGTTAAATAATTGACTACATTAAATAGCATTAATGTGGTGTTTTGTTGTACACTATGTTTCTTGTCTTGTACGTCTGAAAATTTTGTGCATTAAAGTGTTGTACACTATGTTTCTTTTCTTGTAAGTAGTAGTTATTATAGTCATTAATAACATTGACCACTTTAATAGCATTAATGTTTTAAGTCTGAAAATAAGTCAGAAAATTACATCATGCTTATTTTGTTGTACACTATGCTTATTTTGTTGTAAATCTGAAAATTGGTTGAAGCTATTGTACATTGTGCTTAAATGGTTGTAATTTTTGGTGAATGGGTGTTTTTAATAGCATTAATGTTGTTTGATAGAAATTTGGTCTTAAAATAACACCACGCTTTATTTTCTTGTACAATATGCTTACTTTGTTGTAATTTTGAAAATTGGGTGCATTAAAGTGTTGTAAACCATGCTTAATTTCTTGTACGTCTTAAAATTAAGAGTGAGGTGCCTTCGTGCATTATAAGTAGTATAGATATAAAAGATTGAAATAGGCCACACGCAAGCCCACAAAAAACGGTACAATGTTCAAATAAAAGCACTACTTACAGCATATACATAAAAAAATTTGCATACAATTTAGGCACAAAGAGCATAAAAAATTAAAAACAAAAAGCCTGTTGGGTCTATTATAGATTTGATGTTACAAAACAAGAAGAATGAAACATGAAGGACTAAAAGTGACAAAAAGGGAAACTACAAAAAGATGGAGGATTTGGAAGATTCTAGAAGATATGCTTAAAAGAATATTTAGTTTCCTAATTGTATTATGATTCCTCTTGTAAACCCTTGATGTCTCTAGTATATAAAGAGACATAGGGTCATTAGTTTTATTGTACGTACAAGATGTAAAAACCAAAGGTGTGTGTGTGTGTGGGAACCTAGGCGTAGGGATTTGGAAAACGCCTAGGGTTTAGTGGTTTAGTTGTTTAGTTGGTTAGTCAGCCTCAAGGTCAAGTCCTTGATCCGCCGGAGAAGGAGGCGCAAAGGCTGAAGAGTTTAGGTTTTGTGGATCTTAATGGCGTCTGATACCATGTAAGAATGATAATAATATTGAATGATAATGTTTTTGTATATATTTCCCACTGAAGCGTGAACATATATAAGGTTTACAAAGGAGACAAGCCACTATTTGAAAGCATGCTAATTGACACTATTGGACAGCATGCTTGAGCCTAACAACATTGAGATTATGGAAGTATGTTTGGTAATGGTGGGGACAAACCTTTTCAATATTTTGTTGATCAAATTTCATTTGTCGACATCTTCAAAGTGAAATATTTATTAAAGAAAGGAGAAGAAAATATGGTGTCTGGCAAATAAGGAAATGGTAGTGTATTGCTTTGATTCATTGGTGGCTAATAATTGTGTTTTAAAAGATGCAATTATTGATTGTGTTTGGTAATGATGGGACCGGTAAAAGAATTATTAGAATTTAAAAAAAAAAAGAAAAAAAGTTGGATCTCTATGTTTTTTTTAACGAAAAACACGCCCCTTTTTTTCGGAAGGTTCTTTGGGGGTTGTTGTTTTAGAACCAACTTTCGTTTTCTCATCTTTCTGTTCCGCTAAAAAAAATTTGTTTGTTTGTTAGTCGACTGTTCGTACGGCTTTGTTACTAGTCGACTAAAGTTAATCGTTGGTACCAGTCCCTAATGTTGATCGTTGGTACAATAAGATTACCAGTCAACTTAGCCGACCGTTGGTACCAGTCGACGTAAATCGATCGTTGGTACGGTTTTGTTACGAGTTAAAGTTATGCTTTTATTATGTTATGTTTTGTTTTGTTTATTAGCTTTAATTTCCAGTTTGAGCTTTCGCGATTTCGCCACTCAAACTGCGGGGGAGTGTTAGTCAATGTTGTTAGGCTCAAGCATGCTGTCCAATAGTGTCAATTAGCATGCTCTCAAATAGTGGCTTGTCTCCTTTGTAAACCTTTTATATGTTCACGCTTTAGTGGGAAATATATACAAAAACATTTTCATTCAATATTATTATCATTCTTACAGTTACAAGGTGTGTAACATGTTCTACCTTGATCAAGTAAAATTGGGGCTGTAGATGTTTGTATGTTAGAGATGATAATGAAAAACCTTGTTCATAATAATGTTGATTCTATGTTTGAATATTCCGCTTTCATTATTATGTGTTCCTAGATTTAATATTAGACCTAGTCTAAGAGCTTACAACGATCTTCATATGTGGTATCAGAGCCTGGGGCTCGTAATATCTAGGATTCACAAGGTTTCTTGGCGAAAAAGAAGGAAGAAAATCGATTTTTTACAAAATTCGCAACTTTTCTGCAGGGCTGTTTTCAAGAGGGCATAACTTTTTCTTGAACCGTTGGATCAAGCTAAAATTTTTTCTGATGCATCTCAATATATTCATCTAACTTTTAACAAGAAGGATTGTGAATTGGAGCTTGCAATCAAAAGTTATTCAATGTCGAAATCTGCTGCAAAACTAAAAGAAATTTCCGTAAGGCTTCTGCAGGACTGTTTTAAAACGATCATAACTTTTTCGTTAACCGTTGGATCGTAACGAAATTTTTGGTGTATGTTCTCTATATACCTATCTAACTTTTCACCTGAGGAATCGTCGATCTGAGCTATTATGCAAAAGTTACAGGCTGTCGAATAGTGCTGCTGACAAAGTACTGCTCTTAGATGAAAGTACTGCTTGATTTTTAAAGTACTGTTGTTCAGTATATGAAATTACTGCTTGGAATTCAAAGTACTGCAGTTTATATACGAAAGTACTGCTCCTTGTCCAAGGTACTGCTCAAGGTAGTGATTCTTCTCAACGTACTGCTTAAGGTTTTTGCATGGCGAAATTTATTTTGATTGGCAGTATAATGGTTTATTACGAGGAGATTTGGAATTAAGGGGAAGTCGAGCATAATTATTGTTATGGTTTTTGGACGACACACAAAGAGGTTATTATTCACACACACAAGGAGTTTGGTGATTTGTTCTTAAATGATTCAAAAAGGCTCGTATTTGATTCTTCTGGATTAATTGATTACGAAGAAGGTTGAATATCATTTATTTAATGTTGTAGTTGAGTTTCACAGGTTTGTGTTCTTATCATATAGCTTGATGAATCTAGCAATGTGTGATTTTTCTTATGATGCTCTATGCACACATTGGCTATCACTTAAAGGAGTTACATTGTAGTGCTCAGTGTCTCATATTAGTTGAGGATTTTGTCAAGGGATTGCGGTCTACTTATATTTGGTGATTCGTATAAGTATGGAGTTCCGTGGATAGTACAAGATTTAAGACACAAGTTTAGGAAATTCTACTTCTTCATCAAATTCATTATACTCGGTTTTCTTCACAAGTAATTATTACATAAAGCCTACAGATTTTGAAGAATCAGTTGATGTTCATGCATCACTCAAGGGGGAAGTTTCTACGGTTTATTCATTCTCTATTTGTTGATAACAAAATGGGGAAGAGATGTTTGAGTGACATGTTCAAGTCAAGGGGAAGCATGGAAGACAAGATTGTTTCATTCATGGTGAGATTTAATTATCTCAACTTCTGCTACTTCGTCTGGGGAAGTTCGTACAAGAATCGTGTTTGTTTTGTCATCATCAAATATGGGAAGATTGTTGGGTCTATTATAGATTTGATGATACAAAACAAGAAGAATGAAACATGAAGGACTAAAAGTGACAAAAAGGGAAACTACAAAAAGATGAAGGATTTGGAAGATTCTAGAAGATATGCTTAAAAGAATATTTAGTTTCCTAATTGTATTATGATTCCTCTTGTAAACCCTTGATGTCTCTAGTATATAAAGAGACATAGGGTCATTAGTTTTATTGTACGTACAAGATGTAAAAACCAAAGGTGTGTGTGTGGGGGAACCTAGGCGTAGGGATTTGGAAAACGCCTAGGGTTTAGTGGTTTAGTTGGTTAGTCAGCCTCAAGGTCAAGTCCTTGATCCCTGTTACAAGGTGTGTAACATGTTCTACTTTGATCAAGTAGAATTGGGGCTGTAGATGTTTGTATGTTAGAGATGATAATGAAAAACCTTGTTCATAATAATGTTGATTCTATGTTTGAATATTCCGCTTTCATTATTATGTGTTCCTAGATATAATATTAGACCTAGTCTAAAGGCTTACAACGATCTTCACAAAGGCCCACCGCAACGCGTAAGTGTGATCCACTTAAAATAGAACCCATATATGTGTAGACATAAGCAATAAACAAAAAAATACACTCACATTTAAATAAGGATTTTCGCACACAATTTAGGCACCAAACATATGCCCAAACACAGGCAACATAAAAACTAGAAGCAATACACTCACCGCAATGCTCGGGTGCAACCACCTCGTTATGTATGATATGGGTTGTGAATTTTAATTTGAGTTTTGTGTTGAAGAATACTAATATTCTGTGTTTAGTTTGGTGTTTTCCATATTTAGGATGTTTATTTGAAAAGAAACAAAAAAGAAATTTGAAGAACAAAGTTGAAGTTTCAGACGAGAAAGAAAAGTTTCAGAACATACTCATATGAAATTCAAGTACAAAATAGTTTTAAGATGTAATAGATATTTGAATCATTTTTATAAAAGTTTAACTAATTTAAATGTGTGTTTTCGTAGTTCATAATTTTCATTTTTTTTTTAATTGTGGATATTATAAATGGCAAAAACACATCAATGTAGATGATGAAGATGAAATGACAAAAAGGTAAAATGACTAAATTACCTTCATGTGCCTGGCACGTGACTGGAGATAACAAAAGAAACTTAACATCCTTAGGATATTAGACTAGCATAGAGCAAGATTTTAAACGTGGGGAGGACTGGTGTAATTTTGTCCGATTTTAGACTATACGTGAAATCTACCAGAAACCTGACTAACAGTGTATTTTACTCCTGCTCAAAAGTTGATCAACTATTCTTATTCCACTACTAAATATTGGGAATAAATGGAGGCATGGCATAGCTCGTAACTGGAATGAACGGATATGTCATTGTGTGCATTGTTTAGTTTTTACTAGATTAGTAGCATTCTTCCAATATTACTATAAATTCATTCACTTACATGGTTCTGTTAATCACAAACTTGAGTTTTGGATGGATACGGTAATTAGTGCTCATTGAGTATAATGTCTCTTATTCTTTTGTTGACTAACATAATGTTGGGTTAAACCGGATCATGTAGTAGTATTGCGTCATGGTTGGTGTTCATATTACACTTCTACATCTTTGCATTTCTATATAATATCACAAGTGTCATTTTATCAAGAAATTAAAGCTAACTATTGTATGTTATATGGAACATTGAAAACACTATAGATGTTTCCTATAAAATGATACAATGGGCCAGAACATATAGGTGACCCAACCATTCATCACTCCAATCAAAATTTTTTGTTTCAACTCAAAAGTGACCTTGATTATATTTTTGGTAACATATAGGATAACTCGTTAAATGATATAGAGATCGAATTTAGGGTAAACTACAAATTTCGTCTATGAAGTTTCATTTTTTTTGAATGCTAGCCATTCTTGACAAGAATTTTTAGCAAATGTCTTTAAAGTAGACTTTTTGTTACAAGTTGACTATTATGGCTAACACCCGTTATTTTTGCCCGCGAGTCAAGCCATGTGTGTGTCATGTGACGGGTAAAATAGTCATTTTAAGTCCATACTAAACCACAGGGATTTATATAACTAAAACTTTATTTTTTTTAACTAACATGCAAGGACGATTTATGTAAGTGACTCTTTAATTTTTTTTAGTTTAACTCTTAACTAAACCACACATGACAACACAAAAAAATTATCATCTCATCCTCCACCACCTACCACCGCCACCACCTACCACTAATACCTACCACCACCACTCACAACCACCACCACCACCTACCACTAATACCTACCACCACCACTCACAACCACCACCACCACTTACCATCACTACCCCCCCACTACCACCACTAACCACTAACCACTCACCACTACCACCACCACCACCTACCACCTACACCACTCACCACCACCAACCACCCATCACCACCCACCACCTACCATCACCACTACCACCACCAACACCTGCTACCACCACCAATCATCACCACCACTACCTACCACCGACACCAACAACCACCCACCACCACCACCACTACGCACCACCACCCACCACTCACCACTACTACGCACCACCACCCACCACCACCACCACCCACGACCACCACTCACCACCATTTACCACCACCCACCACAACCACCACTCACTAACACCAACACCACCTACCAACTGCCTTCACTCACCACCACCACCACCACCACCAAAACCTGCAAAAAAAGGGAAAAATGCAACACACAAACATAAAAATGTAGTATGAATTCTAATGATCTTTGTTGGACATGTCCATTTAACCCTAAAAGGAAACAATAACAAACCTACATTAGCTGATTTTCTTCTACATTCCTTAAAAGAACGCCATTACCAATTCCTTTTCTTCGCTCAACATCAATTATTTGTTTACAAGTTTGTTGTTTTTTCTATCAATCTTTGGCAAGAACGTTGACACATTAGTAGCAAAAATGAACATTGTTGTTCAAAAATCTAATCAACTATACTCAATCCATTGTGAAATATTAGGAAGCATGGCTTAGTTCCAAAACCACAATGAATGAATATGAGCAAACTTGCCATCTTAGAGCACCATGTTGGTGACTCAAGCCAAAGAGGCACCTCAACATTTCCCATTTTTCACGTATTTAATTATTCACACACCAAAATACACCTCACTAGCCACTTAATCCAAAACTCCACTTTTGAGACACAACATACCCAATTAAAACACACAAACCAATTAAAATAAAACAAAAAACAAAAAAATGTTTTAGGCGCAAGCCACAGGTTTCATTCGCGCCTTGACGGTGGTATGGTGGCTTGGCCTTGTCTTTGGCTCAAACAAAGCCTTGCCAAATGTTTTCAATACAGGGGGGTTAGTGACTATACCTTACCCTCTTAGTGTAAAATTGTATAATTACATTTCTTATTTATGGTAATATGCTAGCCAAACTGTAGTATGTATGGGTAATTAGTGCTCTTCGAGTATAACATGTCACGTTCTTTTGCGGAGTTGCATAATGTTGGATTAAACCAAATCATGTAGTAGTATTTTTTTCTTGTGATCTATATGATTATCGCACATTTGATAACAAATTGTTTAACCCAACAATTTGTTTACGTCATGGTTGGTGATTACAATAGTATAACAAATTGTTCTTATAAAACATGTAGTATAACAAATTGTTTGCGTCACAATTGGTGTTTATAGTATACATGTAGTAAAACAAAAAATTTGCCTCACGGTTGGTGTTTACATTATAGTACTACAGTTTTGCATTCTTCTTTTGTAAGATTACAAGTGTCATTTGATCAAGAAATGAAAAGCTGACTACTCTATGTTATATGTAACATTGAAAAAAACCATAGATGTTTTCTATAAAATGATTAGTTGAACAAATCCATCATTTTGATTCACTCCAAACAAAAAAATTTGTTTTAGCCCAAAAGTGAACTTGATTGTACTTTTATGGTAAAATATTGAGAAATGATATGATGATATAATTTAAGTATAAGTTATAATTTGTATAAATATGCTCTAACTCTTTGCATATACATATTCAAAAGGTAAAGTATTTTTATTTTATTTTTTTGGGAAAAAGGGTCATCTCCGGCAAATGTATTAATTAGAAAAAATAAAAAATAAAAAATACAAGACTTATAATAACATACCCTTATAAGCTAGTCCAAATGACATAAAACCCAAATCAATTGTTATAAATCAAATGGTTATAAAACTTCAAAATGTGTTTAGTCTTCCGGCCCACAATATTCTCTGGTCCATTCCACGAAAAATCAATATAGATCTTCCTATCTTACCTGATAGGAAGGCACCGGTCCACGCCATGGATTACCCTGGTCCGACTAGAGTATCCAAATACTTGACTGCATGAACTTGGACTGTCCCACGTTTTTAATTCACAGCATGTTCTTTTGTTTGAAGTTTGGTAATTTCTGTTTTAGTTTATTTGTTTGAAGTTGTCAAAGTAGTTATTTGGGTTTCCACAAGTGTAGGAAACGTGGGTTAGAAGTGCTACTGTTAGTTTCTTTCTTTTAACTCATATGTACTGAAAAATAGGAATGAAAGTGTTGGAATTATATAACATGACAATCATATATAAAACACATAAAACATCAAAGAAATATGCGGAAGCGTAAAGGAATGTATAATGAATAATTAATTAACTAAAGCATAAAGTATGCGTACCTTTCTTGATTCTAGCCGGACAAGAATCAAATCCACAAACTAGCAATTGGATGAACCCTAATTAGGGTATATAGGATTATGTGAATTACCCCTTACCGATTTTGTAATTCAATCCAAGAATACTAACAATAATGTGTTAGTACCACTTTCTGGTACACACGTCTATACCGAATTAAATGAATGCTAGTTTTAATTAAACAAAACAAATCTGATTTGGAAAAGCAATGTGTCGACACCATAGGGAGGTGGTCGACCGGTTTCAAACACAAAAACACACAAACAGTTTTGGTTTTAGGTTATGACTACAAGAGATGCAAAAAATAAGACCCTAGGCCTTGTATTTATACCCAAAGTAACTTGGTGACCAAGTTAGCTAAGGATTGGGTTATGGAAACCCATAGCCGATCGTATGGAGTAATCCCCAAGGTTTTATACAACCTTCTCGATCTCTATTTTCACATCTAGTCCTTTCCAATTACATTTAACGACCGTTAGTCCATTACACTTAATTACTTAACGTCCGTTATAATTATTTCGTTTAATTAATAAATAAATATAACATTTATATTTAATTATTAACTTTAATTCTCATACGCAAAGTGTGCAATCCCGTGGTCTCGAGTGTGATCCTAACACACGTTTATTAATTTATTGTCCATTAAACCAACAGCTCCCACTTGGACATATCTTAATAGAGTGATCACATCGGTTAGCGTCTAGCAACACTTCGATGCCTCTAGTACAAGTCGAGCAAGGCTCCTGGAAAACCTTTTAATGATTTCTCATTATTATTATCCTTTTGCTTCTAATACCATGTTAAATAAAGATATGGAATTAAGTCATTCTTTATTCAACAATTCTGTTTCTCGTTATAAGTGATTGGGCAAGATTACCAAATCTTCTGAACATATCCAGGGGAGATCTTGGGCATGGCCACGCAAACATCTTGTCAACCATACGAGGGGCCCAACAGTATTAAAATCCAAATAAATTTGAAAGAACAAATTCTATCTTGACTACGAGACTAACCCACAAACTTTACAACACTTCAGGAAACAACCCTTATGACTACCAGTTACGTATAGCGTTAAGTTGTTCCACAAAAGTGCACTACATTCATGACACTTATCTGGTATCTCAAGTCTGAGGATAACTATTCATGATTTACTTAATAAGAATATCCATAAAGTAAAATCATGTAGTTGGGATAAGTCATATATTTAATTCATTGAATATCATCTGAAATTGGTATGCATTCTCATCAATATACTTTCAAGTATAATCTACCATATCTATCAGATTTGTCTTAGTTTAATGATACTCCCATATCATTAATTGACAACGGACGATTTAGAATAAATAAATTTATTCACGGATTAAACATGCAAATATAGGGTACAGTATATTATAAAATCAAACATACCAAGTATTTGATTTATTATAACAATTGTTTAACATCCCTTATCCAAATACTAAATATATCAATGCATGAAAATTCTAGTTGATGAATTATGCCTCAAGTAATGACAATCATACTTATTGACAAGGCATAAATCAACCAACTTGATCTATCGTAATTTTGAGAATACTTATTTCAATAATTCAATTAATGAAGTCCTTGTATCTGTGCATTCACCAATCCACATAATAATTCATAAAGTGTGTGACATCCTCTATCACCAATTTATGACATTTTAAACTTTCAAACATTTTAAAGTTTAAAGTATTCTTATTCTTTTAATGTATAATGCAACTGTGCTTTTAGTAGCACAACTAGTTCACATGGCCATTAACAAGGATGAAATCCTACCATGACTAGTATTGAGTGTCATCTCAATTAAACCAGCATCATTGTATACAAACAACAATATGCTCATTAAAACTCCGTAAACTTTAATATCTTATTGTGTAATTTTTGATGTCTTCCAAACTTTCAAGTTTGTAGCTGATGATAATTTGCACAACAATTGACATATTGTTCATCCAGAGAATCTAGGAGCAATTCCAGGCTGAGGATGTAATTCTATTAGAATATTCATTACACAAGTTATCTAATAACTTTTAGTTAGATATCAATGTTGTCAAATCACTTCTTATTCAAGAATGATACAGCAATTTTAATATACAACATGATGTACATGATGAATCTACATATCAAACTTAGATTTCATTCATGTTCTATCTTATCAAAAAATAGTAATCCATTTCCCAAATGATATATCATGTTTTATTAGAATCATTTATTTTACTGCATATGTTTATCAAACATATATTCCAAGGTTGTATATTTTAATTCTTAAATCTTACGAGTGAAGTTTCATTTCAATCTAAGACTTAACATTTAGCTTACAAGGAATGTTACTTCCTATATGTTATACAGCATATAAGATTTAAAACCTTAACATAATACTCCCACTAGCTTTCAGGAATACTTAAAATTTATCTTATTTCAATTATAAATCAAAACTAGGATTTAATAATTAAACATAAGAATAATTTCATAGATGCATGCATTTATCCATTCATGAATTATTGCACTTCGTACACTTCCAAAGATTATATGAATTCAAAAAACCTTTCGATTACTTACCGTCCTCGCTCAAGTAATTTCTCAAGAAGGAGTTTTGATATTCCATTGTCATATTTCATATTAATGAAAATAAGTATGACAATTCTCATCTTTATATATTTAATGTGTCTAGGAAAGAATATTCAATCACAATTAATTGCTTAAGTATGATTAATAATCTTGTCATAAAACGTGCATTAAATATGTGTACATCTCTTTGAATAAACTCATTTCCATTCTCTAGTCTAACTATTAAGATAAACTAAATTTCCAAAATTGATTATCTTTATGGACAACATCTTTAACATTCATAGTATGAGTAATTTACCCAATTCAATATTTGGTAATCCATCATAATGGTTATCAGGTTAACTATAATCCTGCAACTCATGATCTTCTCAGCATATAAATCAAATATCTGAGATATCTTTGCAGATTTATGAATTAAAATTCCATCATCTTGAGGTTAACATTTCATATCTAGCCTGATCATGATATTTACTAGTGTATTAAGAAGATTATGTATCTTGTAATTTTATCTTTCAAGATAAAAAAAAATCCCACTTGCTTTTTGTAATATATAGACTATCTATATATACTTAGCAATTAGAACAAAACTACATTGTTCTCTTTTTGGGACATTACAAATACACTTTTATAATTCCTGACTTTAGTTTGTTAATAACCTATTCATAAGTAGTTTAACAAATTCAGAATCTTCAATTTTAAAACTTAATGTGATTCGTCACATTCCATAATAAAATGGTGTTTTATTAATCTTCGAGGTTGGAGTCATGTTGAATACATTTAATCCATACTCAATTTTCTAACCTTGTTACTTTTTAAGAAAGAAGTTATAGTTATCTTGAATCAAACAAATCAAATAGAGTTTGATTCTCCTAACTGAACATACCATTCATTATAATTAATATTGTAAGAAAATCTAACAATATATAAGATAAACATATTCTTTTTGGCTTACCTATTTACCAACTAAGTCAACTTAATGGTATAATAGACTTTTCAAGCCAATTGCATGCTTTATAACACAATTACTTTTGAACCAAGTCACTTCATATCTATGTCTCATCAAGAAAACATAAATTGTTATAATCCCATTTAACGTTATAAATCATTGATCAACTCAATGACTTCTTGTATATGTCTTAATTAAAAAAAAAAAAAAAACATAACAAGTTAAAGTCTTACTTTATTATAAGTCTTAAAAGACTTTATGTTTATGTCTTTACAATGAATCATAAACATGTTTAACTAAAGTAATTATGAACACAACTTTTGGTTTCAATAGTAATTTCAAGTTAATTTATTTACTTCACAATAATGTAGGACTACATTAATTTTCATTTATATCCTTCCAAAATACATAAATAAACAAATTGAAGTAGTATTAGATTACTTCATTTATTTATGTCATTCTGATAATACATAAATATTTAATTTGAAGTAGTCTTATATATCATTTTGACACATGTTCTAAATACTTATCTAATTCTAGAAACCGCAAATATGTTCATGCAAGGTCTGACTTCACATGGAGATTTACTTTGTTGTTGAAATCTAGCCAAGTTCTCACATGACGTAAATTACAACACAAAGTGTTTCTTGAATTAGATATGTACAAGTCATATTAGAACGTTAGTCTCTTACCTTGCAGTCAAAAGAATCCGTTAAATCATATACCTATATGTTGTCCTTGCACACAATATAGATTTCTCCCACTTGTGTATGAAACAACATCATGTAGCAGATAAACAACACGACATATGTTTGTTTATATGACTAATATGATTGTGTCATTGATATTAGCATAATTAGTAGATGTAGAATGACTTCATTGTCTAATAAGAAACGTACATGACTATCCTTAAAAACATAAGTATCTACAAGTGGAAAGTAATTATCTTAAGACATTCTAGAGATAATCTGGGTTACTACCAAGATGACGAAGCTTGTAACTCCCACTGAATTAGAGATCATTACATTAATTCCTTATTCAGTAATAAGAACACAATACCTTCACTGGATTTGACAACATTGTAAGTGTTTCATTAACCAGTGAAAAAAATAGTGTTCTGTTTACTTCCCTACACTTTTGAGAAATTCCATACATAACAATTACTTATGTACTAAAAGAGTGTATTCTACTATGTAGATGATGAACTATCCATCAATGCTATTAACTTGAAAAATTGGGCATGCAATTTCTTTCTTAATAGTTCTACTATTCCAACAATTGTAAGTAGTACTTTTAAATGCTCAAAGCACAACAACTAGATAAAATATGCTAGTTTGTCTTTTACCAATTTTGCTGTAAATTAGTCTAGCTTTTAATTTAATAACTCAGAAAATATGCAATTTTCTTAACTATTAAAATTTACTTACGAGTTGTGTATTTAGAATTTAGACAATTCTAATTGTCCTATCATACCTTTTTTCATTCATGAAAAGGAATAGGATTGAATCTCACTCTTTCTTATGAAACTAGGACTAGGTTTATTCTTTTAGCAAAGTTGACTCTACCAAAAACCCTTACAGGTGTAGATCAATTTACCAATACACGAATAACCTACATTTACGGTTTAATGTTGCATTAATACATTTAAAGAATTTTTAAAATTCAATTTTAGTATTTTCGATAATTAAACTTTTCAAGAAAATAAAATACCTAAGGTAATATTCATATAACCATAGAATTTTCTCGAAAACTAGGATCCAAATTATCATAGTTTCATTACATCAGTTGATCTGCTAGTAATGAAAGCATATAATAGGGTAATCTGTCGAACAATAATTGACAAACATTTTCCAATTCCTAGATCATTATGGGATTTATATTTTCCAGCGCTATTGCAAATATAAACATGTTTTATCCCGTCTTATGCCTTGAGTCCATCTCTCACTTCCTACTCAATTTAAGTGTCTAACTTAAAGAACTGCAAATATGTTCATGTAATGTCTGACTTTACATAAAGATTTACCTTTCCATCACAATCTCGCCAAGTTCTGACATGAGGTAAATTGCAACTTCAAGTGTTCTTTTAACTAGATGGCACATAACTTAATTTATACAGGGTACTAGTTTTGATTTTATGTGGTCAAATCAAATATGTACAAAGATGTCATGCATTCATCATGTAGCATAAATTTTAATAAAAAACTTTTTATTACCAGTTCATAAAGATCAAATTATCAAAGTTTTGATTAAGGTATTGGTTTCGCCAATCAAGGAATTTACCTTTTATTATCGTCCATTATAGCGTACTTTTGCATAAGTCTAAACACTTAGTGTTTCGGGTAATTACCACCGAAGTGGCGCATGGAATTAAAGCTAATTCGCCCTTAAGATGATTTTGTACACATAGCCTACTTGGTAACTCCAATTTGACTCGCAAGCAAGCGGAGAATTCGGTCAGCGCTAACGCAATAACCTCCTTCTTTAGCGTCACAATTTAATGCGCTCCCCTCCTAGTACTTCCCACACAGTCCGTCAAATTGGGTGAGCCGTTCTCACTTTTTGTACCAAAATCATCAATCAATTAAACTATTGAAAACTTAACTCTTCAAAAACAAATCAAATTTCGCCATTGTTTAGTTCATATTATTTTTCTATTCAAAATTACCCTTTGCTTAAAACTGTCTCACATAATAAAGAAACAAGTAAACAAATAAAAAATAAATAACTAAAAAACAATGCGCACATAACTAACAATTAATACGTGTAAACAAGTGGCCACATGCAATTTATTTGATAAAACCTGTTAATAATCAATATCTAGGTTAATTAACGTATATATTAACTAGGGCTTTCACTCGCACAATTGAAAGTGAGCCACATACATCGACGATTCGATTAGGTAAGCCATAATTAGAATATACCAAATTGCACATAATTGATTCATTAATATTATTGAGGTATTACCCAATTCAAGATTTATCAAACTAATAAACATGTGTATAAAACTTAACAATTAATTATATATATCGACAATAATCCATGCCAAACATGCACGTTTTCATGGATTTAACATAACAATTTATTCACGTTGTCACAAGATCGCATACAATTCCATGTCACATAATAATTTATTCATGAATACATATCACGTAACAAATATATTAATTCTAGGTTTCGATATTGATAACATAACAATTATAATAAACCCTAAAACAATTTTTAAAAACAATCGACTAAAAAAAATTTAGGGTTTCGACCCGTAAAAAAAATTTAATTCGATCCAAAAAAAAATTTAAAACCAAATTATGGCAAAAGCCCTAACCCTAAAATTAGAGTTTACATAATCATAACCAAAACCCTAGAATAATCATATCAAACAACATACAATATTCGTTTTTTACATGTTTAGTAATTAATTACTAATTAAACCAAGCTCATGATGCCACTGTTGGAATTATATAACATGACAATCATATATAAAACACATAAAACATCAAAGAAATATGCGGAAGCATAAATGAACTTATAATGAATAATTAATTAACTAAAGCATAAAATATGCGTACCTTTCTTGATTCCAGCCGAACAAGAATCAAATCCAAAAACTAGCAATTGGATGAACCCTAATTAGGGTTTATATGATTATGTGAATTACCCCTTACCGATTTTGTAACTCAATCCAAGAATACTAACAATAATGTGTTAGTACCACTTTCTCGTACACACGTCTATACCGAATTAAAGAAATGCTAGTTTTAATTAAACAAAACAAATCCGATTTGGAAAAGCATTGTGTCGACACCATAGGGAGGTGGTCGACCGGTTTCAAACACAAAAACACACAAACACTTTTGGTTTTAGGTTATGAGTACAAGAGATGCAAAAACTAAGACCCTAGGCCTTCTATTTATACCCAAAGTAACTTGGTGACCAAGTTAGCTAAGGATTGGGTTATGGAAACCCATAGCCGATCGTATGGAGTAATCCCCAAGGTTTTCTAGAACCTTCTCGATCTCTATTTTCACATCTAGTCCTTTTCAATTACATTTAACGACCGTTAGTCCATTACACTTAATTACTTAACGTCCGTTATAATTATTTCGTTTAATTAATAAATAAATATAACATTTATATTTAATTATTAACTTTAATTCTCATACGCAAAGTGTGCAATCCCGTGGTCTCGAGTTCGATCCTAACACACGTCTAGTAATTTATTGTCCATTAAACCAACAGAAAGGACAGACTTGATTTTCCTAAAATTTATTCTCTGTACTTGGAGGATATTCTTGTTCCTTGCTATTCTAATTTTGGGTAGATAATTAGAAGGTGATCTTGGACAACTAATCCAAATTCTCGTGGTGTGACTGTATCGACAATTCGGCTTAGAGATTCTGCCCAACAAAGCTATTGACTCAAGTATCACGATCCAAGCAAGAGGCTCGTTGCTATCATTTGGTAATCAGAGCCATGGAAACCCGACATGTACTTGGAGATTATGGGTGTTTCACTGTGTAGTTAGGCGTATCTGCATAATGAGTTTTTAGAAAGTTTAAGTCAAATTACTATTAGGTATTTGTAGTTTGTTTACTATTAGGCCCGGTACCTGTTACCAGAGGGCGAATCTGGGGAACGTACTTTCGCTTCTGAAGTCGTAAAAAATTGATAATTTACTTGATTTCGAGTTCATGGATCCGCCACCTAAACTTATCATTCTTAACTACATGTCTACCTGTATCAACTATGGATATTGGGAGCATTGAACACCACATAGAGTCTGACTGATATTGGGCTAAAAATGACTGAGTTTCCACTGAGCCCACTGCTCGCTAAACTGCTTTTAACACGTGAAGAGTTTAGTTGTGTAAACGAAGTTTTAACGATTGTATTCATGATCTCAGTCCCATCTGTTTTCTTTAGTTCGTAATCCCAGACAAAAAAAAAAAACGATGATGCACATGGAAAGTTAACAAATACTATGGAGACCGGTGTAGAACTCATTACTTACATGTGAAATCTCTCCGAAAGGCTCGAGAAGTGAGTTCTCAGTTACTCAACATCTTGAGAAAGCTCATGATCCAGCTGACATCATGTTGGTCGAATTGGAACGTCATCAGAAAAGCGATATACTCAGTTACTTCCATAACGCTGCAAAACCAGATGCCGTACCATTTGCATCGGACCTCAGCTTTATGTTGCAACATCTTGGATGTTATGGCTGCTCTTTGAATAAATATTCGTAAGGGTGGGAAAATGGACAGGTCTAGCGCTTGTGAAATGGGTCAAAACGAGAACATTTTTGGTATGGATCAGGTTGCCCCAGAATGTATTTTTCCCAGTTTTATAAGAATTTCCTACAGATATTAGCGTGCTAAATATGATTACAAAAGTTATGCTTTAGTTTTTTCAATAAAACTATTTAGGAGCTTATAAGCATTAGGTATTCATTTTTGCCACGTAGGACACATTAAGGTAGTTATTATGCCTTTAACTGTATTAGTCTAGTATTCATATTAGCTTGCCATATGGCGAATATTGGCAAGAAATCATTCCATCTAGCTACCGGAAGGACTCCGACAAATAGACTGTAGCAACCATTGCTACAAGTCTTCTTGAAAAGTTATTTGATCAACATCTTATGTTGTAACATCTTGGACAGTATGGCTGCTCTTTGAATATATATTCGTAAGGGTGGGAAAATGGGTCAAAACGAGAACATTTTTTGTAAGGATCAGGCTGGCCCGGAATGTTTTTTTGCCCAATATGATTACAAACGCATGCGTGATATTATATAAGTTGTTTTGGTGACACATTCAAACTCAAAAAATCATCTCGCACACAACTCACCGATTAGACATAGACCAACAATCGGTAACTGGATGAAAAAGTTGCACATTCTTGGTGTTGCCATCGGATATGATTAGCTGTTTCAACTGTTCTACAATTGTAAATTCACACCATAAATAGGCTCAAAAAACAACCAGACTTGAAACTCAAACTAATAAAAAGGAATTACAAGTACGTCATTGTCAAACCATCATGTTGGATTCATCTTCCTCCCCTATTGCTGCTTCATAGAACATGTACTGGCTTTGATACTCGATCAAGTACTGTGTAGATCTTCACACATCCCAAAACAGCTCATAAACTCGGCTCACGTCTTCCATTTCCACCGCCTTCCCTTTCCTCTTCTGGCACACTTCAGCTGACAACTGCACAAAAATGAGGTAAGAGGGATACCACAATCCATTAAAGGTGAAAGGTTTTATGGATATTTAAATATACGTATGTCCGGATTCGAACTCGAGACTTCGGGATTGCACACATTACGTATGAGAATTGATGTAAATAATTAATATATATAAAATGTTATTATTATTAATTATTATTCACGAAATAAATACTTAACGGTAGTTAATATTTAACGAGGTTTGGTTAACGGTCGTTAAATGTAAACTTAAAGGACTAGAGATGAAATTATAAGTCGGGAAAGATCTAGAACCCCTTTGGGGAGCTTTGGCTGATCGGTTGGGGTATCCTAACTCAACCCACACATTAACTTGTCCTCCAAGATTAGTTACCTATAAATACAATTCATTGTATTCATTCTAAACCTAATCTTGGTGACTTGCAAACCTAATTTCTCTCCTTCTCCCTCTTTCTTGTGTGTGGCCGGTCGAACACTCCTCACCATAGGGTTTTGATTTGCTTAACTCAAGTTTAAGTATTTGGTTTGTTTTGTGATTAAGAACCTATCTTTTCACTTCAATTCACTAATAGTACATGTGTACAAGAACGAAGGACAAACGCACTTGTGTTTGTGAATTCCTTGGTGGTCGTTTTTGGTGGGACGAATTTGGTGAAACCCTAAGTTAGGGTTTTGGGTTTTGTTACTTGATCACATCACTGTTTGGTTCTTGTTTTGCTAAAAGGTACGCGTTTTATTATTCGGTTAATTAATATACATATATTATTCATTATACTTCCGCTGCATGCTTTGATGATGTTTACTTGCTTTTGTAATTGTTATGATTAGTATATTCCAACAGTGGCATCACGAGCCGTTAATATGATGTTATTAATTACCGAAACACATAAAAATTGAATCTTTATGGTTATTGCATGCTTATATTGGTTTCTAGAGTTTTTGAAATTGGAAACCCTAATTTTTTTTATAGGGTCGATTACCCTTTAATTATTTTATTAGGTTTTAATTTTTTGTAAAACTTGTAGAAACCCTAAGATGCATGCTAATTTTATGTGGTTAATTAATGAATAATTGTTATGTGCCATGTAATATGCGTATCTTGTATCTTGGGTGATAATTGTTATGCGGAATCCATGGTGGAACATGCATGTTTTGCCATGGAGTATTGTTTTTTGATAAAATTGTTTAGTGATACACACATGTTTTATTTATTTGATAATTATTGAATTGGGGAAGACCTCAATTAATCTAATAAAAATTCGTTATGTGCTAATTGGTATACTATTGACTTTGGCTTACGCAATCGACTTGTCGATGTATGTGGCTCATCTACATGTAGGTGAAAGCCCTAGTTAATGTATGCATTTATTTACGGCTAATTGTTTTTAAATATGTTAAATTGTTTAGTTATATGTTTATATTATTTGAGTGTGTTTAATTTTTATTAAAATGCTTTTTTGTTTATATATTGTCTGACATGTTAGTAAGCAAAAAGGGTTTTTTATGAATAGAAAATTAAATGGACTAAATAATGGCGAAATTGATTTGTTTTTCTAAGTATTAAGTCTTGAACTTTTAATCGATTGATGCGACTGTACCAAATGGTTAGAACGGCTCACCCACAAGAACAAACTATAAAGGGGTTAATAAAGAAGTGCGCACAGTCACACTGAAAGGATGTCTAAGGTTATGCTTTTGCGCTTACCTGGTCCTCTGCCCTCTGTGAGTTCGATTGGAGCTACCTAGTATAACACCATTATATGTACGAAGCATCTTAGTGCAAAGTTGTAAGTTTCTCAACGCATCGATTAAAACTTTGTAGAATTTAAACTTAGCAAATTAAAATATTATGTAAGTTTTTTCGAAAATATTACGCTATAAAGTTGTATGCATGCTTCTTTATACATAAGTTTTGATTACACATAAAAAACTGTACCCTTTAAAATTTAAGTTTATGCCATCTAATGATATGAAACACTTGAAGTTGTAATTTAGTTATGTGAGACCTTGATCTAGATTACAATAACAAGGTGAATTTTTTTGTTGTGTGAGACCTCAGCTTAATTATTTGCAGTTTCTAAATTAGACAACTTAATTAAGTTAGTTAGTGAGACCTATAACTTAAGGCATAAGATGGGATGAAACATGCTTACGTTTTGCATTAATTATTTTGGCAAAATTGTAAATCCCATAACTTTTGGAATTGAAAACTTGTTTGTAAATTATTGCTTTTCAACAATTACCTATTCTATACTTTCACCACTAGCAGATCAACTGATGTGGTGAAACTATGATAATGAGGATCCAAAATTCAAGGAAAATTCTATGGTTAATATGAATATTGACCAAAGGGTATTTTATTTTCTTGAATGTTTACTTATCGAAAGTACTAACTTTTGAACTTTTATTTTCTGCAGAAATGGCTCAAGCTGAATCTACTGCACTAGCCTCGTCGTTCAAATCTATGTTTGATCGAGAGAAATTGACTGGTAGCGCAAATTTCAATGATTGGTATCGGCAACTCAGAATTGTCTTGAGGGTTGCCAAAAGACTAGATTATTTGAATACGCCTTGTCTTCCTGAACCTGCAGCAGATGCTACTGCTGAAGCATGAGCTGCATGGCAATCTAAGTATGATAAGTTTAATGAGGTCGCCTGCATTATGCTTGGGAGTATGAATTCAAACTTGCAAAAACAGTTTGAAAATTACTTCCCTAACCTCATGCTTGAAGAATTGCAAAGGTTGTTTGAAAAGCCTGTGATTGTAGAGTTTTATGATCTGATAGATGCTCTCATAGTTGCAAGCAAGGAGAAGGGAAACCTGTGAGCGCCCACTGCCTGGAAATGATGAGTTACATGGACCAGCTCGGGAGACTCAACTATGTCTACCCCAATGACATACAAATTGGCCTTATCAACAGATCCCTTAACAAGGAGTTTGATGGTTTCGTGCGCAATTACAATATGCATTGCACGGGGAAGACAGTCAGTGCGGTACATGCAATGCTCATTGATTACGAGAAAGGTTTGCCCAAGAAGGCTCCTACACCTACGGTTCTAACCATCTAAAAGGGTAGGATTTCTAAGCCTAATAAGCCGCTAGCAAACAAGAAAGGGAAAGGTAAGGGTAAAGTTGATAAGGGAAAACAAGTTATGTCTTATCAACAAGAACCCAAGAAGTACCCTCCCAAAAAGCATGAGAATCCCAAAACGGATGAAGCTTTGTCATCACTGCACCGACGTAGGACACTGGAAGAGGAACCTGTCCGCTCTACCTTGATGAGTTGCGTACTAAGAGGTATAAAAATACTGGCACTGTGGCTAGTACTTCAGGTACTCTTTAGATGATAGAATTATTTGCTTTTCCTCATAAAATAAATTCCTGTGTATATGATATTGGATACACTGCAGGGACTTAGAGGTGCAAGGAAGCTCGCCTATGGACAACAATACCTGCACGTGGGTAATGGAGCACATGCAGTCGTTGAAGCTATAAGCACGTTTGATTTAGTTTTACCTTCGGGTTTAGTACTGTCTTTAAACGATTGTCATTACGCACCTTCTATTGTTAGAGGTGTCGTTTCTGTTTCCTTGTTAAAAGATATTGGTTTTATTAATACATTTACTGATTATGGAATTTCGATTTCTTTAAATGGTGATTTTTACTTTAATGTTATTCTAGTAAATGGTGTGTTTGAAATTGATTTGCATGATAATATGATTGATAAAAATAATTCTGTTTTTAGCATCAATAATAAAAGAATCAAAAGTGATTTAAATTCTTCATTTCTTTGGCATTGTAGACTTGCTCATATAGGCAAGAAACGCATGCAAAAGCTGCAACACGATGGGCTTTTGCAAGACATTAATGATGAATCATTTGATAAATGCGAGTCTTGCATATCTGGGAAGATGACCAAGAAACCTTTTACAAATAGTTTAGAAAAGGGCTTCTGATCTTATTGGTGTGATACATACTGATGTATGTGGACCACTGAGACATGTGTCAAGGAAGGGTGCTAGCTACTTCTTAACCTTTACTGATGATTTCAGTCGTTATGGTTATGTTTATTTACTTAAACACAAACATGAAGTCTTTGAAACACTTAGGGTTTTTAAGAGTGAAGTAGAACTGCAACTAGGAAAGAAGATTAAAGCTCTTCGATCCGATAGAGGTGGTGAATATTTAAGCCAAGAGTTTAAAGATTATCTTGCTGAGTGTGGAATTTTTCAGCAACTCACATCTCCATATACTCCACAACAAAATGGTGTATCTGAGAGAAGAAATCGTACATTGCTAGATATGGTGCGATCAATGTTTAATCTTACAACTCTTCCCTTATCCTTTTGGGATTTTGCTTTAGAAACTGATGTTCGCATATTGAATATGGTTCCAACTAAGCAGGTTGATAAGACTCCTTATGAAGTGTGGTATGGGAAAGCTCCCAACTTGTCTTACTTAAAGGTCTGGGGTTGTGAGGCGTTTGTTAAACGTGACTCATCTAATAAGCTACAACAAAGATCTGTTAAGTGTATCTTCGTAGGATACCCAAAGGAAACTATAGGTTACTACTTTTACTTTCCACCTGAAAACAAAGGTAATTGTTGCTAGGTATGGAGACTTTCTTGAAAAGGATCTCATATCTCATGAATTCAGTGGGAGAGTTTATGATCTGGAAGATGATCAAGAAGATACAACACCTTCTGAAAACATTAGACAACCTCAAGTAGAACCTGAAAGTCTGGTCATTCCACCTGAATTTGAAGTGGTTCCCATTCGTAGATCTGCAAGGACTACGCGTGCACCTGAGCGTCTATGTCTTAACGTAGAAGCTGAGGAAAATATGTTAGGGGATCTTGGTGAACCTGCTAACTATAAGGCTGCCATGATGAGTCCTGAAAAG
Source organism: Chrysanthemum seticuspe (assembly GCA_019973895.1). Classification (NCBI taxonomy): domain Eukaryota; kingdom Viridiplantae; phylum Streptophyta; class Magnoliopsida; order Asterales; family Asteraceae; genus Chrysanthemum; species Chrysanthemum seticuspe. Next base: position 16,120,576 of record BPTQ01000009.1, read on the forward strand.
GAAAAATGGCGAGTTGCAATGAATGGGGAAATGCAATCCATGAAAGATAATGAAGTTTGGATAGAGGTTGACTTACCTCCAAATGCTAAGGTAGTTGGAAGTAAGTGGCTCTATAAGATAAAGACTGACATGGATGGCAATGTACACACCTATAAAGCTCATCTTGTAGCTCAAGGGTTTACTCAAACTTTTGGGATAGACTACGAGGAGACATTTTCTCCTGTAGCAGATATTAGAGCTATTAGGATTCTTATAGCCATAGCTGCGTACTATGACTATGAGATATGGCAAATGGATGTCAAAACTGCCTTCTTAAATGGTCACCTAGATGAGGACATCTATATGGCGCAGCCTGAAGGGTTTGTGAATCCTAAATTTCCAAAGCATGTATGCAAACTTCAAAGATCCATTTATGGGTTGAAGCAAGCATCAAGGCAATGGAACAAGAAGTTTGATGAAGAAATCAAGAAATTTGGTTTCAATCAAAATCTTGATGAGCCATGTGTATATCACAAAGCTAGTGGGAGTAATGTTATTTTCCTTATCTTATATGTCGATGACATATTGATCATGGGAAATGACATTCCAAGTTTGCAAGATGTAAAGTCTTATCTTGGAAAGTGCTTTTCTATGAAGGATTTAGGGGAAGCAGCATTTATTCTGGGAATCAAGATCTACCAAGATAGATCAAGGCGATTAATTGGACTAAGTCAAAGTACTTACATTGATAAAATATTGAAGAGATTCAATATGCAAGATTCCAAGAAGGGATATTTGCCGATGCAAGTTGAACATGGCTTAAGTAGTGAACTATGCGCGTCAACACCTGAAGAAGTGGCACACATGAGAAAAGTTCCTTATGCTTCGGCTGTAGGATCTATCATGTATGCTGTGAGATGTACAAGGCCTGATGTGGCGTTTGCACAAAATATCACCAGTCGATATCAACAGAATCCAGGTGTGAAACACTGGCAAGCTGTTAAGAACATTCTTAAGTATCTAAGGGCTACTAAGGAAATGTTTCTAGTGTATGGAGGAAATCCAGATGCGGAACTTGATGTTACAGGTTTTTGCGATGCGTCTTTCAAAACTGATAAAGATGATACGAAGTCTCAAACGGGTTACGTCTTTGTCATTAATGGAGGAGCAGTTAACTGGAAGAGCAAGAAGCAGACAACGACTGCGATGTCTATTACAGAAGCTGAGTACATAGCTGCTTCAGAAGCTGCGATGGAAGCTGTTTAGATTAGGAAATTCATTTCGGGACTCGGAGTAATGCCCTCAATCGAATTACCTTTAAATGTGTATTGTGACAACTCAACTGCAATAACATTTGCCAATGAGCCTGGAGTCATGAAGGGTGCCAGACATTTTCCTCCATGATATCACTATGTTCGAGAACAAGTCGAAATAGGTGAAATCAATCTACTCAAAGTTCATACAGATGATAATCTAGCTGATCCCTTTACGAAGCCTTTGCCAAAGGAAAAACTTACTGACCATGTTGATGGGATAGGACTTCGTTTAGCTAGTAGTTTCATGCAAATCTGTGATTAGTATTTGGATAAAGGATGTTATGAACAAATATTACTTTAATGAAATAAAATAGTTTATGTTTATTTTTCATTTTCTTAATATTATATCCTATATTTGCATGTTTAATCTGTGAATAACTTATGTTATTCTAAATAGTCCGTTGTTGATCAATGATGTGGGAATGTCATTGAATTAAGACAAATATGAGTTTTGGTAGAATATACTTTTAATGGATATTGATGCGTGGGACATACCAGATTCACATGATATTCAATGAATTGAATATAGGACTCATCCCAACTTTACATGATGATACTTTTGGATCTTTGTCATTAAGTATATCATGAAGTGTTTATCCTCAGAATTGAGATACCAGATAACTGATATGAATGTAGTGCATTTGTGTAAGATAGTCTAACGCTATCCGTAACTGGTAGTTATAAGGGCTATTTTCAGAAGTGTTACAAAGTTTATGAGTTATGTTTGTAGTCAAGAGAATTCGTTCCTTTGAATTTTGTTTCAAAGCATAATACTATATTTGGGCCCCTCGTAGGGTTGACAAGATGTTTGTATGGCCATACCCAAGATCTATCTGGAATATGTTCAGATGATTTGGTAATCTTGTTTAATCGAATACAACGAGAAACAGAATATTAACTTATGAAATTACTTGATCCATATTCATGGTTAATGTAGTATTAGTAACAAAAGGATAAGTAAAAATGATGAATCATTAAATGGTTTTTCCAGGAAACCATACTCGATTCGATCTAGGGGCATTGGCGTGTTAGGCTAGACTAAACCAATGTCATTACTATATTTAGTAATATCCAAGTGGGAGCTGAAAGGTATTATGGATATTTAAATATACGTATGTCCGGATTCGAACTCGAGACATCGGGATTGCACACATTACGTATGAGAATTGATGAAAATAATTAATATATATAAAATGTTATTATTATTAATTATTATTCACGAAATAAATACTTAACGGTAGTTAATATTTAACGAGGTTTGGTTAACGATCGTTAAATGTAAACTTAAAGGACTAGAGATGAAATTATAAGTCGAGAAAGATCTAGAACCCCTTTAGGGAGCTTTGGCCGATCGGTTGGGGTATCCTAACCCAACCCACACATTAACTTGTCCTCCAAGATTAGTTACCAATAAATACAATTCACTGTATTCATTCTAAACCTAATCTTGGTGTCATGCAAACCTAATTTCTCGCCTTCTCCCTCTTTCTTGTGTGTGGCCGGTCGAACACTCCTCACCATAGGGTTTCGATTTGCTTAACTCAAGTTTAAGTATTTGGTTTGTTTTGTGATCAAGAACCTAGCTTTTCACTTCAATTCGCTCGTGTGTACAAGAACGAAGGACAAACACACTTGTGTTTGTGAATTCCTTGGTGGTCGTTTTTGTTGGGACGAATTTGGTGAAACCCTAAGTTAGGGTTTTGGGTTTTGTTACTTGATCACATCACCGTTTGGTTCTTGTTTTGCTAAAAGGTACGCGTTTTATTATTCGGTTAATTAATATACATATATTATTCATTATACTTTTCGCTGCATGCTTTGATGATGTTTACTTGCTTTTGTAATTGTTATGATTAGTATATTCCAACAAAAGGGGCTACCAAAAACACTTCCCCAACTACTTATGTCACTGATCTATAAAGATTACCCTCTTGACTTGTAATTGAAGCAAAAAAATACTATCTCAATTCATATCATTTGGTTGTCTATGTCAAAAACTCTACAAATCCGTTTAACAATTTAATTTTTAACTACGTTTGTATGTTTGACGTTGGAATCTTTTCGAATTACGTATAGTTATTAATCTTATACAAATGACCGAAAGTGAGACGAATATCAAACTGTTCTTGTACTTTTTTCTTGTGAAATTTTGCGGATCTATAAGGTAAAGTTTTTGTTGTTTTTACGAATCTATTGGTTTTTATGGAATTTGTTTGATCATTTTTTAAATTTGCGAGTTTATAGGCTAAATTTAAAATTTTGTTATAGATATTTAAGCATTAAAATAAGAAAGCAAACAAAACATAGTTAAATAACAAAAGAAATGATTTATCTTTTTATAAAAATATTTTCCCAAAGATATAAATCATTATTCAAATAAACATATGGAGATATAGAAACTATAATTTGAAATCTCAGAGAATAAATTGACTTGAAAATAATCGTTGACTTGATATTTGGATTTGAACAAAACCCACATTCACTTTTTTTTTTTCATCCCCTGTCTTTTCTCTAATAATTTCTCTAATTTCAATTCACTACGCAAAAAACTAAATTGTAATGATAAATTATAAACTCTTGAAAATAACGGGCGTTGAAAGATAGGAGGAGAGTTATTTTACATACCAAAATTTTCTCACATACCAAGGGACTCATCTCCATCATCCATCTAAAAAGAAATCAATTGCTGAGATTAAAAGCCACCCATTTTTTATAATTTAAATATCTCTTAAACCGTTTATCGTTAAGCGAAAATATTTACACCGTCGCGACGAGCATTTAATTATCTTTCTACAGACGGGCACTTTGATATACTTTCGAAAAAAGAAAAAAAATCGTTTTTTTCACGTTTTTTCGTCTTTTTTCGTTTATTTTACGTTACTGAAATTTGCATGAAAAAAATCATATATGATAAAACACTAAATTGAATATCACATGTGATATTAGTGTTAAATCACATATAATATGTAATATCACATGTGATTTTACATATCATATGTGATTTTACACTAATATCAAATTAGTGTTTTATCATATATGATTTTTCAATGCAAATTTCAGTAACGTAAAAAAAACAAAAAAACTTGAAAAAAAAAGTGAAAAATACGAAAAAAAAAAAATTTGTCGAAAGTATATCAAAGTGCATATCTATAGAAAGATAATTAAATGCTCGTCGCAACGATATATTTTTTTTCGCTCAATGATTAACGGTTTGAAATATATTAATATCTGAAAAAAAATGATGAAAATGGGTTTTTTAAATTGTTGGGATTAATCTTATCAATTAGATCAAATAAAAATGGAGGGTGGAGATTGATCCCTTAGTATATGTAAATAATCTTTTGTCTTCAAATGATCTTATATCGAAAGGTAGTTATATAACTTATATACAAGTACATGATGTTTAATTTAGTTATAAACTAAAATTGCAATTTTATAAAAAGTTGTCAAGTGATTATAGATGAACAAATACCGTTTTCAAGTGTGGCATGTCATATAGCAGTGACGTGATACATATTAGAGAGAAGTAGCTAGATGATAGACAAGAGAGAGAATGCAAGATTTTCTTTGAATTTTTTAGTTGATCAGCAGATTGTGGGAACATAGTCACAATACAAGCATATACTTTTCCAACCATGCAAAAACAAACACAAAGTTGGAATATACTCGGTCTTTATAAAATTGGTCTTGGTCAAGCAGAGAAGAAAAATTAATAGTTATTGTCAATCAACTTTTAGTCTTCGTTAACATTAAACTTCGAAAATATCATCATCTTTAAGTTCGAAGTTTGTACTAGATATTTGTCTCAACAAAATATAATGAAGAAATTTATGATAATCATAGTTATACATTGTTTATACAATATTGCAAAAGTTTTCGTTAGTATAAATGTATTCATTCTATTTTTCAGTTTTAGTTCGTACTATGAATGATTGTCGACGTTCCTAACTTTTTCACCAATAATTGCTATAACAACATTGACAGCTAGCCAGTATATAATAATTGAGATGTCCTGGTCAAGATAATAAGGAATTTATGGAAGGCATTAATTTCACCATGTGCATGTCAGGAATAGAGGTGGAAACGAGCCGAGCCGCTCGTGAAAAGCTCGGGATCGGATCGGTAAAAAGCTCGAACGAGCCAAGCCTAAACGAGCTCGAGCCCGAGCTCGAGCCTATATTAGAGCTTGTTTAATAATCGAGCCCGAGCCCGAGCTCTATATACAAAGCTCGAATAGGCTCGCGAGCCCTAAACGAGATATCCAAAGCATGCATAAAAATCATTGTATTACATGCATAAAAAACTTGTACAAAGGATATATATGCAATCATTGTATTACATGCATAAAAAACTTGTACAAAGCTTTGTAGTACTTTTTTCTTTACAAATCCAACACAAAGTCTCTTTCTCTTTATCTCTCAATAATAGTCATTATCCACCAAACCACAATCATATCGAACGAGCCACCCCCAGCAAGAGACACCTCCGGCTCCACAACAACCACCGTACATCACTACCTCCGGCTCCAAAATAACCCCTATCAGGTCAAACTAGATCCGGAATTAGTAGGTGTAAAATGGTTTTATAATTTCAGGATTCGTTTTTGGATTTACGTTTGGATATTCGTTTGTGTTGCTAGCGTGATTCAAGATATGGTTATTTTAGTAGTGAAGAACTAGTTTTCAAGAGTTTGATGTGAAGATCTAGTTTTCAAGAGATTGATGTGAAGATCTAGTTTTCAAGATGTGGATTTGCGTTTGAATATGAGTGTTTGATTTAGGTGGCTGGAAAATTTTGTGGCCGGAAATAATAGTGGTGGAAGATGGGTGTTTGGTGCGAGGATGTCGGAATATAGTTGAGCCGAGCTCGAGCTTTATATATCATATCACGAGCCGAGCTCGAGCTCAAACCTTAAGGCTTGAAACGAGCTGAGCTCGAGCTCGAGCTCTCTAAAATATAAACGAGCCGAGCTCGAGCTCTGGCAGGCTCGGGCTCGGCTCGGCTCGTTTTCACCCAAGTCAGGAACATTAACATGAAAAAGTAAAGGATAAAAAGGCAACACTTGTTCTTATGATTTTAAATTAATTTCCAAACATGAAGTCACAATACAACAATCGGATGGACGGGCGAAAGTCGCTAAACGACAAAACCAAAGCTGACATGGCACATGAATACACTGACCAGATGCAGAATATTCAACTAATACTTTCGCCGGGGACATGTCCCCGGGGAAAGTCTGTTGACTATTTAGTATACTTTGACCGCCCAGTCAAAATTCAACGGCACCTTTCGCCGGAGACTTGTCCCCGACAAAAGTGTTTTTCACTTTTACAAAAATTTGACCAAAGTCAATAGCATATTAATTGTTCCCGCCTTTATTCCCGCCAAAACGTTTCCCGGGGAAATCTGGAAATTACCCATTTTGCAGCAATATTCTACAAAATTGGTCAGAGGCTATCCTCGGGGACATGTCCCTGGCGAAAGTGAGAAAGCTAATTTTATTTTACCACTTTCTCCGGGGACACGTCCCTGGAAAAAGGCCTGATTAATCATTCTAATCAAGTAATTAGCTACTTAATTAATTATTCGAAAACATTTTCCCCGAGGACGTGTCCCCGTCAAAAATAAGTGCCACGTCGGACTTGTTTGACCGGCGTAAAATGGCTGCGGGACCCACATGTCCCCGGTAAAAGTGGACTTCAGTCCCCGGGGAAAGTATTCCCGAGAGGGTATCGGCGGGGGACTATCGCCGGGGACATGTCCCCTGGGAAAGGTTTCGCAGGGGACATGTCCCCGGCGTAAGCCCTGATATTTCCCCTGCGAAAGCCCTGATTGTTGTAGTGTCACTGCAAGCAAAAATTTACTCATCATCTTCCTCTCGTATTTCATTTCTCTTTTACGGTCTTGCAATAATATGTCTTACTTCCGCCACCGTCTCTGTTTCCTATGGCGGTAATGAGACTGATTATCTCGCGTTGTTGTCATTTAAGTCAATGATCACCCAAGATCCATACCAAGTTCTAACCACGTGGAACCATTCCTTTCATTTCTGTGAATGGAGTGGTATTTCATGTGGAAAACGGCACAAACGAGTGACTGTTTTACGACTCGATTCGCAAAGCTTAGAAGGCTCGTTGTCTCCTCATGTAGGAAACCTCAGCTTCCTCCATAAGCTTGGTCTCTGGAACAATAGCATTCAAGGAACCATTCCTCATGAACTTGGTCGTCTATCTAGGCTACGTATTCTTTATCAAGATACAATCAAATTCAGTGGAGTCATTCCAACAAACTTGTCTTGTTGTTCGAACCTCGAATACATTTGGCTCGCTCAGAATAAGCTAACTGGAAGCATACCCAAGGAGATGAGTTTACTATCGAAACTTACGAGTCTTGTTATTTACCACAAGAAGTTAACAGGTGGAATCCCACCTTTCTTGGGGAATATTACATCAATGGAAGAGTTCTATGCTCTCAGAAACCCGTTGGGTGGAATATTTCCAGATACCTTGGGTCTTTGGAAAAGCTTGTCGAGATTTGACGCTGGTGAGTGCAGCTTATATGGGAGCATCCCTCATTCCATTTTCAACCTCTCATTCCCAGATAATTTTTCCTTATTTAATAATCACCTTAGTGGTAGTCTTCTTTCTGAAATTGGTAATCAGCTCCCAAATCTTGAGTGGCTTCAGTTATGGGGTAACAAACTAATAGGAGTTCTTCCACCTTCTATTTCTAATTGTTCTAAATTAGGACTTCTTGAAATGGGTGACAACAATTTTAGTGGGAAGTTTAACAATCAATTTTTCAAAACAAAGAGATATTAATTTTTTTTCCTTACATGATAACAACTTCCATGGACGCGGAGAAGTTGATGACATGAAGTTTATTGATTCTTTGAAAAACTGCACTAGATTAGTAACTTTGGATCTTTCAAATTGCGACTTTGTAGGAGTGCTTCCTATGTCAATAGGTAATCTCTCTCATCAACTCACCTATCTAAAATTAGGAAACAATCAATTATTTGGAAGCCTCCCTTCAAGTATAGGTAGTCTAGTTGGCTTGACCACTTTAGATTTACAATATAATCGATTCAAAGGAAAGATCCCTAGTACCACTGGTAAACTTCAAAAGCTACGAGTTCTTGGTCTAAATAACAATCAATTTTCAGGGCCCATCCCTAATGCTATTGGGAACTTATCACTATTGACAGAACTTTACTTTTTGGGTAAAAGGTCAAAGACCCGGTAAATATATTACTCCAAAAAACGTTTAAGTACAAAGGATATGGGTGAATCCCATATCTCAGCCCGTTACATAGGCGAAAAACTTACATAACAAGATACTTCATATTCTCTATATAAGAAAATAAACCACTACTCAAAAGATAACATTAGACTCCTATGGAGATAAAATTTCTTCCTACCAAGGCCTTGGAGCTTGATACCATACGTGTCATAATAGGCATCCAAATTTCCTAGAAGATCGTAAACCTGATCCGCATAGTTATCATAATCATAGTCATCATAATCATCTTCGCGATCATGACCACCACCAAATAGATTACTCGACTCATCAAAGGTGTTCACAACCTCTTCATCATCACTATCAGAATCCACAATCTCTCCCACCTTAGTGAATGGGTTAACCCTCTTAGTAACAGAAGTAGACGGGAAATCCTTATTATAACCTGGATAATCAACCTTTTTAATAGGATTACCATTATTATGAACAAGAGTAGCTTTCCCATCAATAAGAATTCTTTCAAACTCCCCAATTTTCTCAACAATAGGGGTAGGACCAACCTCGGTAGCTTCCACTGAATCACTCACAAGTTAATCTTGTGATACATTACCTGTCTTGGGAGACCCAACCTCCTTTGCTTCCATTGTATTACCAGAATCTTCTACACCAGTAGGATTTCCACATTCATCATAATCGATCGTATTTAGTGCAGCAAAAGGGTTAGATGTAGCAATCTTCGTCCCACTCATACTAGCCACATCAGTGGCTTTCTTCTTCACATTATCCACCTTCTTGGGTTTAGGAGGAGGCGTTTTAGGTTGATACCTAAATTTAGGACCCACTTTAGTAAAACCTCCCTTACCTGGAACATTTGGACCACCATTCCTACCCTTATTCTTTTTAATGACAGTTTGATAACCATCATTAACAACCTGTTTAGGCTAAGTAGGAATTGGAACACATTTAGGACAATTAATCAGCGTATGACCAAACAATTTACACGTATCACACCGAGGCGGTTTCCATTCGTATTCAACCCGAATCTTTTTAATAGTAGATCCTGTCCCATCAAGTAATGGTATCTCAACAGTGATGCTCTCCCTAAGAACCTGATCTGCCTTAACTTCAATCAAGCACCTAGCAAAACTACTTCGACCCCATGATTCCAAGCACATTTGACTAGTGTAAGAATCTAACATTTTTGGCGTATCAATCAATGTAGCTAGGCTGAGACCATCATCCGAAAACATAGCAAGAGGCACATCATGGAATTTAACCCATATCGGAATATTAGTCAAATCCTCTTTAAGCATATTAGTGTTCAAAGACCACGTTTTAAGAATAATTGGCACATTCCTAATCATCCACGGTCCGTTTTCAAGCACATCATCAACACCTTTACGAGTGGAAAACTTAAAGAAAAAGAACCCCTTCGCATTCATCATAACCTTTTGAATACCATACCTGGCCCATGTATTACAAACGTAATAATCAACAACCGGAAAAGCAATACGTTTACCAAGGGAATAACCATAAAGGGTATTCTCAAATTTAGAGTTTACCTCCTCAACGACTTTCATAGGAATGGAGAGATCCACCCCATTAGACTTTTTACTACACTCCAACCTACGAAAATTAGATTTGCGCTTCGTTGAATCAATTGGCGTAGCACCATTTACATTTGCAGAATTCGTACCACTTGTAGCACCAACATACGACATAGGTAATGTATTAACCTCAACAGATTGAACAATTGGCGTAGCACCGATTAAATTGTCCATAGGAGAGACATGTACCCTACCAGCTTTAGGAGCTACACTAATATCATCACCACTAGGCAGATTAGCACCCCTAGTGGTGTCCTCGACACCGTAAACTGTAGATGGACCAGACGTAAACATAACATTACTTGTATTACTAATAGGGTTACTTCGAGATGGGAAATCTTACATATTCAAGATACTTGTAACACCAAGAGGCCCAGCATCCCAAAACGCCGAAACATCAATACTATCAGTCCATACACTAGGCGCATGTAAAACCGGCTTCACGACATCATTGGCATTCATACCCCCTTGAAAAGCATAATCATTAAGATTTACATCATGTGGACCCATCTCCACATGAGGTTCAGGTTGTCTACGATCCATTAAGGCGCATCCATGTCAACGTTAGGCACACCCTCCATTCAACACGAAAATAAACAAACCCTAACCAAAAGAACACAACCGAATAAAGAAGAACACAACCAATACCAAACCACGTAATCGCTACATATTAATTAAACCCTAATTAAAAACTAGGGTTTATAAGCATAATCGGCCATAAATCAACCCATAGATGAGAAAACCTAAGAACAGTAATTCGAAAGCACACCTGAATCAATTAATGGAATACAAAAGTGTAAAACACAATTAAAACAGGAACGATGACAAGAGAAACACTGGAATTAGGTGAGATTTGGTCGGATTGGTTCAGGGGGATCGCAATTTTCCTAGGGAGAGAATTGGTTTACGGATTGACAAAACTTTACTTAAATTACAACAAATTAGAAGGTCATGTTCCATCAAGCCTTGGGAATTGTAAACAACTTAATGTGTTAGACCTTTCATACAATAGACTCAGTGGAAAGATACCCAAGCAACTTCTTCAAATTCCATCACTAACTAATTTTTTAGATCTTTCATACAACAACTTGTCTGGTTTCATTCCATCAGAGATCAAATACCTCTAGATGTTGAACTATCACAGTTTATCTTATAATAAATTATCAGGTACCATTACTAGTAGCCTTGGTGAGTGTATTAGCCTTACAGAGTTAGACCTTAGTGACAACAGATTTCAAGGCGTAATACCATCTTCAATATGTTCATTGGGAGGATTGGAGGCACTCGACATTTCTCAAAATAATTTATCAGGCAAAATTCCACAATTCTTTAGAAAAATGGAAATCCTTAGGATATTTGAACCTATCCTTTAATGATTTTAAGGGTGAAGTACCGGTTGTAGGAGTGTTTGCCAATGGAAGTGCATTTTCAGTTTTGGGGAACAATAAGCTATGTGGTGGTTTGGTTACACTTGAGTTACCCAAATGTAAGGAGACGGGTGGTAAGAAAAAAAGGTTTCCTTTCTTCATATTAGTCATCGTGATTGCAGTCACGTTGCTCGTCGTATTATGTTGTGTGTATCTTTTGTGTAAGAAGAAGCACAACAGTCAACCATCTCAATCATCACGGAGTGAACGGTTCATGAAAGTTTCATACCATCAACTTCTCAAGGCTACCGATGGGTTCTCTACAACAAATTTGATTGGAGAGGGTTGTAGTTATCAGAGGGTTACGTACCAGAAGCACATAATGAATGACACGACACAGACAACAAGAACACACAAGGTTGCTGCCTAACACGCAGGTTATTTTATTGAAGAAATTTAACTCAAAACTTCAATACGATACAAAGGTAATGCACTACCCTTCTCGGTATATATAGACCAACATAGACGTGTTGTACTATAACTAGGATTACACATTAAACCTATCCTAAATCAATGAGGACTACTCCATATTAGGATAAATATTAGACGAGTTGGACTACCACTCCAACTAGGACTTCTACTGAAACCTGATCCATGCATTCCAACCACAATCAAACTTCAGAAATTCCCAACAATCACCCCCTCTGAATTTCTTGAGTCGAAGAGGGTAACTCTTGCACACCAAGTAACGATCTCATCTCCTTGAACCTTATGCGTACCAAGGCCTTCGTCAATAGGTCTGCTCTTTGTTCTTCACCGGATACATGCTCAACAATTACCTGCTCATTCCCAGTCACTTCCGCCAATAGCTCCCTTAGCCAAATTGCTTGACACGCAGCTGTAGTAGCAGCCATGAACTTAGCTTCACATGAAGATAACGCCACGGTAGTTTGATTTTGTGAGCACCATGCAATAGGTGATGTACCCAAGATAAAAAATGTGTCCAGTAAGACTTCGTCCATCATCAATAGCATCATTATGACTGCTATATCCCACAAGTCTCATGTCATTACAACGATTGTATTTAATTCCAAACGAAGTCGTACCTTTTAGATAGCGTAGGATTTGCTTGATTGCACGAGCATGTGATTCTCTTGTACTTTGCATATATCGACTAACCACTCCAACCGAGTAAGTCAAATCTGGACGAGTGTGCAAGAGGTAATGCAAGCAACTCACAACATTTCGATATTGAGTAGCTTGAACTTCTGGTTCATCATCTGTTTTTGTCAACTTGAGTCTCGTCTCCATCGGACATAAAGTTGCATTGCAATCTTCCATACCATCTTCTTTCAAGATCTTCCTTGCATATCTCTCTTGCTTGATCTCCAAGCAATCCTTTTCTTGTGAGACTTCGATACCTAAGTAATAAGTTAACTCACCAAGATCTGACATTTCAAATTGAGACACCATTCTCCTTTTGAACTTATTTATGAGGTCTAAGCTTGTCCCTGTCATGAATAAATCATCCACATTAACTGCAACAATGATAAATTCTCCATTGGGCACCTTTCTATAGATCGCATTTTCGTGCACGCATTGTAGAAAACCCATCTCTTTTAAAGTACTATCGAGGTTCTTTCGATCACCATTTAGAAGAGCCGTTCTCATATCCATGTCATGAATCTTCCATCCTTTCCCGGCTGCGAGAGCAATCAAGAGTCGTATGATCTCGAGTCGAGCTACCGACGCGAATACTTCATCAACTTCAATAACAAGTTGTTGTTCAACTGATTCTTGTTCCACTTCGTTTGTATCTTCTTTACCAACTTTTAGTTGAGCTTTATAAAGGTGATTTGCACTACGTGGGCCTTTATAAGTAAATCTCCACAACTATCTCGTATGGTTAAGAAATCACCTCGGATACTAATATCATAACCGAATATTGCAGCTTGTCCAAGACTTATCACATTATATCGAAGAGCGGGAATATAATAGACATCTTTCAACAATTTTTGTTCTCCATTTTTCCCTTGGAACAAAATCGAGCCTTTTCCCTTTATGCTCACACACGAACCATCTCCGAACCTAACACGTCCAGTAATATTTTCATTTAATTCAGAAAAGTAAGAGTAATCATGTGATTACTTGCACCATTGTCAAAATACCATACATCATCTTCATCGGCATTTGGCTCGCACTTTGGTGGAGTGTACTTTTCTTCATTCATGAAAATCGTTTCTTGAATATGGTTCATCATAAAGAACGTACCTTCCTCATGATACACATCTTTCTCTTGCGTCTCATTAAGGTTAACTTCATGGTTTCGGTTTCGTTCAGGGCATCTTGAAACAAAGTGTCCATACTCATCACAACAGTAACACTTTATATGTGAGAGGTCACGTTTCTCATGTTGTTTACCCTTTTGTTCATTATCTTCACGGTTTTTCGAGGAGTCATGTTGACCTTGGTTTTGATTGTTGCCACGTCCGCTACCTTGACCATGACCACGGCCTCGAGAGTATGAACCACGTCCTCTTCCTCCACTTGAGTCATTATTCCTGTAGGAATTATCAGTCCTAGCATAAAGCAAGTTCTCTTGAGCATCATTTGCTTTATCTTCTTCCTTGACTCTTTCTTCATACGCTTTCAATCGTCCAACCACATCCTCAAACCCCGTTTCTTTAAGATCTAAAACCTGCTCTAGGGCTGCCACGATATGGAAAAACCGTCTTGGAAGACTCGTGAGAAACTTCTTTACCAGCTTGTGTTCCGACATGACTTCTCCAAGCGTGGCTGATTTAGAAGCAATACCCGATAGAGTTGAGGCATATGCATCTATAGTACCGTTATCCGACATCTTAAGATTCTCGAACTCCGTAATTAGGGTTTGAAGCCTAGCTTCTTTCACACGATCAGCACCTAAGTTACGGGTCTTAATTGCTTCCCACATCTCCTTCCCGGTTTTTAGATTCCCGATTTGCAAAATCAAATCTTCTGGAATTGATTGAAACAATAAGCCTTTAACTATATTATTTTTCTTGGCATCGTCTGAGCCCAGATCTATCGCATCCCAGACTCCATGAATTCCAAGAAGTACCTCCATACGCATCCTCCATATGGTATAGTTTGTTGACGTTAACATCGGGCAGTGAAACGTCAAATTTGATTCTTTTGTCGGCGGTGGTGGAGGGTTAGAACCTGATGGATCTCCAGTCATCCTCGTTCGTCTTCTTGATCGTGTATAAGTTTGTAATGGTGAACTTTCCGGCCCTTATATTCTTGGCTAGATAAAGTTCAACAAGTGGTGGGACAATAAACAACCTTAGTACTTTTCCAACTTCCTGTATTAACTCAGAAAAATGGGCTTTAATCTGTTTACAAAAGAAAAGACTAGTGGGCTTCAATCACAGTGGCCTGCAATTAAGACCAACCAAGAAGTTCACTGGTTTAAGTCGATTGTAATTCTGTAACCAAGAAGATCAGGAACTAAGGATTGTTTCAGGTGTTGTAACCCTTCAACACAGCAACAAATCACCAACAACAACACAAAGCTCTTCAACCTGATCAGTCACGACTAACCCCTAAGACACAGGTTAGTTTCTTGGATCGATTTTGGTTTTATGTAACCCTTAAGTCACACTTACAAATCACCAATAACACTTCGAAGCTCTTGATACCAATTGTGCTTATCAGAGGGTCACGTAGCAGAAGCACAGAATCAATGACACGACACAGACAACAAGAACACACAAGGTTGCTGCCTAACACGCAGGTTATTTTATTGAAGAAACTTAACTCAAAACTTCAATACGATACAAAGGTAATGCCCTACCCTTCTCGGTATATATAGACCAACATAGACGCGTTGTACTATAACTAGGATTACACATTAAACCTATCCTAAATCAATGAGGACTACTCCATATTAGGATAAATATTAGACGAGTTGGACTAACACTCCAACTAGGACTTCTACTGAAACCTGATCCATGCATTCCAGCCACAATCAGACTTCAGAAATTCCCAACAAGGGTGGGTTCAGTTCTGTTTATAAAGGGTTCCTCAATCCCGATGATGACAAATTTGTTGCAATCAAAGTTCTGCATCTTCAAAATAAAGGAGCTCACAAAAGTTTTATAGCAGAATGTGAAGCATGGCGGAATATTCGGCACCGAAATTTGTTGAAGATACTAACTACTTGTTCAAGTACTGATTTCCAAGGCAATGATTTTAAAGCTTTGGTTTACGAGTTTATGCCGAATGGAAGTGTACACAACTGGCTTCATTCAAGTGCAAATACGTCGAAACTGACCCTTCTTCAAAGAATAAGCATTCTTAGAGATATTGCAACAGCACTTGATTATCTTCACAATCGCTGCCAAACAACGATTGTTCACGGTGACCTGAAGCCTTGTAACATTCTACTTGATGAAGATATGGTGGCTCATGTTGGAGACTTTGGTTTAGCTCGACTACTTGGTACAGACTTAAACCAAAACAACTCAACCGGGGTTAAAGGAACAATTGGTTATGCACCTCCAGGTAGTATTCCATAATGCTTACATTTACTTACAAATTACTGTTTGTAACTTAAGTAATTGTTTTTAATTCACAGAGTATGGTCTCGGGAGCGAGATGACAAGTACCAAATCCCCAAGCACTGAATTTGACCCTTCCAGACATAAATAAAAACCAGCTAATTGCCAAGACCAAAAACCACACCAAGACATTAACCGAAATTACTAGTACCCAAGACCACCAGCAGATTTCTATCCCACAAAGAACGGATAGTAGAACATATCCAATTCTATATAACGGTATTCATTTGACATTATTAAGGTAAAGTATTGTTCATATGTTCTGACGAACACGGTCGTGCCATAGCCATCACACCATAAGTATTTTTTTTAATAATTTTTCTCCTTAACCTTCTAAAATATATGTAATAAATTTAAGCAACTGTCATTTATACTTTCTTAGAAAATATAAATTTTTTCCATATTCTTCATTTAAATATATTAATTCTTCTTCATAAAATTTTTAGAGTTTTGAGTGTTGTTTTATGATGTTATACGATCTATTTCACTTACACGTACGTAAACGGACATTAGAAGTACGCGACGAAGTGCGGCTACAAACGACAGTCGTTAGTCTTCCATATCCTAAGTCTTTCTAAAAGTATTTTGTGATTACAGTACATAAAAAATTGTTAATATCAATCAAATTGTCTTGGCCGAGCTGAGAAGGAATTTGTGGATGATAGACCATGTATAGGTGATGCTAGTTGTGCTACTGGGTCGCATATTTAATGTTAATAGACCAGGTACAGGTGATGGTAGGTGATGATAAGGAATTTGTGGAAGCCATTCATTCACCAGCTGTTTGTCATGAACGTTAACATGCAAAAACTAAGGATAAAAAGGCAATACTTGTTCTCATAATTTTAAGTAAATTTCCAAAAATGAAGTCACCACAAGCAATAATTCACTTATCATTTTCCTCTCTTATTTCTTTTCTTTTTTACTGTCTCACGATAACATGTCTTACTTCCGCCACCGTCTATGCTTCATATGATGGTAATGAGACTGATTATCACGCATTGCTGTCATTTAAGTCAAAGATCACCCATGATCCATACAATGTTCTAACCTCGTGGAACCATTCCTTTCACTTCTGTGACTGGAGTGGTATTTCATGTGGAAAGCGGCACAAACGAGTGACTGTTTTACGACTGGATTCGAACGGCTTAGAAGGCTCGTTATCTCCTCATGTAGGAAACCTTAGCTTCCTTCGTGAGATTTTCCTCGCGAACAACAGCTTTCAAGGAACCATTCCTCATGAACTTGGTCGTCTATCTAGGCTACGTCGTATTTATATTAGTACAAACAAATTCAGTGGAGTCATTCCAACAAACTTGTCTGGTTGTTCTAACCTCGAACACCTTTACCTCGCTCAAAATAATCTAGTTGGAAGCATACCCAAGGAGATGAGTTTACTCTCGAAACTTACTCGTCTTTCAATTTACTACAATAACTTAACAGGTGGAATCCCACCTTTCTTGGGAAATATCACATCAATGGAAGTATTCTCTGCTGTCGGGAACCCGTTGGGTGGGAGAATTCCAGATACCTTAGGTCTTTGGAAAAGCTTGACAGAATTTGACTCTGGTGAGTGCAACTTATATGGAAGCATCCCTCATTCCATTTTCAACCTCTCACTCCTAGTTAATTTTTCCTTACCTGGAAATCACTTCACTGGTAGTCTTCCTTTAGAAATTGGTAATCAACTCCCAAATCTTGAGTGGCTTCAGTTATGGGGTAACGAACTGACCGGTGTTCTTCCACCTTCTCTTTCTAATTGTTCTAAATTAGGACTTCTTGAAATGGCAAACAACAGGTTTAGTGGGAAGTTGACAATTGATTTTTCAAAACTAAGAGATATTTATGAAATTTGGTTAGGTAATAACAACTTCCAAGCTGATGAGATGAGATTTGTTGATTCTTTGAAAAACTGCTCCAAATTAGTAATTTTGAGTCTTGAAAATTGCGACTTTGTAGGAGTGCTTCCTATGTCAATAGGTAATCTCTCTCATCAACTCAGCTCTCTATATTTAGAAGACAATAAATTATTTGGAAGCCTCCCTTCAAGTATAGGTAGTCTAGTTGGCTTGACCACTTTAGTTTTAAGAAATAATAGATTCAAAGGAAGAATTCCCACTAGCATTGGTAAACTTCAAAAGCTACAAAGTCTTGGTCTAAATAACAATCAATTTTCAGGGCCTATCCCTAACGCCATTGGAAACTTATCAATGTTGACAGAACTTGACTTAGATTACAACAAATTAGAAGGTCATGTTCCATCAAGCCTCGGGAATTGTAAAGAACTTAATGGGTTAAACCTTGCATACAATAGGCTGAGTGGTAACATACCCAAACAACTTTTTCAACTTCCATCACTAAATTATTTTTTAAATCTCTCTCAAAATAGCCTATCTGGTTCTATTCCATCAGAGATTAAAAACCTCAAGACGTTGAGCTATCTTGATTTATCTTACAATAAATTATCAGGCAACATTACTAGTAGCCTTGGTGAGTGCGTTAGCCTTACAAAGTTATACCTTAGTGGCAACCAATTTCAAGGCATAATACCATCTTCAATAAGTTCATTGGGAGGATTGGAGGCACTCGACATTTCTCAAAATCATTTATCTGGTAAAATTCCTCAATTCTTAGGCAAATGGAAATCCTTAGAGTATTTGAACCTATCCTTTAATGATTTTGAGGGTGAAGTACCGACTGTAGGAGTGTTTGCCAATGGAAGTGCATTTTCAGTTTTGGGGAATGACAAGCTTTGTGGTGGTTTGGTTACACTTGAGTTACCCAAATGCAAGGAGACGGGTAGTAAGAAAAAAAGGTTTCCTTTCTTCATATTAGCCATCGTGATTGCACCGACGTTGCTCATAATATTATGTTGTGTATATCTTTTGTGTAAGAAGAAACGCAATAGTCGACCATCTGAGTCATCAGGTAGTGAACGGTTCATGAAAGTTTCTTACAGTCAACTTCTCAAGGCTACTGATGGCTTCTCTGCAGCAAATTTGATTGGAGAAGGTGCATTCAGCTGTGTTTATAAAGGGATCCTCGATTTCGATGATGGCAAATTTGTAGCAATCAAAGTTCTACGTCTTGAAAATCCAGGAGCTCACAAAAGTTTTCTAGCAGAATGTGAAGCTTGGCGGAATATTCGGCATCGTAATTTGTTGAAGATAATAACTTCATGTTCAAGTGCTGATTTCCAAGGAAATGATTTTAAAGCTCTGATTTATGAGTTTATGCTGAATGGAAGTGTACATGATTGGCTTCATTCAAGTGCATATACATCGAAACTGAACCTTCTTCAAAGAATAAATATTCTTAGAGATGTTGCCACTGCGCTTGATTATCTTCACAATCGCTGCCAAACAACGATTGTTCACGGTGACTTGAAGCCAAGTAACATTCTACTTGATGATGATATGGTGGCTCATGTTGGAGACTTTGGTTTAGCTCGCCTACTTGGTACAAACTTAAACCACAATAGCTCAACCGGGGTTAAAGGAACAATTGGTTATGCACCTCCAGGTAATTGCACTTTTATTCCATGCTGCCTATATTTATTTACAGGTTACCTTTGTAAATTAATTAATTGTTATTCATTTGTAGAGTATGGTACCGGGAGAGAGATGACAAGTTGTGGGGACGTCTATAGTTTTGGAATATTATTACTAGAGGTGATGACTGGGAAAAAGCCAATAGACGACATGTTTATTGAAGGTCTTAGCCTTCATAAATTTGCTTACATGGCATTACCAGATCAAGTAATCGATGTTATTGATAATGATACAATTGTGTTGCAAAGTACCGAAGCGAATGCAAAGAAAGTGGAAGAATGTTTGGCTGCAACTATCAAGATTGGAGTATCATGCTCTGTGGATTCCCCACCCCAACGACTAAAAATTGAAATTGTTGTCAATGAGTTGCAGCATATTCTCGATGTGCTTCAAAATATATAAGGTACTCTGTTCTCCCATTTTGTAAAATCTGATTTTACATGAGTTTGCTAAAAATCATCACTAAAATGGTTTTATTTGTCAACTCTTTCAGGTCTACCATCAAGCTTTTATGGTGAAGTTGTAGGAAACTGCAACAAGGAGCGGTGCATGTCGTAGTTAAATAAATGTTAAGTTGTTAAAGATGTTCGTAATTGTGATTTAATTTTCTTGTTGCATAAGTGTACGAGACATAAGAGTATGTTTACATTCCTGGTGATGTATTACTTGAATCCAATTTGTGGTACTGAATTCTACTTAAGTTGTACTTGGTGTTTGATTCCTTAATGAACAGCCTAATGTTATTCGTGCTCTTTGACTTTCAATTTCATAAATTTGACTTTTTCTTGAATATCTGAATGAGAAAGCTCGAGGCTTCCCCCTCTTCTGGTTTCAAGCAGTGTATGGTTCAATTTTATAGAAAGTTAACCTCATGTTTGGTATACTGTATTATTATTGCAAGTATACTGTATTAAAAATGTGTCTATAATGACCAAAGTGGATTTCTGATACATAAATCAGCTCGAATATTTTGATGTACAGTTGGTCCAACACACGTACATTCACATTAGAGACTTGAAACTTGAGAGTTGAGAGTGTTGCCAAAGTTACTACTTAATTGAAGTTTAATTAACAAAAAGGTGTAGTTATGGATTGTCCTAAAAATATAGATAAAAGTGAACTAGGTCAATTAAATTACAAAAAAAGAGTCTTGTATCTACTTACTAATGTAATGTGGAAACGTGTAACTTACAGTAATATGAAATGGGTTAAACATGAAACTGTACACCCACTCTTGTGAAACAAACCAAAGAACAGCGAAAACTAAAATGGGTCAAATGGGTAGACTCAAAAAATATCTTTAACTGAACGTGTCATTATTTTGTTCCATTCCATCAGAGATTGAAGACCTCAAGATGTTGAACCATCTCGATTTATCTTATAATAATTTATCAGATACCATTACTACTAGCCTTGTTCAGTGCATTAGCCTTACAATGTTAAACCTGCAAGGCAACCGCTACAGTCTCTGAGATAACTTCAGCCATGAATGAATTTGTTGCTTTTCTTTTCCGAAATGAACATAGTATTGATTCAAATAAGGAAGATCCATTGACATTACAAATGATATGATACATTGAGCTTGCCTACTGTATCACTACTCTTGCAAACAACACATCTGAAAAGATACACGCCAACCTTATTAACTCCTAGAGCAGAAATGAAAATAAAACATACACCATAGACGTCACTGTAGGTATCGTTATCGTTACTGCCTTCGAATAACTCGAGAAAAACAGATGGGGTTTGATGAAGTTGATGTCGTCCCCAATCTGTTGCTCTTTCAAAGGGAAGACAATATTTACTTTGTTAAGAAACTAACTGTCGAATGAGGTCGCAATTTCAAGCATTTTACTTATAAATGGATCAATTTACGTTATGTTATATCAACCATATCTAAGGCTGAAAACATTCATTAATCTTTATTTTTAAGCAAGTTTAAGAAAAGGACTGACCACGTTTGCAGGTCAACCTGATCCAGTCCAGACTAAAATTACCAGTTTGACTTGTTTCCCAACCTGACTAGCTGCCCGTTATGGAACATCTCTAGTTTAGATCATGTGTTACCTGTAAGGCTCCCAAGCCTGCATTTCCAAGGGTCCACATCTACGGTGTGACTGATAAAGCATTAGCGAATGCTTTTCTGCAATACAAAGAAATGGGAACACCAACGGGTTAGGACTGACGTGTCATATATATGGTTTACAATGTTAACGAGTCTGTCAAAAACAACCATTTGCAGGGGAAATTTGGGATCTTGCAACAAAAGTCAAACATATTAATAATGTTTTAAACACATAATTTTCTTGTGGAGCTGAAGTAATAACTTACGGAATGGGCTCAGTTATATCACCAATGCCAAGGCTTATCATTTGTTCATCAGGGTAATTTAGCTTATGTGCAGCCATTCTTCTACGAATCTGTATTTCCACCAACACATTTCATGTATCTAAAATTCATGTCCAAATGAAAAACAACAAGTTTCTATATCCATGTCTTTATTTACAAGAAACATGTGACAGTGATACCGATGTAAACCTGAATCTATAGTGACAAAAAGTCAAGCCGTAATTTGACAAGTACCCTTGTATTCAGTGTATATACCCGTATCTCTTTGGTCCACCTTATTCAGTGTATATATAGGCTTTCATGTTCTCTTTCAGTACCAAGGCACATAGCCATCTGACCAATCTTCAAACCCAAACACTCCTTTAAAGATAACTGCTATTCAAACTTAATTTGGCACAAAGAATTTCAGAGAAACTAATCCTTACACCTTTTAAAACCAAAGTTAACAAAGATAACGCCTTTATATATGTGGTTCTTATCTCGAGGCAGAACAAGGCTACATACATTATACTGGCTTCAATCATGCCCAAAGGATACTAAGATGATGTAATGTATCAGGATAACCTTATTCATAACATATGCGTTTATTCATTATCGTAAAAACGCATGTTCCCCCAAATAACTAATAAGCACTTTGGCATAAGCTTGCCCAGCCTATTCCCATATTCCCATGATAATTAGGAAAAATACAAATGCATCCCAATGTATAAAGCACTTTGACATGAGCTTACCCAAACATCTTCAATAAGCTTTGTACATTTTTTTAGGGGGAATTGCATATACACCCATTAAAACACAAAAATTTGCATATTTCCCCATAATACAAGTTTTTAATGCATGATGTACAATACAACTTTAGCATGTTTTCAATTGCCCCATTTTTTATACCCAAAAACCCATCTTCTTCCCCCAAACAGTTTTGAAGTTAAATATGAGGGTTAGGGTTTTTAATTTTTATAAAATTTGGTGATTTTCTTTAAATTGTGGGAATTTAGGTGTTTGGTGGTGACTACTGGAGATGGTTGTTAATAACTAGATATTTCCAAATCTAATCCGTTAATCACTCGAGGCAGATTATTCTAGCAAACAATTTCATGACATGTCGAGTCTGCAAGCCTTTTATCCATAACCATCCAAATTAATGATCATTTCATTTCCAAATCTGTCAAAGAAAATTCCAGATAGAACGTATTAGAAAGTGTTTGTATATACAACAAAACTAAATCGTATTAAAAAGTGCCATGTTAATTACATACTTTTGACTACTACTACAGTGACCTTCAAACAAAAAACCTAATAAGCCCATTCTTAAAGTGTTTCGCTAAGCTATTTTGAATACAACATAAACTTGGCAATCTTGACCCAACCCGAACCAGTTGACCCACGACCCGTTTGACCTGTGTTTCCATTTGACCCGTTTCGACCCATGACCTATTTGACCTATAACTAAACCATCACGGTAACAACTAAATCAACGTTTTGCCTATTAAACTAAACATGTTAAAAGAGGTCACAAATTCTGAAGCAGATGTAGTTCATCTAGTCTGCATATAACTTTAAATTACTTTTAGTTTTATTTAAGTGAACAGCTACAGCTGATTCAGCGTTCTATTTATTTAGATTAATTACTATTTATTCAGCGTTCAGCACTCGGCATATTTAAACTAACAACTTGACAACACATATGGTTTAATGCAAGCAGCTGCTTCACATTACCATATCTATAAGATTCAACTTATTCAGCAAGGTATATATCAACCATATCTAAGTTAGGACAATAGTTCCATTTTGTTTTGTGTACCAAAAATACATATTATAGCAGTTTGGCTGACAAGAGAGGGGGAGTCACAATAAGCATATATTATAGCAGCAGTAGCACATTTCATATGTATTACTTTTTGGGTTATATATTTCATACACTACTACAAATAAGGGCTTTTAGACCTCCTCTTTTAGACCCTTTCTAAAAATGACCGGTCTTTAAAAGACTTTTTACCCTCTCTCAGTCATTTAGACGGGTGCAAATGATAAAAACAGGTCTAAATATTTTGAAAACTATAGACTGGTGTATTTCAAATTTACCTGTCTAAAAGATGAAAAAAATGGACTGGTGATAAAAACACCCGGTCTAAGTTATCCAAAATTTTGGATTTTTGAGCGCCACTTTATTTTCCTTTTATCCCTCTTTTTTGCCTTTTCACTTTCACTAAAAACCCTAACACAAACACACCAACGCCTCTTATTCTCCTACCACCACCACCGCCGTTCCACTTCGTCGCTCCACCGATTACCTGACCGTCAATATCGGTAAATAGACAAGCTCGAAGGTCATTTTATGTACCTAATTTCTTCAATTTTAGTATTTCTGATCGACTCATACTTCTACTATGTTAGTTAGGGTAATTTCTCACCAAGAAGAAAGAATTAGTTGTCGTTGTTGCCGCCACACTAGACGGAGTTAACATTCTAGGCAACACTGTATAAGATCTGCACTATACTCCGTCTAATCTTTGCTCTTTACTGTTTTTGTTTTGATATTGAATTGTGTTTTTATTTATGATTTATTTGACATAATTTTTACATGATGTAGCTGTTACTACTTATGAACTTTTACACTGAAAACTCACTAATAGCTCTATAAAAAGATATTGACCACAAAATCAGATCTTGTATAAGTGAAATCTGTGTTGTTATATGTGGTATTCAGAGCATAATTTACACTTCTATTTGGTAATAAATCTTCATATAAGTAACATAAATTGGTCGTAAGAACTTAATTATTAGTCTCATTTAATCATCATTCTCTTTTTGAAATTTGATTGTAATTGAATCAGTTTCGTACAACGTCTTGAAAGTCTTTCGACATGAGACGGGCACTATCCAGAATGTTGTCAAGTCATCATTACTAGTGTCATTTCTGCTATATCCATGTGTGCATATATGATATTTACTTGTTGCTTTTCTTTATAGACTATTGAGTTGGAGATCAGGTGTCGTGTGTCGGCTAAAGCAAGACTGCCATTAGATCCAAATGCTTGGCAACAGATGTGTAAACATTACAAACAATAGTACTTGAGTATCATAACTTCTCTGGGTGATAGGGGTTAGTAATCTTGGTTTGTTACACCCTTTAGTTATTTGTAATACGTAAATGGGTCATTGTGTTTGTTTGGATTAGAAAATATGTTTAGTTCGTAATGCGATAAGTTGGATATAGAAGCACATACATTTAAGCCCATAAGTCTCAAAATAAGTCGGGGCTTATAAAATATAAGCCGAAATCAAATAAGCCGACATATAAGCTTAAACCAACACCGCCAAAAGATTGAGCTTATTGTCTTCTCAAAAGTCCAATAAGCTCATAAGTCGGTCAAATAAACTTAAGCAAACACCCCCTAATTGATGTCAGACCAGGCATATTTTTCTCCAGAAAAAGTAATTTATGTAGGGAATTAGGATACGAACCGTAGGTTGAAGTACAAGATAGTAGTTGCTGATTAGTTCTTATATCATGTGGGTTTATGTTTATGTATGCTTTTTAGTTGCTTAATTTTACATATCATAAATGATGGTGTTATTGATGTAATCTTAGTGATTTTAGTGCTTGAATTGTTAAATTACTGATTATTTTCATGATTTGATCAGAGCTCAGATGGGGATAAAATTGATTGTGTACACATCTCTCACCAGCCAGCTTTTGATCATCCATTCCTTAAAGACCACAAAATTCAGGTTCTTATTTTTTATATAAAAAATTTATAAATTTTCATTGTTTTTTATAGAGAATTAATTTGTGATTTTACCTCTTTGTATTTTGCTTTCTTATTACGCCTGTTAGCCTTACTTTCCCCTAACGTGTTTGCAGGTATGTTACCACAAGTGTACACCCCATATGTTTCTCAACCAACTGTATCCGGAGGCTGTAGTGCTGCTGCACATACCCTTGACTTTGCTACTGGTGTTGTTACTACCATCCCAGCTGATTGTCAGCTTCAACCAAGTACTCATGTGGAACACCCTCCTGTTATGAACACTGGTAAGACTGACCCGCCTATGCCCATTGCTTCTACTACTTTGAACTACAGAATTTATGGGCGGACCCTGTAAGTCTTTCTCTGTTTTTATGCAGCCACAAGACGGAGAGTACGTGTACCACATGTATTAGCAAGCAACAAACGACAATGTCGGCCACACAGAGGTAAAACAACTGCCTTATTCTTTTTTGTTCGTCCACTCATAAACACATGCACGTATTCCATCGTCATCTGACCCAGGGTCTCTGACACTTACCTGCATCAGATTCGACCAGTACATCTACAGACTATCTTCCTGGGATAGACAACGGTGCTGAAACAGCTCCACCAGGTAACTTAGACATATCCATTTTCTATCTTGAAGGTAACGCACCTGTTTGATAGTCAGTTATTCGTGTTTACTTTTGTAGTCAACCTTACACAATTTCATACCCCCTGCTTGCCTTTCCTATTACAGTTTTTGAATGTCTAGCATGAGCCAATTGAGATAGATAATCAGACTTGGTTTTACTATGAATTTGATTAAGAATCAATCACTCATCTTAGTCCATCATTGGGTCTAAGTTGTTTGGGTGATAGCCATAGGTGTTAAGAATCTTGGTTTGTTGCACCCTTCAGTTATTTTTAATACGTAAATGGGTCATTGGGTCATCTGTGATTTAATTATGCAGCTATGATCACCGCAGCAGCGTCTCTTGCCTTTGTTATCGGAACCTCCATCACATGGGGGACCTTGGCATTAACAGGTACAAACATTCGAAACACACTCTTAGTATCATTTGGCTCAGTGCTAACTAGTTGAGATTTTGTTATAATTACTTTTAACTTTACATGACATATCAGGATTGTAAATAGTAATAAGAAAACCGTGTCTAACTAATGTGCAGGCTAAGACAGGATGCGCTTAGAAAACTTAGAGGAAAAGATGCTGATATATCCGCTTTAAACTTAACGGATGAATGATATATACATGGAAAACTTAGCTTAGCAAGTGAAAGTGATGGGTGCTGTTTAGAGGTGGTATTTGGAACTGCTAATACATGGTTATTGTTTGGTATGTTGGTTGAAAAGGATGATGCAATATGTCGTTGCAATGTCCATGTTTCTTTGTATCTGGTTTGTAATTCTTAAAAATGTTTCTTTGTTTGGTTTATAATTCTTGAATGGTACTGTATGTTTGCATTTGCCTATTCCCGAGCGTAAATATAGTTATAATCAATAAGCAATCCCAAACAACCTTTTATATGTGGTATTAATAAGCAATCCAAAAAACCCTTATTATAAGCATTTTCAGTTAGAAAATGCTTACAGTGAGGCTGAATGAGATTGCTTATTGAATCTGCATATTAATAGGCTGTTTGGGATTGGATTTTTTTTTTTAATAAAATTCACATTTTAGACCGGTGCACCAACCGGTTTATATGACTTTAACCACCGGTCTTAATAATACTTTTTTAGACCGGTGCATCAACCGGTCTATATGATATTTATCTTTTAGACCTCCCCCCTTTTAGACCTCTTGCGTAACCGGTCTAAAAGACATGTACAACCGGTCTAAATGCCCTTTTTTGTAGGGGATAGGATCCTCTCCCATTACTTGAGTCAAGTTGTGAGTTTTTCAACCATTGGATTAAATCCAATGGTCAAGATTAAAAGAGAGTTTTTTAATCTTGATCATTAGATTTAATCTAATGGTTGAAGAACACCCAACTTGACTCAAGTTGATGGAATAACTTGAGAGGATTTGAACCCTTTTTGTAGTAGTGATACCTGAAGTTTCTTTGCCAGTTCCTCATGCCTATTATAGCCAGAAGCTCTACCAGCCACCTCATTTACATGACTCATCCTCTGAGTAACTTCTGCAAACAGCATATAATGTGATTAATAAGTAGGAATCGAAAACCACATTGTCATGCACCTGAGCATTCAGGTCCTATTAGTTGGTTCATAGCAAAAGTTATGACAAAGTAATTCGGGCTGCATAAATGATATAATATTATCTTCATTGACAATCATAAACAATTAAATAGTATTTATTTGTTGGTACACATTGCCATGATGCAAAAAAATTACAAGCCTCACTTCGGATACAAATAAGATACAACAGATAGACAGTCGCTCTGCATAAATAGACCTAGCAAGAAGCAGAGTTGACTACTTGACTTTGTCCATTTCATCCTTAGTTGTAGGACATTGATGCAAGTTTTCAGTCAATAAATCCAGTTTTAAGATACATACAACAAGCAAGGACACACATGATGCACGGAAATGACACTATTCACATATTACATGTCTGCGCCACATCATTAAGTAAAGAGAAAAAGTTTCAAGCATATGCTACCAAATTGTTAATGTGCACGTTATTATGAAATAAAAACCTAGCCAAGAGGAAAACAAGATAAATTTAAGCTAAACAACAGAAAGAAGGGTACAAACTTGACAATTTCGTGCAACCACTTAAAAACGAGAATGGCCAATAAAGTTTTAGTAAAGAATTAATTCAACTGTTAGTTAATATCTGAGTCGCATAACATAATTAAATATAGGTTAGCATTATGTGCCAATTAATTACATAATTAGAGCACATCTTAAATGTAATTCGAACAATTATTTAAAATTAAACCTGACTTTATATGAGGTTTAATACAAGTAGCACCTACTTCACGAGATCTCTTGATGCATCTTGAACTTAAGATCCTTCTTTTGTTTTATGTAAAATCTCAAAGAGCTCGACATAATGTGGTGATCTTTTGTTCGATTTATGTGGAATATTAAGTATAAGTCATCATATTACATTACAGTAGCATGTGTAAAGAGTTAACTTTTCATAAGTAATGTAAACTAACTTGATATATAGGAAACTTGAATATACTCGATAAAACAGTTAATAACTATCATTCACAAGAAGGAAGCAGTATAATGTGATTAATAAGTAGGAATCGAAAACCAGATTGTCATGCACCTAAGCGTTCAGGTCCTATATTAGTTGTTTAACCGCAAAAGTTATGAAAAAGTGATTCGGGCTGCATAAAAGATATAATATTATCTTCATTGACAATCATAAACAATTAAATAGTATTTACTTGTTGGTACACATTGCCATGATGCAAAAAAATTACAAGACTTACTTCGGATACAAATAAGATACAAAATATAGACAGTCGCTCTGCCCAAATAGACCAAGCAAGAAGTAGTGTTGACTACTTGACTTTGTCCATTTCATCCTTATAAGGGGATAGGTAAGCATAACTAACTGTAAATCTGTTTTAATTGTAGGACATTGATGCAAGTTTTCAGTCAATAAATCCAGTTTTAAGATACAAACAACAAGCAAGGAAATAACACCATTCACATATTACATGTCTGCACCACATCATTAAGTAAAGAGAAAAAGTTTCAAGCATATGCTACCAATGTCAGTCCAAGTATCAGTATCCTTCACTTTCAATACCCACTCCAAACTCATAAAAAATATATGACAAGTAAAACTAAACATGGAAATTTTCTAGGAGAAACTGTGTTTCATGAACTAATCTCTCACTCAAATGGCTCTTTAGCGCCTATTGTAGTACAGGCAGTCCATATTGGCAAGCTGGATCAGTTTCACACATAATATCTACTCTAGCATCTAACTTGATAATTACTCCGTAATATATATATACACTTTATGTTATCAAACAGAGTAGTACATAAAGCTCTGATGCTTGCTTTGTTTATGTAATAAAAAACATATAAACGGATGATTAGCTCAAATATTTGAAAAATCCGAGGTAAATAAACATTTATCCAGATGAACTATATATCCATTCTACACGCTAATGAAAATAGTAAAAAGTATGTAATGATTTGGTATGTATTGTGGTACTTCGACTAATCTCATTATCCAATATCACATGAAAACTATAACATTCTTATCTCCATTAAGCTAGACTTACCTGTATGCAAACTTAATACTAATTCATTTTGTGCTGTAAGATTCTTTTATATTGTCATTATCGAACAATATTTCTATTAATCTATATATTAGGTCTTTGGTTTTACACATATTAAAGTACT
Source organism: Chrysanthemum seticuspe (assembly GCA_019973895.1). NCBI lineage: Eukaryota > Viridiplantae > Streptophyta > Magnoliopsida > Asterales > Asteraceae > Chrysanthemum > Chrysanthemum seticuspe. The sequence goes on from BPTQ01000009.1 coordinate 16,150,675, forward strand.
CATATGTTTATAGAAAAGTTTTCAAATAACACAAATGTGCCTACACACACAAGATAATTTCATGTTATCAGAAGAGTTACCCAACCCAACCATTTTGCTAACTTTAAGGATCTACTAGCCCACATTGTGTTATGCGCCTGCCATGGTAAAGTCTTTTGTGACTGCATCTAAATTTGCAGTTGCATTGGTAGATATGTATAGACATGTTAATGGTTACTCAAAGAACAGCACACAAAATGCCCTTTTGCTCCGGAATACATAAGGGCAATTTAAAAAACAATATATGTCGATTCAAACAGTAAGTGATAAACTAGCCAGTAAATGCGAAAACGTAACAGCAAAAACTTCCCATTTGTGCAATTGACTGGCAAAACTAAACCTAAAATTGTTTTATCCAATGACTAAAAATGTTTTCCGAGTTGATTATCATACTAATGACTAAAACTTATTATTTCTTTCTCTAATGGACATTTCATCAAACACCTTTCGTGCACAACCTAAACCCGAGCTTGAAACCATAGCCGTACGTAACACGCCTAATTCACCTGTATCGCACTATAATATCGCAAAAATCAAAAATCAATGAAGTCAGTTCAAAAGTATACCTGAGAGCAAAATAACAAAATCAGCAACTTCACCGAATCGGAGTAAAGATTAATAAATTATGACAACCAATTAGAAAAGAAAGACAACGTACCATCATTTAGCAAAAATAAACGGCTGTTCAAAAATAACGGAAATTGGTCAAAGGCTGTTTAATATGACGGAAAAAAGAAAGAAATTACGAACCAGGCCCCCAAAGTATGTAACAAGTTGTGAGAACTATCCTAAACTTCTTGTTATTTCACACATTTTTACTCGAAAAGGAAAAACTAAGGTATTTTGTTCTTCATCAAACAAATCTTATTAAAACCAAGACAAGGATTTTACAGAAAATGATACGTAGTACTTTTAAGAAAATGTCAATATCAGAGGTTACAAAATAACCAAAAATCATCAATGTTACAGGTTGCAAAGGTCATCATTTTAACAAAGACACATGTTCGTATTTTGTACAGCAATATATTAATGGATCCAAAATCCTTTTATTTTTCTAGCATTTATAAGCCTAGTTTCAGACCATATATCTGCTATAAAAGACTAAGATTAGCCTCTTGTATCCCTGATCAAGAATTTGCAAGTATCACAACACTAACATCAACTGTAAACATGTAGCTATTTTGAAACAATAAATATAACTTAAAAAATGCAGCGCAATTTCTTTAAATTAAAAGTAATGAGAGATGTTAACAACTTAACGCATACAAACATGCATCCTTATACAAACACACCGCACGTAGAGATCTTATATTTGTAGCTGTAACATCTAAATTCATAATTACGTCAAGTTAATTTAAAAAACCGAAATACATCTCATTTGAGCTCACAAAACGGGTATTAAACCAGGGTAGTTACACCGTCACTTATTGTCGAATACTAACTAGCCACAAACATCAAAAGCAATCTCAAATCAATATCCTAACAACTGACCAACAAAATCTCAGAAACCTGAATCCAATCCAGAACCTATATAAAATAACATCCAGGGTGTCTTGTGTTGTGTACGGTTGTTCGGCCATCCGGCTCACCATGATTATACCATTTCGTATAACTATGGTCCCAGCCATTTGTGTGTATGTGGTCAAACAAAAATTCGTGCTTTATCCAGTTTATGTTTAAACAAAGAGCACAGGGACATTTTATATTCCCATCAATATTCACCAAGGACTTGCAATGCTTGCAGAAAGCTCTAAGACCAACTAAGAATTCTCTACTGGTACGTGCTAGTGAGACCCAACTTTTATCAATTGGCATAACTGCGTTTTAATGAAGCTACAAATAATTATATAGACTTAAAATGTTCACCTAATCCAACTATGGAAGGCAATCCTAACCCACTCTTTGAATGTTTCGTCTCATATATGAATGCGTATAATTGAATTTACTATTTGAGAAAATTTCGGCAGCATTTCCCTCAACTCCCCAAATATGTGCATTAAAGACATATTCGTAGGAGTAAAGGGGAAACAATGTCGAAATTTTAACAAATAGTAAATCAATTATACGCATTCATATCCTAAATGAGACAAAACATTCAAAAAGCAGCCCCAAACAACAGGGGACTTTCCGAAATTAATTTCTAATAAATTAATTTCGGACGGGTTTTCTATAGGATGATTAACTTCGGACGGGGACTTTCCGAAATTAATCACTAAAGTCCTAAAATCATTTACAACAGTTCACGAGTATTAACAACAAAAATTAACAAAGTTAGACAAAAAACATACCGATTGTGGTCTTGGCTCTCGTGTTCGCCACGTGGTTTTGTCAGTTGACTTCTGATATCTTCTGCTTTTTCGGGTTTGTCCAAAACTTAACCTGCGTATTTTAAATAGTTTAGGGTTTTAGGTAATGAGAACTATCCAAGTATCGGGTATCAAAAAGACCCTTTAAACCATTAGGGTTGAATTGGTCATTTTAACAATTAGGGTAGGAGGGTAGGATGGTGGATTTTGGGATCTAAACCAAGATCTTGGCAGGGTGTTGGGGTCCACCCCCTTTCATGTGTAATAGCACTTTAACTAGATTAATGAGATCATGTTATGTTGATCTGCTTGTGATACAAAAGATTTGATTGTGTTTGCGTATGACTATTTGAACAGTGTGTATATGGTTGAAGGTTTCTGAAAACAAAGGAATGATGTTAGTGTGTCTAGTTAAAATGCTATTACGCCATTTCCCGACAACATTTCATTCTGTTTCTTACAATGATCTTCCAAAAAACTCACCAAATTCTCTCTTATATTATCAAACAACAAAAATAAACTTAGCGGCGGTGACACGTGGCTTCTCTGATGGTTTACTACGAGGAGGTACACGGTTTCTTGGTCCAGTAGATACAGGAAAGTGTACAACCTAATTCTTGTTACGGTTTGTAATGGTTACCTGATGATGAGAGTTGAATCTTGAAGGGTAGAAAGGTGGTGTAAAATGGTTTAGCCCTGCTTTTGAAATGTTGTCGGGAAATCTTTTGTAATACCACTTTAACTAGACACACTAACATCATTCATTTGTTTTCAGCAACCCTCAACCCTAGACACATTGTTCAAAAAGTCTTAAACAAACATGATCAAATCTTTTGTATCACAAGCAGATGAAACAAAATGATCTCATTAACATAGTTAAAGTGCTATTGCACATGAAAAGGGGTGGACCCCAACACCTTGCCAAGATCTTGGTTTAGGTCCCAAAATCCACTATCCTACTCTCCTACCCTAATTGTTAAAATGACCAATTCAACCCTAATGGTTTAAAGGGTCTTTTTGATACCCGATGCTTGGATAGTTCTCATTACCTAAAACCCTAAACTATTTAAAATACGCAGGTTAAGTATCTTACCTTTTGTTCTCGGCTGTGGTCGCGGCTTGCACTCCAGACTGACAGTAGACGCTATATTCCTACAAAAACTTGGTCCTAACAAAATATTACCAACTGAAAATATTAATCATTTGCGCAGCCAAATATTACCAAGAAAATTGGTCCTAACAAAAACTCTTTATTCGCACTTTTTTATGTATGCCAAATTTATATTAAAAGAAAACCATAATAAGAAAAAAAAATACATATATGGAGTAAGATGGAGCAGCTGCTGAGTTTGGTGGTTTTTTTTTCATCTCATTTGTGAAAGCAGAAACCCATGAAGCATAAACAAAAACCCACTTAAGATTACAACTATATAAGAGATACCCACTTAAGATTACCAACTGAAAATATTAATCATTTGTAAAATCGGTATAACATAAACAAAAACCCATGAAGCATTACAACTATATAGTGGTGGTGGAGGTGGTGCGTTGATGGAGGCTGCTCGGTATAACATAAACAAAAACCCATGAAGCATTAAATTAGTAAAAACTAAAAGATACCCACTTAAGATGAAGGAGGCGGCTCGGTGATGTAGTGGTGGTGGAGGCGGCTCGGTGATGTAGTGGTGGTGGAGGTGGTGCTTTGATGGAGGTGCTGGTATGAAGATGGAGGAGGTGGAGCAGCTGCAGATGCTAGCGTGAGGGTTTTTTTTTTTTTTTTTTTTTTTTTTTTTTTTTTTTTTTATCTCATTTGTAAATCAGATCTTGGTTAATAATTGAGGTGATATTTACAATTAGTTTTCGTCGGGGACATGTCCTCGGAGAAACATTGGTTTGTCTTCTAGCAACACTTTTGCCGAGGACATGTCCTCGGGAAAGGTTATGGCGGGATAAAGTAAAAAGGTAGGAGGGGAAATAAAAAAATCGCGAAAAGTTTTACCTGGGACATGTCCCCGGTAAAAAGTGTTTTCACTAAAATTATTGAAAAAAATCTTTATTATCATTGTCAATAACTAAAATTAATAACACATCAATTGTAAACTACCATTGTTCATTCTTTTTAGCTTATTGGTGAACTACCATTGTTGTTACCTTGGACGCCATGAATGCCCTCTGTATAGGTGCTATGGTATACGTATCATGTTTAACGACTGACTATAGGTGCTATGGTATACGTATCATGTTTAACGACCGACTATAAGTGCTATGGTATACGTATCATGTTAAACGACCGAGTATAGGTGCTATGGTATACGTATCATGTTTAACGACCGACTATAGGTGCTATGATATACGTATCATGTTTAACGACCGAGTATATGTGCTATGGTATACGTATCATGTTAAACGACCGAGTATAGGTGCTATGGTATACGTATCATGTTTAACGACCGAGTATAGGTGCTATGGTATACGTATCATGTTTAACGACCGAGTATAGGTGCTATGGTATACGTATCATGTTTAACGACCGAATATAAGTGTTATGGTATACGTATCGACGATAAAACCAGTGACCACTCTTTTTCCGGCGTATAATCAGCCATTGTATTATATCGACAATAAAGTGTATTTTTTTAAAATATAATTTTTGCCGGGGACATGTCCCCGGCAAAAGGTTTGGCGGGAATTTTCCCGCGAACAATTAAAAGTTGAAAATAGTTCTCGCGGGGACACGTCCTCGGAGAAACTTTGCGTTGAATTTTGACTATCCGGTTAAAGTTTAATAAAAATCAAACTTACTTTCACCGGGGACATGTCCCCGTGGAAAGTGTGCGTTGAAATTTCCACAACAAGTCAGTGAATTCATGTGCCACGTCAGATTCACTTTTGTCGTTTAGTGACTTTCGCCGGGGACTTTGTGTCCCCGGCGAAAGTCTCCTCGCCCGTCCATCCGATTGTTGTAGTGAAAAAACATCCAAACTCAAAATCTCAAAACCGAAAAGCTAAACATCATAACTCAACAATAAAAGCTAAACCTGGTTCATATCCTAAATTCATACCACATTTACTGAAAACACAAAGATTCACCCCCATTTACACACACAACATACAAATCCAACAAGAGTAGTTACATAGTTACACTGTCACTTATCGTCAAATACTAAAAAGCAGTAAACATCAAAAGTAATCTTAAATCCATATAAAAACAGTTCAAAGACTTAACAAAATCTCGAAACCCAAAACCCGAAAAGTCAATCAGTTAACAATTAAATCTCGCGAGAACATCAACAAATCTCACCATTATCTAAACAATATTTACAGCAAAATCTAAAAATAGCGTTTTCTTCTACAAACATCATAAGAACCTTTTCATCAAACATCTTGTCAATACTCTGAAAATAGACTGATTTTACACATACTTAAAATAATCTTGGACTAACTTGAAAAGGTTGAAACTTTATGTGAATTTAAGGTGGGGTATGGATGAAAGTTTTCAACTTTAAGCTATCCAAAACATACTATGGTCCTATAAACATATCATACATGTAATTTTAAAACTTGTACATAAAAATTACAACACCCCCACGTACTCCCCGCCTAGGCCAATTACTCGTTGCCGCCTAGCGAGATTTGCAACCTTAATTTCATCTTTTTTAGAACCCAAAAACCTATTAAGCTACTTTAAATAAGCTTACCCAAACACCCTCTATATCCCGTACGATGATATTACTATAACACATAATAGTCCAAAAAAAGGCAAATACATCATCCCAATGTAATAAACATAAGTCCTCACCTAATAACGATTTCCACAATCTCTCATTTCTTCAAATTAGAGAATTTGGGTTTTCAATTTTTATAAAATTTGGGGATTTTGTTTAAATTAAGGGAATTTATTAAAGGGTTACTTTTTCATTGGTGGTGGCTGCCGGAGATGGTGGTGGTTGTTAGAAAGTGTTTCAGAAAGTGGTAATGAGGAAAGAGGTTGAAGGGTTGGGTTGTGTTAGTTACTGTCTTTGTTTTTTATTTTGTTAGTATAATAGACGAAAATAGCCTCTTAATTAATTAACGGTCTAACATAGTCAAACTAACTGTCCTTTGTTTAGTTTATGATATATAAAATACAATAAAACATAAAGACATCAAGAGTACACAACGGAAGACTTAAAGATCATAACAAATAAATAATTAACTGAAAGTATGCATAACGTACCTCTTGCGAATGTCAAATCCTTTGAGCAAAACAAAGAAGTGGTTTGAAGAGTTGTCCCTTACCGTTCTACAACTCAAACCAATATGGTGTAAGAATAGTGTCTTACTACCACGTTCTTGTACACACGAATTAACCAACGAATCAAGCGATTGCTAGATCTAACACAAGTCCTCGTTTAAGAAAAACGAAACCAAACTCCCTTACAAGGGGTGTTCGGCCGAATATGGACAAGAGAGAGGAGAGGAGAGATCTAGGGTTAATTCAATGCACAAGTGTATGAAACCCTAGAACCTAACCCTCTTTATATACTAGTAGGGAAACTTTGGGAACAAGTTTATGAATTAGGCCTTGTAAAGGCCCCTATGGCCGGCCATGTAGACAAGCCCAAATGAAATCCATAACTTTTCCAAGTTTTCCATTTCTAGTCCTTTCTCTTTTCATTTAACGGTAGTTAGTCATTTTTCCGTTAAATACTTAACGATCGTTAACCGGACTTAATGTGCAATAATTAATCGTAAACATAAACATTAATTATTAACTTTAATTCTCATTCGCTAATGTGTGCAATCCCGTGGTCACGAGTTCGAATCCGGACATTCACATGTTTGTAAATATATACATTTCCAACAGCTCCCACTTGGATATGTTTACAAAACGTGAAATGACATTGGTTAGCGTCTAGCAACATGCCAATGCCCCCGGTACAACTCGTGTATGGTTTTCTGGAGAAAAACCAAGTTTGATGATTCATCATCATATTCATCATTTTGTTTTTAATACCATGTTAATAAGAATATGGATCTTACTCATTTCTTAATTAACTATTTTGTTTCTCGCTTTATATGATTTATTAAGATTACCAATTCTTCTGAACAGAAAACCTTGGGTATGGCCATACAAACATCTTAACAATCCTACGAGGGGCCCAGTAGTATTATACTTCAAAATAAATTTGAAGGAAACAAATCCCGTTTTGACTACAAGCAGGATTCATAAATTTCGCAACACTTCTGAAAACAACCCTTATAACTACCAGTTACGTGTAGCGTTAGATTGCTTCACAAAAATGCACTACATCCATGACATATCTCTTGTATCTCAAGTCACAGGATAAATATCCATGATATACTTAATGACAAAGATCCATAAAGTATCATCATGCGGGTGGGATAAGTCCTATACTCAATTCATTGAATATCATCTGAAATTAGTCATGCTACACATCAATATACTTTCAAGTATATTCTAACTAATACTCAGATTTGTCTTAATTCAATATTATTCCCATGTTATTGATTGACAATGGACTATTTAGAATAACTTAAGTTATTCAAGGATTTAAACATGCAAATACAGGACACAATATTATAAATGAAATTAAACGTATACCGTACTTTAATTCATTATAAATAATAATTGTTTAACATTCTTTATCCAAATACTAAATAGATCAATGCATGATAATTCTCAGTTAATGAATTTTGCCACAAGTCATGCAACTCATACTTGTTGACAAGGCATAATTTCAACTAACTTTGATCTACAAGAATTTTGAGAATACTTATTTCAAAAATTCAATAATTGAATTTCTTGTATGTGTTTACACATATCTTGATATTGTCATATCATTCCATAAGGTGCGTGATAACCTGAACCACCTTTATATGACAATCATCTTTCAAAACTTTCAAAGTTTTAAAGTATTCTTCATTCTTTAATGTATAATGCAACTATGCTCTTAGTTGAGCATAACTAGTCAACATGGTCATTATCAAGGATACCATGACTAGAATTGAGTGTCATCTCAATTATACCAGCATCATTGTGTACAACAATATGCTCTTTAAACATCCGTAAACTTCGAACAGTTATAGTGTAATTGGTGCCTACCAAACTCAAGTTTGTTGGCAATGACAATTATGAAATAATTGCCATATATTCGTCCATAGAATCTAGGAGCATATCCCGACTGTGGAATGTGATTCTAAATCCAAACATATTCCTTTTAAAATATTTATTACACTAACAACTTTCAATGTTGTCAAATCATCTTGTAACCAAGCATGACACAACAATCTTATACACAACATGATGTACATGATGAATCTTCAAGTTAAACTTTAAGATCTCATTCATATTATATCTTGTTAAAGATATGTATTTATCATGTTTTATTAGACTCATTTATTTTACCGCATATGTTTATAAACATATATTCCAAGGTTGTATGTCTTATTTTCAAATCTTACAAACAAAGTTTCATTCCCAATTAAAACTTAATTTAGGTGAAATGTAGTTGCCCATACAACATATAAGATTTAAGAAAATAATACTCCCACTAGCTTTCAGGAATACTTATGAGCTATCTTATTTTAATTTATTAAATCAAACATTGATTTAATATTAAACATAAGAATCATCTCATAGATGCATGCATATATCCATTCATGGATTCTTGCAGTTTGTACATATTCAAAGATTATTTGAATTCATAAAACTACTTTGTATTACTTATCGTCCTCGCAAAAGTAATTCCACAACAAAGAGTTTTGATATTCATTGTCAAAATTTCATATCAATGAAACTAAGTATGACAATTATAATCTTTATACTTTTATTTAATGTATCTAGAAAAGAATATTCAATCATAGTTAATTGCTTAAATATGATTAATATTATTATCATTAGACATGCATTAAATATGTGTACAATATTGTCCATATGATTTCTACACAAAGATTTAAACCACTAGGGTTTCCATCCTTTGAAGAAACTCATATTCATTATTAAGATAAACCAAGTATCTAAAGTTGATTATCTTTATGGACAGCATCTCAACATTCATAGTATGATTGATTTACCACAATTCAACATTTGGTAAAATCATTATGATTAACAGGCTTACCTTGATCCTGTAACTCATATTCCTCAACCTATTAAATATCTGAGATATCCTTACAGGTCTATGAATGACAATTCCATCATTTTGAGGTCTATCATTTACATGTTTAGCCTCATCATGATATTTGCTAGTGCATTTTAGAAGATTATGTATTTTGTAATTCAATCTTTCAAGATCTAAACAAAAACTCCCACTTGCCTTTAACAATTTAAAGATTACCTTTAAATAGTTTATCAAGTAGAGCAACAATACATTGTTCTCTTTTGGGATATTACAAAAAAACATTGACAGTTCCTAACATTAGTTTGTTACAACTCACTCTATAAGTAGTTTAACAAATTCAGAACTTCATTTATAAGACTTAATGTGATTCATCACATTCCATAAACAAATGGTGTCTTATCAATCTTCTAGGTTGGAGTTTTATTGAGTATATTCAATCTATACTCAATCTTCTAACCTTGATAACATGTGGAAGAAACTATAGTTATCTTGAATCAAACAATGCCAATAGATTTTGATTCTTCTAACTGAACATACCAAAAAAACTATGGTATTTCATTAAAATTAATATTGTAAGATAATCTAACAATATTTAAGATAACCATCTACTTTTTGGCTTATCTATTTACCAACAAAGTAAAACTTAATGGTACAATAGAATTACCAAGTCAATTGCATGCATTATAACACAAGTATTCTTGACCAAGTCAAAAGACATAACCGTTATAATCCCACTATACGTTATAAGTCATTGATCAACTCATTGACTTCATGCATATGTCTTAAAACATATCAAGTTAACGTCTTACTTTATATTGTAAGTCTTGTATTAAAAGACTTCATGTTTGTGACTTTACAAAATCATAAACATTTATAATTAAAGTAATTATAAACACCACCTCAGGTTTCAATTAATATTTCAAGTTAATATTTACTACATATATTTAAGTCATTCAACGAATACTTAAATTCAAAGTAGTATTAGATTACTTCATTTAATTATGTCATTCCATGAAAAGTTCAACGTAAGAAACTGCAAAATCATCCATGCTCGTTCTCACGACACGTGGGTATTTTACCTTGGGCTACAATCTAGTTCACGTTCTCACGTAACATAAATTGTAACTACAAGTGTTTCTTAAATATTGAATGACATAAATATTTAAAATAAAGTAGTCTTTGTTATCATCTTGACACATGTTCTTAATAGGGCAATCATACATATTTAAATGTATACTTCCTATTAGAACGTTATTCTCTTACTTTACAGTCAAGAGAATCCAATTAAATCATATTAACATGTGTTGTACCTTGCACACAATAAAGATTTCTCCCACTTGTGCATGGAACAACATCATGTAGCAGATAAACAACACGATACACGTTCGTTTATTTGATTAATATGATTTGTGTCATAGATATAATAAGTAGATGTAGAACTATATTGTTTAGTAAGGAAACGCAGATGACAATCCTTGAAAACCATAAGTGCCTACAATTGGAAAGTAATTATCTTTGAAGATAATCTGGGTTACTACACAGGAAATAAGGCTTGTAGCTCCCACTGAATTAGAAATCATTAAAACAACTTCTTATTCAGTAATGCAACACAAATGCTCCCACTGAATCTGACAACATTGTAAGTGTTGCATAACTAGTGAAACCAACTTGCTTGCTTTTTACTTTCCTACACCTTTAAAGAACCATACGTAATCATTACAAGGTACTAAAAGGTGTATTCTACTCTATGAATGATGGGTTATCCATCAATGTTATTAACTCGAAAAATTGGGTATGCAATTTCTTCCTTAACAGGTCTACCTTCCCCATACTGGTATGTAGCACCTTTAAAGGTTAAAGTAAACCAACTAGATAAATTAAGCTAGTTTTCCTTTTACCAATTTTCACGGTAATTTGTCTAGCTTCTAATTTTGTAACTCATATACATGTTTTCCAGTTTTTTTTGGGTAAAAGGGTTAATTCACCCTGGTAAAATATATTACGCCAAAAACAATGAAGTACAAAGGATGAGGGTGAATCCCTCATCTCAGTCCCGAAGGACACTTACAGACTCTCTTATAGGAATGCAACATCATTCCTATAACTTACAATATAAGCGTGACAGACCACACTTATAACTAAACATCAGACTACAACTGTAAAAAGAATAAAAAATAAATGCACTTTAAGTAGAAATACTTGAATCTTCAATTCACCATAGTAGTCCAAACTTCCAGCGTCGTCCAAAAATACAATATCATGATCATCAAATTGAAGTACAGTTCACAAGTTTCACACAACGATTGGTGAGGGACTCTAAAACCACGGATAGAGCAGCAAGCTCAAAACTCGCTCCAAAGGTGTATGTTGAGATGCAAAACTGAACACCAATAAGAATAACCAACAAATACGTATAAGACCAACGCACATCCACAATAGCAGCTTCTAACCAACAGTGACCACTCGTAGAAGTGTCTCAACATGAGTACCAAGTTAGAATCTGCCAAAGAAAGTATAGATGGTAACAATAGGGTGAACCCCTAACTTCCAGTTAACCAACATTCATGTTGTATACATGAATGTTGAGATGCAAAAGTATACATGTTTTCCAGTTAACCAACATTCATGTTGTTACAAAGGATTCATTCACCAAATGAGGGTAATGAAATCTTTATGGATAATAAGATGTGCAATTCATTGCTATGAGTTATATTAGAATTTAGACAATTTAAATGTTCCTATTATACCTTTCTCATTCATGAAAAGGAATAGGATTGAGTCTCATGCTTCTCCCATGAAAAAGAGACTTCGTTTGTCTTTTCGGTAAATTATTCTCGATCAAACATTTGTTTGAAAGCAGAATGGAGCAATTTACTGATCAAAGACTAAACTTTGTTTACGGTTAAATGTTGCAATTATACATTCAAAAGAATTACAAAATTCAATTTTAGTATTTTCGATAATTAACCTTTTTCAAGAAAATTAATTACCCATGGTTCATAAGCATATAACCATTTAATTTTTACTGAAAAACTAGGATCCAAATTGTCATAATCTCATCACATCAGTTGATCTGCTAGTAATGAACCTTATACAAAGTGGTAGAGCTTTTGCTCAATTGCCAATTTCAATTGCAATTCCTATATTTATGGGATTTACATATAGCCAATTTCAATTGCCATGTGAACAGGTTTTATCCCATCTTATGCCTTGAGTTGCCAGTTCTCACTACAAAACTCAATTAAGTTGTCCAACTTAAGAAACTGCAAAATCGTCCATGCCCGTTCTCACGACACGTGGACATTTTACCCTTTGATTACGATCTAAGTCACGATCTCACGCAAATAAAAGGTAATCTTAGGTGTTTCCGTTTCGTTGGATGGCATATAACTTAAATTAAAGGGTAATAATTTTGATGTCAAATCAAATATGTACAAAGATGTCATGCATTCATCTTCGTAACATAGGTTTTATTAAAACATTTATATCTTGTTTTAATGTTTAAGTTTTTCATCATCAAACTTTAATTGAGTTATTGGTTTCACCAATCAAGGAATTTAGTGTTAATTATCATCCATTATACCGTACTTTTGCATAAGTGTAAACACTTAGTGTTTCGGATAATTACCACCGAAGTGGCGCATGGAATTAACACTAATTCGCCCTTAAGATGAGCTTGCACATTTAATGGCTTACTAACTAGCTCCATTCGAACTTACAGAGGGCAGAGGACTAGGTACGCGCTAAAGCATAACCTTAGACATCCTTTCAGTGTGACTGTGCGCACTTCTTTAAACCCCTTTTATTAGTTCATTCTTGTAACACCCCAACCCGACAAGGGTAGAAGTGTCACAGTCTGGTGTCATATCAGAACATACAAGTAAAATTTTCAAGCGGAAGTCTTTAAATAATAATGTACCAAGTCATAATAACCAAAGATTTTCAAGGGAAATTACAAAATCCAAAATGTTTAAAATAAAAATGAAATCTCCAAACAATAGCCCGACAAGATAAATCCAATTAATAAGGTAACTAGGGTTGGTCCACTCAAATAATCCAACTCTCAGCCCATCAAAGCCCATCTTCAAACCTAAGACCTGCCGCAGGAAAAGAAATGCGGCTGAGCTTAAAAAGCCCAGTGAACAGATATAACAAAAAGAAAGCTAAAATAAAAGCAGAAACGAAATGAAACAAAGGAAATTGATAACAAGGTCGCAACGAAAGGGAACCAATGAGTCAAGAAGGATCCTGCAGAACATAGTTAAACGGATATCCACAAGGAACAGATAACAAGGAGAACGAAGCAAGCAAAACATCGAGACAAGCATACAAGCACATACAAAACAGGCATACAAGTACTGAAACATAAGCGCATAGCAGACGTCATATCCACACAACATATACAACATACAATCAATTCAGTAAATCAGAAGACATACAAGCCAAACAGATATCTACCGGAAAGCGGAAGCAATTAATTAATAAGTGAGCATGGCAATTCACACAGGTCAAACCCTTAGTTGCAAACATAACCAGTATCATAACAGCGGAAGTACTAACAACAATCAACACATGACAGTTACACATAATAAATAGCAATACAATATAAAGATATAATTAAATAGATTAAAGACATAGCAGGGCAACTAAACAAATTAACAATCCAGATGTCATAAGTTGAACCATTTACCCAAATCAACCCGAAGCATAAACCGAAATGCAAATATGGCAGGTCAACAACAAGCAGACAAGGAAACTATCAGATAATCATAGTCCACGAAATTAAGTGAACAAGTACACACAATAAACAGACAAAACTATCGATTTCACATTAGCATGGTCACCAAACAAATTCAGAGGCTCACATAACAGTGAGATCACATATCATCAGACGAAAATAGGTAACTCAGATAACCGCATATTAATCACATCATAGCAGGATAGTCAGTAGTAACATAAAACATAAATAGCATAAACAAATCCAATAAACATATAATAACCCGGTACGTAAATGGAACGATAGTCTGAAATAACGGAATGAGAGTGTGACAGATCAAAGGAATGGAATATATATATCTTGGTAGTAGAGTGAGTCATATAAGGGTACACAGAATATGGTGCGTTGGGGAAATGTAGAAGGTACAATATAGGTATATCAAAGGTGTAAGGGTTGTCAGAAATCTATCCCGAGCCAACAAAACAAACCATATCAATAGTGGCAATAGCAGCCAAGTAACCAATAGTAACCATTGTATTCGGAGGGGTGACCTCGGAATACCAAACCAATAGGAGGGGAGACCTCAGTAACCAATGGAGTAGCTAGCTCCCAAAATGTGAGGGGGTGTATTGCACACACGCACCGCATCACCAAAACAAATCATATCATATCAAATTCAAATCAAAACAAATCTAGGATGCATCCATACGCCCCCTGCAAAACAAATAGTGGCCATACAATATATCTGAAGCGCGCATAATCAATACAAAATGGGGACGGTGTGGAACATCACTCATCCACACTGGAGTCATGCCATTGGTGCATCAATGACACGGACATGGAACCCCCATGCCTAGTTAATGGCTCGGGTATCAATCTGAAGGGTCAAACAAAGGTTCAAAGTGTAGCAATATATAGGTCTTCACAATCAAAGGTTCAATATCAATGGTTCACAATTCAGAGGTTCATAGCAATAATTCAATATCAAGGTCCAATATCAATGTTTCAATACCAAAGTTTCAATAGCACACATATAATAGCACAGGTCAATAGCAAAGGGTTCAATAACGAAAGGATCAATAGCAATGGTTCAATATCAAGGGGTCAGCCGTAAGCAAAGGTTCAATATCAGAGGATCAATAGCAATGAAAGCATAGCAATGAATATCATAAGCGAAACAAAGTCGAAGGACCAGAAAGTCATGAGAGATCCCTACTGAAAAGGGATAGAATATATGTACCTTATTCGAAGCGATCAACAATGAAAGTAAAGTCAAGAGAGGAGATCAATCGCGTTGCCCGGAACCTATATGAATTAGATAACGTTCTATAAGAATCAGATCACTCGTTTAAGCCGCCTTTCCATTTTTAGCAAGTTTCCCCTTTTAGTAATCTTTCCATATTTAGTAACTTTCTATTTTAGGCAAGTTTCCATAATTAGCAGGTTTCCATAATTAAGTAGCTTTCCAAAAATAGCATGTTTCTATAATTAGTAGTTTTAGCCATAAAAGATATAATCAAAGTCAAATTAGGTTAAGATAGTGAAAACAAGTGTTATCATACTTTAAGAGTGATTTATGCCAAATTACACCAGTTTAGGGTTTTAAATGTAAATATTGCAAAGTGTAGGGTCTTAAGTGTAAATATTCCAAGTTTTCGTGTTTTACCCCCTTAGTCCATTTAGTTATCATGTTAACCACATAAACCTTCAAGTCTCAAAATCACAAAACCACCCCATTAGTTTTTATTAACTCACATATGTATATACAATTTAATCCTAGTTTAAGGTTACGCTTTCTATTCATGTTATAAGCCATTTAAACTTGATTAGCACAAGGTTTTGCGAATCTTTGTGAATTCTCATCTCATGTCGAGACCTACCCCAATCCAAACCATACCATTCGACATCCAAATAAACCAAACGAGACCCCTTGTTCCATAATTATTTTCGACACCAATTTAGTCCATGCATAAACATTTGGGTAATTCATTCAAGCTTGTCATGAACAAAAGAAACATGTGAAACGTAAGGTTAAAAATCAGATTCAAAGGCTAAGCATATGGGTCAAATTACAAGGGTCACCCATTCATTATTTTATGTGAATACTTTATATGATTTTAGGTATCATTCTTTATTAGGTTATCATACTTGCTACTTCGTGACATTAGTAAAAGAGAAAGAAACAAAAGAAGGCAAAACTGAGATTCATGACCCTTAGTGTTCACGTGATAAAATATTTAACCAACCATGTAGATGACGTTTTTTTTTTTTTTTAACATCAGATTTCAAAGACTAAATCCATGTGCATCTTTTATTCGTCATACATATCATGATTACATGCAAATCTTATTTCTTGATTTTATATAGTCTTGCTTTATTACATAAGGTACACATGATCATACGTATGGAAGGTGATATAAGTGACCAGATTAATGAAACAAGAAAGAAAAGAGACCCAAATGGTGTTGTTACCTTAGCGTGAATAAGAGAAAAAGAACCAGATTAAAACGAAAACAAAGCTAACACCCTTTTCGTCCCAGCAACTCTCACGAACAGCAATAAATCATTTGGACCAGGAACTCACGATCAACTTCTTTACTCGTCTTCTCATGGTCGAATGAAAATAGAGAAGAAAAGAGGGTAGCCGCCACTTTTGGTTTAGGGTTTTATGTGTGTAATATGTAGGTTAGTTAAATGAGATTTAAATGTGAATAAATGAGATTAATGGGGGAGCATTTGTTTGGCCGAGTATAGGGGAAACAAAACAGAAAAAATAATATACTTTCCAACTTCAATGTAATGGCTTTAGGTTCAAGTTAAATTGTGATGCATTTCTTTCGGCCCATACAAAACATAAAACGTGTGAGGTGAAGATTACATAGGTGTAGGTCGAGTTTTGTTCACGTTATTTATTCGGTGATTGTAGCTCTTAGTTTCGTTAGGCCTCATATTTTAAGCTAAGTTCAATCTCATCACATTGAGGATAAGGCGGATTAAAGTTCGATGATAATACATAAGTTAGTTTAAACGTTTAATGAGCTTGACATAATTTACGTATTTTATAAATATTAATCTTGAGGGGTATAATGGTCATCATACACGTTTACGAATTTTAGGGTTTTACAACTCTTCCCCTCTTAAAAGAAAATTTTCGTCCTCGAAAATTGAAGTTGTAGCGGTACACAGAGACGTACAAGTTAAGTCAGACGTAGCAATCCATAGTTTCACACAAATCATAACGATTTCGGTTCCAAAGCGTACAAATCTTACACGTAACAGATGTCGGTGAGAATCTCACAAAGGGGTACAGAATTTCAAACGAACATGAGGATTGTCGAATAACGGACATAAGTCATATTCCATTCACGTACCAACCCCAGGCATTTCCCAAGATGTCGTATGATTTCAATAAGTTCAAATTATATGATCTCGGTATTATCACGTTGATCAGGCGTCATAATACTTGCATAATATTACAAGTCCTTATTGTCATCATATTTTGCCTCGGTCATGACAAACCACATAACCAATATTACCTCAAAACAGATAACATACAGATACACATACATGCAGCATATAACACATTAAACCAACTTACCATATCACCAGAGAAGAAGGCCACCAACTTGCTCGAAACGGATCCTCATGACTCATTATTGACGATCCATAAGAAAAGCTGAGATATTACCAAAATGCTAAATGATAAAACTTCACGATTCAAACCGAGTTCTGAACAAATCAAAGAAAAGCAATACCGATCAAAATCACTTAACAAAATATCAAACCGCCTCAAAACGCATGACAAACGAATCGGAGTAACACAAGTCGCGCCCAAGCCATATGAAGTAGATGAACCTTCTCAGTCACCGGTTGAATCTTGTCTCCGTCTTTTGCGTCTTTGATTGGTCCGTCCAGCTTCCCCCAGCAGCATCCTGATGCCTCCGGCAGCACGGCAGTCGGGTGTGGCTTCTGCTTCACAAACCTCTCCAGCTCAGAGACTGTTGCAGCAACACAGGTTCGGCACCATCATCTTCGGCTCCGCGGGTAGTCTCCATCTAACGATCGACAAACGGATGCGCAAAGACAAAATAATAAAATCAAATGTGAAGAGAAGAAGACCAAAACAGTGAAGACAAAAGATTATCGAAATCAAATCTGAACGACAATCAAAAAGAATCGGAATATATCATGACAGACGGAAGCCTAGTGTCTACCCACGTCCTCACAGGTCAATCCTAAGGTCAACAAGACGAAACCTGGTCTCTGATACCATAATTGTAACACCCCAACCCGACAAGGGTAGAAGTGTCACAGTCTGGTGTCATATCAGAACATACAAGTAAAATTTTCAAGCGGAAGTCTTTAAATAATAATGTACCAAGTCATAATAACCAAAGATTTTCAAGGGAAATTACAAAATCCAAAATGTTTAAAATAAAAATGAAATCTCCAAACAATAGCCCGACAAGATAAATCCAATTAATAAGGTAACTAGGGTTGGTCCACTCAAATAATCCAACTCTCAGCCCATCAAAGCCCATCTTCAAACCTAAGACCTGCCGCAGGAAAAGAAATGCGGCTGAGCTTAAAAAGCCCAGTGAACAGATATAACAAAAAGAAAGCTAAAATAAAAGCAGAAACGAAATGAAACAAAGGAAACTGATAACAAGGTCGCAACGAAAGGGAACCAATGAGTCAAGAAGGATCCTGCAGAACATAGTTAAACGGATATCCACAAGGAACAGATAACAAGGAGAACGAAGCAAGCAAAACATCGAGACAAGCATACAAGCACATACAAAACAGGCATACAAGTACTGAAACATAAGCGCATAGCAGACGTCATATCCACACAACATATACAACATACAATCAATTCAGTAAATCAGAAGACATACAAGCCAAACAGATATCTACCGGAAAGCGGAAGCAATTAATTAATAAGTGAGCATGGCAATTCACACAGGTCAAACCCTTAGTTGCAAACATAACCAGTATCATAACAGCGGAAGTACTAACAACAATCAACACATGACAGTTACACATAATAAATAGCAATACAATATAAATATATAATTAAATAGATTAAAGACATAGCAGGGCAACTAAACAAATTAACAATCCAGATGTCATAAGTTGAACCATTTACCCAAATCAACCCGAAGCATAAACCGAAATGCAAATATGGCAGGTCAACAACAAGCAGACAAGGAAACTATCAGATAATCATAGTCCACGAAATTAAGTGAACAAGTACACACAATAAACAGACAAAACTATCGATTTCACATTAGCATGGTCACCAAACAAATTCAGAGGCTCACATAACAGTGAGATCACATATCATCAGACGAAAATAGGTAACTCAGATAACCGCATATTAATCACATCATAGCAGGATAGTCAGTAGTAACATAAAACATAAATAGCATAAACAAATCCAATAAACATATAATAACCCGGTACGTAAATGGAACGATAGTCTGAAATAACGGAATGAGAGTGTGACAGATCAAAGGAATGGAATATATATATCTTGGTAGTAGAGTGAGTCATATAAGGGTACACAGAATATGGTGCGTTGGGGAAATGTAGAAGGTACAATATAGGTATATCAAAGGTGTAAGGGTTGTCAGAAATCTATCCCGAGCCAACAAAACAAACCATATCAATAGTGGCAATAGCAGCCAAGTAACCAATAGTAACCATTGTATTCGGAGGGGTGACCTCGGAATACCAAACCAATAGGAGGGGAGACCTCAGTAACCAATGGAGTAGCTAGCTCCCAAAATGTGAGGGGGTGTATTGCACACACGCACCGCATCACCAAAACAAATCATATCATATCAAATTCAAATCAAAACAAATCTAGGATGCATCCATACGCCCCCTGCAAAACAAATAGTGGCCATACAATATATCTGAAGCGCGCATAATCAATACAAAATGGGGACGGTGTGGAACATCACTCATCCACACTGGAGTCATGCCATTGGTGCATCAATGACACGGACATGGAACCCCCATGCCTAGTTAATGGCTCGGGTATCAATCTGAAGGGTCAAACAAAGGTTCAACGTGTAGCAATATATAGGTCTTCACAATCAAAGGTTCAATATCAATGGTTCACAATTCAGAGGTTCATAGCAATAATTCAATATCAAGGTCCAATATCAATGTTTCAATACCAAAGTTTCAATAGCACACATATAATAGCACAGGTCAATAGCAAAGGGTTCAATAACGAAAGGATCAATAGCAATGGTTCAATATCAAGGGGTCAGCCGTAAGCAAAGGTTCAATATCAGAGGATCAATAGCAATGAAAGCATAGCAATGAATATCATAAGCGAAACAAAGTCGAAGGACCAGAAAGTCATGAGAGATCCCTACTGAAAAGGGATAGAATATCTGTACCTTATTCGAAGCGATCAACAATGAAAGTAAAGTCAAGAGAGGAGATCAATCGCGTTGCCCGGAACCTATATGAATTAGATAACGTTCTATAAGAATCAGATCACTCGTTTAAGACGGCTTTCCATTTTTAGCAAGTTTCCCCTTTTAGTAATCTTTCCATATTTAGTAACTTTCTATTTTAGGCAAGTTTCCATAATTAGCAGGTTTCCATAATTAAGTAGCTTTCCAAAAATAGCATGTTTCTATAATTAGTAGTTTTAGCCATAAAAGATATAATCAAAGTCAAATTAGGTTAAGATAGTGAAAACAAGTGTTATCATACTTTAAGAGTGATTTATGCCAAATTACACCAATTTAGGGTTTTAAATGTAAATATTGCAAAGTGTAGGGTCTTAAGTGTAAATATTCCAAGTTTTCGTGTTTTACCCCCTTAGTCCATTTAGTTATCATGTTAACCACATAAACCTTCAAGTCTCAAAATCACAAAACCACCCCATTAGTTTTTATTAACTCACATATGTATATACAATTTAATCCTAGTTTAAGGTTACGCTTTCTATTCATGTTATAAGCCATTTAAACTTGATTAGCACAAGGTTTTGCGACTCTTTGTGAATTCTCATCTCATGTCGAGACCTACCCCAATCCAAACCATACCATTCGACATCCAAATAAACCAAACGAGACCCCTTGTTCCATAATTATTTTCGACACCAATTTAGTCCATGCATAAACATTTGGGTAATTCATTCAAGCTTGTCATGAACAAAAGAAACATGTGAAACGTAAGGTTAAAAATCAGATTCAAAGGCTAAGCATATGGGTCAAATTACAAGGGTCACCCATTCATTATTTTATGTGAATACTTTATATGATTTTAGGTATCATTCTTTATTAGGTTATCATACTTGCTACTTCGTGACATTAGTAAAAGAGAAAGAAACAAAAGAAGGCAAAACTGAGATTCATGACCCTTAGTGTTCACGTGATAAAATATTTAACCAACCATGTAGATGACGTTTTTTTTTTTTTTTTAACATCAGATTTCAAAGACTAAATCCATGTGCATCTTTTATTCGTCATACATATCATGATTACATGCAAATCTTATTTCTTGATTTTATATAGTCTTGCTTTATTACATAAGGTACACATGATCATACGTATGGAAGGTGATATAAGTGACCAGATTAATGAAACAAGAAAGAAAAGGGACCCAAATGGTGTTGTTACCTTAGCGTGAATAAGAGAAAAAGAACCAGATTAAAACGAAAACAAAGCTAACACCCTTTTCGTCCCAGCAACTCTCACGAACAGCAATAAATCATTTGGACCAGGAACTCACGATCAACTTCTTTACTCGTCTTCTCATGGTCGAATGAAAATAGAGAAGAAAAGAGGGTAGCCGCCACTTTTGGTTTAGGGTTTTATGTGTGTAATATGTAGGTTAGTTAAATGAGATTTAAATGTGAATAAATGAGATTAATGGGGGAGCATTTGTTTGGCCGAGTATAGGGGAAACAAAACAGAAAAAATAATATACTTTCCAACTTCAATGTAATGGCTTTAGGTTCAAGTTAAATTGTGATGCATTTCTTTCGGCCCATACAAAACATAAAACGTGTGAGGTGAAGATTACATAGGTGTAGGTCGAGTTTTGTTCACGTTATTTATTCGGTGATTGTAGCTCTTAGTTTCGTTAGGCCTCATATTTTAAGCTAAGTTCAATCTCATCACATTGAGGATAAGGCGGATTAAAGTTCGATGATAATACATAAGTTAGTTTAAACGTTTAATGAGCTTGACATAATTTACGTATTTTATAAATATTAATCTTGAGGGGTATAATGGTCATCATACACGTTTACGAATTTTAGGGTTTTACAATTCTCATGGGTGAGCCGTTCAGTCATTTGTACCAAAGTCATCAATCAATTAAACGATTATGATTACTATTCTTAAAAATACATGTTTCACCATTGTTAGGTCAGTTTATTTTTCTCGTAAAAATACCCTTGTTACAAAACACAAACAAGCAAGTATTTATAAAATTAAACAAATAAACAATGAATGCATAACAAATAAAGGTCATGCATATCAAATAGCCACATGCAAACGGTTTAGATAAATCCTATTAATAACCAATTAATAATGATTGAGGTCTTCCCTAATTTTAGATCTATCATAATTTAGTGTATATCACTTAAACAAGAAAGACATACAATAAAAGCAGATCCATGATAAAACATGCAGATAATTATCATGGACATAAAATTACACTTAACAATTAATGCAATAAAAAAAGAGTTACGCATATACACATAAAGTTGCATGCATCTTAGGGTTTCTAATCCAATTAAAACATTAGTTTACAAAACCCTAATAAGGGTACCAAAAAAAACGCCCCCCTTAAAAAAATTAGGGTTTAGGTTTAGCAAACCCTAGATCTATGCATACAAAAAAAAATAACACAACATGTTTATTTTATTTATGTGTTTCAGTAATTAATTACTTGTTATACAAGGCTCGTGATGCCACTGTTTAGTTTATGATATATAAAATACAATAAAACATAAAGACATCAAGAGTACACAGCGGAAGACTTAAAGATCATAACAAATAAATAATTAACTGAAAGTATGCGTAACGTACCTCTTGCGAATGTCAAATCCTTTGAGCAAAACAAAGAAGTGGTTTGAAGAGTTGTCCCTTACCGTTCTATAACTCAAACCAATATGGTGTAAGAATAGTGTCTTACTACCACGTTCTTGTACACACGAATTAACCAACGAATTAAGCGATTGCTAGATCTAAAACAAGTCCTCGTTTAATAAAAATGAAACCAAACTCCCTTACAAGGGGTGTTCGGACGAATATGGACAAGAGAGAGGAGAGGAGAGATCTAGGGTTAATTCAATGCACAAGTGTATGAAACCCTAGAACCTAACCTTCTTTATATACTAGTAGGGAAACTTTGGGAACAAGTTTATGAATTAGGCCTTGTAAAGGCCCCTATGGCCGGCCATGTAGACAAGCCCAAATGAAATCCATAACTTTTCCAAGTTTTCCATTTCTAGTCCTTTCTTTTTTCATTTAACGGTCGTGAGTCATTTTTCCGTTAAATACTTAACGATCGTTAACCGGACTTAATGTGCAATAATTAATTGTAAACATAAACATTAATTATTAACTTTAATTCTCATTCGCTAATGTGTGCAATCCCGTGGTCACGAGTTCGAATCCGGACATTCACATGTTTGTAAATATATACATTTCCAACATCCTTGATATGTTAAAATAAGGTTATAAATAGCGTGAGGCATAGTGTGGTGGTAGGACGAAGCCTCACACCTTAGTGGTCAAGGAAAAGCTTTTGCGTTTATAAGACGTGACATACGGCGGCACAAAATATGAAAATATTCATATATTTTATATTATATTTCATATATATCGAGTTTACAAAAAGACGTGTCATAAAGCGGCATAGCGCGTGGCGTGACGGTATGACCAAGCCTCACGCCTTTGGGGGGCTTTTACGAAGCCTTTGCGCGCTTTTTAGAACCCTGGTTAAAATTGGATAAAACATGGAACAAAACAAGTGAAAGAATTGTCTTCCTTTTTTATGAAAAACATAGATTTGGGATATAATTTTTTAGCCGATGTAATGAGTTCTTGAAATATCTTGCATGTATGGGGTGTTCACTTAAGCTTATTTTTTAGCTATTGAGCTTAAATGATTTCGGTTTACGTTTAATAAGCTTACTTTTACCCCACTTATTTAAATTTTATAGGTTGATATAAGTCTATATGTCTAAAAATAAGCTAGAAAAGTAACTTATCAAACATAAGCTGAAAGCACGTGAACTCGTTAGCTTAAAAGTAAGCTTAACCAAAACCTCTTAGTATGAACTGTGAAAAACTTTGTTAATGGACATGTCCCCTTATACCAGATTAAGATAGATAACTTTAAGAAAAATTGAAATTGGATGGATAATGAATTTGGGATGGATAGAGTTTTGTATTTTTCGCAAAAAATAATACATTGCTTATTTGCACAATTAGCCAAAACAAAAACACTAACAAAACCAACATAAGATGATTTTCATATTCTTAAGCAAGAGCAATTACCAGTTACTTTTCTTCGCTCAAAATCAACTATTTGTTTGTAAGTTTATTGTTTTTTTCTCTCAAACTTTGCCCAGATCATTGACAAGTTAGTAGCAAAAGTGAACATTGTTGTTCAAAATGTTAATCAGTTATACTTCATCCACTAATAAATATTGGGAATAAGTGGATGCATGGTTAGCTCCTAACTAGAATGAACAAATATGTAGCCGAGGGCTCTGTTTAGTTTTTACTAGAGTAGTAGCGATCTTGCTATCTTACTATAAATTCATTTACTTACTCGGTTATGGTTAATCACAAAGTATTGTATAGATACGGTAATTAGTGCTCTTTGAGTATAACATCTCATGTTCTTTAGCGTATTTGCATAATGTTGGTGCAATTCGGATCATGTATTAGTATAGTTGGTTTTATGATTTATAAGATTATCGCACATTTGATACGAATATACATGCAGTATAAAAAATTGTTTATGTCACGTTTGTTGTTTACAATATAAAACTACATCTCTGTATCTCTTATATAATAAAGAATTACATCATTTCGGAGTGATCTTGGCAAAATAATCTTATTGAAAAAAAATTAGACCAATTAGTTTGTTCAATTTTGACACGCGGCAAAATCAAGTAATGTGATTGGTTAATAAAATGGTTAATTCCATGTATCCCAATTTGAACCTTTAAAGGTCATATTTCCCCAATCAAAACCCATGATACTATATACCTAATTTAAACCAAAAATTTGTCATATCTACCCATATTATTATTATAAACCAATCAAAACTCAGTTCACATTATTAAATACCCATTATACCCTTCATACAAACACATCGCCAAATTATAACAAACATGTACAAATGAATAACTTTGACTACCAAACAATTTTGAAGTTAAATTTGGGAATTTTGTTCAAATTGATGGAATTTAATAAAGGGTTACTGTTTCGATGGTGTTAGAGCAGCAGGATGGTGGTGGCTGTCGGAGATGGTGGTGGTGGTTAGAAATTGTTTCAGAAAAGTGAGAATGAGGAAAAAGGTTGAATTTTTCCACAGCCACCCTTACATTATCTTTGTGAAGGTACCAAACATAACTAATTAGAGTGTTTCAATTATTTGACTATGCAAAAAGTACCCTGTTAATTAACGGTCAACATAGTCAAACTAACCAGGAAAGAAAGTTTCACTTTTTGACACTTTTTGAAAAATTATACAAAAACTTAAATACTCAACAAATCTCAATGATAAAATATGTAGTTCATTACTGGATTAAAACCCTATGAATTGAATGGTATAGTCGATGTTTTTAATTATAGATGATATTTAATTTATGATGCTTTTGTTAATTTTATGTAAGTTGAAGGGTTAAAAGTGTAAAAAATGTGATAAGATAAAGGATAAGTAGACAAGCACACCTTTAAACAGGCCGGCCCAGAATGTTTTTTTCCCAGTTTTATAATAATCCCCTATAGATGTTATCATGCTAAATATGATTGTAAAAGTAATGATTTGCTTTTGGAATAAAACAATTTAGGCGCTTATATGCATTAGGTATTCATTTTTGCCGCATAGGACCCATTAAGATAGTTATTATGCCTTTAACTCTATTAATATGGTTTATGGTAACTCCAATTTGAATTTCGGGTCGGGTTTAAACCGATCCTCACCGCTAGTTGACATTTAAAATTCAAAGTATTGTCATGAATAAAAATTCATTGTGTTGAAAAAAATCCTTAAAATATGAATATACTGAAACTTTTAAGGTTTATATGACTCTCAAAAGTTAAAGACGGTAAATTCATGTTTAGAAACCAAAAGGTGACTTAACACTTAATAGATATTCATTCTGCATTTGAAGATTTGCTTAAAAGTGTTTATCCCATTTTTTTAATAGGTTTTGTTAACCACATCCTACAGGATAGGGTTGTGGATAAACATCATCATTTGTGTCAAATTAGCATTTAATGAACTAATTATTTCTGTGTTTATGCACATTTAATGATGATAATTATAAAAATTATTATTAAACATGAAATGTTTGATGTTAATTAATTATTGATTTTTCACTCAGTATCACAAAAAGTATCTTTTACAACGTTTTTTTTTATAACGGTTTCACAATATACCGCTATAATAAATAGAAAAAACTATTTTATAAAACACTTTTTTATAAAACCTTCAAAATAAATCTTATTTAAAACGGTTGCTTATCATATAACACTTTATAGTAAGATTTTTAATAACCGATATAAAGAAGAGTCCTTTCCAAAAAATTCCCAATTAAAAAGCGGGATGTTTATCCCTCCATGTCTCTTTTTTCATGTTTTTTACAATGGTTATTAAAGGGAGTGCTTGAAAAAATAAACCAAATAAACAAAGTACCTTATCTCTTTTTCTTATCTACAAAAGGCTCACAAACACACACATACACATACAAATAACATCAACTATGAAACCCCCACTGGCTAAACCCCAACAACAATTGCCGGAAACCGAGAGCACACTAAGATCATCAACTAAATTCGTCAAAATTGTGACCCACACAAAACCAACAGATCGGGTAATATTTGTTTGTTATGGATCTAAATATGTTTTTTTTTTTTTTTTTTTTTTTTTTTTTAGACTTGGTTTCTTTGGATCTAATGATTCGATTTGGGAGGTTTAATGACTGAATTTTCTATTGTCGCAAGTCTTGTTAGTTTGGGCGTCCATTTGATGAGCCTCCAAAAACTTGTAGATCTTGTTTTCTTTTTTCGTTCCAACCATCACTTTGTAGATCTAAAGATGTGGGTTGATTATTTTATATGTATACAGGGAAATAATAGGTGCTGGTTTTTATTTAACTAGACGAGTATCCGTGATTAGCAACGGTATTTTATAACGACAGATCGTTTTTTGTTACAAAAAATTTTATGGGTTATAAATGAAAAATAATAAAAGTTTGAAGATTTAGGGATTAAACATAATGTTTTGAAACCCGGTTCGACCCGGGTGGTTCAACCGATTGAACCGTTTCGGTCGAAAAACGGGTCAATTTTAACCATGTCAACCCGACGAGTTAGGTCAAAACGAACTTCCCCGATCTTTCCTTAAACCAACCCCAATAGGAAATTGACTCAATAGGCGGGTCAAATTAAACCGGGTCAACCCACCGAGTTTGAAGCGTCCCGGGTCAACCCGGTTTTTTATATGTATGAATAATTCCTTTTGAAATATATGTTTTCAACATTTCCTTTTTTAGTTTCAACTTTTCAACTTTTACTTTTTGGTTTTTCCTTTATATATAGTATAATAGGGTACCCGCGCGTTGCGGCGGCGGGTACCCTGTGACGATTAACTGGAGAAATAGATCTTGATGAGACCTGATTCACCAATTTGTATCGGTTTCAACGGTTCCTCTCGGGTTCGTCTTCGGATGGCTTTATTGGTTAGCCAAACCGGCGGCGACACCGGTTCCCGGTTGAACCCGTTGATCCGGTCCGATTTTTAAAACTATATGTACCATCAACTTGTTAGCTTGTATGAAGCTTTGTGTGTTTTATTAATTTGTATAATGTGTATAATAACATGTGCTTTTCATTTTAGGGTGTTTTAAAAATAACATTAATTAGTGTGTTTAATTATTTTATATTTTATATTATGTTGTAGCTTGTTTAAATTGTACATTGTGAAAATTTTATTGTACTTTTTAGTAAGGGATGTTTTAATTGATTGTTTTTAATTTGGTAGATATGCTTTAATTTGGCTGTACAATGTGAATAAATTATTGTACTTTTAAGTAATAAGGTGTTTTAATAAAATTATTAATTACACCATAAATTTCTCTCACCTTTGACTTTCAACATTTCACTTTTTCAAGATTTGACTGTTTTTCTTTTATATGTAGTATAGATTAAAAGACTTTTAATCTCAATCGTGAATTTGTCGACACATGGAAATTTGACTACAACCCAATATCACAAATGGTAAAATTGTCTCTGTTATGTCATCGTCACTTTATAAGAGTAGTCTATTATTACAATATTAATCGATAAATGTGACTTAAAACATTTGTTAAAGAACATGTACACACAAATGGATCCTATTATATTTTGTTGAAAACTAAACATAATCGCCGTAATGCAACCATGCCATCAGTAAAACGATTCTTCGGGAAGAATTCATGATGCTACTGATACGATTTGTTGAAAGAAAACATCCATTGATTAAACTTTGTCAAAAACCATACATCACTGCTGCTAGACACCGCTGCCGCTAGGCGTGGGTACTCGGCTAGTATAAGAAAACATACAAACTCGAAATCTTGAAATCGAAAACCTAAATATCATAACTGAACAATCCAAGTTAAACCCCATTCATATCCTAAATTCATACCACATTTTCTCAAAACACCATGATTCACCCCATACCATTACTTATCGTCAAATACTAACAAGCAGTAAACATCAAAAACAATCTTAAATACATATAAAACAATTCAAATCTTAAAACACATTCATAGACTTGGTAAACTCTCAAAAACCAAAACCCGAAAAATCAATCAGTAAACAATTAAAGCTAATTCTAAGCTCCCAACAACATTAACAAATCTAACCATTGTCTAAACAACATTTATAGCTAAATCTAAAAAATATTCAACCTAAACATAAATTCTAGTTTTTTCTTCTACAACCAATCATAAGAATATATTTTCATCAAACATCTCATCAATACTCAGTGTAAAATGAGCTAATCTATGGGTTTTCAAGAACACACATAGTTAAAGAACCATAGATTGACTGATTTTACACATACTTTTAATAATCTTGGACTAAACTTGAAAAGGTTGAAACTTTATGTGAACTTAAGGTGGGGTATGGATAAAAGTTTGCAACTTTAAGCTATCCAAAAAGCAATTGCAATCAAATGACTAAAAAGCAACTGTCTTTACCAACTTGAACATCACTTTTATAATTTCGCAGAGGGGTTCACTGATATAGATAAAAGCACTACGCTTCGTAGTAACAACTCGACCATCACTTTTATCTATATCAATAAGTCCTCCGCTAGATGATAGTTACTGCAAAGTTATATGAAGAAATGAGTGATGGTTTTGGTGGATGGGGTGGGGTTTGTTTGTTTATATAGGAAAAAAAGGGTGTGGTATGATTGGTGGAGAGTTGGTGGTTCGGATTGGGAATGTGGGACATTGATTCTCAAGGGTGGGATTGGATTGGATGGTGGAGATAAATTTGAGTATAAGAGCACAAAGTATCGCAATGACGAATAACACGTTATTGGTATGCCACCTCAGCGCCACATCATACACCTCTAAATAACACACTACTAACATCACCTTTATGTCCCACCAAATATACCACTCACTCACAATACAACTAAAAAAAAGACATAAAGATGCATTTGGCGTGAGCCAATGCACTGGCTCATCACACACAAAATGATACTTTTGGCTCATGAATGACACAAGTGATGGTATACATTTTGCATGGTATTCTTTTTTTTTTTCCTTTGGCATGTTAACAAGCTCCATACCGTGAGCTCTAAGTGTTTTTGTTTCCAAAGGTTGTGTGTGTGATGGGGATTGCCAACGTGGCATCCTCATTATTTGTTGACACATTAATTTGTTGAAAAAGTGAACATAGCTGCTCAAATACTCCCTCGTCCCAAAATAATTATTTCCGATAAAAAAAACACAAAGTTTAATATACATGATTATTACTGTATTTATTTATTTATTTTTAAATGGCAGTTTTACTCTTATACAATTAATTAAATCTTTTAATAATGTTTGTAAATTTTGGTATCATTCGATGCAATATAGTAAACTTGCTACATTATTTACAACTATATTTGGAAGGGGACAATAATTTTAGGACAACCCAAAAAGAAAAGAGAGAATATTAATTGGGCTAATTCATTTGTTGCCTCAAAAAGTCATCATGAATTAAATGTTAGCCCCAAAAAATTTTAGGTTTTGCAATTGCCCCTTTACGACTTATGCGACTTATGCAACTTCATCTAAGTTTGACAAGTGTTTAATTTGAAAGAATCTAAGTTTGACAAGCGTTCAATTTGAAAGTACGTATGTGTAAGTGTAAAATACATGTGTGTAAGTGTCCTCTTATGCGACCGACGGTGTACTTTTTTTATGCGAATTGTACTTTTTATGCGACTTTGTGTTCTTACACACTTGTACTTACGTTTGGGGCAAAAAAAGTTGCATAAATCGCAAAGATCTCAAAATCTAAGCTCCCAACATCATCAACAAATCTCACCATTATCCAAACATCATTTACAGCAAAATCTAAATATTAATCAACCTAAAAATAGATTCTAGCTTTTTCTTCTAGAAACAATCATAAAAACCTTTTCATCAAACATCTCGTGAATACTCAGTGAATTTGAGGTGGGGTATGGATGAAAGCATACTTCAAGAAGCTAATCTATTGGTTTTCTTCTAGAAGCTAATCTATTGGTTTTCAAGAAAGCACATACTTCAAGAACCATAGATTGACTGATTTTTTAAATAATCTTGGACTAAACTTGAAAAGCTTGAAACGTTATGTGAATTTGAGGTGGGGTATGGATGAAAGTTTGCATCTTTTAGCCATCAAAAAAGCAATTGAAAAGCAATTGCAATCAAATGACAAAAAAATCAAATGTCTTTACCAACAACATATAATTTTGTAGAGGGTTTCACTGATATAGATAAAAGCAGTTCATAGTAACAACTCGACCATCGTTTTTATCTATGTCAGTAAGTCCTCTGCTAAATGATAGTTGCTGCAAAATTATACAAAGAAAGGAGTGATGGTTTTGGTGGATGGGGTAGGGTTTGTTTGTTTATACAGGGAAACAAGGGTGTGGTGCGATTGGTGTTAGAGGTGGTGGTCTGGATTGGAAATGTGGGACATTGATTCTCAAGGGGTGGGAATGGATTGGATGGTGGAGATTAAGGGCAGTTTAATTGGTTTATAGGTGGGATTGGAATATGATTTGGATTTGGTTTAAGATTTAGGATTTTGAGACAGAAAAATATTTATTAAATGTATTTTATAATAAAATTATAATAAAAAGTATTATCTAAAATGCAAATGAAAAAAGTATGTGAGAGTAGAAGTGGTAGGTCCTACTGATTTTGTCACCGAACCCTAATTTTTCAAAATTATGGCAAATCCCAAGAACCACCTCTAATCGAATCAATCAACACTAAATATGTTGATTAAACGCACTTAATCAACCTCAGAAGCTGTAACCACTCGTAAATTTCCCTATCGATTTTTTGCGACTATATTTTTTTTTTCTTTCTTTTCGATCTATAAACACGACAAGTCATGAATATAATTTTTTTTGAAACTTACCTCGACCTCGATAATAAAATTTTATAATATATATATATATATATATATATATATAGAGTTAGGATCAAATAAGAAGAATAATAAAAATAAGAAGGATAAGAAGTAACCACAACCACTCATTCTAGATGCTCTTACTCTTTGCATTTACATATCGAAAAAGTACAGTATTGTTTATCTCTTACTCTTTTAGAATTTACATAATAAAATTAAGTAAATTAAGCATTTGTCAATTGTACTTTCTTACAAAATATGGAAATTTTCCATATACTTTATTAAATATATTATTTCTTCTTTACTAAATGTTTAGAGTTTTGAGTGATATTTGACGATGTTATACGATCTGTTTCACTTAAAAGTACGCAACAAAGTACGGCCTACGAACGATAGGCGTTTGTTACTTGTCTATGATATATGCAATATAAGTGTAGTCTTCCATATCACAAGTCAGGGCCGGTCATGAGGTTTTTGATGTCCAGGACGAGATGATCGAAACATGCCCCTAATATATGTTATAAACAGGCAACGTACCCTTTTTTTTTTTTGAGTTTTCACATAAAACAAAAATGCATATACCAACTAAATACAAGTGTATTAGATTATGTTTATTGGCAAGGTTGCCAACCCAACTCACTCAAAATACATACAAAAATAATACTTTTTTAATTTTTGTATACAATCTTGCTTCCAATCTTAGTCACTTGGCAATCTAGATCCCCAACCCGACAAATCATTGTTTTATTGGCTAGTTTTTTCTTTGTTTTCCTTCTTTTTTTTTTTTTTTTTTTTTTTTTTTTTTAATTTTTAATATTTTAAGTTGGGTTGTTGATAAATGGTAAAAAGTTGAGATTGGTTGTATGTATAGATTGTATATGTGGATGAGTGAGAAAATAATATTTTAATTAAAGATTGGGTTGGATGAGGTTGTGAATAAAGATAGTCTTATAACTTGAAAGGACGGTATAAAACAAATATGTATAGATTGTACACGTTTTCATCCGTCTTTATTATGCTTTTGCCAGTTTTTATACACTTTTATACGTTTTTGTCTGTTTTTATACGTTTTCATCTGGTTTCATCTGTTTTCATCCATTCTTAGCTGTGTACAGTTGCTCATATTGCCAGTTGTCCGGAAAAAAAAAGTTGACATTCCCACAACTTGGACAGGTCTAGTCGTCTTCTCCACGACCACCTAAATCATAATCACCACAAATTAATACCACATAATACAATTCCATACTTTGTTGTGACATGCAAGAATAAATACGTCTAAGGAGTAAGTGCCATCTCATAAAAATTATATTTATGGGTCCCTATCTAAAGTCACAAGAAAACAAATTTTATGCACAACTATTTAAAGGCTTTAGAAAAGACGTAAAGCATTTGGGTGTATTTTGGAGCTAAAACAAATAGAAACTAAACTAGGGCTAAATAACGGGATGTTTGTTTAAGCTTATTTTTTGGCTTATGAGCTTATTTGACAATGCTTATATCTCATACCCCCATATTTTCCAGCTTATCTTCAGATTTGCGAGCTTATTATGACTTAAAGATGGAAGATAAGCTCATAAGCTATAAAAAAGACGGATAAAGATGAGCTTATGAGATATAAGCCGAACCAAATAAGATCATAAGCCAAAAATGAGATTAAACAACGACCCCTAAGTTCAAAGTTTCACCTGAGTAACCTCCAATTAATCTAATTGGCAAAACCCAACCATTTTGCTAACTTTAAGCATCTATTAGCCCACATTGTGTTATGTACGTGCCATGGTAAAGTTTTTGTGACTGCAAATCACATGAAAACTAATGTAACATTGTTGCTAAATTTGCATCTGCATTGGCAGATATGTATAGACATGTTAACGATTACTCGAAGAACAGCACACAAAATGCGCTTTTGCTCCGGAATACTTAAAGGCATTTTTAAAAACAATATCTGTTAATTCAAACAGTAAGTGATAAACTAGCCGGTAGATACGAAAACGTAGCAACAAAACTTCCAATTTCTGCAATTGACAGGCAAAACTAAACCTAAAACTGTTTTATCCAATGACTAAAAATGTTTTCGGAGTTGATTATCATACTAACGACTAAAACTTATTATTTCATTTTAAATGACACGCCAAACAATTTTTGCATTTCAAAATCTAACGATAAATATTACACAAGTATCATTCTCTAATGGACATTTCATTAAACACCTTTCGTGCACAACCTAAACCCGAGCTTCAAACCATAGCCGCACGTAACACATGCACCTAATTCACCTCTATCGCACTCTAATATCACAAATCTCCATAACTAACACCTAATTGAAGCAAAAACAAAACTCAATTAATTCACTTCAAAAGTATACCTGAGAGCATCACAAAATCAACAACTTCAACTCACAGAACCGAATCTATTTGAATCGTTATGGTTTGCTATCTCTCTCACAAAGTACATCCCATCAAACAGTTTGGAAGTTAAATTGGAGGGTTAGGGTTTTTAATTTTTATCAAACTTGGGGATTTTGTTTAAATTGAGGGAATTCATTAAAGGGTTATTGTTTCCTTGGTGGTTGTTAAAGCATTCAGTATAATAACCTGAGAGCATCACAGAACCGAATCTATTTGAATCCTTAGGGTTTGTGTTTATGGACCGAATTTAGTTGAGCTTATGAGATATAAGCCGAACCAAATAAGATCACCTAATATTAGTCCATACTTCTAATCACCATCCCGATGTATGTAACACTAATATTAGTCAAACACAATTTTGCACGCTCTACACGTTTTAAATTATCACAACCAATTTATAATAATCAAATTACACAAGATTAATAAATATTGATAAATGATAGTTGCTGTGAAATGAGAGTGAAACAAACAAAAATTAGAGAGCGATGGTTTTGGTGAAGGGGGGAGATTAGAGCTGATTGAGTGTGTTTGGATGGGATTGTATTTTGACTATATAGCCATTACACACATTAAAAAAACACAAACTAGCCGTTGGTTTAAAAAAGAAAAAAAAAAGAATGGCGTGGGCGGGCAAATAGAGCACAAGCTTCCTTGGCGCGAGTCTCGTAGTGGTGCGTCATTCTTCATTTTGGGCTGGTGGGTTGGCGCCATGAATGGCACCACGATACCCCAGGCTTAGTATTTTTTTTTTTTTTGAACGATAATTTTATTAAAAAGACTAGCAAGAAGCTAGAAAATTACAAAGAAGTTAGGTAGGGATTTTTTAACCAATCTACCCAACTAAAAGAAGCTTTACATCTATAACGACACCAATAAAAAGAATGTAACACAACATCATCAAAGATATTCACCCTTGAAGGAGAAGCCACACCAAACATTGTCTTGTTCCGAAAAGCCCATATGAACCACCATAAGCCATAACAAACCCGTTCTAATAAAATATTGAGCTTAGAAGGAAGCCGTAAGTTACAAATCCAATCCGCCCAACCATCAAACGAAGAAAACTCCGTAACACTCACATTCCACCAATTACAAATCTTCACTTACCTTACATTTGAGCGCCACGTAGGCGCTCCTCTCACTTCCCCTCACCCCCACTCACCTTTTTGTGGGCAAAGATACTACATATTCACCTTTTATTAAAATACCCACTTTATACAAATATACACCACTAAATACCCCACACACACTCACACACAAAATAAAAAATAATAAAACATGAGTGATACATGAGCCATTCACTTTATTTGGCCTTGGGAACCTCCGTTCGCGCATGAGTGGACTAGGTGGGCAAGGTGATGCTACGTGAGTTGGTTGCAAGTTGACAATTGTTAAAAAAAAAATAAATAAATAAATAAATAAATAAATAAAACCTAACAGTTAACTATTCTGAAGGGCATGTTTGGCAGGGTTTTTTTTGGAGGAGCTGTTAGCTTTTTGTTACAAAATAATCTTCTATAAACTAAGTAGCTTTGTTTGGATGCATTAACTAGAAGC
Organism: Chrysanthemum seticuspe; assembly: GCA_019973895.1. NCBI lineage: Eukaryota > Viridiplantae > Streptophyta > Magnoliopsida > Asterales > Asteraceae > Chrysanthemum > Chrysanthemum seticuspe. The sequence continues at coordinate 16,186,711 of BPTQ01000009.1, forward strand.
TTTTATTTCAAACAAATAGCTGCAAAATGAAAAGCTGACTCATGAAACTTTTTAAATATCTTGGAGCTGTTAAAACTTTAAATTACTGATACCCTTCAAACATTTATTTACAATTATAGATTTGTCTTTTTACGTCATTTTACATCTTATAGTTATATTTAACAGCTAATTTACCAAACACTTTTATTAAAAAAAATTACAGCTTGTAGCTCATGTTAACAGCTTTGCACTTTACAAGCTACAACTATATTTTACAAACATACCCGTCTTTAAAAATAAATGCAAATCAATTCACTATGTACTCTTCACTTTCCCGTCTTTAAAAGTCAACTCACCAACAACGCCACGTCACCATCACCAATGGCAGTCGCTACCACCAGCGACAGCACCGCACCTCCGTCGCAATCATCTTCTCCGGCGCCGGTCACCGGTTCCCCTCCGTTGGCCGGAATTTTAGATCCGGTTGAGAGCTCGAGTTCGTCTCCTAATCAGGTTCTGTAACTAAATTTGAAGATCGCGTTGACTATTTGACTATTTAACTAATTATTATTTTAATATAATTTATAATTAATTTTATTTTATTTTTATAGCCGTCTTTGAGAAAAAGTGAAATTAAATGGTTATAAGTAGTAGTTAAGGCTTAAGGTTGATAGATGCTAATACGCGGTGTGGCGCTTATTGATCTATAATATTATCTATAATAATAAAAAGTGAAATTAAATGGTTATAAGTAGTAGTTAAGGCTTAAGGTTGATAGATGCTGATACGCGGTGTGGCGCTTACATCAATCCAATATTAATCTACACTCAACATGAAGGGAAAAATATGTCAAATATTAAAGATTCATCGACACAAAATCTTTCTTTTCTCTACCAAGTTTGAAAAACCATCAGCACTACAAATCCCACTAATAATCAAGATCCAAAGACCACTCTTGTTGATGTCAAAATCTTTCTTTTCTCTATCACCACCATTTGTTGATGTCATCACCACTACCATGACCACTCTTGAAACAAAGACAACGAAAGAAGAGATTTCTACTCCTAAAAAAAGTGTGTGTCGATATAGTGTAAAATAGGATGAGCTTTATGACGGGATGGCGGGATGCCTCGCTACCCTACTGCTTTATCTAAAAATCAAGATCCAAAAACTTGAGGGTAGGTGAATATTTGCGTATGATTGATCTCTAACGAGGGTGAATATTTATTTTGTGCGATATTGATGATATTGGTTGTCTGGATTTTGATTCATTTATTCGGTGGTTTTGAGCGTTTCAACTTTGATTTTGGTTTGACTTTATTAGGTGTTCTTATTATTTATTTATTTATTTATTTTTTGTATTGAAAAGTAAAATTTAGATTTGACACCGTGAATATTGGATCTTGAAATAAAGTTTGTCATATTGGGAATGATATTCATCTTTTTAGTACGGAAAAAATTAATTGTAAATTTGTGATGAAATTTGTAACTTTGCATATTGTCGTCAAACTAGTCCTGAACAAAATCGCAAGTTATGTATGTAACTTATGAATTAATGTAATATTTGGTAAAATGTAATAACTGAAAAGCTTGTTTTCTCCTTTTCTAAAAGTGTGTCTTCATCTATCTTAATAGTAACTTATTTGAAAAAAAAAAAAAAAAAAGTCAAGTCATGGATAGTTAGTTTCCATGTATCATGTGTTCAAGAATCAAATCTTCTTGTAGTATTACACTATCTTATAGTTATGTATGTCCCGTTCCATTTTTTTTACTTTAGACACAAGTTCAAAACGGGGGATTGAAGTGTTTGAAGATTTTTATTATTATTATTTTTTTATTATTATTTTTTTTGTTTTTAAATGGGATGGATGAAGATGGGATTGAATGAGTTTTGTAGTTGGTGATGATTTTTAATGAAGATGGAAGATCATGGGTTAGTATTTGTGGATTGGATTATGTGTTAGAGTTTTATGAAGATGAGGTGTTAGTGTTTATATATAATGAGAATGAGATGGGTGTGTTGGTTTTGGGGTTTTTGAGGGTTGTCGGAGGTGGTAGGATTGGTGGTGGATGGTGATGGCGAGACTGGTGGTGGATGTTTGTAGTGGTCGGTGAAGATTAAGATGAAGAGATAGTGATTTGGTGGGGAGGTGTTGGTGGAGTGACTAAAGAAGAGAGACAGAGAGAGAGAGAGAGAGAGAGAGAGAGAGAGAGAGAGAGAGAGAGAGAGAGAGAGAGAGAGAGAGAGAGATACAAAAGGAAAAATGATTGTTTTATCTTTATGTGTAGACTTAATAAGACGAAAATACCCTCATGTGTTGATGACTTAACGACAGTTAATGAAAGCCGTTAGAGGGAGGGACCGACGGTAGATAACGTTTCGCATTTAAGGACGGACGGTGCATTTTTTTGGGTCAAAGGACGAAACTCGTCGGTCAACGCAAACCACAAGGACAAACGGTGTAGTTTACTCTAACGTATGTATGCAATAGCTTGTACTTTAAAGAACTCCCTCAAGTTGTACTTGAATATATTCATTACAGCTTAGATGCTCAATGGTCATTACCACCAGCTAAGTACAAATAGCAAAACAGTCACAAGTTTTCTATCAATCCTTGGTATATGACCATATACCCATACGATAGATATTGACAACATTCGCAACTTGAAAATGAAATAGTTAAATAATCGCTTTGAAAACGCAATTCAAACAACCACTTATAACTTTTCTAGTTGTCCACATTTTGCGAATTGCAGACATGAATATCAATTCCTTTTCTATCTTTTGGGATTAAAAGGACACCATCACCTCGTGTTCGAATAAACATAGCTCTTCTAAAGGAATAGAGAAGTTCTTACGCATGCACCTCCTGCCACTTCAAATCTTAGAATCAAAGAGATACCACAGACATCAATACTGAACCACCAAGAGGAGTGCATGGTGCTTTCTGCTTCAATATTTGTATCAACTACTTCTACTGCCACAACAACTCTTAGGCACTCAAATTCTCAAGAAAAAAACAATGGAGGTACCTCGCATATCCTCGATCATCTTCACAAAAATGCATTTTAAACGACAATTGTGTTTGGTTGTAAATTGTAATAGTAGTGTCTCCTTTGTCTTCACATTTACTGCTTCCTGCAATCAAAAATAGAGAATACTTAATGGATGAACACACTATCTAGTTACAACACAGCTTAGTCAAACAACCAACTATTTAAGAATTTGGAAAAATCAGACAGAAACTTGTCTCGTTGAGATTCAAAGAAAAATCATTCACAAAGCATGATACAAATCTTACAATTTCACCATAAGTAGTTTGACCAGAGCAGGATTGTTGAATACGCATGTTTGAGTATCAGGAGTATATGCACTCAAGTTCTTCTGGTTCTGTTCCTCGACGTGTACATTTGGTATCCTTCTCTGTGTGTCATGATTTTGTATTTGGAGGGTCTTCGGGATTGCTTAAAATTTTCTGCTTATCAGTTTATTTTTTACTAACATGTATGCAGTTTGAACTTTTTAAATAAAGCATGCTACGGTTTTAGCAGTGGCACCTCCAGTGGATGTACACGCCGGCAGTGTTCGAAAATTCCGCAACGGCATTTGCTGTGGAACAGCTCATCATTTTATCTGGTACGTGTACAAAACAATATGGCTCTATCAGAGTTATATGCTTTTCTGATTTGTGGATCATCATCAGTTCATCATCACAGGTCGAGAGAAAATAGTCATCTCAGCCACTTGCTTCTAGTATAGAAATTCTTCACCAAAATGCATGATTGAATGTTTACAAGTTGCATCCTAAAAGTAGTTGGACCATTATCCCTTAAAGTTATAATGCAATATTAGTCTAGTCTTCCCACTCCCAAGGTACAGACAAAAGGAAGGTGCATGTCAAGTTGCTTACATCTTGGAAAGACAACGCAACTAACTCAGGTAACATTCCGACCACGAATACTATATGTTGGTTAACTGTTGCATCTAGTTTTGATCTGTAACATTTGTAATATTGTATTGTTGCAGTATTAGCACAAAGATTGTTATACGATTATTCATAGAAATTATTTATTAGTATTAGTCAAGGAATTAGTGGATGATAGACAATGTTGATGCTAGCTAGTCATGCTATTTGGGTGACATGATTAAAGTTATAATGCACTATAAGTTTAGTCTTCCCACTCCCAAGTTTTCTTCAAAGTCTATTATATATGATTATACATAGAAATTAGTTATTGCTAGTATTATTCAAGGAATTAGTGGATGATAGACAATAGGTGTTGCATGCAGTCTCCCCTACCCCAACAATGGGGCGAAATAGCCATCTGTACTATGGGATGTTATTAGTTGTACTGACAGCTTCTGAAGCTGTTAACAATGACAGAGGATTCTCGCTGGGTAAATCCGGTCCCTTTGCATAGTAGTGACTTAATCAATAGTTGTATACCTCGACAATGAAATTATGAAAGTTTTGCTTTTATTCATAATTTATTAAAGTGCTTACTTCAAGAGCTTCCTCTTAAAATTCATGAGCTAAGTACAAATATACAAATGAAGTAAGCTAGTGTTTCATAAGTCGAATATACCAAACATGGAAAGAAATGCACTATGTACAAACAACCAAGGAACAAAATAACATAAATCAAACGAAACCTCTCAGGCTTTATATCTTGCATAGCATTGATGCATAGCTTACAACCCCATTGGACCCGTCCAAATTCAGTTTGAGCATATGTTATAAAGACATTGGAGGGAAAAGTAAACGTATTGGGAACATCTCTTTTTTATTTCACACTCGATCTTCAAAAAGTATTATGAACCAGCTTGTGCGATTTCCACACTTCAAACTTATATTCAACGTTACCCTTCTTAAGACCTATAACAATCAATTAATCAAAATAAGGAATCTTTAGAGTGACCAATATAGAATGTCAGAAGACATTTATATACAAAACAAAGTACAATGAGGTATGCAATGTTGTTGTGCTACTCTTGTTTGTTGTTCCCAAATTTTGCTTATTCCGAACTTATAATGGCAGATTTAAAACAAGTTAAGCTATTACTAATTTCTTAAACATTAATATGTAGGACACCACCGAGAATCACCAGTTAGTTACTTTTTTACAAATCTAACATTAATGCAGACTAATAATTACTGCTAGTAATTGCTTAAATTACATTAGGAATCCATAAAGATCCATAAAATACTACAGTAGAACATTTATTATACCAATGAACATACGAATTCAGAAAAGTGGATTGGTCCAACACAGATACATTCACATTAGATACTTGAAACGTTCCACCTAATCTATGCATAGAATGTATTTTAATAAAAAGGTTCCACCTAATCGAAGATTTGATATAAAACGCAACAAGAACAAAAACACCCACTCCATCAAAAACATGATCACAAACCCCTTTTTCAATCCAAAAAGGGGTATGAGCATAACAACCCAGATAACAGCCTAAATGTGTAAAATCCATTAAAAAATGACCTAATCGGTTGAGTCTTTTCATTCACGCATTTAATCAAACACAAACAAAACAACTTAATTGGCCAACTATTGTTTCTTTGGTAAGTTTCTTCCATTGTCTAATAAGCGAGAGTCAGTTCATACATTCAAAGAGCTGCTGGTAATCATAAAAAGCATGATTGAATGTTTACAAGTTGCTTACATCTTGGACCATTATCCCTTACATTATAGGTGATGCTAGTGGTGCTATTGTTTGCATGATTAAAGTTATAATGCACTATAAAACTAGTCTTCCCACTCACAAGTTATAATGCTAGTCTTCTGTGATTATACATAGAAGATAGTTACTATTATTAGTCAAGGAATTAGTGGATGATAGAATATAGATGTTGCTAGTAAAATTGTAGGCTTGTAGGACCACGATTTTTTTTCTGAAATATAAAAATCATTACTACAAATTTGGTACTTCCATCCCCAACTGCTTTACCCTTTTACACACGTGGTGTGAACAAGGGCTTATTGTAATACATGTAAAACTCAAATAGATTATGTCTCTGAAATACTTCCTTAATTCTGAGTTCTGGACTTCAAACCTTGTTTAGGTCTGAAACAAAATTTTAATTTTGAAAATTCCAAATAACCGTAAGAGTGTAAAACAAATATGACTAATGATAGACCCAGTTTGACCTAACAACCAATATGAGTAGAAGTTAGCACATCATACACTTCATTCCATATAACTCTGCTAAAAGCTAACTTGAATAACAACTAGCGTTTCCTCCTAAGACCTAACAACCCAGTTTGACAAAAAAATCTATCAAACATGAACCTACATAGATAGGATAGGACTGAACAAAGCAAGTAAGTGACAACAAAGGGCTTTACCTTTCCATAACCCAAGGTATTAGCAGTTCATAGATGCAACGAGTATGTGATCACAAGTATCAAACATTAGTCACCTATACCAGAATGGTTTCAGCCAGTGGTTTCACCAATATACATTGGCTCAAAAGTGGGCTGTTCCGCCTGTTCATGATCTCAAATCTGTCGTATGTAAGCCAAAGATCAAAGGGCATTTTAACATCACATAAAGCACCCGTATACTTAACATCTCAAAGACTTATGTTAACTCCTTGGCCGATTACAAAATCATTTTTCTGGATTTTTAAATACTTCCGAGTTAAAAGGTAAAAAGTGCTACCACATGGTCAAAACAACGCTTCAAATCATATGTAGCAACGTTACTTCTACCCATTAATTATGTTAGACATTTCATCAAACACCTTAGGTGCAACCAATTTAACATTAAGAAGTGTAACAAAACCTAAGGCTATTCGTTATCACATAAGAAAATTAGAACCCTAACACATGATAAAATCTAAACCACAATTAAAGCTTATGTTAGTGGATGGCATGATTAAAGTTATAAGTGGAGGATAGAAAATAGGTTATTCTTATGTTATAAGTGCAGTCTTCCCTGCCCCAACTCTTCTTTAAAGTCATTCCTGATATGATTACACGTAGAAATTGTCTTGCTCAACCCGACTATAAAAAGCCAATACTTATTGTTATGAAATCAAGTAAATTTCCAAAAATGAATTCACCACAAGCAATAATTCACTTATTACCTTCCTCTTGTATTTCTTTTCTCTTTTATGGTCTCACAATAATATGTCTTACTTCCGCCACCGTCTGTGCTTCCTATGGCGGTAATGAGACTGATTATCACGCATTGCTGTCATTTAAGTCAAAGATCACCCATGATCCGTACAATGTTCTAACCTTGTGGAACCATTCCTTTCATTTCTGTGACTGGAGTGGTATTTCATGTGGAAAGCGGCACAAGCGAGTGATTGCTTTACGGCTGGGTTCGCAATTCTTAGAAGGCTCATTGTCTCCTCATGTAGGAAACCTCAGCTTCCTCCGTAAGCTTTCTCTCCCGAACAACAGCATTCAAGGAACCATTCCTCATGAACTTGGTCGTCTATCTAGGCTACGTTTTCTTTATCTTTATGATAACAAATTCAGTGGAGTCATTCCAACAAACTTGTCTGGTTGTTCTAACCTCGAAGACCTTTGGCTCTATCAAAATGAGTTAACTGGAAGCATACCTAAGGAGATGAGTTTACTCTCGAAACTTGCTACTCTTGAAATTGACTTGAATAACTTAACAGGTGGAATCCCACCTTTCTTGGGGAACATCTCGTCAATGGAAGTGTTCTATGCTCCTGGAAACCCGTTGGGTGGGAGCATTCCAGATACCTTGGGTCATTGGAAAAGCTTGACGGGATTTTACTCTGGTGAGTGCAACTTATATGGAAGCATCCCTCATTCCATTTTCAACCTCTCACTCTTAGTTAATTTTTCCCTAGCTGATAATCACCTCACTGGTAGTCTTCCTTCAGAAATTGGTAATCAGCTTCCAAATCTTGAGTTCCTTCAGTTAAGGGATAACGAACTGACAGGAGTTCTTCCACCTTCTCTTTCTAATTGTTCTAAATTAGGACATTTTGAAATGGCTAACAACAATTTTAGTGGGATGTTGACTATTGACTTTTCAAAACTAAGAGATATTTATCTAATTAGCTTAGCTATTAACAACTTCCATGGACACGGAGTATCTGATGACCTGAGGTTTGTTGATTCTTTGAAAAACTGCACCAAATTAGAATATTTGGGGCTTTATAGTTGCAACCTAATAGGAGTGCTTCCGATATCTTTAGGTAATCTTTCTGATCAACTTAGCTCACTAGATGTAGGAGACAATCAATTATTTGGGAGCCTCCCTTCAAGTATAGGTAGTCTAGTTGGCTTGACCCGTTTAGGTTTAGTATCAAATCGATTCAAAGGAAATATCCCCACTACCATTGGTAAACTTCAAAAGCTACAAGTTCTTGCTCTATATAACAATCTGTTTTCAGGGCCTATCCCTGATGCCATTGGGAACTTATCATTGTTGACTGAACTTGTTTTATTTTCCAACGAATTAGAAGGCCATATTCCATCAAGCCTTGGGAATTGTAAAGAACTTGATGGGTTATACCTTTCAGACAATAGACTTAGTGGAAAAATACCCAAACAAATTCTTCAACTTCCGTCGCTAACTGTTGCTTTAGATCTTTCTCAAAACTGCCTGTCTGGTTCAATTCCATCAGAGATTAAAGATCTCAAGATGTTGAGCGAGCTCGATTTATCTCATAATAATTTCTCAGGAAACATTACTAGTAGCCTTTTCGAGTGCATTAGCCTTACAACGTTAAACCTAAGAGGCAACAGATTTCAAGGCGTAATACCATCTTCATTCAGTTCCTTGGGAGGATTGGGGGTACTCGATATTTCTCAAAATAATTTATCAGGTAGAATTCCACAATTTTTAGGCAAATGGAAATCCTTAGTGTATTTGAACCTATCCTTTAATGATTTTGAGGGTGAAGTACCGGTTGTAGGAGTGTTTGCCAATGGAAGTGCATTTTCAGTTTTGGGGAACAATAAGCTTTGTGGTGGTTTGGTTACACTTGAGTTACCCAAATGCAAGGTGACGGGTAGTAAGAAAAAAAGGTTTCCTTTCTTCATATTAGTCATCGTGATTTCAGTCACGTTGCTCGTCGTATTATGTTGTGTGTATCTTTTGTGTAAGAAGAAACGCAACAGTCAACCATCTCAATCATCAGGGAGTGAACGGTTCATGAAAGTTTCATACCATCAACTTCTCAAGGCTACTGATGGGTTCTCTACAACAAATTTGATTGGAGAGGGTGGCTTTAGTTCTGTTTATAAAGGGATCCTCGATCCCGATGATGACAAATTTGTTGCAATCAAAGTTCTGCATCTTCAAAATAAAGGAGCTCAAAAAAGTTTTATAGCAGAATGTGAAGCATGGAGGAATATTCGGCACCGTAATTTGTTGAAGATAATAACTTCTTGTTCAAGTACTGATTTCCAAGGCAATGATTTTAAAGCTTTGGTTTACGAGTTTATGCCGAATGGAAGTGTACACGATTGGCTTCATTCAAGTGAAAATACATCGAAACTGAACCTTCTTCAAAGAATAAATATTCTTAGAGATGTTGCCACTGCACTTGATTATCTTCACAATCGCTGCCAAACAACGATTGTTCACGGTGACTTGAAGCCAAGTAACATTCTACTTGATGATGATATGGTGGCTCATGTTGGAGACTTTGGTTTAGCCCGACTACTTGGTAAAGACTTAAACCAAAACAGCTCAACCGGGGTTAAAGGAACAATTGGTTATGCACCTCCAGGTAGTATTCCATGATGCTTATATTTACTTACAAATTACAGTTTGTAAATTAACCAACTATTTTTAATTCGCAGAGTATGGTCTCGGGAGCAAGATGACAAGTACTGGGGATGTCTACAGTTTTGGAATATTATTACTAGAGGTGATGACTGGGAAAAGGCCGACAGATAACATGTTCAACGATGGTCTTAGCCTTCATAAACTTGCTTACATGGCATTACCGGATCATGTAATCGATGTTATTGATGATGATGCAATTGTGTTGCAAAGTACGGAAGCGAATGCAAAGAAAGTGGAAGAATGTTTGGTTGCAGTTATCAGGATTGGAGTATCATGCTCTGTAGAATCCCCACCACAACGGATGAAAATTGAAATGGTTGTCAACGAGTTGCAGCGCATTCTCGATGTGCTTCAAAATATATAAGGTACTATGTTCTCCCATTTTGTATAATCTGATTTTACATGAGTTTATTAATAAATCATCACTAACTTGGTTTTATTTTTGAACGCTTTCAGGTCTAATACCAAGCTTTCTTGGTGAAATTTGAAAGTAACTGCAGCAAGGAGCAGTGTAGTTATATAAATGTTACTTTGTCAAATATGTTTGGAAGTGTGTTTTAGTTTTCTTGTTGCATAAGTACCGTAAGAGATGTAAGAGTGCATCTACACTCCTGATGACTTATCATATGTATCAAAAGTGTGCTTATTTTTCCTCAATCCAATTTCTGTAAAATTGAAAATTTGGGGACAAAGTATGCTGGTTACATCTGTCAAACATGTACTTGGAGATTATGGGTGTTTCACTGTTTCGTTAGGCGCATCTGCATAATGAATTTTTTTGAAAGTTGTAGCCAAATAACTATTAGGTATTTGTAGTTTGTTTACTATTAGGCCATATGTCAATAGGTAATCTCTCTCATCAACTCAGCTTTCTACATTTAGGAGAGAATCAGATTATTATGGGATACTTGGTGTGAACCCCCTTAGCAGATGATGATACTGTGAAGAAACATTATAGGAAACTAGCTTTATCACTTCATCCCGATAAGAACAAGTCCGTAGGTGCAGAAGGGGCATTCCAGCTCGTTTCTCAAGCATGGAATCTGTTATCCGATAAAGACAAAAGATTGGCATTTCAGCTCGTTTCTCAATTTTTGAAGCAGAGAGTTCCTCAGAACGTGTTTTCACGAGTGCATATACCTCCAACTCAGAACGGTTTTCACAATCTCACGAAGAGTGCAGCTGGTGCAGATGTGCAGACAAAGGTTACAACTTCTCAAAAGAAGGATAAAACTATTACTCAGACAAAGAAAAAAACGAAGAGTCAAAAGGATGAGACTAATGGGACTACCAAGACCGTTCCTCACTTCTGCTCCTTCATCTTCCAATGAATAGATAGCTCCTGAGACATTAAAGGTCAAAGGTTCTCGAAAAAAGAATAAAGTTAACGGGACTACCAAGACGGGTCCCACTTCTGCTCCTGCATCGTCCAATGAACAGATAGCGCCTGAGACGATGCCCGGCCGTGATTAACAGAGGTTAAAACTTCTCAAGAAAAGGATAAAGATAATGGGACGACCAAGACGAGTCCCACTTCTATTCCTTTACCGGTTACTAAACAGATGAAGATTAAAACGTTTTGGACCGTATGCATGAGATGCAAATTGCAGTATGAATTCTTGAGAAAGTACTTAAACCGAAATATGTTATGCCCCACTTGTTATGGACCGTCTCACGCAACTGAGATTCCACCACCAAATATCAATGCTTCTTCAGAAGTTGCAGGAATTTCACAAGGAACGGGAAATAACATTTCAGCCCCAGAAACGTGTAAGATAACGGGTATTGAGGCTGGCAATGGTACAAGCTCCAAGCGGGGTCCACTAAAAAGGGATCGAGAAGAAGCTGGACTAGACACTAATATAGAGGAAGCTTTGAGAAATAAGATCGCTAAAAAAGAAGCTAAATCCGCATCTAAGAAAGTCAAATCTGTTGAAACAAAGCAAGACAGTAATGTCTTTGATGCAAAAAAGGAAACGAGCCGGCCTATCAAGAATCAACTTATAAAGAAGGCGACTACGGAAATAAAGAAGAAACTGGACGAATGGAGCTCAGAAGCCGAAAAAGTTGCTGAAATGACAAACGGCTACTCAAAGAGTGACGAGGCTGACGTCCCAGATCCAGATTTTTATGATTTTGATATAGAAAGAAGTGAAAAGTGTTTCAAAGAAGGTCAGCTCTGGGCTGCATATGATGATTGTGACGGGATGCCTCGGAACTATGCCATAGTCCACAAAGTAATTTCTTTAAACCCGTTTAAGATGAAAGTATGTTGGCTTAGCTCAAAACCTAACAAGAAACCACTTCCATTTCCCGGGTTCCTGGAAGCATTCGGCGAGTTTCAACCAGGAAAACATGAAACGGTTACCTCCCCAAACTATTTTTCACACAAAGCTAGCTTTACAAAGCAGAGAAACGGTAATATTCGTGTTTTCCCTAAAAAGGGAAGTGTTTGTGCACTGTACAAATACGATTACACACCGGATACGATCAAACATACTTATGAACTTGTAGAAGTTGACGAGTCCAGTGAAGAAACAGGCATTACCGTCACGCCACTAGTCAAAGTTGCAGAATTTAAAACAGTGTTTCACCGACATCTCGACAGCAAAGAAACAAAAGTTATCCCGGAAAAAGACTTTCTTAAAATATCGCATCAAATACCTTCATACCTGCTCACGGGTCAAGAATCTGCAAACGCTCCAAAGGGTTGTCTAGACCTCGACCCTGCAGCTATTCCTCCCGAGTTTCTTCATGTTTTAGCGGATAATAAGGAAGCCGATACAATGGATGTCGAGAATGGTCCAAGTGCTGATGGTGTTTGTTCAATTTAGATACAAAATTCCTGAACTTGGGAGTTTGGTTTAGTTTTTTGGGTTGTCGGATGGGAAAATAGTTAACATGTAGTGTGCATTATGCAGTTGTAACTTGTGCTTAAAAGGGTTGTACAACTCAGTTTTTGTTAGATGCTGCTGTTATATCTTGACTTTATTTAGAAATGTTTCTTTTGTACTTTTGGAATCCAAACATTGACCATTGCTAAGGAATGAAAATTGAGGAATGTTTTGGTACTTAATGTTGTTTTTTGTCTTTATTTCCCGTCTTTTGTTAGGTTTTGAAGTCTAATAGTTTTAAACTTTTGTCGCATGTACTTTATATTATAAAGTAGCCGTACGCAAATCGGGTTTTTTGGGCTAACCGGTTCGGTTAGTAATTGACCCAGTTTTTGGTCAAACCTGGTCAAACCGGTTATTTTCAAAAAACGGTTCGGGTCGGTTAGACTTTTGGGTAGAAAAAACCAAACCCGGTACTAACCGGTTTGTAACCGGTTATTATAGGAAAAACCGGTTATAACCGTTTTTTTATTTATTTATTTATTTTTTTTTAATTTTTTTTTAATTTATTTTATTTTATTTTATTTTAATTTTTATGTTTTTGCTACTGTTAAGGACTAAATGGTGCTCGGGTTTTCGGTTTTTTTTTTCCATTCGCATTTTATACATAATAACTCAATAAACTTCAACTTTTATTAAATAAACTCATAATACGTCAAACATAAACTACTTGAAACATAAGCTAATACATTGAGCGATTTATTAATCGGAAAGCTAATACATTGAGCGATAGTGAGGTCTTACTCGGAGTCTCCGGATCCGGACCTAGCTTGGTCATCTTGAGAGATTTCTTCATCGGAAAGTGAGATTCTATAACCCTCTTGCATCTCGATCTCAAGTATTTGTTGTTCGATCTCTAAATAATTGGCTTCAATATTAGAAATGTGTTGTATACGTTCTTGTGCGTCCAAGTGATCCTTTAAGCAAATACACATCTCCAAAGATGCCGGCGTGAGTCTTGTTCTTCGAATCGTTAATACCCTTCCACTAAAAGAAAAACATGATTCCGAAGCTACCGTAGAAGCTTGTACACTTGGTAAATCTCGAGCTATCTTGGATAGAACGGGAAATTGAGATTGCCTTCCTTTCCACCAAGACAAAACATCAAAGTTTTCAAATTCTTCTTGTCCCATAGAGTTTATCCAATCGGTTCTGATATATCTCCCAAATTCGTTAGTACCGGTTTGGTCACTCCTAGCCCGTTTAACACTTTCTTGTCTTAAAGTTTGAAATAAGTTAAACCTCGAACTCGAAGAGGATGATGAAGCACCATAACTCATTGAAACATTAGTTGAACCATATTTACTAAAATAAATATCAAATAAATCTTTAGAACGTTTGTTAAAATAAGCTTTTGCATTCATTGCATAGTTAAGGTTTTCTAATTGCAAATCCAAATCAATCGAAATCTTCTCGATAAGTAGTTCCACCTCACTAATGTTAAAGCATGGGTCTAATGCGGCAGCACAAGTAATTACCGGTGGAATTTCTTTGAAATATTTTCTAAGTTTTTCTTTCATAGGTTGAACCATAATATCATATGGTGGACCACTTGATTCGAATTCACCTATTTTTGAACACATTGCAAAAATTTGTTGGAGTACCCTATGACTCGTGGGATAATATACACCCGATAATAAAGTAGTTGCATCTTTAAAAACTTCGAGTAATTCGGTTAATTTTTCAATAATTTCCCAATTTTAGACGGAAAATGGTTCAACTAAGTTATCACCGGCAAGATCATCATGAAAAGTACTTAAAGCAATTTTTTGGCGTAAAACACTTTTAAAGATATAATAAGTCGAGTTCTATCTTGTAGGAACTTCCCAATTAGGTGTTAAAAATTCGGTTTCCGTTTCCACACAAAATCTCATATAACTCTTATATCTTGCTTTAGCCCCACAAATATAACTTGCAACATTGTTTTAAAAGCGTTTTTTATCGACATTATTTCGGGTACCCCTAATTCGTCTTGCACCACCAAGTTTATGATGTGTGCAACACATCGCCTATGAGAAAAATGCCGTTCAAATGTGGTTGGTATCTTGCTATTAGTTTAGTGGTGGCATTTTTGTTAGAAGCATTATCAAATGAGATTGAAAAAATCTTATGTTCCAATTTAAACTTTTTTAACACATCTCGTAACTTCCGAAATAAATTCATTCCCGTGTGTGGATAATCAAAGTTTTGAAAATCAATCATACGCTTCATCATTTGCCAAGTTACGGGATCAATCCAATGCGCGGTAAAACAAATGTATGAATGCGGCAAATGATGAGGCGCCGACCAAACATCGGTTGTTAAGTTTACATTTGTATTTAAATTTTCAAAACCTTTTATGATTTCGAGTTTAGCCTTTTTTCACATTTTAAGTGCATCACGTTTAAGAGTAGAACGACTTACGTGACTATATCGCGGTTGAAGATAATTTTGAAGCACCTTGGTTAATCTCGGGTTATCGAAATGCTCGAATGGAAAAGCTTCTTGAATCACAAAGCTTGCAAATTGTTGTCGCAAATTGTTGTCGAGTCCGTTCCGACTCATATGCAAATATACCCCCATCTTGTGACATAGATGTTTGACCCGCATCCGGAACGCCTTTGAGTGCTTGGCAATACTTTTTTTTCGATATGTTGCTTCAACGTCGTGTTGGATCCGCTACTTAAAAACTTCTTGTAAAATTTACAATGAGCCTTCATGGTATTATCCGAAAAATCCACGAGCTCAAAATTACACCAAATTTCCTTGTTTCGGCCCATTTCTAAAATCGCAACAATCGTGGGTTCATTTGAAGAACCAACACCGGTGGAAGTTGAAGAACTTGGAGTTGCTATTTTGTGAGTGATTTTGATTGTTTTCAAGAGTGTTTGATTGTTGTAAGTAACTAAACCATATTCAAGATTAGTATTTATACTAAAGTTTATAAGCATAAATGGTGATTAAATGCCAAAAATAACGGCTACAAAAAAAATGTCATATTGTGTTTGTCTGCTCCATGTCCCTCGTTAACAGCTTGTTCCAAACGTTCATAAAAAATAACCGGTTACTAACCGGTTTTTCTCTAACCGGTTTCCCAACCGGTTCAGTTAGTAACCGGTTCCTAACCGGCCCAACGTCTAGAACTAAAAACCGGTTCCTAACCGCTGGTTATTATCCTAACCGAACCGGTTATGGTCAAAAACCGATGTTGACCGGTTCCGGTTTTGGTTTTTTCCGGTTTCGGTTTTTTTGGTCACGACTATTATAAAGTGAATCAACTTAACTTAAATCATACTATTAGGCTGGGTGTAATGGTCATTTTGTCAGCACCTCAGCGTCACATCAATTTTTCAGCACACTATTTAACTCAACTTAAATCTTACTATTAGGCTGGGTGTAAAAAGAAGTTAGTGCACCACGTTAGGTGGTCTAAACCACCGAACCAACCCCCAAAGGCAACTTGACGCGCGGTGGATGGCAGGTCGTAGTGGTAGATTGTGCGTGGTAGAGGCTCACCATAGGTGCTGAGGACCTCTATTACACCCGGTCTAAATAATTGGGGTATTTAATTATTTATTCAGGTTCTTGGTTAGTTGAAATGTCATCCTTTTTAGGAGAAACACGGATTTAGGATTTTTTTAGTCGATGTAATGAGTTGTTGAAATGTCTTGCATGTACGAGATGTTTGCTCCACTGATTTTGATTTTTTTTGCCGGTCGAGGCTTGCCTGCGGGACGAGCTCTTGGATCAGGGCCGAATAGTTCGGCGAGATTATCTTCATCGATCACGTCCGGCGCGTCCCATTTGAGATATTGTTTCAAAACCTTCCACGCCGAGACCATATTAAAATGTCTCCCTGATTGAGCCTTAAAAGCGAGTCTTGCATTCTCAATATGATCAGCATCATTTTCCCCGGATTTACGCTGCAAATGTTTGTAAAAACCGTTGAAATTTTGGCAATCACCGTTTATCCGACTCCATTTACCGGTGACCATATTTTTGGTACGAGTAGGCCCTGTTGTTCGAGTGTTGAAGTCCTCCCAAATCTGAGTCCAAAACGCATCGTTTTGTCGGTCATTACCAATAGCGGCGTTTTGGAAAACCTCGACCCAACACTCGGCTAAAATTTTTTCTTCGTCGTTTGACCAACGAATTGTGGTTCGTCACTCTTCTTCCTCTTCCTCCTCATTGTCCGCGTCTAAATTCACCACGGTCTTGTTTTTTTTCTTTGGCGCTTTAGCCGGTTTTTTTCCTTGACGACGTTGTTCACGTGTTTCGGTTGGTGGTGGTTGAGGTACTTTGAATTGTGGCATCATTTCTTGTGATTCAAAGTAATGTTGTTGTGAAGGGTAGAATTGCGGCTGTGATTGTTGTGACTGATAGAATTGCTGTTGTGATTGTTGTGATGGATAGACTTGCGGTTGTGATGGATAGAATTGCGGTTGTGATTGTTGTGATGGATAGAATTGTCTTGGATATTGGTAAGATTGAAATACGACGTGCGAAGAAGAGTTTGAGCATTGGGACGATGGGTGGACGGGTTTGACGAAGACGAGTGTTGTTGTGGGTGCGAGTTGAGAAGATTGGTAAAGGACATCTCGTTTGGATCTTGAGAC
The DNA here is from genome assembly GCA_019973895.1 of Chrysanthemum seticuspe. Classification (NCBI taxonomy): domain Eukaryota; kingdom Viridiplantae; phylum Streptophyta; class Magnoliopsida; order Asterales; family Asteraceae; genus Chrysanthemum; species Chrysanthemum seticuspe. The sequence goes on from BPTQ01000009.1 coordinate 16,203,981, forward strand.
ATTTTTGGTTGTGGATTGAGAAGGTGAAGATAATATATTTTTGAAAGAGAAGTGTGAATTTTTGTGTAAAATATCGGTATTATTTATAGAGTGGGTGGGGTAAATATTTAAATTAAAAAAAAAATTAAAAGTAACCGTTGTATTCAACGGATAGTTTTTCAAAATTGGTTTTGTCTTATTCGTGTTGTGGGAGCGGCGAAGGGCTAAGTGGCGAAGCAAGGTGGTGTGGTGGCGAGGAGCGGCGGTGAGTGGCGAGCTTGTGTATTCACCATACCTCATGCTCTAAGCTTACTTTTTCCGGCTTATTTTACAATTTATACTACAGGTTATAAAATAAGTTAGAAAAGTATTATAAGCTGAAACCGCGTGAAGTCTGGTAAGCTTAAAAATAAGCTGAAACAAAACCCCTTTGTATGAGTTATGAAGAACTTTGTTAATGGACATGTCCACTTATGGAAGATTACGATAGATAACTTTAAGAAAAATAGAAAATGAATGAATAATGACTTTTTGATGGATAGAGTTTTGTATTTTTCGAAAAAAAATAATACATTGCTTATTTGCACAATAATCCTAAACAAAAACACTAACAAAACTGATTTTCATCTACGTTCCTTAATAGAAAGCCATTACCAATTGCGTTTCTTTGCTCAACATCAACTAAATATTGGAAATAATTGGAGGCATGGCTTTGCTCCTAACTGGAATGAACGAATATGTAGCCGCGAGAACTGTTTAGTTTTAACTAGAGTGGTATCAATCTTGCCATCTTAATGTAAATTCATTTACTTACTTAGTTCTGGTTGATCACAAACTTGAGTTTTGTATGGGTACGGTAATTAGTGCTCTTTGAGTATAATGTCTCATGTTCTTTAGCGTATATGAATAGTGTTTATGTAAATCGGATCATGTGTTGGCTTCACCAGTATCATTTTCTTATGGTCTATATGATTATCGCACACATGATACAATATGCAGGTGATATAGCTAATTGTTTGCGTCACGGTTGGTGTTTAAAACATAGTACTACATACATCTTTGCATTTTTCCTTCTACAAGATTACAAGTGTCATTTGATCAACAAATGATAGCTGACTACTTTAAGTATGTTACATTAGTATGTTACAAGAAAAAACCATAGATGTTTCCTATCAAATGATACAATGGGCTATAACATATAGTTGACCCAACCCATAAGTATTTTTTTGTTAAAATATTGGGTAAATGATACAGTGATTACATTGAAGTATAAGTTATACTTTGCTTAAATATGCTCTTACTCTTTGCATTTAGATACTGAAAATGTAAAGCATTGTTCATATGTTATGGCGAACACGGTCGTGCCGTCATCATCACACCATAAGTATTTTTTTAAGAATTTTTCTTCTTAACCTTTTAAAATATATATAATGAAATTAAGCAGCAACTGTCATATATACTTTCTTACAAAATATGAAAATTTTTCATATTCTTCATTTAAATATATTAATTTTCTTCATAAAATGTTAAGAGTTTTGAGTGTTACTTTTTAAAATATATTTACGTAAACAAACATTAGAAGTACGCAACGAAGTGCGGCTACAAAGGACACTCATTACTCGTTAGTTACTTTTCTTCTTAAAAGTATAAATGTCGTCTTCCAATCTCAAGTCTTCTAAAAAGTCTTCTCTTACATAGAAAATAGTTATTATCAATCATATATTGTTTTGCTCAAGCCTATAATGAATTTATGGATGGCATTGTCTTCACGATTTACGTGTCGCTAATGTTAAACATTAATATTTGAAAATATCACAATCTCTTAAAAGTCATGGGTCAAGATGATAAGGAATTTATGAAAGCCATTCATTTCACCAGTTGCATGTCTATCACAAACTGTTAATATGCAAAACTAAGGATAAGCCAATACTTTTACTTATCCCTATGATTTTAAGTAAATTTCCAAAAGTGAAGTCACCACAAGCATTAAGTTACTTATCATCTTCCTATCATATTTTAATTCACTTACTTGGTTTTGGTTAATCAAAAACTTGAGTTTTGTATGGGTATGGTAATTAGTGCTCTTTGAGTAAGCTAACAAACAAAAAACAATAGCTACGAAACCCGAAACATTGGCTATAAATCAAATGGTTATAAAACTTCAAAATGTCTGCCCACAATAATCTCCGGTCCACGAAAAATCAATATAGATCTTCCCATCTGACCCTGTCCAAACTATAATAAACGACCCTTTTACCTTTTGACAGGCCAAAAGAGACGAAAAACCACTTCGCTTCAAAATTAATACCAAACACTATATCCTGCACAAATAATTACCCATTAACCAAAACTTATAATCTTATCACCATTACAATTTACCACACATCAAACACTTCCTAAACTCATTACAGGGTCTTCAAATTCCACTTCTGAATTAGGCCACTGAAACCTTGATATTGAGCCGGTCCAAACACCATTCATTCCATGATCTGCCAAACAAGATTTTTACCAAAACCCAAAGCCCAGCAGCCTCGCAAATACTCTTCAAACTTAAATACCAACCAGCTAAGTGCCAAGACCAAAACCCACACCAAGACAGTACCCAACAAATTCCAAAATTACTAGTACCCAAGACCACCGGCAGATTTCTATCCCACAAAGAACATTTAGTAGAACATAGCCAATTCCATATAACCTTATTCATTTGACAGGATTCAGGTAAAGTATTTTTCATATGTTCTGGCGAACACGGCCGTGCCGTGGCCATCACTCCATAAGTATTTTTTAAATAATTTTTCTCCTTAACCTTTTAAAATATATATAATAAAATTAAGCAAACTAAGCAACTGTTATTTATACTTTCTTACAAAATCCGAAAATTTTCCATATTCTTCATTTAAATATATTAATTCATCTTCATAAAATTTTTAGAGTTTTGAGTGTTATTTTATTATGTTATACGTTGTATTTCTTTTACAATCACTTGTGCAATATAAGTGTACCTAGTCTTCCATATCCCAAGTCATCTTAAAAGTCTTCTCTGAGTACACGTAGAAAATAGCTACTGTATTTATCAGTCAAATTGTCTTTGTCAAGCTGAGAAGAAATGTGTGGATGATAGACCATAGGTGATGCTAGTCGTGCTACTTGGGTTGCATGATTGATATGTTACAAAAAATCATAATGTCGTCTTCCCAATCCCAAGTCTTCTTTAAAGTCTTCTAGTATACATACAAACTAGTTATTACCAATCAAATGTTGTTTTGCTCAAGCTGATAAGGATATTGTGGATGCCATTCTCTTCACAATTTAAGTGTGGTGAACGTTAAACATAGATAATTGAAAATATTATAATCTCTTAAAAGTCTTGGTATTCTCATGATGATAAGAAATTTGTGGAATCCATTTATTTCACCATTTGCATGCCAGGAACGTTAACATACAAAACTAAGGATAAAAAGCCAATACTTGTTCTCACAATTGCAAGTAAATTTCCAAAAATGAAGTCACCAAAAGCAATAATCCACTTATCATCTTCCTCTCTTATTTCTTTTCTCTTTTTCGGTCTCGCGATAACATGTCTTATTTCCGCCACTGTCTCTGCTTCCTACGGTGGTAATGAGACTGATTATCATGCTTTGCTGTCATTTAAGTCAAAGATCACCCATGATCCATACAATGTTCTAACCTCGTGGAACCATTCCTTTCATTTCTGTGACTGGAGTGGTATCTCATGTGGAAAGCGACACAAACGAGTGACTGTTTTATGGCTGGATTCACAGGGCTTTGAAGGCTCGTTGTCTCCTCATGTAGGAAACCTCAGCTTCCTCCGTTACTTTAGTATATGGAACAACAGCTTTCAAGGAATAATTCCTCATGAACTTGGTCGTCTATCTAGGCTACGTGTTCTTATTCTTAATTTAAACAAGTTTAGTGGAGTCATTCCCACAAACTTGTCTGGTTGTTCTAACCTCGAAGACCTTTGGCTCGCTGGAAATAATCTAGTTGGAAGCATACCCAAGGAGATGAGTTTCCTCTCCAAACTTACTAGACTTTGGCTTGCTGACAATAACTTAACAGGTGGAATCCCACCTTTCTTGGGGAATATTACATCAATGGAAGTGTTCGATGCTGTCAGGAACCCATTGGGTGGGAGAATTCCAGATACCGTGGGTCTTTGGAAAAGCTTGAAGGTACTTCACTCGGGTGGCTGCAACTTATATGGAAGCATCCCTCATTCCATTTTCAACCTCTCACTCCTAGTTCATATTTCCTTAGCTGAAAATCACCTCACTGGTAGCCTTCCTTCAGAAATTGGTAATCAGCTCCCAAATCTCAAGCTCCTTCAGTTTTGGGGTAACGAACTGACCGGAGTTCTTCCACCTTCTATTTCTAATTGTTCTAAATTAGGAATTCTTGAAATGGGTAACAACAATTTAAGTGGGAAGTTGACAATCAATTTTTCAAAACAAAGAGATATTAATTTTATTTCCTTACATGATAACAACTTCCATGGACGTGGAGAAGCTGATGACATGAGGTTTATAGATTCCCTGAAAAACTGCACCAGATTAGTACATTTGGAACTTTCTAATTGCGACTTTGTAGGAGTGCTTCCTATGTCAATAGGTAATCTCTCTCATCAACTCACCTTTCTAAATTTAGGACACAATCAATTATTTGGAAGCCTCCCTTCAAGTATAGGTAGTCTAGTTGGTTTGACCCTTTTTGATTTAGGAGATAATCGATTCAAAGGAAAAATCCCCACTACCATTGGTAAACTTCAAAAGCTACAAGTTCTTGGTCTAAATAGCAATCAACTTTCAGGGCCTATCCCTGATGCCATTGGGAACCTATCATTGTTGACTGAACTTTATTTATATTCCAACAAATTAGAAGGTCATGTTCCATCAAGCCTTGGGAATTGTAAAAACCTTATTGGGTTAAACCTTGCAGACAATAGACTAAGTGGTAAAATACCCAAGCAACTTCTACAACTTCCATCACTAAATTATTTTTTAGATCTTTCATACAACAGCCTGTCTGGTTCAATTCCATCAGAGATTAAAAACCTCAAGACGTTGAGCTATCTTGATTTATCTTACAATAATTTAACAGGCCCCATTACTAGTAGCCTTGGTGAGTGTATTAGCCTTACAGAGTTATACCTTAGTGGCAATAGATTTGAAGGCATAATACCATCTTCATTAAGTTCCTTGGGAGCATTAGAGGTACTCGACATTTCTCAAAATAATTTATCAGGCAAAATTCCACAATTTTTAGAAAAGTGGAAATCCTTAGGATATTTGAACCTATCCTTTAATGATTTTGAGGGTGAAGTGCCGGTTGAAGGAGTGTTTGCCAATGCAAGCGCATTTTCGGTTTTGGGGAACCATAAGCTTTGTGGTGGTTTGGATACACTTGAGTTACCCGAATGCAAGGAGACGGGTAGTAAGAAAAAAAGGTTTCCTTTCTTCATATTATTCATCGTGATTGCAGTCACGTTGCTCGTCGTATTATGTTGTGTGTATCTTTTGTGTAAAAAGAAACGCAACAGTCAACCATCTCAATCATCAGGGGGTGAACGGTTCATGAAAGTTTCATACCATCAACTTCTCAAGGCTACTGATGGCTTCTCTGCAGCAAATTTGATTGGGGAGGGTGGGTTTAGCTCAGTTTACAAAGGAATCCTCGATTCTAATCATAATAAACCTGTTGCAGTCAAAGTTTTGCATCTTCAAAACAAAGGAGCTCACAGAAGTTTTCTAGCAGAATGTGAAGCATGGCAGAATATTCGACACCGTAATCTGTTGAAGATAATAACTTCATGTTCAAGTGCTGACTTCCAAGGAAATGATTTTAAAGCTCTGGTTTATGAGTTTATGCCCAATGGAAGTGTACACGATTGGCTTCATTCAAGTGCATATACATCGACACTGAACCTTCTTCAAAGAATAAATATTCTTAGAGATGTTGCCAATGCACTTGATTATCTTCACAATCGCTGCCAAACAATGATTGTTCACGGTGACTTGAAGCCAAGTAACATTCTACTTGATGATGATATGGTGGCTCATGTTGGAGACTTTGGTTTAGCTCGGCTACTTGGTACAGAATTAAACCAAAACAGCTCAACCGGAATTAAAGGAACAATTGGTTATGCACCTCCAGGTAGTATTCCACAATGCTTACATTTACTTACCAATTACTTTTTGTAACTTAAGTAACTGTTTTTAATTCGCAGAGTATGGTCTCGGGAGCGAGATGACAAGTACCGGGGATGTCTATAGTTTTGGAATGTTATTACTAGAGGTGATGACCGGGAAACAGCCGACAGATGACATGTTCAACGATGGTCTTAGCCTTCATAAATTTACTTACATGGCATTACCGGATCATGTAATCGATGTTATCGATGATGATGCAATTGTGTTGCAAAGTACGGAAGTGAATGCAAAGAAAGTGGAAGAATGTTTGGTTGCAATTATCAAGATTGGAGTATCGTGCTCTGTGGATTCCCCACCACAACGGATGAAAATTGAAATTGTTGTCAACGAGTTGCAGCGCATTCTCGATGTCCTTCAAAATATATAAGGTACTTTGTTCTCCCATTTTGTAGAATCTGATTTTACATGAGTTTGTTAATACATCATCACTAACTTGGTTTTATTTTTGAACGCTTTCAGGTCTAATACCAAGCTTTCTTGGTGAAATTTGAAAGTAACTGCAGCAAGGAGCAGTGTAGTTATATAAATGTTACTTTGTCAAATATGTTTGTAAGTGTGTTTTAGTTTTCTTGTTGCATAAGTACCGTAAGAGATGTAAGAGTGCATCTACACTCCTGATGACTTATCATATGTATCAAAAGTGTGCTTATTTTTCCTCAATCCAATTTCTGTAAAATTGAAAATTTGGGGGCAAAGTATGCTGGTTACATCTTTCAAACATGTACTTGGAGATTATGGGTGTTTCACTGTTTCGTTAGGCGCATCTGCATAATGAATTTTTTTGAAAGTTGTAGCCAAATTACTATTAGGTATTTGTAGTTTGTTTACTATTAGGCCCGGTACCTGTTACTGTCCTTTTACAGAAAACGCGTACAAAAAAGAAATGCTTTGACAACCCCATCCTAGAAATCCAAAGGGCGAATCTGGGGAACATACTTTTGCTTCTGAAGTCATCAAAAATCGACAATTTACTTGATTTCGAGTTCATGGATCCGCCACCTAAACTTAAAATTCTTAACAACATGTCTACCTGTATCAGCTATGGATATTGGGAGCATTGAACAACACATAGAATATGACTGATATTGGGCTAAAAATGACTGAGTCTCCACTGAACCCACTGCTCGCTAAACTGCTTTTAACATGTGAAGAATTTAGTTGTGTAAACGAAGTTTTAACGATTGTATTTATGATCTCAGTCCCGTCTGTATTCTTTTGTTCGTAAGCCCAGAAAAAAACAAAAGCGATGATGCACATGGAAAGTTATCAAATACTGTGGAGACTCTCATTTCTTACAAGTGAAAGCTCTCCGAAAGGCTCGGGAAGTGAGTTATCAGTTACTCGACATCTTGAAAAAGCTCATGATCCGGCTGACATCATGTGGTTTGAATTGGGACGTCATTGGAAAAGCGATATGCTCAGTTACTTCCATAACGCTACAAAACCTAAAGGGATTATGAATACATAAGTATTAGGAACCTGATGACGTGCCATTTGGATGGTTATGGCTGCTCTTTGAATAAATATTCGTAAGGGTGGGAAAATGGACGGGTCTAGCGCTTGTGTAACGGGTCAAAACAAATATTGGTATGGATCAGGTTGCCCCGGAATGCATTTTTCCCAGTTTTATTAGAATCCCCTACAGATATTAGCGTGCTAAATATGATTACGAAAGTTATAAGCATTACGTATTCATTTTTGCCACGTAGGACACATTAAGGTAGTTATTATGCCTTTAACTGTATTGGTCTGGTATTCATGTTAGCTTGCCATATGGCGAATATTGGCAAGAAATCATTCATCTGGCTACCGGAAGGACTCCGACAAATAGACTTTAGCAACCAAAGCTACAAGTCTTCTTGGATGGTATGGCTGCTCTTTGAATAAATATTCGTAAGGGTGGGAAAATGGGCATGTTTGGCGGCTTGTGTAACGGGTCAAAACGAGAACATTTTTTGTAAGGATCAGGCTGGCCCGGAATGTTTTTCGCCCAATATGATTACAAAAGCATGCGTGATATTATATAAGTTGTTTTGGTAAAACATTCAAACTCAAAAAATCATCTCGCACACAACTCAACGATTAGACATAGACCAACAATCGCAAACTAGATGAAAAAGTAGCACATTCTTCATGTTGTCATCGGACATGATTAGCTGATTCTACTGTTCTACATTATAAATTCACACCATCAATAGGCTCAAAAAACAACCAGACTTGAAACTGAAACTAATAAAAAGCCAAAAGGAATTACAAGCACGTCATTGTCAAACCATCATGTTGGATTCATCTTCCTCCCCTGTTGCTGCTTCATAGAACATGTACCGGCTTTGATACTCGATCAAGTACTGTGTAGATCTTCACACATCCCAAAACAGCTCATAAACTCGGCTCACGTCTTCCATTTCCACAACCTTCCCTTTCCTCTTCTGGCAAGCCAATGCAGCTGATGTGATCAAGTTTATGGCGTATCTCAGATGTCTTGACCCCTTGTATCAAGAATCTTGCGAATGTCATCTTCAATGTACGGTTGTGTTGAGATGATGAGAAGGCGATCCAGGAAATCGATTGTAATCCCGTGTGGGGATTTGTAATTTGTGCCTCAAATAGTTGTGATTCATCAGTTGGCGACCACAAGAAGTATTGGTGCCATGTCGTTTTCCAAGGCCCGGTTTAGGAATGAAAAACACTCGATATCAAGCATGTGGACTTCATCTATGAACAGAGCACCATGAATGATCTCTATTCTCTACCTTTCCTTCCTCTCGTCACTCTGCAACCTTTGTATCGATTTGTTCCCTCACTTCAGCTCGTATTTCTCCAGTGTCACCAGTGAAAAGAGCAAGAAAAGCTTGTGTTCTGCATTTCACAACAAAAATAATTAAGTCTTCAGAAAGATCAAGTACCATAGTTACTTTTACATTTCCTAGTTTCTGCGTTTTTTTCTCATCATAATCCAAGTTATTTCATCATGTAAAAGAGCAAGAAAACAGGTGAAAAGAGCAAGAAAACCTTGTGTTCTGCATTTCACAACAGAAATAATTAAGTCTTCAGAAAGATCAAGTACCATAGTTACTTTTACATTTCCTAGTTTGTGCGTTTTTTTCTCATCATAATCCAAGTTATTTCATCATGTAAAAGTTCACTGGCTCCCCCCCCCCCCCCGGCCCCATAAACAACAGAAACAACCACTGACAATTGCACAAAAAGACCATCTTTGTTCAATTATCAGAAAGTGTAACTTCAAAAACAACACAACTTCAGTTCCACCTAATGCATATTCCCGGAAGCCCAAATTCCTAATTTCAATCAAACATTATGTACCTTTGCGAATGGGCATCTATGTTCTTATCACTTATATTACAGTTATTAGCATGAAACACCAAGACAAGGATTTTGAAGAAAATGATAATTCTTAAGAAAATGTCAATATCAGAGGTTACAAAACAACCAAAAATCATCAATAATACAGGTCGCAAAAGTCATCATTTTAACGACACACATGTTTGTATTTTGTACACAAAAAAACACTATATTTACCCAAGAAAAAAAAACATGCGGGCCTCTACAAAACAAGTTAAAGAACAGAAACACCCTAATGCAATGCGCAATCAAGAAATAGAAGCATCAGTCATGACTTAGAGAAAATGGCACTTTTGTTCATAGCAAAGAAGAGTCCTTCTAGATTTCAAATCAGTTAAATTATAAACTTTTAAGTCACATGTGTTGAAGGCATCATACCAAATTGTAACCTAATGAACAATGTGTCATATAATCAACACAGTTGTAACCTGAATACAATACTCATGAGCCCCAAACACAGATAACGCCTCTGTAGGCACTAGGATAATTGCAGTACTTTTAAATATTGGAATGATCAAACTTTCAAATTAAACTAATTTCCATGTTGACACGAAAACACAGTTGTATACAAGCTTTCTTTCTTATCAGCTAGTAGTCAGTGCAACAAGCTAAATACCCTAACATATGAAAACATTACATATGGTTCCAAGCAAACTAGCTCAAGATCATACACAGTCTCCAATCCTCCTAAGGAACGGATAAATTATCAGGTATCATTACTAGTAGCCTTGGTGAGTGTATTAGCCTTACAAAGTTATTTTATCATTTTCGCATTCAACTTATTATGCAATGTGGAAATGTAGTGGTCCTTCAGTCTATGGGATGGCAACGGGGTCGGGTACGTCGGGGATTGCATTTCCCATCCCCGTCCCCTATCCCAAGTCCACATCCCCATCCCCATCCCCATTGGGGAATAGTTTTGCTTCCCCAACACATCAGGTATCAGGGATCCACATCGGATAGCGGGAATTTTTAAGTTTCTTAAAAATCAACTGATATGTTATCTTTTACATGTCTACGTACATATAAGCTGAAATCAAATGAGCTCATAAGCATACATATAAGCCTACACAAACACCCCCTAAGATTTTCCCTGTGTATCCCTGACCAAGAATTTGCATCATCAACTGCAAACACGCAGCTAATTTGAAACAGTAAACCATAACTTTAAAAATGCAGGGCAATTTCTATAAATCAAAAGTGACACCCGTGGGAGAGATGTTAACAACTTAACGCATACAAACACACACATGTACGTTAGCTTAATTTTTATAAACACGCATACAAACATGAATCATTATACAAACACGCACCGTAGATATCATTCTAGTCTAGAGACATAATTAATGTTTAAAGTTGTAGCTGTAACATCTAAATCCAAAATTAATTCATGTTATTTTAAAAAACCAAAATACACCTCATTTGAGCTCACAAAACGGGTATTAAACCACGGTAGTTACACCGTCACTTATTGTCGAATACTAACTAGCCACAAACATCAAAAGCAATATCAAATCAATATCCTAACAACTGACTCCAAACTCAAAATCTTAAACCGAAAGCTAAACATCATAACTCAACAATAAAAGCTAAAGCCAGTTCGTATCCTAAATTCATACCACATTTTCTCAAAACACCAAAATTCACCCCATTTCAACACATGCATCCAATGAGGGTTGGACGTTACACCATCACTTATCGTAACATACTAACAAGCAGTAAACATCAAAAGCAATCTTAAATCCATATAAAAACAACTCAAAACTTAAAAAACATTCATAGACTTGGCAAAATCTCGAAAACCAAAACCGGAAACATCAATCAGTAAACAATTAAAGCTAAATCTAAGCTCGCAAGAGCATCAACAAATCTCACCATTATCTAAACATCATTTACAGAAAAATCAAAATAAAACCTAAAAATAAATTATAGCTTTTTCTTCTACAAAGAATCATAAGAAACCTTTTCATCAAACATCTCGTCAATACTCGGTGTAAAATGAGCTAATTTATGGGTTTTCAAGTATGTATACCTATCAAGAACACACATACTTAACAAAGATAACACCTTTAGATATGTGGTTCTTATCTAGAGGTTTAACAAGGCTACATACAATATATTGGCTTCAATCATGCCCAAAGGATAATATGATGATGTAATGTATCAGGATAACCTTATGCTTAACTTATGCATTTATTCATTATCGAAAAAACCCCTATTCCCCAAATAACTAATAAGCACTTTGGCATAAGCTTGCCCAACCTATATAAGTTCTTTCTATAAGCTTAACCAAATGCCCCCTAAATCCCATATTCCCATGACAGGTATCCCTCTCACAAACTCACGCTGATCTACACATGATAATTAAGAAAAATACAAATACATCACAAAGTATAAGCTTTGTACCTTTTTTTTTTATACCCAATAGCTTATTAACCAAAAAGTCATGTCACCAAATCTCTCATTCCTTCAAACTTCGACTACCAAACAGTTCTGAAATTAAATTAGAGGGTTAGGGTTTTTAATTTTCATAAAAATTGGGGATTTTGTTTAAATTGAGGGAATTTAATAAAGGGTTAATGTTTCGTTGGTGGTGGCGGATGGGTGGTGGTTGTTAGAAATTGTTTCAGAAAAAGTGATAATGAGGAAAGAGGTTGAAGGGTATGTGTAAGGTGAAACAAGCACACCTCTACTTAGAGATAGTGAAAAATGTTTTTATGTGATTTATGAAGGAAGTTTTTTGTTTTTAAAATGAAAGTTGAAGGGGTAAATGTGTAAATTTAAATAAAACAAAGGATCAAAAAAGTAAAGGTGTTTTCTTATGATATTTAAAGTGTTTTTTATGTGATTTAAAGTAGAGGTGCCAATTCTCGACACAAAACGATAAACGATACGAATCTGACACGAAGTTAAACGGGTTTTGGGTTGAGGATAAACAAGTTTGGTTCACAAACAAGTCAACCCGTATAACCCATTTAATAAACGGATCATTTTTAGGTTAAGCAATTATTAAACTAACAACCCGTGAATCCGTTTAAGTATGTAAGCCTTAAACAAATAAAATATATAAGTTGATTTTTATGTGCAATTTGGATTTAAATGTATTTTCTTATGTATACAAACAGGGATTAGGCTTTCGGGCGTTGCGGCGGAGCATTTAGAGTTGCCTAATGTTTATAGTTCTTCTCGGACGCCTTAATACGATGCAAATCCGCTTTCTTATAAAAATTCAGTTATATATGCATAAACTTATGACCATGGGTTATGCCAAAAAAATTGTTGTTTTAGTGCTTGGGCTAAAGTTTTTTCCACACATCTTCAAAGTATCCACATATAGCCGTTCTAAAAAAAAAAAAAAAAAAAAAAAAAAAAAAAAAAAAAAAACTACGTGTCTACAAACCAAAACCCCTCATCCATTGTTCACTCATCTCATTCTTCAATCTAACCAATATAAGATCTAACAAAAACCCATCATCAAAATGCTATAATTAGATAATCAAATTGGAGAAACTTACACCACCATTAGCAAGAGCAATTGCCATAATAGGAGTAGCTTCCATAACTCATGATAGAGGATTCCACATAATCTTTTAATGAAAATGACAAATAGCAGCCCAAAACGACAATTTTTATCCAAAAATGACATCGTTTTGATCTAAGAGCAGTTGCCATAAAAACAGCAGCTTCCATAACACATGATAAAGGATTTCACATAACCTTTTTATGAAAATGACAAATAGCAGCCCACCGACAATTTTTAGCCAAAAACGACATTGTTTTGATCCAAGGCTATATCCAAACATGAAACGGCGTCATTTGCAGCCGAATAAAGAAAAAATAAACAAAATAAAATAAAACGCGTCGTTTTGATTCAAGCATGAAACGGCGTCGTTAGCACCATAAATGTATAGATGGACAACTTATACACAGCTTTTAACAACCTATAAAATCAGCACGTATGACCACATATTATAGCACTTAGACCTCATATTGCCCTATACGATGCCTTTAGATATGTGTTTCTTATCTTTAGGCAGAACAAGGCTACATACAGTATATTGGCTTCAATCATGCCCAAAGGATAATAATATGATCAACTGTATCAGGATAACCTTATGCTTAACTTATGCATTTATTCATTATCGAAAAAACCCCTAATTCCCCCAAATAACTAATAAGCACTTTGGCATAAGCTTGCCCAACCCATATAAGTTCTTTATATAAGCTTAACTAAACACCCCCTAAATCCCATATTCCCATGACAGTTATCTCTCTCACAAACTCACGCTAATCTACACATGATAATTAGGAAAAATACAAATACATCCCAATGTATAAAGCACTTTGACACATGAGTTTACCCAAACACATTCAATAAGCATTCTACCTTCTTTTTTTTTTAATACCCAATAGCTTATTAACCTCTTAAAATAAGCCTACCCAGTGTTGTAAAGCTCGGACTACGTAAAATCGGCTATTACAAGCCACAAGGTCAATGACTAGGGCGAGTTGAGCATAATCGGCCAAAAGATTTAATATGGTCACAACTTGGTCAGCTCGGTGCTAATTCGTACAAAACTCGATTTGAAGTGTTTTAACAATTGTGTTAATGTTACCAAACATACTTGTTGGTTCTATGAACAATACTATGGTCCTATAAACATGTCAAACATATAATTTCAAAAATTGTACATAAAAAGTCCAATACCCCCACATACTCCATGTGTAGGCCAATTACTCGCTGCCGCCTAGCGAGATTTGCAACCTTAATTTAAGGTTTTTTAAAACCCAATAACCTATTAAGCTATTTAAATATGCTTACCCAAACACCCCCTAAATCCCAAATGATCATATTACTATAACACATAATAGTTTAAAAAAAAAAAAAAAAAAAAAAAAAAAAAAAAGGCAAATAGATCATCCTAATGTAATAAACATCAGTCCTCACCTAATAACGATTTCCAACATCACACACACATTTAATCATCTTCAACTCCACCAATATCTCATTTCTTCAAGTTAGAGGGTTACTATTTGGTGGGTGTTTGGTTGGTGTTTCGTGGTAAACTCATTTAGTGGTTTTGTTTAACAATGCACTTTGGACAACCTTTAACCCAATTGACTAATTTACTTTTCACTTTTTTTACTTTTGATCCGTTAAAGATGAAAGATCAACAAAACCAACCCATTTCAAAATAAATTATTTTTTTAAAATGGCACCACACTTAAAATTTGACCCCCGAGTTAAACCATCAAAATGGGCAGGCCCTAGATACTGGGACCCGAATCACTAGAAGAGACCCACAAAGGGAAACCCCTAGAGCTCATGGCTTCGCACTAAGAGGAAGATCCGAATTTTCTTTGTCACTTGTGAGACTCGAATCGGGGTAAAACCCCTCCCCAAGCTCAAAATAAACTGGTCAAAATTACATCATACAGTTATAAAAATAATAATACGACCTAATTATGAAATGGGATTTTAGTGCAAGCTTGGCATTTAACCATCAAGTGTGGCGACTATGTGTATGTGGGTACTAAGGAGTGTTTCTTTTCTTTTTAATCGAGAAGAAATGCAGACCTAAACCCTTGATGCTTCTTAACTGGGGGAAGCGTTAACACACATCGACTATCACATCAACTCATCAACAAAATAAAAAAACCACAAAAAAAAACCAAAAACTCACCTCACATTTTTGGTACGTGTGTAAAAAACGGACAGTCAGATCTATTTTAAGAAGAAGGTTTGTGAGGATTGTGTCTTTTTGGTGAATCACAAGTGGTGAAGCCACGTGTTTATCAATGACCACAATGGGAGTCAGCAAAGCTGATATAAAAAGCCCAGCAGACAAAAAATGAAAGTGGACTATTTCTTTGCCCAAAAAATGAAACTTGGAAGGTTTTTATTGGATAGAGGTGAGGTGGCACTCCCAGGGTATTAGGGTACTAGGGTACCACTCCCTCATACCTTATAGTGTTGTAAAGTATGCTATACAGCTTGTATAAAATGATGTTTTTATTAAAAAAAAGAAAAAAAAGTGCAAATTATCCCGTATAAACAATTGAGAAACTATATATGTACTCTCCACTTTCCCGTCTTTAAAAGTCAACTCACAAACAACTTACGTCACCATCACCGCACCTCCGTCACAATCATCTTCTCCGGCGCCGGTCACCGGTTCTCCTCCGTTGGCCGGAAGTTTAGATCCAGTTGAGAGCTTGAGTTCGTCCCCTGCATAATCAGCTGGATATGCAGGTTCTGTAACTGAATTAGTTTTATTTGATTTTTATAGCCGTTTTTTATCCATATTGCAAAAAAGTCAAATTAGGTGTAATTAAA